>JAUIMM010000020.1:19207500-19885000 GCA_031769625.1 Taudactylus pleione | reverse complement strand
TCTCTAGCACAGTCTTTGAAATGTCAGTTAGAAGCTGATTGGTTGCCTTGAGCAACTACTGCATTTTCTCTCTCTCCAAGGCTTGATTCATCTCCCCTGTAGCCTTGTAAAGTTTGGGTGTCCTCATGTTAATAACTAAAGTGCAGATCATCATACCACATTTTTACTAATAAGTGAAATGTCAACACTGTACACAAAGTATTCTCTTTCAAATGTATAAGCATCTACAATTTATTAAGATTACACACTGGTGTGAGCAGCATTGATATTGCCCATGTTTCAAATAACCATTGAGAGTTATATTCATAATTATTAGAGATGTGCGCCAGACCATTTTTGCTGGTTTTGGCTCTAATTCGTTTTCCGGTTTTAGTTTTGCCAAAACACTGTGATTGGTTTTGGTTTTGGAGTTTTTCTAAAAATTTTCAAAAAAGCTAACATCACATGAGTTCAGCCTTTTTTTTCCGAGAGTATTACTAACCTCAATAACATTCATTTCCACTCATCTCCAGTCAATATTGACCACCTCACAGCTCACTATATTGTTTTCATCCAGTTTAGGCCAAAAGGTTGCACCGAGCTATCTGGCTGACTAAGCTAAGTGACAGAAGTGGGTTGCACAAACACGTGGCTGTTCAACTTCCAACATGACACATCAGGAAACAAATCTTTTCATTAATAAAGATGCCTGAGGAAGATGAAGTATGTATGTAGTGAAAGGCAGGGAAAGGAAGGGTTGATTTGTAGTAAATTGTATTAATTTTTTTGATTCTGAAGTACATTTATGAGGGAGGAGGAGAGAGCATGGGTGAACAGCATGTCCCATGCTTTGCCTACAAAATCAACTTGGTGGTTCAGAATATATTTTAAAATTAATGGGGCATTCAGGAGATGCTGCCTGTGGCAATAAACATTTCTGGACATTTTTGGCATTCATCAACCACATCTAGAAGATTTCTGTGGCTGTGGCAGTTTAATTTCCAACATGGCACATCTAGGAAACAGAGTGGCAGTAACTTGTTATTACTGTAGAACTAGATCAGTGGCCCGAGGGAGGTAGAGTATGTATGCAGTGGAAGGCAAGGTAAAGAAGGATTGATTCATTGGTAAATTTAATTAAAATTTTTGATTCCGCAGAAAATTATGAGGGATTAAATCCGATTAAATCCAAGCCCCAGATGGGATTTTCCCGCCAGGCTCAGATTAAAAATCGAGGCATTGGATTTCACGGGATTTGGATTTGATAAAAGTCCCTCTTGCGGTGATTCAATTACCATTTCACAACTGTAGTTCCGAATTTAAAAAAAAAATGAAAATGGCATGCAGATTCTGTTTGTGGCCATAAAAAATTCTGGACTTTCTTGGCATTTATCAGCCACATGTAGAAGATTTCAGTGGCTGTGGCAGTGCAACTACCAACATGGCACATCTAGGAAATAGAACAGCACTGCAGTGGCAGACAGGATGGCAGTTTAATAAACTATGAGGGGTAAATTTACTAAGAATCGAGATAGGTGGAGATGACAATCTCAGATGTTTTTAGGCATGTTTTTCATCTCACAAATTTACTATGGGCAAACTCGGGTGGGTTTTATAGTGAGTTTTGTTTTCTCACTTTTTTTTCTCTCCCGAGATGTAAATCTCGGCTTACCTTGCCATCAGCAAAAATCAGTCAGTTTTTTAATGTCAGATATAAATCCCGCAAATTTACCAAGAATCGAGATTGTAAACAAGCCCAGTAAATTCTTTATCTTGGTCGAGATTTCCCGTTTTAAACAGACCTGCCTGTCATCTGCGGGTTTTGCTTAAACATAGCAAAAATTATTATTTATTTTTTTTTCAAAATATCTTTTTAATTTTTTTTTAAAAATGACCTGAGGTTCCCCCCCAAAAAAAAACACTAACCAGCCCCAGACTTGGCAGCCTGTCCTGGTACCTAAAAATACAGGGAACAAAATTAATAGGGTTATCCCGTAAATTAGGCACCAGCAATAGGCAGCAGGGACAGGGCTGGTTTTAAATATAGGGGCAAAAAAATTGCATAGGGTTACCCCTATATTTAAAACCAGCCCTGGGCCCTTACTAGTGGGGGGTGATGCCACAGCCAGGGGAGCACTTTCACCGGGCCCCCCAGCCACAGCATCAGTCCTGACCACTAGTCAGCCCAGGCCAGGGATCCTTGGGGAGTTGAGTACCCTCCAATCACGGTGTACCCCTGTCCAGGGCACCCCTGGCCTAGGATGATAGCCCAGGGCTATCCCCGCCACCCCTGGGTGGTAGGTGGCGGGTTGATAGTGTTGGTGTTGTGTAAAGTGAGAAAAATCCACATTGCCTTTCCAGTTGAACTACAGGTTCCAGCAAGCCTCCACTGCATGCTGGTACTTGGAGAACCACAAGTACCAGCATGCGGGGCATTAATGGCCTGCTGGCACCTGTAGTTCACATGTAAAGAAATGAGTAAAAAAACACTACACACACCATGAAAATAAAGTTTTAATACACACACACATACACACACTGACTTACCTGCTGCCAGATGTTCACATCCACTTGTCAACGTAAAGTATCCATTGGAAAAACCTGAAAGAAAAAGCCCAAACTCACCCTTATGTCCAGCGACGTTCTCCGCAGATATCCAATTCTGGGGGCGGAGACACTGTAACAGCATGTATCAGCATGCTGTTGCAATCTTGCAAATGAGTTCAGTGTGCCGGGCGCAAGCCAATCAGCGGTGGCTTCCATTAGTGGCCAGTCATTGGCTGCGACCCACGTGGAGGAGTCGCTCATTGGCTAAGTCCATGTGGGTCCCAGCCAATTGATGGCCGCTAATGGAAGCCGTCGCTGATTGGCTGTCACCCGGCACACTGAACTCATTAGCAAGACTGTAACAGCATGCAGATACATGCTGTTACAGTGTCTCCGACCTCAGAACTGGATATCTGCAGAGAACATCGCAGGACATAAGGGTGAGTATGGCCTTTTTCTTTCAGGTTTATCCCATGGATACCTTACATTGACAAGTGGACGTGAACATCTGGCAGCAGGTAAGTCAGTGTATGTATGTGTGTATTAAAACTTTATTTTCACAGTGTGTGTAGTGTTTTTTTACTCATTTCTTTACAGGTGAACTACAGGTGCCAGCAGGCCCTTAATGCCCTGCATGCTGGTACTCGTGGTTCTACCAGCATGCGGGGGAGGCTTGCTGGCACCTGTAGTTCAACTGGAAAGACAATGTGGATTTTTCTCACTTTACACAACACCGACACTATCAACCCGCCACCACCGCCCAGGGGTGGCAGGGATAGCCTCGGGCTATCAGCCTAGGCCAGGGGTGCCCTGGAAAGGGGTACCCCTTGATTGGAGGGGTACTCGACTCCCCAGGGATCTCTGGCCTGGGTTGACTAGCGGTCAGGACTGATGCTGCGGCTAGGGGGCCTGGTGAAAGGGCTCCCCTGGCTGTGGCATCACCCCCCACTAGTAAGGCCCAGTGCTGGTTTTAAATATCGGAGTACCCCTATGCAAATTTTTTGCCCCTATTTTTAAAACAAGCCCTGTCCCTGCTGCCTGGTGCTGGTGCCTAAATTATGGGGTAACCCTATTCATTTTGTTCCCCGTAATTTTGGGTACCAGGACAGGCTGGTTAGTGTTTTTGGGGGGAACCTCATGTCATTTTTTATTTAAAAATTAAAGCCCATTTTGTTACAGGTACAACACAAGCAGCCAGCACATATCTCACTGATATATGCAGGCTGCTAGCTCGGGCGAGATTTGCAGTGAGAAAACACTGCAATCTCGGGTGAGTAATCTCATCTTCACTTGTAACTCGGGATAGAAATCTCTATTTGCTTCACCACCGGAAAACTCACTTTCAGCTAAACTCGCTTCTTAGTAAATTTGCAAAACAAAAAAAAAAAACAAGCACGAGTTTAGGCGATGCAAATCGAGATTAAAAAAAAAACTTGAGCTATCTTGATTCTTAGTAAAATTACCCCTAACAATATGTTTGTTGTCTACACAAAAGTCAGTCAGCTAAGCCAGAATCAAGGCATAATGCAAAGAAAAGCAGTGCAAGATGAAATTGTCATTGGGCTCTCCCACCGATGGGAGTAATGCCGGTGCTGTATCTGCCCGTTTTGATTCTTGAATGGATGGAAGAGCTATTAATGTGGCAGCACACAAAAAGGAAGCTCTGAACAGGAAAGGGGCAGAGGGATTATTAAAGTCTGGTACTAAAAATCTCTCGTTGTGTTTCTGGGATTATGTATGGTAAGGGTAGGAGGGGAGAGGGGAGAACATCTCCAGATACCATCACAAAATATCCTGTCCATTTGATTCTTGAGTGGCTGTTATGATCAAGAAAAGCTAAGCCCATCTGTTGTTACACATTGAAATGAAAGTTTAAGAAAAAAGACAATAAAGCAGCTAACAGTATTGTAATGCTCTCTTCAGTTGGAACTGGAAGAGGCCATTCTCCTCATCTGATTCCTTACCCTCATCAGAATGTACATCATCCTCACACAATATTCATTTTTCCCCGCTGGAATCCACCATTACAGGTACCTCTGTATTTTTTTGATGTTATTGGTGATAAAGGTCTTCTTCATTAAATTTCCAGTTCATTTTAAAGAACATAATCTTTTCCACATTTTGAGGAAGTAGCCTCCTACGCCGATCGTTGATAAGGTTCCCGGCTGTGCTGAAAACTCTTTTTGAGTACACACTGAAGGTTGGGTAGCTTAGGTAGTTCAAAGCCAGTTTGTACAAAAAGGGCCTCCATATTGCCTTTTTTTTCCTTTCCAGTAGTCTTTCACTCTTTCCTTCAACTACGTGTGGTGATTGACATGTTGGCAATTTTAGGTTTTTTTTTGCACCATACAGTACTTTCTCTTTATTAGATGTTTTTTTTTCTTTAGCACTGTATATTGTATTTTTTTTATTTTAGACGCCCTGACTTAGACCCTCTATGCCCTTGAGCATTGGCTTTAGTAGATGACGTTGAAGGACTAGCATCATCACCATAACTGGTGGCAGCAGCTGCAGCAACAGTATTTGGTTGCTCTTTTTTAAAATGAACATTATTCATTTTTCAATTTGCAGATCACTGTGTGGCTTATATATGCACGTGAACAAAGAGCACTGGGGTAAAGTGCACAAAACAGTACAAACAATAGAATTTAATTTATCTATTTTTTATTTAGATTTTTTGATGTCACAGCTCAATTCAAACTGTGTGGAGCCACAGGGCATATATATGCATGTGAGCAAAGTGCGCTAGGGTAAAGCACACCAAACAGTACAAACATTACACTTATTTAATAATAATAATTTTTTTATGTCACAGCTGTATTCAAACTGCATGGAGCTACAGGGCTTATATATGCATGTGAATAAAGCACACTAGGGTAAAGTGCATCAAATAGTACAAACAATGCAATTATTATTATTTTTTTTTTAATGTCACAGCTCTATTCCTGTATGGACTGGAGCCATAGGGCTTATATGCACATGAACAAAGCGCACCAAACAGTACAGACAATACAATTATTAAATAAAAAATTTTAATGGCACAGTTATATTCCTGCATGGACTGGAGCAACAGGACTTATATATGCATGTGAACAAAAAGCACTAGCTAAACTGCACGACACAGTACAAACAATACAATTATTTAATTTATTTATTTAATGTCGTAGCTCTATTGCTCCGTGGAATGGAGCCACAGGACTTATATATGCATGTGAACAAAGCGCACCAAACAGTACAAACAATACAATTATTTAATTCCTTTTTTAATGTAGCAGCTCTATTCCTACGTGGACTGGAGCCATATGGTTTATATATGCATGTGAACAAAGCACACCAAACAGTACAAACAATACAATTATTAAATAAAAATTTTTAATGTCGCAGCTCTATTCCTGCGTGGACTGGAGCAACAGGGCTTATATATGCATGTGAACAAAGTGTACTAGCTAAACTGCATCAAACAGTACAAACAATCCAATCATTTAATTTATTTATTTAATATTGTAGCTCTATTCCTCCATGGAATGGAGCCACAGGGCTTATATATGCATGTGAACAAAGTGCACCAAACAGTACAAACAATATAATTATTTAATTATTTTTTTTAATGTTTTGATGTCGCAGCTCTATTCAAACTGTGTGGAGACACAGGTCTTATATATGTACGTGAATGTCTTTACTGATGGACACAGCACAGCCTATGTACAGCAGAGTACAGCACACCATACAGTGGCATGCACCTCCTTTACACATTGACTAAGAGCAGCACAGCTACTTGTGAGTCTGGACACAGCACAGCCTATATACACAATACAGCAGAGTACAGCACAGCATACAGCCGTATGCACCCCAAAACACATTGACTAAGCAGCATAGCCACTTGTGAGTCTGGACACAGCACAGCCTATACAGCAGAGTAAAGCACAGTAAACAGCAGTATGTACCCCCTATATACATTGACTAAGCAGCACAGCCAGGTGTGAGTCTGGACACAGCACAGCCTACACAGCAGAGTAGCACAACATAAAGAGCATGCCTGACAAGGAAATGGCACCAAATCAAGTCCACAGTGCCTTATATAGAATCCAAAACACATGAGAATCTGACACTGTGAGGATGACATTTTGCCTCAAACTGGAATTCGAGACAGATGGGAAGACTTGAGCTGCTGCTCAAATTGACTTGGATTCCTGACGTTCCAAGGATTTCAAGGCAGAGCCGGCCCTAGGCAGAGGCATTACAGGCAAATGCCTAGGGGTGACTGGAATGCCTAGGGGGCATTGCAGGTCTCTGCCACTGCACCCTCCCCCACCGCTGCCATGTTCGGAGCTCAGCACCGATCATGCAGCGAGCCTGGTCTGAATGAGCTTCTTCATAGAAGCTCATTCTGGCTACGCTACAGGAAGAGACTAGATGGCCACGGGATGGCATGCTGTGCATGCCCAGCAGCTGCTATTCCTCTCATGGACCTTTGCAGAGCAGAGACATGAGTGACAACTCACAACTCTGCTCCGCCTTCATTAGCTGCCCAGCACGCCGCTCAGCCATCGGACCAAGCGGCATATTCGGTAGCAGCTTTAGATGCATCAAGAAAGAAAGAAGAGTCCCTGCACAAAAGGAGGTATTTGGTACTAACTGGAAGGGGGAGGTGTTGCGGGCACCCACTGGGCACTGACTGGGGCAGAGAGAGGGTGTTGGTCTGTGCTGTGGCTGACTGAGAGGGACTTGGACATGTGCATACATGTATATACATGTAATACACACACACACACATATATATAGATATATATATATATATATGTGTGTGTGTGTATGTTGAGATATATATATATATATATATATATATATATAAAATGTGTATATATATATATATATATGTATATATTATAATGTACATATTTTGGGTACATATGTATACATATGTGTGTGAGTATATATATATATATATATATATATACACACATACACATACATACATTCATACATATGTATACATACATACGTATACATATAAATACACATACCAATATATACACATACTTACAGATACACACATACATATGTATACATATACACACATATATATGTATATATGTATATTTGATTATCCTTATATACTGATGGTATATTTCCATATTCTGGATTGTTGATGTATCAATGTGTAGCTACTATGGTGATCACCTTTTATTGTTATGATCAATGTATTCACCTACAGTAGATGCTTCCTGGCTGTTTCGGCGGTGGATCGCATGGTGTCGCTGATTGGATGGGTGGCCTGGTGCGTTCTGCTTGGAGAAAGTGGTGGGAGGCTGTTGCACATGTCATGCTGCTGCTGTGTTGGGTATGGAACGCTTAGGGCCGCTGATTGGCTGTGTGGACCTGTGCGCTCCATACAGAGAAAGTAGGATTATAGAGTAGATACAATTTGGGTCATGTGTATGTGTATATGTGGATATATGTATCTATATATAGATATACAGTATGTACATATATATGCATGTATGGATATATGTATGTATGTATGTGTGTATATATATATATATATATAATTCGTACTTTAGCACATATTTCTTAAAATAAGTTATAAACAAATGTGGTATCTTCGGCATCCGCGTATAAACACTAAACTACATGTCGTCCGATCCGGTGCTTCAGGGTGACATATCGGGCACATCGTCTAGTGTATACCCGCGATGTCGCTGATAATGTGTGCTCCCAAGCACCGTCAGCATTATCATGAAGGGCTGACGGGGGATATATTGTTAGTGTGGGCCATGCTGCCAAATGCAGCATGGCCCCCGCCATCACTCTGTCGCTGCCGGCATCTGCAAGTGTTTATTGCATTTGCCGATGCCGGCTCCCCCACCGGGTCCAGTCGCTGATGAGTTTCGGCACACTAGACATCGTCTGATGTGTGCCGCCTAAAGATTGGTGGTGGGATTATCTGTTAAGGGGCACCAGTCAAAATTTTGCCTAGGGCACCAAATTGGCTAGGGCTGGCTCTGTTTCAAGGAATCCGAACTGCTCATCTCTAATAAGTATCCATAAGATACTTGTTTTACTGTGTGCTGTGCCTGAATGTGTGTATGTCACTCATCAATATAAGGAGCAACATAGCGAGCTGCGGTTATTAAATAAGCTCCCAGGTCTATCTGACTGCTTAAAATGAAATTTGTTAAAACTTCAGAAGTGTGATTTTTTGTTTAGTTTTTGTTTACAAGGGGCTCGATTCAATTTAGCGCAATGCTGAATAGCCCCGGAAGGGAGCTCCCGGAGTTATTCAATTCACTGTGCTGTTTGGTCCGATTAACGGTTTTGTTCTCGCAATGCCCCTAAGGGTGCGAGGAGAAATTTGACAAAAGTGCCGGCTGCATGGCTGTTTTCCTGCTTAGAGTGGTGCTAACAGATATGCAGCCAGCACTATAGTTGGAGAATGCCGGTTCTCATGACTAATCACCCATGTTAAGTCACAAGAAATGGCATTCCCCGACTTAACTGGCAACTGTCGGATCAAACAACGCAGTGAATTGAATACCTCCGGGAGCTCCCTCCCGGGGCTATTTAGCATTGTGCTGAATTGAATTGAGCCCTATGTCTTACTTAGGTATTGGCTATCTTTGTCATATTAATGTATTTAATGCTCTTTCCTGTTTGCAGTCCGCATTATTGTTATGGAATGAATATTGCCTAAATGTGACTCCTCTGTTTCTTTTCCATAATCATTTGACATGTTTTAAAATTATTTCAGAAGAAAAACTCAATTCATTAATATCATCTGTGCTGTGGAGAGTTTTGACAAGGTTAACATCAGTAATTGGACTCCTTTCGAAATAAACCGGTATGTCCTTGAAACGTTCCTTTGAACTTCCATTTTTCATAACCCACTGATTTAAGGTGTAACATTAGTAGGAAAAATGTGACTCCTCTGTTTCTTTTCCATAATCTTTTGAGATGTTTTAAAGTGAAATATATATATATATTTCAGGTTGAGTCTCCCATATCCAAAATGCTTGGGACCAGGGGTATTTTGGATATCGGAATATTCCATATTTTTTAATATTTGCATTAATTAATTAAATATTTTAAGAATGGGCCCCAAATCTAATCACCGAATGCATTTATGTGTTATATACACCTTATATACACAGCCTGCAGGTCATTTTATACAATATTTTCATTAATTTTGTGGCTCAAACAAAGTTTGTGTACATACATGAAATTCATTTATGTTTCATATACACCTTATACACCCAGCTTGAAGGTAATTTTATACCATAGTTGTAATAATTTTGTGTCTTAAACAAAGTTTGTATACATTGGACCATCAAAAAGCAAAGGTTTCATTATCTCAGTCATTCTAAAAATATTCCGTATTTTGGAATATTTGGATATGGGAAACTCAACCTGTGTATATATATATATATATATATATATATATATTGTGACAAAGTCAGGATAGGGGTCCCTCTCTTGGGGTAGATGGACTCCCTCTTTACACACACAGCAGCCGTAGAAACAGGACACAAGTCTGGGGTTCTCGTACAAACTGGTCGGCACCAGTCTTCATTGTGCCAAATGAATATATACACAAACAAAACATAAACATAAGTCCTAACCTGGCTGGGCACTAGCTACACAGCAGATTCCCTCTCTATAATAATGGCAGGGCCTATTGCCCTCACCATCAACAAAACACATGCACGGTACTTACAAGGAAAGTAACCAAGTGTCTCTGAACAGGCTAGTCTGCCTGCTTTCCCAGGTGTGAGACACTCAGCCACAAACAAATCCAGCTTATATTAGCCATTTCTAGCTGCAAGCCCTAATGAGCTTGTTACCAGGCTGAAAGGCCCAAAACTTGGAGAGGCCTGTGGAAAGAGCCCTCCCTCTCCTCTCCTCACATCCACATATGACAGGAACCTAGGACATACATAGAAGCCATTCCACACTTCTCTAGTGCTTCTATCACAATATATATATATACTGTATATATTCATATATATATATATATATATATAGACAAAGAAATGTTAATATCCGCACTCAATGCAAATGTTAGTCAGCAGTGTGGTGCTCCTCAAAGATCCAATAGGAATCCAAAACATAGGGTTAACAGAGAAGGAGGGCACTCACCAGGTAAGGTAGTAGAATAAAATCACATCTTTAATACTTGTCTTGATTAAAACATTAAGGTCGACGTTTCAGTCCGCTTAGGGACCGTCATCAGGACATAAACACACAGGTCTCTCCACAGCCACTGATCAATGCTGTGTGAGAGCCACCTTAAATAGCAAACAGAATACATTTGGACCCTCCCCTATGATGACTCACTCAGATACACCCAGAAATTAAAAATTAATCAAAAACAATTATGTAGTATAGCTGTGAGGCAGCTAGTAAAACCAGTGGGTGTAGTTATCAATGATGTAGAACATCCTTGAAATAAAGTGCCATGGCAAGCATGCTCAAAGAGTAAATAAACAAAACAAACGGGATCATGCCACAACAAAGATGGCGCCCGCTAATCTGCATTAAACAGCAGTGTACTCACATGCCACCTCCAAGATGGCGTCCGACAATAAATGAACCATAGAGAGCCTCGTGTGTATCAGATAGCACCGTGGCCTGCATGATCAGAAATGTACACACACATTGAAACCGGGGTCACGCCACACCAAAGATGGTGCTTATGAGTCTGAAACTACCTCCTAGTGTGTACATATAATGCAAACAGGATTGTGCCACAACAAAGATGGCACCCATTGATCTAAGTTAAACAGCATAGTGAAGACGCCTGCCACCTCCAAAATGGTGCCCGGCACCAACTGTGTCATAAACAGCCTCACATGGGTTTCCGTGGCCTGCATGATCAAGAATGTACAAACACATTGAAAACAGGATCACGCCACACCAAAGATGGCGCTCATGAATCTAAAACCACCTCCTAGTGTGTACATATAATGCAAACGGGATTGTGCCACAACAAAGATGGCGCCCATTGGTCTAAGTTAAACAGCATAGTGAAGACGCCTGCCACCTCCAAAATGGCGCCTGGCAACAACTGTGTCATAAACAGCCTCATATGGGTCAGATAGCACCATGGCATGCATAATCAAGGAGTGTAAATGTATACTTAAAAACAGAACCATGCCACATCAAAGATGGTGCCCGTGGATCTACAGTAAGCAACATCATAAAATAAAATGACATGTCACCTCCAAGATGGCGCCCAACATCATACGTTTCATAGACAGCCTCATGCATATCAAAATAAAAGATACACCCCTATTTTCTCACACATGACGACACCAATATTTGTGGTTATAAATTCGGACACTGAACTGTCAGTATATCAAATGGGAGATATACTTAGCACTGCAAAGGATTATCAAGGAAGCCCACAATTGTGAGTCAATACCTAATAAAATCATCCCATTGATAATACATAAATAAGTGACACAATAATTAAAGACTGTTAGTCACCAAAGTTGTCACATATTAGGAACCCAAAAAGAGGGTAAAAAATCATATTGCTGAAGAACAAGCTCAATTGTCACAAAGATATATCTCATTAGAGACACAACAATGGTCAGTCCTGGTAACAAGGGTGTCTACTGGAGCCAAACAGACTGTATCAGTCTAACAGGGGAGAGTTTTGATAATCACTAAATCAAAACAATTAAATATTTTAAAAATGCACTAACAATAGCACAAATATGCTAGTGACATAACTCATATTCATAATTGTAAAAAAGTATACTGTAGCCAATAAAGGTGGAATGCAAGCACACATAGAACAATTAAAAAAATCATTTTTACATAATAAAAAAATTATTATGTAAATCAAAAAATTTAATCAATGCAAAAAATAAAATAAACAGAAAAAAGAAAAATTAAAAAGAATAGAAATAAAAAAATACTAAATCTTTTGTGGGTGTGTCCGTAACATGAAATCCAAAAGTTACTTAACACAAAAAATATTATATGGATTAGATTATTTTAAGCCCCGTGGGACTACTGTGTCCAATTCGAATATCCACCTGGCTTCACGCTGACATAATAACTTAGCTCGATCACCACCATGAGGGAGGCTAGGTACGTGATCAATTAACATACACTTGAGACTTGACACCGGGTGTCTCTCTTTAGCGAAATGATGAGCCACTGGTTTGTCTGAATCGTTGTTAGATAAAGCAGCCCGAATAGAAGAGCGATGGTTGGCCATTCATTCTCTAAAGTTGCGCGTGGTCATCCCCACATAGTAATGGCTGCATGGGCAAATAATCAAATAAATCACAAAATCTGAAGTACAATGCAATTTATGTCGGATTTTTATTTTTTTGCCAGTATGTGGATGTGAAAAATAAAAGCCAACCAACATAGACCGACATGTTGTACAGTCTGCGCATCTAAAACAACCAACTTTACAGGACTGCAACCATGAAGTCTGTGTCAACTGTGGTTGTTTAGTAGGTCTCATTAGGAGCTGCTTAAGATTAGCACCACGGCGATAGGAACACATTGGAGGACTGGAGCTTATTCCTTTGAATGTTGTATCTGATGTGATAATGGGCCAAAACTTAGCATATGCTCGTTTGGCCTGATATGAAAGCTGCGTCAAAAGTAGAAGTAGTAATCATCCTTTTTGGATCCAATGTACATTTAAATCTTCCTACCATCTGGGAGTGCCTTTGTCTTGCCTTTAAAAGGCATCTCTGTATAGTAGAATTATTGTAACCTCTGGCTTGAAACTGTTGACTCATTTCAGCAATCTGGGTCTCCGCTGTCACTGCTGAGCTATTATTACGCAATACTCGCATAAATTGTGATATGGGTAAACTCTCCTTCAGAGTGTCAGGATGATGACTTCTTGCATGGAGCACCGTATTCCGATCTGTGCCTTTTCGGTATAATGTGGACACCAGCTTCCCTTTTTCCTGGTATATAGTGACATCCAAAAAATTAATTGTAGATTTATCAATATGATGTGTGAAACGTATTGGGTTGTCAAGCATGTTAAGATAGTTAATCATATCACTGAATTCGAGATCTGTGCCACTCCAAATCAAAAAAAGGTCGTCTATATAGCGACCAAAAAAATAGATCTTGCCACCAAATTTTGGGAGCAAAACCATATTCTCATAATGCTGCATGTATAAATTTGCATAAGCTGGAGCAAGATTGGACCCCATGGCAGTGCCCGTGCATTGTATGTAAAAATGATTACCGTACATAAAATGGTTTTTCGTGAGGACCAATCTTGTCAGCTCAAGCAAAAATTCCTCTGGTGGGCCACAATGGGAACCCTCAATTAACACCTGGCGTATAATGTCAATACCCTCCTCGTGTGGTATGACGGTGTAAAGGGAATTCACATCCATTGTTACCAACCACATGGAATCAGGAACCATACCCAATGCAGAAATCTTGTCAAGGAAATCAGTCGTATCTCGTATATAACTATGCATCCCACGGACGTAGGTTTGCAAAAAACTATCAACAAACACAGCCAATGGCTGTAACACTGATCCCCTAGCCGAGATAATAGGATGACCAGGTGGGTCGACCAAACTTTTGTGGACCTTCGGAAGGGTATAAAGAATAGGACAAATCTGGTGTCCAACCCGCAGGAACTCAGCAATACCGATATCCAACCAGTTATGTATATATATACATACAGCACCAGTCAAAGTTTGGACACACCTTCTCATTCAATGATTTTTGTTTATTTTAATTATTTTCAACATAGATTAAAACTGAAGACATCAAAACTATGAAAGAACACATATGGAATTATGTTGTAAACAAAACAGTGTTTAAAATATAAAACATATTTTGATTTGTTTGATTCCTCAAACTAGCCTTTTGCTTTAATGACAGATGATGACAATGATTTCGGCATGATAAGTCTCAATTTATATGTGTATAATCTCCACACAAATTTGAAATGAATTATATATAAATTAACTTATCATTAACATAGACAAAATGTAGGTGCATAATAATTTTATTGTTCCAAAGAGATTAACTGAAACTAACCCATTATAATCTATAAATTAATTCAATGCATCTGATTTGATGCCTAAAATATATTAATAGTTCAAATTAACATAGCTCCAAGCTATAGCCCTTCTAGCTAAACAATCCCATGGCATGAATTTCAAAATAAATCTGCTACCTTGCCTATGTAAATCATCTAAATGCAAAGCTACAATAGTAGCAATTCATAATGGGCATAGTAAATCATGACAGCTGCAATCTCTGAGAGCAGCCCCCTCATCCTCCATATTAGTTCATGATGAGTAAAAACGACAAAACCTCTAACAAGGTCTGCTAAAGCTTATGTCCATGTTGAAACACCCATATTATAACTCAGTGATAAAAGTGTTTTTAGTTTAACCTAAAGTGGTGGTAGCCAGTGGCATACGCAGGTTTTTTGAAAGGGGGGTTACCAAATAATCGGGTTACATCGTAAAAAGAGGATGTGGCCTCATTGTAAGGTGCCTGGTCTTGCAATAAGGGCCTCAAACAAGAAGACTACCTTATGACTAACTGATATTAACATAACCATAGGATTAGAGACAGCAAAACCAACTGCTGTTTTCCAGACTGCTGTCCTAAGGCACACCATCAGTCCCATCCCCCCAAAAGGAGAAGAAAAACAGATTTCTCCACCAAAGAAGATACCACATTGCTCTCCCACAGAATATACTACATCGACTATACCACATTGCTCCCCACAGAATATAACACACGGAATATACCACATCATTCCCCACAGAATATATCACATGGAATATACCACATTGCTCCCTCACAGAACATACCACATTGCTCCCTCACAGAACATACCACATTGCTCCCCCACAGAACATACCACATTGCTCACCACAGAACATACCACATTGCTCACCACAGAACATATCACATTGCTCCCCACAGAACATACCACATTGCTCCCTACAGAAACTACCACATACTGTTTTCAGATGGGATGTATATGTTGCTGCAGAGTGTCAGCCCCCTCTCCTTTCTCTCTCACTCTCACTGTGAGAAAGACTGGCTTCCTGCTGAGCACTGCTGCTGCCCCCAGCCTACATGCCCCCGTGCCTGGCCGGCGGTGGCATCTCTCCCTCCCAGTCCTTCTCAGAAATGCCACCCGAAGAAGATGCTCCTCAGTGCGCCGAGCGGCCGGTCAGTCGTGTTATCAATGGGTGGGGATGGACCGGGACAGTCAGCGATGGGGGAGGCAAGCCACACAACGCTGCAGCCGCTGCACCAGATTGCCTGCTGTAAGTGACAGGCTGACAGCTAGGGGCAGGGGTGCCCCATGCAATTGTATGGGCAGCATGCCCCTAGAAATGGCCCTGGCTGCGATAAATTGGCAGCCAGGGGGGGTTCTAAGTACTCAGATACCCCCCTGCATGCGCGTCTAGGGATAGATAACCCATGTCCTACCAACAGTGCATGTTTTCCAGGTCTCCTAAAAGAATCACAAATTAAATAATTAACTCCACCTGTGGGTCTTTTAAAATGTGTTAGTGAGTAATGAATACACCTGTGCACCTGCTAGGTAGTCTGGAAAATGTGAAATGTAACTTTTTCGGGGACGAGGTTGGCTACCCCTGATCTAAAGTATATCTTGATGTTAGAAATATGGAAGAACTGAACTGGAAAATCCAAAACACTTGCTCTATCTCAACCAAATAAATAAAATTTATCTTACAAGGTAAAATGTCTTGGGACACTAACTAGTCATATATTTGAAATTTTTTAATTGTTGCTCCAAACATTTGCAACAAAGAATTCTTGTCTTGTGGTCTACAGATTGTATGCTCCTATCTATCTAACACTATTTTACACTTCACCTTTTTCATTAGAGTGATGCCCTGGGGTGGGTCAGCTGAGCTGGTTTGGGGGTGTCCTGCACTCTGGATTTTAACCCCAGTATGTTAGGGACCTACCCTAAGAGGTTACCTGGACACGGTGGGTAGGCCCATAACCTTGGCCAGGATTATGCTAAAACCTCTCTTTATTGCAAAATTGTATTGCAAAATATATTATATATAATTAGTAATCTTGGAGTTGTGCACTTGTAACTTTACTTTTTGTGTCTACGTATTGTATTCAACCACATTTGTGTGCATATATAATATTTTTTTATGTTACAATTTAGAAAATGTTTGATCTAAAGTGTTTTCTTATATTATATTAATATATTAACTGTAAATTTGTAAGTAATACAGGTAAATTCAATTTATACTGTCAGCTCTGTAACACAGTGGCAGTGTGCCCTGAAGCAGGCCCTGGCAATAGGGATTAGTGTGGCAGTGAGAATGGTAGTTTCTGGCCATGGGGCATCCTATCCAGCGTGATGGCGCAGGCTGCACAGCCCTTATTAAGGCCTTATACTTCCTGATCTCGTTAAATTGTCAGTTACCGTTTTTAAATCTCTAATTCAATCTGTTCTGTTTTCTTATTACTCCCAAAAAAACTTGGTGAAAAGATTATTTGTAAATTTTCTAAAATTTACAATTAGCTTCTCTGGTAAAGAATTGGTTTTGATTCAAGCTTTTAAAAAAAGGTTTGCAAATATAACTATTATTCTGCCTGTTATTCCCAATTTTGGTTCAAATAAAAATAATAAAGAGCATTGTCTAATAACATTGATGCAAATGGCCCTCTCTTGAAAAGCATTGTTCATAACATGGGATTGTTCTAAAAAACACTTTACCAGATGTACAATTTTGTTACTCCTTTAAATTGACCATAGGGTATACAAATAATTGTTATTATTCACAAGTTTCTGATATTGTTTTTCTGGTTTAATTGCTGACAAATTTTCCCAGATAGTGTGACATCTAAATAATGAATAAGGTGATAGTAAATTCATAAATAGATCTAATATTATATATCTATATATCTATATATCCTTAATAAGTACTGTGCAACCTGTGCCATCACGCTGGATGGGATGCCCCGTGGCCAGAAACTATTGCCAGGGGTCTGCTTCATGCATTTTATGCTAGCAGTGCGTGCGGCTCCTTCTCTCCACTCTGAACCTGCTCCACCTGTGTCGGAGAGACATCATGACATCTCCCACAGTGCCATGCGACCTGTGCAGCCATTCAGAGTATCCTAAGGATGCTCAGAGAGAACCCTAACCTAGGGCGTGACTTCATGTAGGCATGTGCTCAGTGGGCAGGGGTGGCACAGGGCGCACAGGGCACACTGTATTGCTTACAAATTTACAGTTAATAAATAAATATAATGTGCTACATTTCTTTCTAAGAAAACACTTTATATCAAACAGTTTCTAAATTGTAACAAAAAATATTATATATATTTAGAATAAGAATTATTATTAAATTTTTGTGATTAGATATAATGTTACCCATACAAAACAAAAAATAGCAATACTGTATATTGATCAGAGTACACAAGATACATGGTACACAAGATTCAACCCAAAAGGTCTAGACAAAATACATTTTTAAACCATCCATGTGTAGGTTTCTATAAAATTTCAGCAAATATACTGTAATACGTAAGATTACATCAGTGGATTTTACTGTAAATAGTTTGTAGGGCACTAAAACAACAAAGTGGCTTGGACAGTGCTGGACACAATGGGCCTGATTTAGAGGTAGATGCAGAAGTGCACTCTCATGTATTGTTGGTCACCCATCTGTGACTTTATGCAATTACCGCTACAAATTCTTTCCCTTGGATACATCCATGCACCTTAATGTGCAAGGACTGAGATGTTCACTTTAACCATCCGTAGATGAAGTAATACCGATTGGTTTATCCTTAGATTCCACCATCAGTCACAGTGTGTCAACCAGATGCAGGGTAATTAAAGTTAATGGTCTTTGTCCTGTGACCTATCTGGGACCAGAAAGTCTACACAGAACACTGAGCTGCAGATCCAAAAGATGCAATGTATGAGCAGTTGAAAAGTTTTGTCTGATGATGTTTTCTGACATGGTGATTTACCTCTGAAAATACTATGAGGTCTGTGAAACTTAAAACTTTTTCCCCATCCAACATGAATGTGTATGTGACTGGTATAAATTGCTAGTTTACATTAACACAGATAGCCAGGAGGGGAAGAGGTGCTGTAACATTCCATTGTAAGCATGTAATGCAGTGACAAACTGAATTCAATGTTCAATCTAGGGAGAACATTTTACATGAGAGACCATTCTAGGACTCCTGTGTGAATTCCTTACAGCAGATTCATATCATATCATATGTAAGTTAAACAGTTCTTTAATGAATCCATTTTATTTTATAGAAATCTATTTCCTAGGTATATATATATGTCAGTGGTTCCCAAACTTTTTCGAATCATGGCACCCTAGAGTATCAGCATTTTTTTCACGGCACCCCTGGGCCAAAAACTTCTTACAGAGAAATTCTGAAAAAATTAAATGAAATAAATTGTGCTTATATGTCACCCTTAGGTTCAGTTATGTGGTGGATGAGAGGGCAGTGCTTCTTTTTGTCCACATATTTTTTGATTAGCAGCTATTAGCAGTAGTTTTGCCTTTCACACTGACTAAGAATCATTTTATTTGGTGCTGGAACACCAACCTAAGGCACCCCTGCAAGTATCCTGAGGCACCCCAGGGTACCACGGCACACAGTTTGGGAACCACTGCTGTATGTTCTTTATTCAATATTTTTGTATAAGCTAAGCATTGTAAGCCCAATCTTACAATGTGAATGACCTCTATGCAGCGGGATGTGGCTTATGCTGACATATTGGGAGGTCAGACACCAGACCATGTAATGTGTACCAGCCACACAATATGTTGGCCCATCGCCCGTGTGGTCATTCATCGCATTGCTGGGTACACACATTGTTAAGTGTGTATCCAGCTTTAATGGTGGTAATTATATTTTGATACATTAATAGTGAGTGGAAGAGATACTGGTAGAGTGTAATTATTGCTGTCAACAGACAAAGTGGTTGTTTTTTTGTTAACTCTCTACCAAACCTACATCATGCAGGCTCAAGTGAGGGCTGACTTGACAAAAGTTATGGACAGTTGTTAAAAATTGGAGCTAAGAACTGGCTCTATGACAACTGCCATCTAGATATAATGATCTGTTTTTTTTCCCAGATAAAATGTTCTGGTTGCTGCTACTACCTTTACAGAGCAGTAGTTGTGATGCTTCTTGCTGCTTTGTCTCAGTCTCAGATACATGTGATAGACAGTGTAGATGGCTGCTGCAAATATTTTTGTTATGCAAAAAAGACAATGTTGGGCACACTGGTGGACAGAGTGGGTATTTTAAAGAAAAATTGGTGTGCAAGGTCTTGAGAGTAAATATCTGATAGGAATGAGGGCATGTGAAATAAAAGTTGGTGGGTATGGGTTGGCATGTACAGGAATATATGCTAGGTAGAGGTGCATTTGTGGAAATGCTGGTGGGTAGATGACATATACAGTAGGTATGAGAAAATTTGGTGGGCAGGGGGTGTCACTGTTTAATGTTCTCTCAGCTCTCTCTGTGTCAGTTATATTGTTTACTCTTACCTGTATGTGCCACATTTATCAGTGTCCCCTCTTGTCTTAATGTGTCACATTTATTGGTGTCTCCTGAACTCCCAGTGTCAAAATCACTAATGTCCCCTCAGCTCCCTGTGTGTCACATCATTAGTGTCCCTCAGCATTCAGTATTGGCAGATATATTAGTGTTCCTTCAGCTCCCTGTTTGTCACATTCATTAATGTTTCCACAGCACCCAGTGATGTCATATTTATTTTTGTCCACTCAGCTAAATGTGTGTCACAATTATGAGAGTCCTATAAGCTTCCTGTGTTTTACATTCTTTAGTGTCCACTCAGCTACTTTTTTTTATAGTTATTAGCTCAAGGAGTGTCATATAAGACAAAAATATTCTGAACAGGTAGGTGTGTCATGTGAAGAAAAATCTACTATTCAAAGTAGAATGTCAGAGAACAGCTGGTAGGCAGTTAATGGCATGTAAGGGAAAAGCTGGTTTAATGGATGGCAAGTAAGGGAATAGCTGGTGTGCAGCAGGAATTGTGTAAGACAAACATGTTGGCAGTTGGGCATGTAAGAGAAAAGCTAGTGTGCAAGGTGTACGTGTGGAAAAAGCTAGTGAGGAATAGGTCAGTGAAAAGTTGTTAAGCTAAGCAATATTTTTAGGAAAAGTTGGTGGCCAGAGCAGTATGTGAGAAAAAGGTTATTGGGCTACAGGATGCAGGGGACATGGGAAAGAAAATATTGTGTGCAGGCTGGCATGTGAATAAAAAGCTGATGTACATGTTAGGAAGAACCTGGTGGAGATTTTTATGCTTTCATGTTTTTGTTGATTTAGCATAGACACACATGTATTGCACAGGTACTCAGAGATTTCACAATGACTTTAAATAATTGCAAACTACATACAAAGGGATATTTTGATTTATTTGCATGGTTCCTAAATTTAGCATTTGGCATCCCTCAATAAATATCTTGTGTTTACAGCGTTCTGCATCAAACCTCAGAGCATCTGGATTGCAGCTTTGCAAGTCAACCAGCCAGTAGGAGGTAACATTTATTACTTTTAATTTAAAAAAGTAACGTATGTGAGGGGCTGGAAGTGGGTATTGGGGAGAAGAGGGTCAGTAGCCTGAATGTTGGCCTAGGGTATTGAGGAACATTGCATCATCCCTGTCTGTATTACCACTTTTACACCTAAATTATGGGTCTGACCTGGAGTTGGAACAGGGTTCCAATCCAGATCAGACCTGGAATTTAGCCGGCGCCGACCCAGGATATTCCTGAGTCCGCGCCGTTCACACCGACTGCATAGACCCGGCTTTTCCGGCGTTGAAGTGGACGCTTGGAGATGACGTCATCTCCAAGCACCACTGAAGCCGGACCAATCGGCCGGCATGCGGCGCGCTCCAGGTCATCGTGACCTGGAGCATGCCATTCACATTGCAGGGCTTCACGGGTTACTCCCGTGTTTAACACTGTTAGTTACCTGGTTTGGAATGCCGGGTCACTTGACCCGGTGATCCAACCCTCTGCCGTTTTACACAAAGGAGATACCCGGGTTAACCCTGCAATAACCCGGGTGTTAGCTCTGGTGTAAAAGGGGTATAAGATATCAATACCTAAACTGAGATAACAGATACAACACATGTTTTGCAAAGCCTCATCTGCTCATCTCAGGATAAAATACAGACAACCTATAAGTTTAAGTTAAGTTCATTAGTCGATGTTCAATTTTGTTCATCCATTATCATATAAAATGCTTCTTAAAATGTACTATTCATTTTGTTAAAGGTCCTTGTTTATAAAATAAAGAGCTTCTTAATTGTCAGACCCCATTTTAATTAGCCTGCTGATATCATATCCCGTTTTAATAAGCCTATCTCACACCAATTAAATTGCCAGAACAATGATTTATGGTCAGAGATCATTAAAGCTAAAGTGTTTTTTTATAATTACTTATTAATGTGGAGTAGTTTAGAATAGGGTATAAATATGATGTCTTTCAACCCTGACAGCCATTAACAGCTTAGGAATTTCACAGATGCTTTGTGCAAATGCTCATTCTTAACCATAATTGTTGAATCAATGAAGCAAATATTTAGTTGCTACTTTTGTGTGGCATATAATTTCTTGAATTAATCAAAATAAAACATAAAACAAAAATCTATTTTGTGCAGTTCAGTTTTAAAATGCACATTAAAGAATAGCAGAATATGTTAACTTTAAATTCTGACTTGTTCAACAAACTCAGGGCCTGATTCAGCAAGGATCACAGTTGCAAAGACGCACACAATCAGTCGATGAATTCACATTGCGCATACGTATGCATCGCAGTGTGCATGCACGAACTAGCAATTGCAATGGGAAATGCGTTTGCAGAGGTTACGCAGACCCCGAACACAGTGATTGACAGAAAGTGCCATTTGTGGGTGGTGACGGGAGGGGGGTGGTCGGGCGAACCCAGGCATGCCAGTGCATTGGGACGGCGTTGCAGGGGCATGCATAAATTGTCCACTGCAATTCCATACGCAGCCTGAGGCCTCATAGCGTTCACTGAAGTTAGCAATTCCTGAGTGAGGTCTTACCTGCCTTAACTGTGCGTATGGGTCCAATGTTACTCGATGTTACTGATTATTTTGCTATGTTGCCCAAGTATATGGCTTTGTGTAAGGGGAAGTGGGCGTCCCTATGGTAAGCTGTAATCACAATGCAATTGTACACACTTGCATTTCACCACTAATGATAGCAACTGTGGTGCATGCGTTCTAGCAGAATAGCGATCCTTGCTGAATCAGACCCTCAGTTGCTTTAAAAATCATATAATTTCATATTTTTTTTAACCCTACATTCTGTATGGACAGCCTGGCAAATTAAATACAAAACATATATTCTGTTTTGTATTAGAGAGCAAATATAATGATAATAATGGAAGCTTTAATGTAGTAAATATCTTAAAGATACAGTATATAAGCACTTGTTGCACTTTTGTCAAGTGACTGTTAGTAGCATTGATCTCTTCCCAGGACAAGATCCCAAGAACCCAGACTATTTTAAAGGGGTGATTTTTATTAGGTGAATGTGAGAAACATATAAAGTTGAAATTAAGAATAATATAACAGAACGCTGTTATTAATTGTAACAATAAATTATAAAAATAATTGTCTAATATTTTCTATATCATGTCTCGGATGTCTCTTAAGTCTATTATGGTAAATAAGAAAAAATCATAATCTTATATAAAAGTTGATGGAAAACTTTTTTTTTCTATATGCCTGCAGCAATAAATGGTATTAAACAAGTTATCATAAGTCAAAAACAACATAAAATATTTCTTACCATTAATAATACATAAATACCCTAATTTGAGGATAAATTTAATGTAATAGAGTTCTAGGCTTTGAAGTCCTATTATACATGTTATTTTGAAAAGTCTATCACCTGGACAGGATTTTGTTGTCTGTTTTCATCAAAGGTTAACCTTATGTATTAAATTAACTTATCTGTTGGTTGAGTCAGTTATAGTTGGCATGCATAGGATATCTTGAAGTCCACTAGTAGGTAAATACAGGTGACGTAGTCCTGGAGGCCTTTCTTCATGTGGATGTAGCCTCTGCAATGATGCTGTTCCTCATTAGCTCTGTTCCTCACTGGTTCTGCTGTTAAAAATGTCCACCTATTTTAGCATTCATTTCATGTTATACCCTACTAATTATTTTCTATAAGTGCCTATCTGCCTCTCTGTTTCCAGCTTAACCTTCCTAAATTACTCTGATCTCTCTTTTCTTCTTGTTACTGATTACCTGTCAAACTTTAATTATTATCCCTCCCTTTTTAGAAACTAAGCTCTTAATTTAGAGGTGAACATAAATCCTTTATTTAGAATTCAAAATAGGCATTTTCTTATTGTGCATGCATTTCAAAATCCATTTAGAGAAGAGTGAATCTTAAATAGAGATATACAGTTTGGTTTTCCTGAAAAACAAACACACCCGAACTTAGGGGTTCTGAGGCAAATCGAGTAGCAGTTCAGAATCACTTTGGGGTTCCGAGTAGTACCGAGTCCCGGCTCAGGTCTGCTGAAATTTCAAAACTCAGATTTAAATACCGAACTCGGGTTTTGGATTGCCTGTAAACAAGTCCAAATTACATAATTTTAGCTGTTTTTATAGATTTTTTATTGATTTTTATCGGTTTAAAGAAATCCAAAACCAAACCAACACCAAATTCAAACCAAAACACTTGAGGATGGTTTTACCAAAACAAAAACACGTTAATGAAATAGAACCAAAGCCAAGACATGGTGGTCCATGAACATCTCTAATTTTAAACTTGAAGCCCCTTGATCCTAGATAGTTGAAATGAATGCAGGGAAGCTTATCTTGAGATAGGCTGTGTACGTATAATTGTAGCATCCCCCTCTTGAAATGCAGCCTAATAAGACTTTTCCTTATAATATACAATAGATACACTTCTTAGGAGTCATATTTTATGGATTCTGTGTGTCTGGTGCATATATACGTACTGCTGCTGATAATGATATCAGAAGTATATATCTAACCACCTCTGATAGGCTTTTTGTGTATTCATCCTTCCAATCATTAGCAATACAGCTATATTATGCCAAGTTGAGGCCATCTACAGTATGTAGATTTTTTGTAACATTACTGCAAGAAAGACATTCAATTTGAAAAAGTGGTAAATATGTATATGTATTTTGCAATTCAATTGATCACTAATACTGTATGCACACTGTTTCTGTCTTGTATAGCACTACATTTCATTATATTATATTGTGTCCAACTTGGGTAACGTCATTTTTGCATTTCGCACTAGCATTCTAAATAAATTATTATCTCTTGTGTATTACTACCTGACATCATTGTGTCCGACTTGGGTACTGTAAGTTTCACATTAATAACTAACAGTGTGAGCACATTGTTCTTCCTTGTCTATCTAACACTTCATTACATTACATTATATTGTATCTGACTTGAATAATGCAAATTTCCCATTTATAACAAACACTATAAATACACTGCCATTTCTTTTCAGACACACCTGTGTAATTTACCAGTATTTCCTATTTATATGGAGAATGAAAATAATTGCTGCAGCATGTGTAATGCCTCCTATGAAACATTTCTTTGCTGTGCCTGTGATCATTATAAATGCCTGACGTAAAACATTTCTTTGCTGTGCCTCTGACATTGATCATTATAGAAGAGCTGTTATATTGTTGTAGTATAAAGCTATTTTTCTAAATGTATTTTTCTATATAAGGTTTCTTCCAATTGTAAGGTCTTTCAAATCAATGCTGTAGGCATTTCATAGAAGTAATTGTTTATATACACTTGCTTAAAAACACATTTTACAATATATAGAATGATAAGTGCAAAGTTTGTCTTCAACATAAGTTCTCTACATTAAAATGATCTTAAGTACACAATTATATTTATTTATTTATTATGTTTTCACTGTATTAGGAATTGGTTTGCAGAATCCATAATATCATTCATCTGTTCTATGTGTATTTTGTCTTGTAAGATGATTTGTTTCAATTTGTCTTGAACCAAAAGGGCAGGATTAGGGAACAGGGGCAGGTAGTGAGATCACTTCTACAAGCAGCGTCAGTTCAGGCCACCATTTAATATTGTCATGGAAACTGTGTAGCTTGTAAGGTGACTTTGAGTCTCAATATTGTTGGCAAAATTGTTAAAAAGTCGATATTGAACATGTTGGCATGTGCAGAATGTCAATGTTTTTACAATGTCGACATGTGAAATGTCGACATGTGAAATGCTGACAATCTGCATGTGTCAGCAGTGGTAGGTTAGGGTTAGGCTATAGGGGGAGGGTTAGGGGTTAAAGTTATCTATACTCACGACCAGAAGCTCCGCCAGAAGTCCTCATTAACTGACTGCCAAACCCAGAAGGCATCACTGGTGCAGCACTATAGTAGGGCCTAATTTAGTGTTTGGCATAAGTGCAACTATGGCCTGCACAATGTGCTTTGCTGTAGTACACAGTAAATTCCAGCTGCATTTAGAGCTAAGTGTAAACTCTGCTTGCAGGCCCATGTGCCGGGAGAGCTAGATAACAGTGGAACCAAAATAAATACTCAGCATCAGTTCTCTAGGCTAGACTGGAAATTGCTAAGTAAAGCATGAATCAATTATTTAACTAATTTTATAATTCAATACAGAAATGAAACAAATCACTGTAATTTAAAAAAATTCAGTTGATTAAAAATTGTGACAGTCAAACAGGTGGAAACATGTTCGATCCGATTCAGCTGATTGATCTTTTTTATTTAAGCTGAATGAAAAAGCAAAACTTCAACCTATGAACATAGTTATTTTCAAATTAAAAAATAATTAAAAAGACCAATTTTAATTATTTCTTAAGATGTTTAAATACATAAAAATACATAAAATTTTTAACATGAATAGCAAATTTAAGCCCTGAAGAAGAACCTAAAACGATAATTTTGAAATGGGAAACCTTTACATTGGTGACATTGTTTTGAATTTTTAACCAGTTTGAAACGTAAAAACAATTATTCCACTTAAGCAGACAGGCAAGGAGCACCTACATATTTACATTGTATTTTAAATTAGAGGTATCTTAAGATATGTGCAACTGACAATACAGAACACATATTCACAATTAAGAAAAAAACAAACAAAATAAACAAGTGTTGGAAAAATCAGAGCCATACTTTGACTAAAATAATAATGTGAGAACACAGGTCACTATTATCCACAAACATTCTGACTATGGGTTTTTACATCCCTTGATCATTTAAAAAAATTGAAAAGATTTTCAATGATCTGATCTACTACTGTTTACTGTTTATGATTTGTAAACACATTTACAGTGCACATGCACACAGAGGACTGTGTCATATAGATTTAAGCAGCTTTAAGCTACTAGTCTGTAAAATAATTAGTTTTAACATGATTTTTATTTTGTATAAAAATGTAATGTATGGCAAGATAAGGGTAAGGGTGCAGTCTCCTGGGGTAAACAGTAGCACTTGTCATGCAGCAGCCAAGTAGTAGTACACCAGCCCAGGGCTTTGGTACAAGTAGCTATAATTTTATTAGCAGAACAAAAATAAACAAACCATAAAAAAATCCTGGCCTGTACATCTCTAACTAAACAAAAGTATTCCCTCTCTCAGAGTGGAGGGGCCTGATGTCCCTCTCACAAAAGATGAGTCTATAGCACAGCAATTACAGTGTCTCTCAACAGACCTCTGAACTGTTCCTAGGGTAGTGAGAGACTGATTACAGAGACTGATACACCCTTTATCAGCCTCTCACAGATGATCTGGCAATCAAGGCTGCTAATCAGCTTCTGTCTATCAGACAGAAGCTATAAACCTGGGGCAGATATATCTCTCCTTGACAACATTTCCAGTGTTTTGACACAATTTTTATAAAACAAAATACACATACAAATTTTATAAAATTACATTGGTAAAAAAAAAATTAAGTTAAAATATAACCATTGAAAATTATTTGCTAAAGTTCTAAAATACAATCCCTAAACAGTATAAATCAAAGCACATGAACCTGATATATGCCTTGATATTCTTCTCCATTGCCAAGATTTCCTGATGGAGTCTATTGCCATGTTTATACATATCTTACTGCACCACAGTTTATCAGAAAAAAGTCCAGATGAGAGTAAAGTAAGTGTATTTTTAAGTACATGTTGCAGCCTAATTTCTGATAAGATAGAAGTATTTTACTCACAAGTTCTTTATAGCTGGCTGCTCTGTTCTACCCCTAACAGTTGTTTGTTACAAGATTAAATGCATCCTACACCATTTTCTTACCACCCTGGCCTGGGTGATCAGGTCAAACTTTCCTCCTTGGGAAGTTCTTGCATTTTTAATTTGGCTTCACTACATCTAGGAAATGTGTCCTTGAGGTGCCTGAAAGCTTGTCCACCTTTTTATGACCTTAGCAAAATTCTTCAAAGTCCCAAAACAAAAAAAATTATTCCATAAAAGGACCTGGCTTGGTGCCAAATGGAGTTCTTGAGTTTTCAGGGAGAGAGCTCAACCAGGAGGTTGTCAGTTCCAGTCAGACCTGCCTGGGCATGTGGCTGCTAAAGCTCTACCACTGAGAAGTTGACTCCTGTAGTAGCTGGAGAGCAAGCTGGAATAAAAAAAAGAATATGCACTGGAGGTGTAGAGAGCAGTGTGGAGCTGATGCTGACTCCTTGGGAGGGCCAGGCCAGTACCTACAGAGGTAGGGATTTTCAAGCTAGTCCCTAAACTGAGGGATTCTTCAAGCAAGAAAAGGGTGATAATTACCTATTTTGAGTTATAGATAGAACTTATCTGGTAGATAAGTAACGTTACCAGATTTGCATATCTTTGCTGAAAGTATTTACTTGGAGCTGTGGATAGTATTGCAGGAGCATTTATTTATAGCCAAGTGTTCCTTTGGAGACATATGTGGCTGTTATTGTGTTATATACTGTAGTGCAGAAAAGACAATTATCCAGATAAAGTGCATTCAGAGTGCAAAAGCGGTATCGGTATGACATACCACCAGACATACGCCCGGCTGATGTAATACTGATGCTGGAAGGCAGAAAGCTGAAAATCCTGACTAAGGTAAGCTCTAACCCTCTCCTCTCCCCCCTAACCCTAACCCTCCTTTAGGGGAGCCTAACCCTAACCTCCTCCCCTAGTGCCAAACCATAACCTCACCCCAGGGGTGCCTAAGCCTAACCCCCCTCCCCGCACCCTAAACCAAACCCTCCTGGGGCAGGTGTCTAACTCTAACCTTCCCCCGGGGGTGCCTAACCCTAACCCCCCCTTCTCCTAGCCTAACCCTCCTGGGGGTTGCCTAACCCTAAGTCCCCCAGGGAGCCCCGAAACCTAACCCCCCTCCCGTGGCTAAGAGGTCCCGACGCCCGGCTTACCTTCTTTTGGTATGTCTGCCGTCCAGATTTTGGTGTCTGGATAATAATAGGCATCGGTATTTCAATGCCTATCATTAGTCCCATGCCGGGATTTCACAGTCGGGAAGCCAGCAGTCGGCAATTCGACCGCCGGCTTCCTGACTACATACCTGCAAAAGCAACATACTAAGTTCTCAAACACATTTAACACTGTACCATACTTGCTTACCCTCCTGGGAGTCGCAGGAGGCTCATGATTTTTTGGATAACCCCTAGCACCCCCAGGAAAGTAGGCACTTCTCCCTCATTCTACCCACTTACTAGTGAAGTGGGAAGAATGGGGAAAAATTCTTGAAGGTCTGTGAGTAGGTGGCTGGGCCTAATGACGCTATTCTATGAGAATTGCTTCATTTGGCCCTGCCCCCTTACTCTAATATGTGGGATTTGTGGTATTTTAGCATGAAGGGGCAGAGCATAATGACGTGGATCGTCTGTCCATGCCCCCACCACCAAACACCTGCATCTCCTCTCCGGGTAACTCCCAGAGAGGAAAATATCAAAGTTGGCAAGTATGCATTGCACGGTATGCAATGTTCAGTATGCATACCAACGCCTATGGTACCCAGACTGAGCTTGCAATGTTAATAAACTGTGTTTCATACTTTACACTGCACTTCTGAGAGTGCAAGAGACTTTGTGGTTGTGTGTTTTGTTGTGCATAGTTGATATTAGAGGACATGGAGTAATTGACATCTTTCTAGTAATATGGTTCTATAGAGGTTACATTATGGTTTCCAGAGTGAAAGGAATTAATTGTCGTGGAGTGTGTATCAATTACTGTGGAGTTTCTTTCGATTATTGGTGCTATTTATTTTGACCTTTTATATTTGTCCATATTATATTTTACTTTCTGTATCGTGTGTTATCGTTATTACTTTTCCTTCCATATCCATCATCAATGCTATTTTGTATAGATTCATGCCAAAAGTTCATATTTTGTATTCTTTATCAATAATTCCTATTGATAGTGATTTAGGATATTACTACTCATCAATATTTACCTAATACCTTATTAAATATTTATTATTTGTCTAATCTCTTATGGCTTATTTACTGCTGAGCCTATCATATTTTGATCTCTATAATTTTGCCTACTGTATCTCATTTCACGTAATTGTGTACTGTTAAGAGTCTATATTTTATGTTTTTGATGCTATTTGATAGTCAAAAAATTTGCCACCTTTTTTCCTATAATATATACAAATAAATATACCGTTTCATTCCAACCAACCAACTAGTTGGATGGTTAGTTGGTCTGATGTATGGCCAGCTTAAGAAGAGTGTTGCAGCATGGGTACAATTTCTACATGGCCTTATCCATAGGTGTGTATGGCACCCCATGGATACCGGCTATCTAATCATTGAGTCCTCCACTTTTTGTTTTCTGGACTAGCTTCATTCACTTTCCGGTTGTGGCTTTCAACACCGACACGCCATTGCAGCATTATTTCTGCATGCTATTGAGATGTTAATTTCATCATAAGCAAGCCTGGTAAATATTACACAACCTGGATATTCACCTGGATCATCTTATTGAGGCCAGTGACTGTGTTGTACTGAATGCCAATTTCCATGTTTAAGAAAGACTTTTTAACAGACATAAGTTACATCATTTATTCAATTCATTCTTTTAATTTATGTTTTTTTAATTATTTGGATATATTACTGAATACCAAATTAATTTCATGTATGCTTTATTTATGAATTGCAGCAATAAATAGCTTTTTTTCTCAACCAAGCCATATAGTTACATATATTATATGTTATATTTCATGGAAATGATCAATTATTTATTGAAATTGTTCCAGTTTATTATGGTTTATTTACTTTAGAATATTAATTGTATAATATTTATTTTTGCATGGTATATACTTAATAGACATATTAGCACTGTTCAATGTTTCTCTATATGTGTATGAAAGGAATGTTACGTAATAATGAAGAAACTGCAAATAATAAAATAAGCCAGTATTTTTACCTGCAGCCATTAATATTATTTTCCATCATTTGAGATCCTATCTCTTAATTTTCTTTCATTTATGTTTGCTGAGACTTTAATAAAACACTAGGGGGTAAATGTACTAAGATTGGAGTTCTATTAAGAAGTGATGTTGCCCATAGCAACCAATCACATTCCAGGTATTATCTTCTAAAAGGTGCTAGATAAATAAGAAGTAGAATCTGATTGGTTACATCACTTCTTAAATAGAACTCCCATCTTAGTAAATTTACCCCTAGAAGTTCATTTTTATATGAATAAAGTTACTGTGTGATAAACAGTGTATCTGCAATTGAAGCATTTGAACAGAAAGTTAGATAAAGGCTGGGTATTGAAAAGCAATTTAGACTGTGACAGGACAGCTGTCTGATTTGATTTTAGTTGGATTTCACACAGTCCACTAGAACTAATATCAACAGGTTCACTGAGGCATAGCTGCGGTCTCAAAAATTACAGTTTCTCTGCCTTCACAATGGTCATTAGAGCATTTCTCACTGTAGCCCTAAACGTTCTCAGGCAAAAATGAAACAATTTGGTTTGTTCAGGATCCACACTAACAGACAAATGTAATGGTGCATTTTGACGAACGAGCCTTTTGTGAACTTATGATGATGGAAAAAAAATCCTGAACATTAATGTTTTTTTTATTTTTTCAGTCCAACACATTTTAATCACATAAGAAAACTGACAAGCTTAGGGACACGTGCAAGCAATGTGTCTTTCCACATTACCACTGTAATATCCAGAGACTGCAAATTGTGCTATCTGCATCATTTCATGCCTAACCCTTACATTTACAATGAATTTTGATGGGCGTGATTAGAAGTGACAAAACAAATGTAGAGAGCTCATGTTTGTTGATTAAGCAATTCTGCTAACCCAGTTCCTGTAAACATTTTATTTCAGATCTACATCTAGCAATAAAGCAGATGGTTGTAATATTTACTAAATTAAAGGTTCCTGCTTGTTCATTATGTTAAAGGGCTCTACACTGAAATAACAACAATTTTAACTAATAATGTAATTATTTGTTTTGATATTATAATGTTCTGATATTTTATAAATGGGAAATATCAATATATATTTATATTTTTGGGCTGATATAATAAATGTCATTGATTGATTGATTGATTGGATTTACAATGTCAAGTATTTTGCCATATTTTACAATAATCAGTGCAATGGAAGCATAATTTAATTTCACATTTTATTTATATCATTAAAACCTAAACGTACCTTGCATTTTAATTCCTAAATTAAATCCTGTCTACTAGCCACTTCTACATTCCATAATCTTCAAAGTCACTGAACACAATCTTTTGAGGATTTCATGAGATTGCACTAGATTTTTCAGCAATTTTTACTCATTAGCGTAACAACAGTACTTTATATTTTTAAATCACTTAGTTAATTTTTCCTTTGATGATTGAAACAAATGTTGACCTCAGCATTCCAAAGAGGTATACAATGTCCTTATTTCTAATATTGGGGAAAATTTATCAAGCAACATTTTAACAAATGCACAATAGTAGACCGTTCCTGAATGGCTGCCAGTCTATAAAATAGGTGGGCTTACAAAAGTTTAATTTATTTGTGTTAGGGGGCTCTATGGTTTAGTCTGCTATGGTTATACTTTTTTTTAATCCATTGGACTATATTGGATTATGATAAAGAGATGAAATGTAAGTAATAAACCCATTCTATCACAGAAATATGTGGCAAAATTATTGTTTACTATTACAATAACAGCAAATATATTTATTATAAAAAATATAAAATAAACTGGGAATGACGCTAGTGATTCCAGTCCCGAAATTATGTACAAATCCCTGGATTTCAGGAGTACTAGACAACAATCCAGGGATCCCAGAATTATTTTCAGGGTTGAGATAATAAAAAAATAAAAAAATGGAAAGACAGCTGAAATCTCTACACTGGAAATTGGAAGTAAGTTGACTAGGCTGATGATGTAATGCAAACTGCAATATTCTACAAAATGAATTTTGGAGGCTTTTTTCTTTCACTGAAAGGACAACCTAATAAAAAAGCAGGGCATACAGAGTGTCATGGCTAATTCATTTTTGGATTTTATTCCCTATATACCCGGCTGAAGAGAAAGCATATACAGGCTCTATGATAAGTATAGTTAAACCCATTTCCATATCTTCAGTTGCGATATCACCTGATGATTTAGCTGTGCTAGTGTCATACTCATCACTATCATCATCTATATTATGCACTGTTACAAAATGATGATCTTCATCAATGATGTTGTCTATACATTCATTGCTATAAATGAAGAGTGCTTTGTATATTGTATATGTTCAGTAGCACCCTTTTTGTACAGAACTTCACATACTACAAGGCAAAGGCCATGCACCAGACGACACAACTGGTGTTCAGCAGTTTTCAAAATGTCAAGACATTTTTCTGCAGTCATCGATCTGTGATTTCTGACCAGACCCAAACTCCTGAATTTGTTTTGGCCATGTAAGATAATACTGTATATAGCAGTCCATCCTTCAAATGCAGCAGAAAATCCCCTCCCCGAAACACATTATACTATTTCCTGGATACATTTTTATTTGATTTTCAGGGCATAATTCATAACTCTATTTAGTATGGAAGTCGCGGTGGAAGGTAAAACAACATAGCCTTCAGAAATCAATAATTGTCTTAAATCTGTGATGTACAGTAGAAAATAATGTTGAATGCCAGTTCATCTACAGCTGTCATTTGCAATAAAGTTGCATTAAGTGATGTATTTTCTGATGGCCCAAAATAATAGGACATTTTTTCATTTTATCAATATTCATTTGACTTGAACTTGGTATAACCATGGCCTCTTTTGGTCATACTTTTATTTTATGTCTGCCAGTTAAATGTGTATGCATACTTTTTGTAGAGGCTTTTTAAAATAGCACTGTAAGATTTGTATTTTGCCATTTGATAATCAACAGCTGTCAAAAAATTTACCAAAAACATTTACCAAACAGATGTCTCACAGATATCTTTTTTATGAGTAACATACAAAGATGGTGTTTTAGTGCTGTTGGCATAATATAACATTCCAATGAGGCACTTTGAAATTAATGAATCAAGTTTGCAAGTGTTTTACACTAACACATCTATATTTAAGTTAGACAGTGAGTACATATGGTACAGTAATAGTGCCGGAACCAAAGACAGTTAAAGTCCTTTTTTATATCTAGTTGCTACTATTAAGCACCAGGCAACATTGCATTAAGGGCCTGATTCAGAGCCGCTCGTAAGCGGCTGCTCGTTCGCTCCGAGTGATGTTCACACATCTGCGCATGCGTATGGGTCGTAATGCGCATGCGCCAACCAGACGGTGCGGTTGGAAATCGAGCGCTCGCAAAAATAGCGAGTGCCTGCTAATTTGAGTGAAAGGAGGAGGCGTTTGTGGGTGGTAACAGGGGAAGGTGCTTGAAAACGGGGAGTGGAGATCCGAACGCAGGCGTGCCAAACGGTCAAAACGGGCGTTTTAAGGGTATGCATAATTAACAAAGCAGCGTCATCGGCCACATCACTTGGTTGTCTCTTAGCCTGAACTGTTCACATGATTGCGGTAGGAGAATCCAACCACAAGCACTGCGAGCAGTTCAGATGCCTTTCGATGTACTCGATTAATCTAACAAATAGCGGAGATGACTTAGGATGCGAGCGGCCAGGGGGCGTCCTTACAAAATAGCGAGCGCATGTTTCGTTTGCTCGCTCAGACATAGAGGCGTCAACAGACCGCAAAGAGCGAGCGCTCAATTTAAATGACCGGCCCCTTTTTCTGAACGAGCGAGGGTAAATAGCGTCAGGCTCTGAATCAGGCCCTAAGTCAACAAATAAAATTCCACATTAGTACTGCAGCTACTGCTGCACTTTGACATGCATTCCACAAGAAATAATTGTGTTTTAAAAATGTTTTACGCACCATTATTATTATTACAGTCTATAGGTATTAGGGGTGTGCACCGCCCACTTTTCGTGTTTTGTGTTTTGGTTTTGGATCTGGATCTTTCTTTGTGTTTTGGATCTGGATTGGTTTTGCCAAAACCACCCTTCCGTGTTTTGGGTTCTGGGTTTTGTGTTTTGGATCTGTATTTTAAAAAAAAAAAAGAAAAAAAACAGCTAAAATCACAGAATGTGTTGGTTTTTCTGCTCCTATGCTATTATTAACCTCAATAACCTTAATTTCCACTAATTTCCAGTCTATTCTGAACACCTCACACCTCACAATAGTGTTTTTATGTCCAAAAGGCTATGCTAAGTGACACGAGTGGGTGGCACAAACACGTGGCCCATCTAGGAGTGGCACTGCAGTGGCAGACAGGATGGTAGTTTGAAAAACTAGGCCCCAAACAGTACATAATGCAAAGAAAAAAAAGAGGTGCAAGATGGAATTGTCCTTGGGCCCTCCCAGCCACCCTTATGTTGTATAAACAGGACATGAACACTTTAACAAACCAATCATTTCAGCGCCAGGGTCTGAAATGATTGGTTCGTTTGGGCCCCCACAAAACAAGCTGGTGATTAATCTGTCCCTGCACAAACTGGCTCTACGGAGGCAAGATGTCGTCCTCATCCTCCTCATCCACCGATTCCTCACCCTCTTCAGTGTTGTGTACATCCTTATCCTCACAGACTATTAACTCGTCCCCACTGGAATACACCACCACAGGTCCCTCTGTACGTTCTGGAGGCTGGTCTCCCTGGAAGAGTTGGTAATTCATTTTTATGAACATCATCTTCTCCACATTTTGTGGAAGCAGCCTCCTACGCCTTTCACTGACAAGGTTCCCAGCTGCACTAAACACTCTTTCAGAGTACACACTGGAGGGGGGGCAACGCAGGTAAAATAGAGCCAGTTTGTACAGGGGCCTCCAAATTGACTCTTTATCCTGCCAGTACAGGTACGGACTGTCTGACATGCCTACTTGGATGCTGTCACCGATGTAATCCTCCACCATTCTGTCAATGGTGACAGTATCATATGCAGTGACAGTAGACATGTCAGAAATTGTTGCCATGTCCTTCAGTCCGGACCAGATGTCCAAACTTGGTCCTGCCTGCCCTGCATCACAGCCAGCAGGTTGCTTAGGATACCTAAGTTTTTTCCTGGCAGCCCCAGTTGCGGGAGAAAATGAAGAAGGAGCTGTTGACGTGTCACGTTCCGCTTCAGCTGACAGTGTTTTCACCAGCAGGTCTTTGCACCTCTGCAGGCTTGTGCCAGCTGGAAAGAGAGACACCACATAGGCTTTAAATGTAGGATTGAGCACAGTGGCCAAAATGTAGTGGTCTGATTTCAACAGATTGACCACCCTGGAATCCTGGCAAAGCAAATGAAGGGCTTCATCCACAAGTCCCACATGCCGAGCGGAATCGCTCCATCTTAGCTCCTCCTTCACTTTCTCCAGCTGCTTCTGCAAAAGCCTGATGAGGGGAATGACCTGAATCAAGCTGGCAGTGTCTGAACTGACTTCACTTGTGGCAAGTTCGAAGGGTTGGAGAACCTTGCACAACACGGAAATCATTCTCAACTGCACTTGAGTCAGGTGCATACCCCCTCCTTTGCCTATGTCATAGGAGGATGTATAGGCTTGAATGGCCTTTTGCTGCTCCTCCATCCTCTGAAGCATATAGAGGGTTGAGTTCCACCGCGTCACAACCTCTTGCTTCAGGTGATGGCAGGGCAGGTTCAAGAGTGTTTGCTGGCACTCCAGTCTTCGGCACGCAATCGCTGAATGGCGAAAGTGGCCAGAAATTTTTCGGGCCACCCAAAGCGTCTCCTGCATGCCCCTGTCGCTTTTCAGAAAATTCTGCACCACCAAGTTTATTGTGTGAGCAAAACATGGGACGTGCTGGAATTTGCCCAGATGTAATGCCCGCACAATATTGGTGGCGTTGTCAGATATCACAAATCCCCAGGAGAGTCTAAGTGGGGTAAGCCACTGGGCAATGATTTCCCTCAGTTTCTCTAAGAGGATGTCGGCGGTGTGCCTCTTACTGAAACGGTGATACACAGCGTAGCCTGCCTTGGAACGAGCTGGCGTTTCTGAGATGCTGCTACTGGTGAGGCTGCTGTTGTTGCTGCGTAAGGTGATATATCTACCCAGTGGGCTGTCACAGTCAAATAGTCCTTAGTCTGCCCTGTTCCACTTGTCCACATGTCCGTGGTTAAGTGGACATTGGGTACAACCGCATTTTTCAGGACACTGAGGACACTTTTTCTGACGTTTCTGTACAGTCTCGGTATCGCCTGCCTAGTGAAGTGGAATCTAGATGGAATTTGGAACCGGGGACACACTACCTCCATCAATTGTCTAAATCCCACTGCACTAATGGCGGATACCGGACGCACATCTAACACCAACATAGCAGTCAAGGCCTCAGTTATACGTTTTGCTTCAGGATGACTGCTTTCGTACTTCATCCTCCTCGCTAAGGACTGTTGGAGGGTCAATTGTTTAATAAAAGTAGTGGTGTTCCTACTTCCTCTCTGGGATGATGAACGACTCCCAGCAGCAGCAACAGCAGCAGCGGCAGCAGGAGGCGTAGCAATGCAGGATCCTCCAGAGGAATCCTGGATAGGAGAGTCAGTCATGCCAGAGACATGGCCTGCAGGACTACTTCCTATCCTGACTAAGGAGGAAATTGACAAGGAGGGAGTTGATGGTGTAGTTTGCAGGCACTTGGATACAACAGGATTTAGGTGTCCATGGACTGCTTATGGTCTTAGCCAAAGTTTCTGAACTTGACAGTAAATTTTTATGAACGCGCTGCAGGTGCCGTATAAGGGAGGATGTTCCTAGGTGGTTAACGTCCCTACCCCTACTTATTTCACCTTTACATATGGTACATATGGCAAGACAGTTGTTGTCCGGATTTGGATAGAAATATTGCCAGACCAACAACAACTGTCTCCCCCGGAGCCTGATTTAAATAAACCACATCACCATCAGAATCCTCCTCGCCAACTTCCTCCTCAGCGCCAGCTACACCAGTATCCTCATCCTGTTGTACTTCAACAGTGACATCTTCAATTTGCATATCAGCAAGTGGACTGTGGGTGCTCCTTTCAGCACTTGCAGGGGGCGTGCAAATGGTGGAAAGAGCCACCTCTTCCCGTCCAGTGCTGGGAAGGTCAGGCATCGCAACCGCCACCACACTTGGACTCTCCTTGGGGATTTGTGATATCTTCTTAGAATGCACAGTTCTTTGCTGTGCTTTTGCCAGCTTAACTCTTTTGATTTTTTTAGCGGGAGGAGGGCTTCCATCGTCATGTGAGGCTGAACCACTAGTCATGAACATAGGGAAAGACCATAGCCGTTCCTTGCCACTCCGTGTCATAAATGGCATATTGGCAAGTTTACGTTTCTCTTCAGATGATTTAAATGTTTTTTTTAAGGTCATTTTCCTGAACTTTGTCATTTGGGATTGTATGTGCCCTCTACAATGACACTGGGCATCGGCCTTGGCAGACGACGTTGATGGCATGTTATCGTCTATGTCATGACTAGTGGCAGCAGCTTCAGCACTAGGAGGAAGTGGTTCTTGATCTTTCTCTATTTTATTTTTATCGGAGAAAGTTTGGTCCTCCATTTATGTTATATTGATTTGATATATATGTGCGGCTAAGGCGCACACAAACACAGAAAATATTTTTTTATTTTGTTTGGAGTGTACTTTGGGGGTTACAGCACCCTTTAACGGACAAGCCAGATGGCCCTTTACTTATGACACAGGCGCACACTTGGCACTACTTTGTTGATGCATGTGCGGCTACAGTGCATACAATTCACAAACACAGAAAATATTTTTTTTTGTTTGGAGTGTACTTTGGGGGTTACAGCACCCTTTAACGGACAAGCCAGCCGGCCCTTTACTAATGGGACACAGGAAAACGCTTGGCGCTGCTCCTTTGTTGATGCACGTGCAGCCACAGTGCACACAATTCACAAACACAGAAAATATATATTTTTTTGTTTGGAGTGTACTTTGGGGGTTACAGCACCCTTTAACGGTCAAGCCAGCCGGCCCTTTACTTATGACACAGGCGCACGCTTGGCACTACTTTGTTGATGCACGTGCGGCTACTGTGCACACAATTCACAAACACAGAAAAAATATTTTTTTTTTTGCACTTGGGGGGAGCACCCCTGATGGACAGAGCACCCCCTGGACAACACTACAGCACCCCTTTAGGACTGGGACACTGCACAGGACTTTGGAATGGACACAGCCCCTATGGACAACTGACTGCACAATACAGTCCAGCCAGCTGCTATGGACTTTGGAGGAGTGGACACAGCCCCTATGGACAACAGCAGCACAGCGCAGCACAGCACAGCACAACACTACACTGCACTACACTGCACTACACTACACAGTCCAGCCAGCCCTAACTCCCACCCTCCCTCTTCACTGTCCACAGCCGAGTGAGAAAATGGCGCCGACGCGGGTACCTTATATAGGATCCAAAACCCGCGAGACCCGGATTGCGGGATGATGACGTTTTGCCTCGATTTCAGATCCGAGTCAGGGGGGAAAAGTCGAGCCTGACTCGGATCGGCCTCAGATCGGGGGGGCTCGGGGGGGGTTCGGATTTCAGAAATCCGAACCCGCTCACCCCTAATAGGTATATGAATGCTATTACTATGATACCAGAGAAACTGTTTAATATCAGTCTTATTTTTTTCTATTAACTTGCAGCTGTTAAGCACCACTAGACAGCAGTGTTCCAAGGGGCTGAATCAGGGGTGTATGCTATTTTGATTATTTAAGCAGTGTGCCATTGGTTGTGGATCTGAGCATGCGCAGGAGCCGCACTTCGATTGTGCAGATCTGGTGATGCAATGTTGCCTGCAGTGCCCCAAAAGTATGATTGTCATGCTACTGGTGTTTGGGGGTGGTGATGGGCAGCATTCCAGAAAACTGGGTTACTCAAGATGTCCCATGAAATCACGCTGTCATAGTCAATGAAGCTGCGTCCAAGCACTTCTGCAGTGTGACTTTACCAGACATTCTGAGTAACCTGAGTGGTATTCAAATGTCTGATGTTCACGCAGTTGATCTGATGCAGTAGAGGATCAGATAAGTAGAGGATCAGATAAGCCGGCAGAGGGCGTCTTTTCAGTTAAGATGCATCCTGCAGCTTCAGCATAATTTGGCACAGCCACTGCGGACAAAGACACAGCGGCTGTACTATAACATCCACCACTGAATCGGACTCCAGATTCATAAATAAACTTCCTCAATGGTATTACTGCCTCACTTTGAAATGCTGTCTGCAAGAAAAATGTGTGTTTTAATTATTTCAACACACCATCAATATTATTATTCTATGGAGACTGTATGTATGTAGATATAATATTATCATATATATATATATATATATATATATATAAATCTGTCTTTTCTTTTTTTTTTTAATACAAGGGCAGGGAAATGCAAAGGATGTCACAGGGATAAATTTACTATAGGTTGATTTAGGTCAATTTAAAATCAACATCAGTGGGCTTTTCTGAATGCAAAATTTGCATATTTATCATCCATAGGGTCTCAGCTTCAATGATAAAAATAAGTAATAGTAGATGGACAAGGATTGTGTATGACCTATGTCGTGAATGGTAGAAGTTATTTTTACAACTCCAATCCTGACTCCTGGGGGAATATTTACTAAAGTGTCGGTTTTTAGAAGTGGAGATGTTGCCCATAGCAATGAATCAGATTCTAGCTATTACCTTCTAGAAGGTGCTAGATTAATGTTAAAGCAGTGGTGTAACTAAGGGGGGGTCGAGCGGGGCTTGTGCCCTGGGCACTGTGGCAGGCCAAGCAGAGGGGGCACTGCCAGTCAGGGCATCGTACCCACACCCCACTCCCCCCGTCACCATGCCATTATTGCTCCTTGACCGACAAGATTGGCTACTGGAGTGAATGACTTGCTGGGGCTGACTGTAGGGGGAGCTGCAGCAGAAGCATGCATCCCCTCCAAGGCAGTCCTTCTATCATTCTCCATGCTGATCCTGAGAGCTGCCGCTGGCCCCGGGTAACACCTGTCAGTGTGATTTCATCTTCCCCAGTGCTCTGGAGCTGCACCGCAGGTGAGTATTAGTGTGTAGTGCCGGTGGGGGGTGGAAGGTAACGACGAGGAGGGGTGGAAGGTGCTGACGGGGGGGTTGGGGAGTGGAAGCTGCCGGCGGGGGGTGGGGGAGTGGAAGCTGCTGGTGGAGGGGGAAGAGATTGGGGGAGGGGATATCTTTTGCATTTGTTTCATTTATTTGTCTCAGGCTTACTGCATTTGTAGGAAAGACATGTGTGTGTGTGTGTGTGTGTGTGTGTGTCTGTGTAGGCTTTGTCAGGGTGTGTGTATCTGTGTCAGCATGTGTGTATCTGGGTCATTGTGTGTGTATCTGTGTCAATGTGTGTATCTGTGTCAGCGTGTGTGCATCTGTGTCATTGTGTTTGTATCTGTGTCAGCATGTGTGCATCTGTGTCATTGTGTGTGTATCTGTGTCAGCATGTGTATCTATGTCAGCATGTGTGTATCTGTGTCAGGGTGTGTGTATCTGTGTCAGGGTGTGTGTATCTGTGTCAGGGTGTTTGCATCTGTGTCAGCATGTGTGTACCTGTGTCAGCGTGTGTGTATCTGTGTCATTGTGTGTGTATCTGTGCAGGCGCGTGTGTATCTGTGCCAGCGTGTGTGTATCTGTGGCAGGGTGTGTGTATCTGTGTCAGCATGTGTGCATCTGTCAGTGCATGTGTATCTGTGTCAGCATGTGTGCATCTGTGTCAGCGTGTGTGCATCTGTGTCAGCGTGTGTGCATCTGTGTCAGCGTGTCAGCATGTGTGTATCTGTGTCAGCATGTGTGTATCTGTGTCAGTGTGTTGTGTCAGTATGTATCTGTGTCAGCGTGTGTATATCTATCATTGTGTGTGTATCTTTATCAGTGTGTGTATGTGTCTCTATGTATCTGTGTTAGTGTGTGTATCTGTGTCAGTGTGTGTTTGTGTGTATGTGTCTGTCTGCATGTCTGTGTCCATCAAATACACATGGTAGTGTATATATCCCCTTCAGTGTTTGTACCTGGGAGTGACGTGCAGTGATGGCGGAAGTGCGGTTCCATGCCCATACAGTCCACAAAATGAAGAAATTTGTACGCTCACCACGGGTCTTTATACCCCCTTTATGTCCTCGTTATTATTAGGGAACGACTTTGGACAGTAATTGATGACTTCAGGGTACAAATACCGAGAGACAATGTGTGTTGGTGCAAATTACAGCATGATCAAGAGACGACGCAGGAGGGGGAAACAACGGTGTTCTGAGAGACGACTCAGGGGGAGGTGGTGTGGCTGAGAGACGCAGGGGGTTAGGAAGTTACACAAGGGGTTCACATCTGGTTGAACTGCTGTATGATGATGACCTTGTTAATATTTCTGCACAAACAGGCATCTTCCGGACGATGTGACCTACATGAATAGTGAATTCCGATGGAAGACGTCATCTTCCCAGGGAGGATACAATTCTTCACAGGTCCACATTGTGAGAAACCACTGTATAGGTAAGGTGCACGTGGAAAGGATTGTTCCCAGAGTGACGAGAAATAGATGGCATGTCATGTTTTCATTCCTCATTGTGACCGCACCCCTTCTGTTATTTGACCCTACATTTCCGGGAATTTGTGTGTGTGGGGGTGTGTTTATGCGCCGTTCTTCTTCTTACCCTGGGCTCCAAAGATCCTAGTTATGCCACTGATAAGTAGAATCTGATTGGTTGCTAGGGGCAACATCTCCATATCTAAAGACCCGCACCTTAGTAAATATACCCCCTGGACTCCTGTCCTGATGAGTCCTTCTGTTGAAAGTGCTGCTGCATGCATGCAATAAAAAATACAAATATTACTGTCCACAGGACCTCTACTCCCATGCTGACTCTCTCTCAGTCTCTCTCCTCTCCTTACTACTACTGTCTTCTATCAGTCTCTCTCCTCTCCCTACTGCTAGTGTCTGCTCTCAGTCTCTCTCCTCAACCTACTGCTAGTGTCTGCTCTCAGTCTCTCTCCTCTCCCTACTGCTAGTGTCTGCTCTCAGTCTCTCTCCTCTCCTTTCTACTAGTGTCTGCTCTCAGTCTCTCTCCTCTCCCTACTGCTAGTGTCTGCTCTCAGTCTCTCTCCTCTCCCTACTACTAGTGTCTGCTCTCAGTCTCTCTCCTCTCCCTACTACTAGTGTCTGCTCTCAGTCTCTCTCCTCTCCCTACTACTAGTGTCTGCTCTCAGTCTCTCTCCTCTCCTTACTGCTAGTGTCTGCTCTCAGTCTCTCTCCTCTCCCTACTGCTAGTGTCTGCTCTCAGTCTCTCTCCTCTCCCTACTGCTAGTGTCTACTCACAGTCTCTCTCCTCTCCCTACTGCTAGTGTCTGCTCTCAGTCTCTCTCCTCTTCCTACTGCTAGTGTCTGCTCTCAGTCTCTCTCCTCTCCCTACTGCTAGTGTCTGCTCTCAGTCTCTCTCCTCTCCCTACTGCTAGTGTCTGCTCTTAGTCTCTCTCCTCTCCTTTCTACTAGTGTCTACTCTCAGTCTCTCTCCTCTCCTTTCTACTAGTGTCTACTCTCAGTCTCTCTCCTCTCCTTACTACTACTGTCTTCTATCAGTCTCTCTCCTCTCCTTTCTACTAGTGTCTACTCTCAGTCTCTCTCCTCTCCCTACTGCTAGTGTCTGCTCTCAGTCTCTCTCCACTCCCTACTGCTAGTGTCTGCTCTCAGTCTCTCTCCTCTCCCTACTGCTAGTATCTGCTCTCAGTCTCTCTCCTCTCCTTTCTACTAGTGTCTACTCTCAGTCTCTCTCCTCTCCCTACTGCTAGTGTCTGCTCTCAGTCTCTCTCCTCTCCCTACTGCTAGTGTCTGCTCTCAGTCTCTCTCCTCTCCCTACTGCTAGTATCTACTCTCAGTCTCTCTCCTCTCCTTTCTACTAGTGTCTACTCTCAGTCTCTCTCCTCTCCCTACTGCTAGTGTCTGCTCTCAGTCTCTCTCCTCTCCCTACTGCTAGTGTCTGCTCTTAGTCTCTCTCCTCTCCTTTCTACTAGTGTCTACTCTCAGTCTCTCTCCTCTCCTTTCTACTAGTGTCTACTCTCAGTCTCTCTCCTCTCCTTACTACTACTGTCTTCTATCAGTCTCTCTCCTCTCCTTTCTACTAGTGTCTACTCTCAGTCTCTCTCCTCTCCCTACTGCTAGTGTCTGCTCTCAGTCTCTCTCCACTCCCTACTGCTAGTGTCTGCTCTCAGTCTCTCTCCTCTCCCTACTGCTAGTATCTGCTCTCAGTCTCTCTCCTCTCCTTTCTACTAGTGTCTACTCTCAGTCTCTCTCCTCTCCCTACTGCTAGTGTCTGCTCTCAGTCTCTCTCCTCTCCCTACTGCTAGTGTCTGCTCTCAGTCTCTCTCCTCTCCCTACTGCTAGTATCTGCTCTCAGTCTCTCTGCTCTCCTTTCTACTAGTGTCTACTCTCAGTCTCTCTCCTCTCCCTACTGCTAGTGTCTGCTCTCAGTCTCTCTCCTCTCCCTACTGCTAGTATCTGCTCTCAGTCTCTCTCCTCTCCTTTCTACTAGTGTCTACTCTCAGTCTCTCTCCTCTCCCTACTGCTAGTGTCTGCTCTGTCTCTCTCCTCTTTCTACTACTAGTGTCTAGTCTCAGTCTCTCACCTCACCCTACTACTAGGGGTAAATTTACTAAAGTGAGAGATTTTAGAAGTGAGTTTTAAAAGTGATGTTGCCCATAGCAACCAATCAAATTCTACTTAACATGTAACTAGTACCTTCTGGAAGATAATAGCTAGAATCTGACTGGTTGGTTGCTATGGGCAATATCCCTTTTAAAACTCACTTCTAAAAACTCTCACTTTAGTAAATTTACCCCCTAGTGTCTAGTCTCAGTCTCTCTCCTCTCCCTTCTACTACTGTTTACTCTCAGTCCCTCTCCTCTCCCTACTACTACTACTGTCTGCTATCAGTCTCTCTTCTCTCCCTACTATTAGTGTCTACTCTCAGTCTCTCTCCTCTTTGAGTCCCTAGTACTACTGTTTATTGCAGACTCCAATGACCATCTCTATATGTAGCTAGTCAGCTAAGAAGACACAGCAGGAGGAAGTGACATGCTTTATATGCTACTAAGCACCTCACTCACTCCTTTCTCCTGCCAGCTGAAGTCCTTCTCCATCCTCTTCAATTAGGGACAGTGCTGCCGCAGGGACGCATGTAAGTCACACACGCAGACTGTAGACAGTCACTGAGTGCTTGTCTCAGTGACCGTGTGAATCCCATTAATACATTGGAATAATGCCTAAAATCCTGGGGAATTTAGGCACCAAAAACTTTCTGGGATCCGAAATTCCGGGATTGGATTCCCTAAATTACACTTTTTTATTAATAGAAAAGGGGGCATGATATGTATTTACTAATACCTCTTTTCCACCAAAAACCCAGGTCCGACCTGGGTTTTTGGACATGGTTCCAACCTGGGTCCATCCTGGGTCCAACCCTGGTAGCTACCTGGGTTGGATTGCAGGGTCACTTGACCCAGGTTATTTTTCAGGGACCCTTTTACACTGAGCTGTGACCCGGGCAGACCCAGCAAAAACCCAGGTTTTTGCTCTGGTGTAAAAGGGGTATAATAGAGTAAGGGGATTTCCTAATTAAAAATATTATGGATATATTTTAATTGTTTATTTCTTTTTGTTATAATTTTTCTATTACATTAAGAAAGTTAAATTAACATGTATCAGCCTTAGAGAGTATCTCTCATTTTCTAAGCACACTTTTTAACAACTGTAAATACGTATATAAGACAAAGTATATGCATAGAAATTTTATACAAACAGCGCAAAGCTCAAAATCAATACTGGTGGTAATAAAAGTAATGCTCAGTTTAATTTGTATTTCTCATTTCTTAGAATGTCAAGGTCTGATGAAAATTTCCCTGCATGGTTCATTAATAAGGCAAATCAATATTATATAATATCTAACAAATGAGATGAAATAAAACATTTTTGAAATATTGCAAATAAAAATAGATTTGTAACAAAGTTATGCCTAAATGTTACATGCAGCAAAATCATCATTTTAATATGCTAATCAATCGTGTTTTTATTATGTAATTTTATCTTTTGGTTTTGTCAGCTAATTTTACATTTTATAAGGCATAAAAAACAATTGTACTTTTATAAGCATTAAGAAAATTGATAAACAAACTATTTAAACTAGGGCAGAGATTAAGATGGGAGTAGTATCAAACTCAGGTCCAGTGGTGTATTTTACCTAGGGGCTACAGGGCTGTAGATCCCCAGTAAAAATCCTCCACCCAAAAGTGAGCACCCAAAATGTGAAGTGACTTTAAGTTTTAGGCACTTCCTGTTGATAGCATGTCAGACTGGCAGCCCCAAGGAGAGGCGCTTCCATTGTGTAGCCCGTGCATTTACTGGTTGCTTATTGGGGATGGCGGATTTTTACTGAGGAGCCACTCTCCTTCTATTCCATTGGTTCTTCTAACTGCAGTTTATACAGTCACTAGAAGTTGCTTTTTTATGCGCAGGAGAATGTATTGTGTGCATGCGTACGTTTTTTTTTTCTCCACACATCACAACCACCTTCAAGTTGACAGGTAGGAGCCGCTACTGCTTGTGTCATCTGGGTTTTATAAATTATGAAATTCTAAATGACTGCTATATTTGGCAAAGTTCCACACCAAATGATGGAATTAGCAGGCTTTACATGTTAATTGAGTTAATATAAAATATGTGCAATATATGCAGAGAATCAATACTAGCCCTATAGAGACTGCTTGGAACATTTTTTTCAATAAAATATATAAAACTAAAAGACATTTCAGCTGCAGGCATGCAGTATGTTTGTTATTTAAAGTAAATTGTATATAGATATACAGTAAATGGTGGTGTGCTGTGTTTTGAATTGCTCTCTAAAAATCAATAATGGTGTGGGATTGTGAAGAATGATATTCTATTTAGTGTATTGTAAGACTGAAAAAAATATGATATAAAGAAGAAGAAGCTGAACACTGTCCCTTGATCTATGCATTGTCAAACAATTAAAAGAAAACCTCTCTTTGTGAGGCGGACCTCCTTACATCTTTGTCTGTTTGCTACAGCCTGATTCTGTTTTATAACCATGTTTGTTCCCATTTGTAAAGCATTGTAGAGTATGTTGGTGCCTTATAAATAACTGCTGGTGAATAGTAATAAATATTCCATATTAAGATCACTAGAGAAAGAAAACTGACGTTAACAGAATGGAAAACATTTTGTAATTATTTTACATGTATCTTATTTGCATATTTAAACTTTCATTTGTTATGTATTGTACTGTAATAGAAATTACAGTACTTGTCTTATTGCGGCCCTCACATGCGTTAACAAGCTCTTTGAAGCGTCCATTGCACTCACAATACAGCTCTGGCTAAGGATTCCAGTTCCAAAATGATTTACAAATCCCAGATTTCAATATTACCAGGCTACATTCATGGGATCTACAGCCCTGATGTGAAGCATAATAATACAATGCTGCTTATGAATGGACATGCATCAGCTGAGACAATCACTGGGGACAGGTGAGGTTAACAGAACAATTCAAGAATAGAGTAAGTCAAATATTTTGTTGACTAGTGGAGCAGCTCACTAATAAAAAAAATCATTTACAGATCAGCAGCAGAGCAATAGCTTAGGAACAAAAGAGCTTCGGTGTAAATCATAAAGCAACACAGCTATAGAAATTCACCAGTAAACAACACAAGCAAACTTGGGATCAAACCAGACTCATATGGAAAAGAAGCTGGAGGATCAAGAAAGATCTCACTTTCATGTGACAAGCGAGGAGGAGCATAAGTAAGAGCTATTTGCAAAGAGAAAGAAGGAGAGTCCGCACTCAGGCACTTGTAAATTTAGGAAAGATAGCGGAAAAACCCACCATGTGTATAAAAGAATGAGTCATATATGGAAGAATTTTGTGGCTAATGAGTAGAGATGTGCACCGACCCCCGTGTTTTGGTTTTGGTTCTGGATCTCCTTGTGTTTTGGATCTGGATTTGGTTTTGCCAAAACCACCACTTGCTTGTTTTGGATCTGTATTTAAAAAAAAAAAATTATAAAATCTGCTAAAATTACATCATTTTTTTTTTAGTTCCTACAGTATTGATGGTCAAAACCATCGCGACCGTCGCGACCATGGGAATGCCTCCGTCTGGGCAGCCACGCCCTCGGCACGCCCACCAAAGGGGGCGTGCTGACACTCAACATCGACAGCATGCCACCTTTGGTACGAGACCCGGAGCGATGGTTTGCCCGTCGCTATCCGGGTCTCATGCATGCGCAGGGCGGAGCCAGCTCCATCGTGCACATGCGCACTGGGCCACCATCGACCCACTTGCGAGCACATAGCGCTCGCAAGTGGGTCTGAATCAGGGCCTATGATCACTACTTTCACTACTTTCATTTTGGACACAATTGAATGATTTTACTGTAAAGCTTCACTGCAGCGGTTCCTACCAAATTAAATGGTTTATGTTCATAAATGAATGTGAAATACTATTAACATTACCATAATTTTAAATTGCCATACTCAAAAGTGTCTCTTATATACATATGATGAGAAGCTGCTGAAGTGTGTATTAGACTATGGGGCTGACACAGCATGCTTATCGCAGGTTCCCGATTATTGGGTATCTGCCAATGCACGTGGTTAGCCCAGCCTGCCTCTTGCTGCATTTGTTAGTAAATGGTCAGATTGCAAAACTGATGGAACAACTACCAAAATCGACCTTTAGTAAATTTACCCCTGAGAGATAGATGGATGGAGCAGGGTCCCTAATAACCAGTGGCACAACTAGGGTAGGGCAAGTGGAGCATGTGCCCCGAGGCACCAGTGCAGAGGGGACACTGCAGTGGAGGCTTGTGACAGGCACCTAGTTGTCTCCTGGGGCCGATCCAAAAGATATCCTGCAACATAGGCACTTCAGGGTGTCAAGCCAGTGCCAGATCCATGGGGACATTGCATGGGTGATATATTTTCCAGGTGCTTGGCTGCATGGAAACTGTCACCTGGATCTCTCTTCTTGATGTTTATGTATTTAGATAGCCTTTATACAGTCTTTTAACATTAACTATAACATTACTATTGCAATAATAATATATTTGCTATTTACATTATTCTGTACATTTTACATTTTTTTCTTTGTCTCCATATGTGCCCCTCTATGGCTATGTCTGTATGTGTCCCTCTATTTCACCTCAATTTCCCCCAACCCTCCCAGCTTTTATTACCATAATGTCCTCCCTCCCAAGCTGTATGTAACATAATGTGCCCCTACTGCAATTACTATAATGTGCTCCCTACTGTAATTACTATAATGTTCCCTCCTAATGGAATTATCATATGTCTCTCCCCAAGCTGTAGTTACTATAATGTGCCCCTCTACTGTAATTACCATAATGTGCCCTCCCAGACTGTAATTGCCACTTGCCACCTACCCAGGTGCAATTACCACAAAATGCTCCCCTGGCAGTAATTACCATAAAGTGCCCCCTCCCATGGTTTATTTAACATAATGTGCCCCCCAGCATAATTACTATAATGTGCTCCCCTCCCAGCTGTAATTATCATAAAATCAACCCCTGAGATAATGTGTGCCCCCCCCCAGCTATAATTACCATAATGTGCCTCCTCCAAAGCTTTATTTTACAATGTGATCCCCTACTGTAATCATCATATATCCAACTTGTGTTACTTTTGTGTTTACTATGCCTGCAGAAAACTAGACAAGAAACCATTTTATACAGTAGAGCACTAATACTGTAAGTTCATTAAATTCATATAGTTGACATTTTAAGAGATATATATATATATATATATATATATATATATATATATTTCATGTGTTCACTTCAGAGCACAAACTTGTCTTGTTTTCATTTCCAGCAAATAATTTAATATAAATATAAATGATATATTGCATATATTTTTGGTTTGTTGTGCAATTATTTTATTATGCCTCTCTGTTGGTCTAAAATAAAATAACATATTTGCAAACAAGAATATTATTCATACAGTAAATCATACATTAATCTCTTATATCCTCCATGTCCTGGATTAATACATACAGTGCTGGAGTGGGTTACTTTACATTTTAATCCTCTAAAGAAAATGACTTGAAATGCACATGAAACCTATTTCAACAAGGTCAGTGCTATCACACATCTCCCCTGAAGAAAGAGCACATTAATATAATGTATAATATAATGTAGGAGGCACACCAAACTGACTTGTATTTACCATTTAAAAAATATGCTATATGAAGTCATGTTGTGGATGTATACATTTTTGTAGGAATATTATTGAAAACCTTTTACCTGAAATATGTGACATATACAATAACATAAAACTGGGTATATAATTTGGCATAATTTTAGTACAGATATATTTTGTTTTAGAATATCAACTCAACAAATCAAAATATATTCACATACTTATGATGGTTAATTGCAAGTCTTCCTTTAGATTTTAGCAACTACTGAAAAAAAGATTAAATGAAAAATAAATCAAAGAAGTTGAATTAAAGCAGATTTAATTTAACTAACAGAATACCTGCAGTGTAAATTCATGAGCCAATGAATTTAACAAGGCTATTACTATACATATTTCCAGTGGGTGAAATTTGCAAATATACCTGATGGCGGCGTCACTGTGATGCTTTTCCTAAAATTGTGGGTAGTCTTTTCTTTCACAGCACTGGCACAATAAATCAATTTTATGATCTTATTTGTGCTGCACTACAAAATGATATCAGTTATAATGCTGTACAATAGATGTAAGTTATGTGAGCAATATACTACAAATGCTACAAACCCAGCATAGGGGATGCCGACGCTTAGAATACTGGAGCCAGAATCCCGACATCTGTCAGAATCCTGGTGCCAACATCCCAAAGATAAGTAGCGGGGTCAGGCTTAGGGCTTAGGCACTAAGGGGAGGGGTTAGGCACTAGGGGAGGAAGGGTTAGGTTTAGGGTCCGGGGAGGGGGACATTAGATTTAGGCACTTGGGGGAGCAGTGGCGGGCTGGGCCGGGGGTAGGGTGCCACGTGCTCCCCGAGCTGCAGCGCCATGCGGGCCGTGGGCAGTCTGTATCTCTGTGACACAGGCTGCACTGCATGTGTATCGCTGACCGGACGGAGTTCGGTCAGCGCTACACTTACTAACACACAGCCGCCGGTTCCGGCAGCTGTGTGTTTGTTTTGATCAGCAGCCAATGAGAGTCTGACAGACTCTCATTAGCTGCTGCTGCGCCCACTGCAGGAGCCGCTCCATCTTCTGGCTGCTGCAGTGGGTAATGGGAGAGGCATCATGACTTCTGTCCCATAATGCAGAGCGTCCCGGCCTGGGAGGACAGACGGAGGAGCGGATGGCAGCGGCGGGAGCGGAGATTCAGGTAAGTGGGTTTTTTTATTTTTTTTTATTACGTGTGTCTACTGGGGGGGGCTGGCACTACAAGGGGGAGACTACTACTGGGGGCACTACAAAGGGGGGGACTACTACTACTGGGGGCACTACAAGGGGGAACTACTACTACTGGGGGCACTACAAGGGGGGAATACTACTAGGGGCACTACAAGGGGAGGGGACTACTACTAATGGCACTGCATAGGGGGGAGGGGACTACCACTGGGGGCACTGCATCGAGGGACCACTGCTGGGGGCTCTATATAAAGGGCAATACTGGGGGTACTGCATAGGGGGGAGACTACAACTGGGGCCACTATTTAAGGGGCACTGCATAAGGGTTACCACTATTGGGGCACTGCATGGGGGGTGGACTGCTACTGTGGGCACTATATAAGGGGCACTAGATAGGGGGTACCACTATTGGGGGCACTATATAAGGGGCTTACTACTGGGGGCACAAGGGGCACTGCACAGGGGGGACCACTACTGGGGACACTATATAAGGGGCTTACTACTGGGGGCACAGGGGGAACCACTACTGGGGGCACTGTATAAGGGGCACTGCATAGGGGGGATCACTACTGGGGGCACTACTGAAGGCCTGCATAAGGGGGTCCTCTCCTGGGGCACAGGGGGGCACTGCATATGGGCACTACGACAGAGGGCTGCCACTAATCATTATTTTTACTTTACATTAATCCCATATGGACCCGCCTCCTCCCTGGAACACTTGAGGAGGGGGGGGCCATAGCATGCACATTCTTCAGAGACCCTGGCTACATGCTACTCCTCTACCAGCGCCACCTGCATGCATTTGCCCCCAGGCTAAAAGTTGCCAGCCAGCCCCTGAGGAGGAGGTTAGATTTAGTCACCAGGGAGGGAGGGTTAAAGTTAGTGGTCAGGGTAAGAGAACGGTAAGGATACCTACCATCAGGTTTCGGTATCCTAATCCTGCCAGGATGCTGGCATCTGGATTTTGACTGCCGGGATCCTGAGCACCGGCATCCCATAACAAACACGCTACAAATAAACAGGAGACATATAATTAATAGTAGGGATGTGCATACTCGGATTAGTTCGGATTTTCCCGCCAAATTCGAATTTTCCGGCCAAAAATCAGGTCTCAGAAAGAGGCAAAATGTCATCTTTCATGGAGAAACATCATCATTCCTGGACAAAAGTCCATGAAAGAAGATGTTTCTCCATGAAAGATGATGTTTTGCCTCTTTCTGAGACCGGATTTTTGGCAGGAAAAATCTGAATTTGGCAGGAAAATCCAAACTAATCTGAGCCTGCACATCCCTAATTAATAAACTGTATAATTGTAATTTAAAAGAACAACAACAGGTATTACTGCAATCCTACCTAACCCCATTTTGTATTCTATAATTGTTTAGCCACACATCTTTTCTTCATGTTTTTTTGTGTTGAATAAATTGTATGCAGAAGTAAATGCTTTTAATATACTACTGTATAAGTTTATCTTTATTGTATTACCTGCTACATGCCACTACTTTTCTATCTAAGTTTGGTTATGCATTGATGTCTTTGCATAAGTTAAAGATAAAAATTCTGAATGTTAAGCAGAGAGCTTTAAGTGTTCACTTGCTTCTTTTGTTTTTACTGATATTTTAAATTAATTGAAATTGAGTAAAAGTGAACACTGTAGTTTGTATAGTAACATTCTATATATGCTTTTTAGAAAATTGAAAAGGTCAGATGCAGATATTCCAGGCATTAAGACCCCAGGATTGCCAGAAGAGTGATCTCCAACCTATGTGTGCTACTAGTCATGCTCGGTGTTTCTGCACTTCTTCAGATTTGTCCTCCATGCTGGAAGGATGTGCACCTGAAAGTCTCCAGACTATTCGTACTGCATAAATGGGGTTATGCAGGCTGCAGACCCCTACCAGTTCCACTGCACCACCACCTCTGTACAGCTTCACATACAGAACCAGAATGCATACTTCACTGCCAAAGGTGTAAGCTCCCATCTGTTGCACACCACCCATCCTCCTCTATACATTCTTGGTTGGATCTGGTGCACACATCATCTACTGTGCTGTATACTACTGATATATTTGCTGCATTAACCCTGTGTCATCTTGTAAACATGTTCTTCCTGGTTAATTCATTTAAAACCTGGTTAAGTGATCCACCAAGTGGACTAATCTCCATCACACACCACTGCCACCTATAGAATCTGCCAATAGGTTATGGACCCAGGCCACAAGGCTCCCAAACACAAAAATTATTTGTTCATCATAGTTGTGTACATAGACGATTTGTTGATTTCATAGCAGGAAAGCCAAAGAGCCAAAATCAAATTGTTGCTAGGTAACAAAGTGGATCTTAAAGATCCATCATACCAAATAATAGGTCTGAGAATCAAGCAAAATGTAAATGCTGGGACTGTTACTATTGACTAATAAGGGTACATTGAGGCACAGCTCTACAAATTTAAGGTGGCAGATGCAAACCAATTCAGTACACCATTTCACATAAGTACAAAGATATCTAAAGCTATGTTTACAACTTAAGAGGAAGGGATGGAGTAAAATGAATTAGTTCCTTATCAAAGTGCCATTGGAACTATAATGAATTCTAGCATTGGTGCATGACCAGACATCATGCATAGTCAGTCAATTCACTATAAATCCTGGAAAAACACAATAGGATTGCTGTTAAGCATATCCTTAAATACCTGAAAGGCACAAGTTCCCTGAAACTAAACTTTGAGAAAACTAGAAGTGTAGATCTTCTAGCTTTCTGTGATGTTGATAGGTGAGAACGATAGACATACCTATACTGAATACCTGTTTATCTTAGCAGATGCAACATCAGCTGGACTAGCAGAATACAACCTACCATTGCCTTGTCTACTGATGAAACTGAGTATATGGCAGTCACAGAATCACCCAAAGAGGTATTATGGATGAAGGACATTTTCTGTGAAATGTACCATCAGCATTGATGACAGGTAAATCAAAGATATGACATCACATATATTGAATGCCTTTCTGCCCAAATGTGGATTGGAATGTATTTGAAATATTGGTGTTTTTTGTTTATTCATACCCTCTTATGTTTTTGACCGTATATAAAGCATCCAAAATGTGATATGTCTTGTATTGTTAGTGTAACCAGAGACAGCTTTAAGCAAGGGTGGTGTTGGGTGGGGTGTCTTTCCATCCGGACACTAGGACCCCAGACTGCCATAGGTGCAACATCTGACCCTTGTGCACTTAAGAGTCTCCAGACTATACCTACTTCAGATATGGCCTTACACAGGCTACAGACCTGTTAGTTCCACTGCAGCATCACCGCAGTATTGCTGCACTTACAGAACCAGCGTTCATGTAACACTATATGTACAGACACAGCTGTGTGCTGAGCTGAGGTACTGTAGTTTATACTTCATTCTCTTCATATACTGTACTTATACAGGACATAGTGCTCGTACAGTTTACTGGTACATCAGTGCTTCATTCTCATAAAGAAGTTCTGTTTCTCAGCTTCTTTGTTTTTTTGAGGTTTAAGAGCATGTCTAGAGCCACTTTTCCAACCATAATGGCACAATCTCCCTGAGCACTTCATAGTCATGTCAGTGTTTAGGACATTACTTGTATAAATGTGGTCAATCCTGGTGTTTTCCTCTCTGCTATGGTTGCTATTGAGTTTTCATTTGCATTTTTCATTGGCAGCATTGGGCTGCCAATGAGAATCTGCTAATAATTGACAGCATCCTCTGAAAAGAATGTTAGAACATTTTCCATGACATTGGTGAAGATCTCTATAGGAATACTGGGAACAAAATCCAGGTTATCATTTTTGGACATATGTGGTGACCATAGTTCTGTTGTGATTTGCCTGCTTCTCTTGTTCTGTTCTTATAGTGATCTATCAAGGGGTTAATCAGTCCCTCTATGTAGAATAACCAAAAAACAAATGTAGTGATGCGCTTAATCAATAAGAGATCTAAAGTGAATCCACAGCAGCTGACATACAGAGGAGACTGCCACAAATCCTCTCACAAAGGGCACAATGAAAATATATATGTCTGCACTTAGGATCACTAAAGCATAAAAAGCAGAATGGAGCAATAAGTTTACTAAATGTTTAATAATGAAATATACATAAAAAACTGCAGTTCCTGAATACTAAATGAACAATCAGCAGGTGCAAATATGCATCAATATACACATAAGAATTGGATATATATCATAATCCTGAAATTAAGTTATAAAAAAGTTCAAAATACATAAAATAAAATCCTGCTAGCCAGAAAAAAAGATGCTTGTGAGTTCTGATTGTAAAAGAATGTCACAATTGGCATGAACACGGTGATATAAATGCTTTCCTGTTTTCAGAAGGAAAGCCAGCAAAAAAAGGTGTTGCTAAAAACAATAGACTCACCGCTCCCCATCTGCTAAACAGTGGATATCCAGATATCCCTGGAGGCTTGTATAGTATTAAAGGGGTAGTGTGGATGCAGTGTGCCTCTTATGAGAACCAAGATTGTTACATTGCGTGGGGGAAATACAATGTATCTCCTGTGTAGGGCTGGGGGACACTTGCACAGCGCAGTCTCCCTCCAGCAAAAGCACATGCAGCGGGGATGCCGATTACAACAGGCTGGTCTACCGCTCACCGTGGATGTAACCCACAGGGGGTCTGGAACAGTGGTTCTCAAACTCAGTCCTCAGGACCCCACTCAGGTCATATTTTCCAGGTCACCCAGCAGGTGCACCGGTGTAGTCATTACTCCCTGACACATTTTCAAAGATCCACAGGTAGAGCTAATTATTTTACTTGTGATTCTGTGAGGAGATCTGGAAAACATGCACTGTTTGGGGTCTTGAGGACCGAGTTTGAGAACCTGTGGTCTAGAAATTCCAGCAAGGAGCCTGGGCACTTCGGTTAACCCTTGATTGTATGCACTGCCACCAGGGTGTAGGGCAGTGAATGGATGAAACCCGACTGGAAAAGGTCTCCGTGTAATCTGTTTGAAGTTTTCACAGGAACAGATGCAGGTCTCAGAGCTCTCCTTAGCACAGGTGTCAGAGTTCTCCCTTAACGCGTTTCTCCCCTCTCACAGGGGTTTTAGCAAAAGCTGAGATGACCACTCTGTCCATGAACAACAATTTATAAAGGTAGTGACCTATCAGAGCATTGGTGGATCATCTGCTTTCAATTATATGTTGTTTGCATTCCATCTGCTTCAGCATTAAGATTGTAGCAAACAGCATTCAAAAAAGTGCATCACAATTACATACAATTAAATAATTTAATTAGACTAAAAGTTCAACTTATATCCTTCATTATGCAAAAAGAAAATGAATATCAGCACACATATAAAAAGAACCATATAAAACTAAAAATTAAAACATTAAAAATTATATATAATATGAAATAATATAGAACTATACACACATATATCCTACATCTCACAGCAGCCCTTGCGCCTCCCTGCAGCCCCCGGGACTCCCCCCGGGACCCCTGGAGACCTCCGGACAGGTGACTATTATTATTATTTTTTTTTATGCCCCACAAGATTTTCAGCTCTGAAAACCCCACAACCACTTTTTTTTATTATTAACCATAGGTATCTGGAGCATGCATACCTGCAGTAATCTAAAATTGGGCACATGGGTGTAAGTTTTTTTACCTCGCTAAACCTCGCCCCCAATTGAATATGCCTCTTAGAGTTTAGAGTTAGTGTGCACTCTACATAGAAGCACAATGAAGATATATATGTCTGCGCTTAGGATCACTAAAGCATAAAAAGCAGAATGTAGCAATAAGTTTACATCGGCTACAGTGGGTTTACACGCACCCAGGGGGATGGGGTTACACACAACGGGTGTCACCTCACACACACACACACTTATACACACTTACAAACACTCATACACACTCAAATACTCAAGGTGAGTAATTAAAGACTAATTAAGCTAATTGGAAACTTCCAATTGTTTAATTAGTCCCCAAGGGTTGCCCATTGATTTTTTTCTTAAAACTAGTGATTGTAGGAAAAATCAGACTTGTCCTGGAGGTGCTAGAAAAAAGATGTGGTGATTTTTGTAGAAAATAACTGCATCCCATTTCTAGTCACATTATTGAATAGCAAAACCCATCGGCTGTGGGAAAAAAAATAAAAATTTTACTTTCACGCCCGCAATTGGATTCCCCCCTATGTCTTTTTACTGCAGACAGGTAATGAAAATAGATTAATCCTGACCTCAGAAAATGATGAGATCACTGCAAAACAACTCTAACAGTTCTTTGCAATTAAGCATTATGACGAAATGTGTTTCTCAGTTAACAAAAACATTAGTAGAAGACTGGGTTGGAAATAAGAAGTAAGGTATATAAGTTATTAGCAACTTTACTGTAATGTTATTGCATGTGGGATATAAATGTTACATATTCTGGTATATTTCCTGTTCACTTATTGCCATTAATATTTTCATTTACTGAGAATGAGAAAAATTGTAACATTGTATGTATGTATCTCCATATCAATGCAATTTATACAATCAAAGTTACTGCACATACTGTAGCACTGGTAGAGTGGATTACAGGTTGAGTCTCCCATATCCAAAATGCTTGGGACCAGGAGCATTTTGGATATGGGAATATTCCGTGTTTTGGAATATTTGCATAAAATAATGAAATATCTTGGGAATGGGCCCCAAATCTAATCACAGAATGTATTTATGTTTTATATACACATTATGTGCACAGTCTGCAGGTCATTTTATACAATATTTTCAATAATGTTGTGGCTCAAACAAAGTTTGTGTACATACATGATATTCAATTATGTTTCATATACTCCTTATACACAAAGCCTGATGGTAATTTTATACAATAGTTTTAAAAATGTTGTGCCTTGTGTAGATTGAACCATCAAAAAACAAAGGTTTCACTATTTTAGTCATGCTCAAAGAATTCCGTATTTCGGAATATTTGGATATGGGAGACTCAACCTGTACTTTACTGTGTTGCTTAATGTCATAGCCTCTCAGTACTGGGTAGTATAACTCTGCGGTATCTTCTCTATAAGTGTTGCACAGAATCAGTCTGTCAAGGATGAGCCATCTTTAGTAGAGGAGGAAGGAAAGGGAAGTGAAGGGATCATTCTCTCTGGTCACAAAGAGGGAAATAGTAGATTATTGGTACACACAGTAGATTATTAAATTGATAAAATGTAACCTTTTCAAGTAAACTATGTGATATAAAGTGATCAGTTAATCAATATTTTACGTGAAACCAAGGATAAGTTTTATAAATGTATTAACTGTGTGCACTCATAGACTACATTTTCCTTCTTTGTGACCAAAAATGATTACCTGTAGTGGGTGGCACTCAGAGGCATATTAAGAGATGAGGGGCACCATGTGTAGTCTCTCTGTCCAGGCCCCCTCCTCTCTATCCAGCACTGCACTGCAGCACATTAGTGAGCACTAGCAGGCTCTAGTACTAAGCAGTGAGCATTTTCTTGGCAGTTGGCCGTTGGACTCCGGAGAGGTAAGTATTGAAGAATGGGTGCATGGTGTCTGGTGTGGGCTTCTGTGCACCATTCCCCCTGCACCCATTACAGATAAGTCATTGGTGGCCAGTGGCGTAACTAGGGCAGGGCGAGCAGGGTGCGTGCCCTGAGCACTGTGGGACCGGTGGCGCGGGGGGGGTGCCGCCGGCCACGGTACCGGCCCGCCCTAGTTAGCCAGTGTAACACCGACCGCAGTGAGTGCGGTCAGCGCTACACATTTACACAGGACCGGCACTAGGCTTCCAGCGCTGGTCCTGTGCTGCACAGCTGAGCTCGTTCCCTCCCCCTGAGCACTTGCCCATTAGCGCCAGGAGGCGAGCTCAGGCTGTGCATAACACACGCATCGCCGCCAGCGCTGGAGGCGATGCGTGTGTTAAACAGCAGCCAATGAGAGTCAGATAGAGTCTCATAGACTGCTGCAGCACCCACTGCAAGAGCCGGGCTTCTGTCCGGCTCCTGCAGTGGGTAATGGGACAGACGTCATGACGTCATGACATCATTACGTCTCTCCCATAATACTGAGCGCGCCAGCCCATGAGGACTGGCGGGCGGCGGGAGCGGTGTCGCGGTCCGGAGCAGCAGCATGGATTCAGGTAAGTATATTTGTATATATATTTTTTAAACCTGTCTGCACTACTGGGGCACAACGGGGGAGGGGGGTGGCTACTACTGGGAGGACCTCTACTGGGGGTGGCTACTACTGGGGGCACCATTACTGGGAGGACCTCTACTGGGGGGGGCTACTATTGGGGGCACTTAATCGGGAGGGGGAACATCTATTGGGGACTACTACTTGGAGCTACTACTGGGGGCATTATAAAAGGAGCCTACTACTAGGGGCACTGCACTGGGGGACCACTACTGGGGGCAATAATAGGAAGGATCACTACAGGGGGCACTGGATAGGGGGATCACTACTGGGGGCCTGCATCAGAGGGACCACTACTAGGGGGGGAGACTACTACTGGGGGCACTATGTAAGGGGCTTACTGCTAGGGGCACTGCACTGGTGGGACCACTACAGGGGGCACTAGATAGGGGGGATCACTACTGGGTGCCGGCATAAGGGGGACCACTACTGGGAAAACTGCATGGAGGGGACTACTGCTGGGGGCACTATATAAAGGGCACTGCATGGGGGGGCTACTACTGGGGGCACTATATAGAGGGCACTGCATAAGGGTATACCACTACCCACTACTGGGGGCACACTGCATTGTGGGGACTGCTACTGGGGGCACTGCATAAGGGGGAACACTACATGGGGCACTGCATTTTGGGGGGCCACTACTGGGGGCACTCAATAAGGGGAACTAATTGGGGGCTGTATAAGGGGGACCACTACTGGGATTACTGTATAAGGGGCACCACTATGGGCCTGCATAAGAGGGACCACAACTGCATACTGGGGGTACTGTATAAGGGGCACTACTGGGGTTAAGGTGCATATGGATAGGAATGTTCAGCATGAAAATAAAGGGGTGTGTCATGTTGACACGCCCCCATTTTTAAGTGGCCATGCCCATTTTTTAACGCGCGCGCCTTAGGCGCGCGCACATATCAGGGGGGCAGGGCTCCCTTTTCAAATTTGCCCTGGGCTCCAAATACCCTAGTTACACCACTGCTGGTGGCACCCCCTCTGCCCTATTAGATACATGATAGCAATAAGACTAGCATTAGTTGAATATTTATCAGTGCAGATGAGGCCTCTTTGGATTACTGTTTACATTTTCTCCAGGTACTCAGGTATGTGTCTGTATGTGAGATTGAATAGTCTCCCCTTTTGTTGACGCAACATTATGGGATGAGACTTTGGGTAGGATGTATGTGTGACTGAATTCCTCAATAACAAGTCCAGAATGTGCATTGATACAATGGGGTATATTTACTAAAGTGTGGGTTTTTAGAATTGGAGATGTTACCAATAGGAATAGGAACCAATCAGATTCTACTTAACATTTCTTTAGCACCTTCTAGAAGATAATAGAATCTGATTGGTTGCTATGTGCTACATCTCCACTTTTATAAACCCGCACTTTAGTAAATATACCCCAATATGTCAATGACATTGACCAGTATCTTTTTTTATGAAAATGGCTGATTCTATTGTGTATTTGTGGCTGTTACTGTACTCTGGGTATGTCAGTCTACCCCTTCTTTCCCTCTTTCTGACTGTATAAGTACATAGAAGCACAGTAGGCGTAATGCTGAGTTGGCTGCAAAAATTAGGGAAATGTATGATTGGAAAAGTGAATTGCAAATAATAGTGTAATTTCTCCTATATGCAGAGCTCAACAACAGTTCATGGGGTCAACAGTAGCAAATCATACTTTTCCACCCTCCTGGAATATCTGGGATAACCCAAATTTGTGGGAGAGTCTCCATGTTCCTGGGAAAGTTCTAATGACTGCCCAGCAAGCAGCTGTAGTTTGTAACACAGTGCTGGTGACATGGACCCCGCCCACCTACAGCAGAGGGAGTGACCATAAAGCACTGGGGCTCACCGGGGTATTCCCCGAATCCACGGCAGCCCAGTCCGATCCTGCATATAAATGATGATAAAATGAGCAGTAATTTAGGAGTGGTCTATCAGCTACAACTCTAAAGTGATGTTTTTACATTTCACATTGCACTATACTATACGGTAAACTGTCACATAGAGCACTGTAAAGAAAAATGTGCTTCTTTCATTGCACTGGATATTTTTTTACAGTCCTGGATAAAGTATAAAAAAAATCCTTGGAGCAGTTTATAAATAAAAGAATGTGTCCTGCGGAAATTGGAAAACCCAGAAAGGCACAGCTGTGCTGTACTGTAGTGTAAAACAGTTTATCGGATTACCATTTAGAAATGGGTCAATGAAATGTCTTTACCCTAACAAATCTTTAGAGAATTTGAAACAGAAAAAGAAACAGAGAGACCTGGATATAAATATTACATGTGGAAATACAATGGGGGGGCGATGAGGAAAACTGATACACAGATATCTGTAAAAGAAAGAGAATTCTAATCCATGATGGCAAATAAGATTAGAACTGTAGAAAATCCTGTTCAGTTTAGAAAATAAAAGCAAACACACTGGTAGCAATTGGATACATACCACGGAAAGTTTATTTAATATATACTATTGCTACTGCAAAACAAATGGCCACGACCTGGGTAGGAATAAGGTAAATATCTACAAATAGTCTTTGTACAGCGCTATATAATTGGTGGCCACTATAGAAATAGGTTGAGGGATTGTGCCTATTTTGTTGTTCTTGTACAGTACAAGTAAACCTAGCTTTTTGAAGAATACTAGCACATTTTGCATGCATAATAGCACATATAGTTACTTTGGAGTGTATTTGCTTTATACATGGCTATTTGACAGCAAAATGGAGTAAAAAAAGAAGCACAGACTGGTATTCATGTACAATTAGGGTTATTGCAGAAGATCATCAGTGGAACACAATGGTGATCACAGTCAGTATCAGCAGAGTGTGGAGAAGGTGCGTCAAACCTTGGAAAGAGATTAAGTGGAGAGAGAAAAAGTACCAACCAATCAGCTTCTAACTTTCATTTTTCAAACACAGCCTGTAAAATGACAGTTAGAAGCTGATTGGCTATCACCTTATCTCTCTCTGAGGTTTGATACATCAGCCCCTGTGGCTGAAAAAAAAGACCAATAGCATTCATTAAGCTGCACAGCAAGTTTTACTACATCGAAAACATTTTACATTCTGTCAATATATGGCAACCTTTGCATTTGTATCACTGAATGTCATTAGCAGCCCTTTTTATGTTAGACTTAGTGGTCCTTGATATTACATATGTATTAGCAAAATATTTTATTGGTTGCTATAGAATTTTTTCCCATTAAATGTGAATAATTCTGCCTCTGTTTACATAACCAAGTATCACAAGGTGACAATTGGTAACCATCCAGCTTGTACTCATTGATCTCATTTGGCTCCAGAGCAAAAACATTTCAGATTGCCTGTGCACCTGTAAAATATGTTATAGCATTTGTTCAATATTCTGATTTTAAATAAATCATGACTATAATGCATCCTGTTCTCCTTTTGCATTTAACATGTACATATATACAGTAAAACCATGTATGTAGTATGCGTGTATGTGGTTTCCTTGAATTCATTGAAATTCATTGATTTTATATAACAGCTGCACACTGTGCTATAATAAAATCCTGGATGGAAATCGTAAAGTGTCAGTGCTTTCCAGAAAGTGCATAGCCAGTATGAAGCCTTATTACTATGAGATGATATTGCATTGCCAGATATGTATTATTTTATTTGTCCATAACACAAAATGGTACTCATGCAATAATTAAATTGTTCCATTTTTTGTCATATACATGGATAAGAAGATTAATATGCTCTCCAGTTATACATATGAAAATATAATTTACCATCTTTTAGGAGGTATGATCTCATTAGAATTACAGTACTAAGCAAAGCACATTATATAAATTGAACATGTTTAGTAGAGTATATAGCACAAGTAATAGTGATAAAAATATACTACCTCTCTCAATGCTCTATGAGAATCACCTCCCTCTTCCAACTGCTTCACTGACTCCCCACTAACCACAGGAGACAAGTGAAACCCCTCACTGTCACTTATAAAGCCCTCAGTTTCTTAACATCCTCTTACATCTCCAACCATGTTTCTTTCCATACTCCCTCCCATCCACTCTGATCCTTCACTGATCATTGACGCACCTCCACTCTGATCACCTCCTCTCACTCCTGCATTCAAGTTTTCTCCGATGCTGCCCCTCTACCCTGGAACTCACTTCAATGCTCCCCTATCAGACTTTCTACCATCCTCTACACTTCAAACAAATCCTTAATACTCGCTGCTTAATAAAACCATATCAACCCTCATTTATCTCTACTCTGCACCCCTAACCACTCACCTACCCTCTTTCCCAATTCATCCTCCTAGTTACTCCCCTCCCTCTCAGAATCTCAGCACTTTCCCTGTCACCAGGCTAATTGAATGTTTTGCTCCCTACTCCCTTTGTGAAACCCATCATTGCTTGCTTCCACCTGTCCTAGTGGAACTCTCTGTCCTAGCCTCTGTATTATCTATACTCCCCCACATGCACACACTGTCTTGTTTTATCCATTGTGGTTTCATGTATTATTCTATGTATTTATATTCTATTTATTAAATTGCTCTTATCACTATATGGTGATGTGGACACCTTGTAAACAAACATTTTCATTACTAATTATTATAATTATAATAATAATAATAACAGGAAAAACACCTCCAAACGGGTTGGGTATGGTATCCTGGTGGTCGGGATGCCGGCGGTCAGAATATCAACATGGGCATCCCGACAGTCAGAATACTGACACGTGAAGGGAAGTATACTAACCCTCCCACTAACCCTAACTCACCTTTCCAGCAGCCTAACCCTACCCCTTCCCCCCCCGGCGCCCAACCCTATAACCCCCCACACCCTAACCCTTTCCCCTGCAGCCTAAACCCTATCCAGTGCTGGATTATAGCAGGGGTGACAGTGATGGTCGTCCAGGGGCCCCCACACATATGGGGCCCCCACACACTGTCCCAGGCCCCCGGCAACATCCTCCTGATTAATCAATTTTTTTTCTTTTCCTGGAGCCATCTGCCAAGGTCTGTGCTTAAGCCCCACCCCTCCCGGAAATTGGCTCCACCTCCTCAAAGATTCGCAAATCGTGCCAGTGACTTGGTCCAACTTCTGCTGCTGCTGCTGCTGCTGCTGTGTATATGTATGTGTATCTGTATATGTATAAAATACATATCAGGGGTAGATCTATAAAATACATATTTATACGAATATATTGGGTGTTTCTGGTACAAAAAAAAAAACTAAATACACATAAAAAGTTCATATCACAGGTAACGTACCTCGAAATATATATATTTAAGGATATAGTATGACAGTGATCAGAACAGCTCTCGGAATCAATAATTAACCTATTTGGAATTAAAATATAGATTCCATCAGTTCATTATTGTAACTTAACAACATATTCATCTTTCATCAATTTTAAACTTGAATTACAGACCTCACACTTGTTGTACATATTGAGATAAATCAGATCTTTAGATCATCAACATTAGGTTATACAACACCTGTAGATATTAAATGGTATAAATTCTTAATTATATGTCTCAATAACCTTATACTTTCTCATTATTATCACTAAATAAATAATAGCCCTCTAATAATTACTTATTTTCAAACTTTACACAAATAACATCAGTTGTTTGGATACTTTGATCTATATCATACATTAATCAAAGCTCCCATAATTTAAATAATTATTACTAAGTGCAAATAAGCATAATTAAATCACATAAACTCACTTATAGTGTTTCTCTTAAATTTATCTTAAACAATAAGGCTATATAAATTCTATCACAAAAATAAAATAAAATTCCAACCCAGAACATAACTGGAACATTCCTTTAGTTAATCAATGCACCACTTACTTTTTAGGTCCTTCTTCCTCTCAATCCCACTGCCACAATGAACAACCCTTCACTGTTCATCCTTATAAACCCTTAAAGATGTGACATCACTTCCTCCCAAATCTTATTGGAGTATGGAACATATATAAAAAACCTCTTTTAAATATGATTCTAATATATGAGAGAACTACAAAAACGAAAGGAAAGCTGGGATTGATTTGTCAATTACTTTATTACATCCATATTAGTACAATAAGATTATAAATGGATAAGCGCTCTACTAGTAGAAATGTTTTGTTATTTAGTTTGGGGAATTGGGTTTATTAGAATCATATTTAAAAGAGGTTTTTTATATATGTTCCAGGTTGTGACAGATGTATGGGACCAGCATTGAGAGGGATACCTCCTAGGTGAGTTGGCTTTCAGCTTAAATATATTTCTGTACGTATGTGCTGTTATCATGTGGCACAACAGTATGCAATTATATGACCCATAGTAGGTGCTATCATTATGTAGCATTAGGGACATTGGTATAGAGGAGCCTTGACATGGCCCGGCACTTAACCATATATTCAACAAAGACCTCTGAATGTTATCATGCAGTATTCAAGCCATTCTGCTGTTTGTTTTGCAGTCTGCTGGATGGAAACCTTTTTCTTTTTTTTCTGCAGTTCAGAGTAAACCCTTCCGCTTACAAGCACCTGTGAAAAACCATTTGTAAGGATGCAGCCTGGGATCGGCCATTACTCACTGCAGAACTGGTGTCTTTAGGCTCTGAGGCATTCAGACGCTAGTTGTAGTGATAAGTTATGGCTGAGTATTCTCCCCAGGGTCTGGTAGGGCTTCCGTGCGTGCGTCCAGGTTCCCGTGGTAGGGGGCATGGGCGCAGCCATGTTAGTTCATATCACCTGATCAGTTTCCACCAATGGCAGTCCTGCAGTCTGTCAGCTGATCTCATGATCCAATGACCAACTGCCTAGAGCTATTTAGGTCTGACTCCTGCAACAGGAAGTTGCCTGATCAACTTTGTTGTAAAGATAGAACGCTGCTGTTTCCTTGTGACATCCTTCCCATACATATTGCAGTGTCTGTATAACCTTCCTCAGCATTCCTGGCTTCCTGTTGTCTTCTGCGACCTCGTGTATTCACAACCCATGTCTCAGTGCAAGTCCGTTTGCACTCTCCATGTGTCTGAAGTCGCATCATAGTGTACTTAGTTCTTATGTCTGTGTGTAAGTCCGTCTGCACTCCTCGTGTGTCTCAAGTCGCATCTTAGTGTACTTAGGGTCTGAGAGTGAGATTTAGCACTTAACTGATGATCTTGGTGAAACCATGTTACACTGCAGGTGGGGCAGATTTAAAATGTGCAGAGAGATTTAGATTTGGGAGGGAGGTGTCCAAACTGTCATCTAAAGTGCAGTGTAATAATAAAGCTGTGCAGTATTTGTGGGATACATACAAAAGCAGCCAGTATTTACACTACATGCAAAAAAAAATATGTATTTACACCCATTGCATTGCAACATAGTTTGTCCAGGTACACAGTTAAGTGCTAATTCTCACTCTATTCCCAAAGCTGAATCAGGCCCTTAGTTCCCATGTTTCAGGACAAATCCGTTTGCACTCCCCGTGTGTCTGGGATCGGTATGAAATACCGACGCTGGAAGACTGGCAGTGAAGATCCCAACAGGTAAGTATTTTTACTATTTACTAACCTAACCCCCCCTAACCCTAACCCCCCCTTAGGGATGCCTAACCCTAACCTTCCCCCCAAGTGCCTAACCCTAACCCCCCTGTAAGTGCCTAACCCTAAGCCCCCCTTCCCCTAGCCTAACCCTATCCCTCCCGGGGATGTGCCTAACCCTAAGTCTCCACCTGGAGCCCCTAACCTAACCCTTCCCCCTGCGTCTGTCCATGCCTGGCTTACCTTCGATCGGAATGTCGGGCATCGGGCTCCCGGTGTAGGTAAAATGACAGGCGTTGGGATTTCGATGCCTGTCATTAGACCCTTGCCGGGATTAGACAGTCGGGGAAGCCAGCGGTCGGCATTTAGACCCATCGGCATCCCGACTGCATACCGTGTGTCTTAAGTAGCATCTTCGTGTACTTAGTTCCCGTGTTTCTGTACAAGTTCGTTGCACTCCCCATGTCTCTTTAGTAGCATCTTTGTGTACTCATTACCCAGACGTCAGTTCAAGTTATGCCTACACCTTTGTGCATCACTAGTGCATCTTTGTGTACTAATTACTCAGATCCCAGCACCAATTCACCATTGTATGTTCAGTACGTTCTCAGTGCATCTCTGTGTACTAATTACATGGATTTCAGTACAAGCTCATCATTGCATTCCCAGTAAATCCTTAGTGCACCTTTGTGTACTCAGTACTCAGACCTCAGTACAAGTTTTATCTGCACCTCCATTCCAGCTTGTGTATTTCCAAGTTATCACCCCGATGTATTTAAACCTTACAAGTTTACGTCAAGAGCTCCAGTGTGTTATAAGTACAGCTCCAAGGTTCCTCCTAGTGTTTCCCTGTGCAACCCTTTATCCGGATTATCCTCTCCCAGTGTTTCTAGTTCTTCTTATTTGTTATGGTCTTCTGTCACTCCCAGGTACCTGCCCACAGGGTCGCGACCTGCTCACTTGGTGCAGCGAAAACCTGGAGAAAACCACCAAGTGATTTAGACTCCGCTCCTCTGTGCAGATCTAGCCAAACCTGGGTTTGGCCGCAATTAGAGGACTTAGTCATTAACTTCCCTGTCATTTACTTCATTTATCCTAACCCCCCGGCTCTCGACCTCCACAGAGATATTCCTAGTGCCCAGGCGTGACACCATTAAGTTGATATGAGCAACCACTATTTTGTAAGGTTGCAGCCCTCCAAGCTTGGACAGTTAAAGACTGGTGAGGGATCAGAAGTTCTAGCAGAAGGGATTAATGCATCTCTAGAACTAACACTGGAGGAACACTGCTGGGGCAGTGTGTAGATGTACTTGCACTGGAACGCAGAGCACTGAAGGGAAAGTGTGGAGATGCACTTACACTGGGATACAGGTCCAAGAGAGGGAAATTGGCAATGGTAGATAAGTGCAGAAATCCACCAGAGGATTTCCAAAAGAATGATCTTTAACAACTGGAGCTCAGGAGAAGTACCAGGGGCTGATGCCATTTAACCGCAGAGGGTAAGATGAGGATCAGGCTATAAGGAAGTGTCCAGAAAGAGTTTATATAGCCTGCCAAACAAGATCAGCTCTATAAATGGACAGAATAAGTTAGCTGACTAAGTTTCCCAGGCAGGAATTAGCCGTCAGCAGGAGGAAGAGAAACCAAGATGGATGCACCCATAAACCAGCACCGCTGTGTGGGACATCACTGTGACCACAGTTACCCAGACCCAGCAGGAGGAAACCAAGACAACTCTGAACTCTGCCTGAGGAAGAGAGGGGACCCGCAAACACCTGGACCCTGTAAGAGAGGGCTTTGGTGCAGCATTTTGTTACATACTGTACATGGAAGTTACAAGCTCTAGCAGATGAAACATTTATTTAATGCTGTTGTTGTACAGCCAGAAGGTGAAACCATTAGAAAGTGTAATATATTGAAAGTTGTGTGTTATATTGTTATTTATGCTGCACAATTAATGAGGTTTATTGGGAGAAGAAATAGATTGTTTTGTCATTGGGAATGTATTGATCTTGGATGCCAGTAATCTATCTTGTTTGAGGGGAAAGTCAGGCATCAATATGATGAATCAATACTTCAAAGATATGTAAGAGGGTTTTAGGTGTTTCATGTTAACCTTTCATTTAAATTATAGGACTATTTCAGATTATCTACAACATACATTTTTGTATGAGCTGCACAGTGTTAGTGCAACCAAAGCAAGATACTGTTTTCAATAGCTACAGCAGGATAGAGAGGTTCTCATTGTGTGATACAATATAATGTTAAAGTACCAAATCAGTAAATGAATTTGGAATGTTGTACATATGCAGAATGCACTAGATAATTTATTTTATAAAGGAAAAGAACATCACAGTTTGCTGTAACTTAGGCACAATGCTGCAAATTATTGGATGACACTGGCAGTGTGAAGGTAAGTTAAGAAGGAAGTACTTGAAACAATATAGTTAATGGTAGGACCTTTAAAAATGCCTACCGACAATTCCACTTAAATGCATGGTATAATGTGGTATGTTCTGTAACTTCACAGTAGAGATGAGCAGAAAGATTCGGTCAGGCTCAGAAATTATTATTTCAAATCCAGTTTTAAATTAGACGTAGGGAAGTTTGCTCATAGAAAATTAGTGATGATTAGAATTTGTTTGAGTTTTCGTTTTTCTTTAAATATTTAAAAATACAATAAATTAATATTTGTTACATATTCTCAAAACTGCTGAACCAGAAATACAATTTCTACTGTATCATAGTTTGTTCAATATGTGTTACCAAATCATAAAAAACATCTACAGTTGTTTGTCAGTGTATTATCATCTTCTGCACTGTTTTTTTTAATTGTAAAATAATGTCGTTCCTTTATAATGTTTACATAATGTTGCATAAAGTTGCGAACTGGCAGAAATCTTGAACTTTATTTACCAGGAACATACAGTAAAAGTATAAGTACTATTTAAAATGTGGCAAATTAGAGGACTTCTAAAGGGACATTAAATGCTAATGATAATATCAATATATTATCATTAATAAAGAACACATTTTACATTTAAAATACTTTAAGGTATGGCTAACTAAATATATGCAGAGTAACTTGAGAAAAAAATTAAATCTCTCTGCAGCAAATGTTGAATAATTTTCATTAGTATGTTACAAGAACTACATTCAAGTTTCCATTGTATTATCAAGGTCTTAAAATAGGAAAAAATATGTATTGCACAGATTGCTTGTTCTTGAATTCCCAACACTAATATGCATATATTTTATATAATTTCCCTGAACCTACCTGCATATTTAAATTAATTAATCCACTTACATACTAGGATGTAAAAAACATCAGAAATGACCTTTGAATTACAGAAAGTACTTCAGTTAAATTAATATCACATTTCAGCATCATTATAAGAGGACTGAAAAGGTTAATGTATTCCCAAAGTACTATCTAAGAAATCTATAACCCTTATTGTGGCAATTGATTTGCCTTCTTCTGAACATACTGTTTGGATGCCGCTAGCATCAGTTTGTGTCTCATGCCCCACATCTTATTTTCAACATTTTTCAACGGTCTTATATTCACCTTTCCATAAAATATTTCAACAACAGCTGACTGCAGTATATGTTTTGCTGTGTTTTTGTTTTAATTTTTGCTATATTATTATCATTATTATTATTTTATAATTATCACTGCTAGCAATACCAGCCTATCCCAAAAACATATCCATAGTGCTTTTTATTAGGAACAACCATATTAATAAATCAAGACTGGGTATTAACTGGCAGGCAAAGAGGTGAGAGGGCCCTGCTCACAAGTTTACAATATATAGCATGATAAAGGTATAAAGTACCATTTATTGCATATGGTCCAGCTAGATAACAAGGGTAAAATGTGCTTTGTGTGGCTAAGTGATTCATTCTTACAACCAGTGCTCGAAGTGTGCCGGTATGCAACGGTAAGGCATACCAGCACTTCAAGCAATAAAAACATTTTTTTTCTCTTGTTGCTATGGCAAAGGGATGAGCGGGACAGCTACATGTCTCCACCCGCTAGGACAGCCCCTTAAGCAGCCAGCTGCAGTGTGTGTTTATGCAGCTGGCTCAGTGAAAATTTGATTATCCCACTGCCCGCCCATCAACCCATGCATGCCGTGAGCCGTCCCCCACTGGAAGGTAAAGATATTTGCAGTCCAGCATTTTAGCTTGTGCGGTGTCCCTTTGAACCCCTTCCCGCCTACCAGCATTACTTTACCGGGTAACTGCTCGCCGCCTGCAGGTGTGGGTATCCTTCCCCCGCTGAAAGGTCACTACAACTTTGATGCTGCAGAGAGACCAGCATTGAGGCTTGTGTGCCTCCAAGACTGTTAGATAAAAAAGGTAACACTTAAGTTCATTCAGCCGTGCTTTTTGTTTCTCCTCCTCCCCTTTGCTGTAACACAGGCTTCTGCTTGGCATTACAGTGTACTCTAGCAGCCCACATGCAGGGACGTATGTAACCCATTGCCAAGATAGCACTTACCGGGGAGGGGGGGGATGTGACCTGGGGATAGAAATCAGGGGCGCTAAAGGTCTGGGACCGGGCAGCTACTAGTGCTTGCCGATGGCCCGGGCCAGGGACGTAGTGACTAGTGAGGGTGTAGTGTACTATAGGGTACTGTAGCAGTGCAGGGCGCTGCGGACCACACACACTGACCTAACTCCTTGGATCGTTGGCTGAAGGATCCAAAGAGCAGGCAACCCTGCCCCAACTATCCAGGCCAGCCCCCCTGGCCACAGCAGCATCATCAACATAGCAGGCAGCCGGCCTCTGCTGTGTGGACTGATGTCTCTTCTGGATACATGGCTCCCCTGCACTGCCTCATCTTGATACTGATCGCTGGCAGTGGGCGGTCACTGACAGGGGAGCCAGCAAGCAGCACTTAGAAAAATTGAAAAGAGACAGACGGCCCTGGAGCTCCTTTCCAGTATTAGTAAGGTAATTAAAGTACTGGAACTACTGCTGGAGAGCATCTGATCTTGGAGAGCATAAAATGTGGGATCAATGTGGAGGTGGGAGCACATAATATAGTGTGAGATGTAACAGGGAAACAAGGGAGTATATTAGGGGAAGGGGAGCAGAGTGTGGGATGTGGATGGGGGGAGGGGAGCAGAGTGTGGGATGGGGAAAGGGAGCAGAGTGTGGGATGGGGAAAGGGAGCAGAGTGGGATGTGGTTGGTAGACGGGAAGCACAGTGTGGGGTGTGGAGGGAGACAGGAAGCACAGTGTGGGGTGTGGAGGGAGAAGAGAAGCACAGTGTGGGGTGTGGAGGGAGAAGAGAAGCACAGTGTGGGATGTGAAGGGAGAAGGGAAGCACAGTGTGGGGTGTGAAGGGAGAAGAGAAGCACAGTGTGGGGTGTGGAGGGAGAAGAGAAGCACAGTGTGGGGTGTGGTGGGAGACGGGAAGCACAATGTGGGATGTGGAGGGAGAAGAGAAGCACAGTGTGGGGTGTGAAGGGAGAAGGGAAGCAAAGTGTGGGGTGTGGAGGGAGAAGGGAAGCAAAGTGTGGGGTGTGGAGGGAGAAGGGAAGCACAGTGTGGGGTGTGGAGGGAGAAGAGAAGCACAGTGTGGGGTGTGGAGGGAGAAGAGAAGCACAGTGTGGGGTGTGGAGGGAGAAGAGAAGCACAGTGTGGGGTGTGGTGGGAGACGGGAAGCACAGTGTGGGGTGTGAAGGTAGAAGGGAAGCACAGTGTGGGGTGTGGAAGGAGACGGGAAGCACAGTGTGGGATGTGGAGGGAGAAGAGAAGCACAGTGTGGGATGTAGAGGGAGAAGAGAAGCACAGTGTGGGATGTGGAGGGAGACAGGAAGCACAGTGTGGGATGTGGAGGGAGACAGGAAGCACAGTGTGGGGTGTGGAGGGAGAAGGGAAGCACAGTGTGGGGTGTGGAGGGAGAAGAGAAGCACAGTGTGGGGTGTGGAGGGAGAAGGGAAGCACAGTGTGGGGTGTGGAGGGAGAAGGGAAGCACAGTGTGGGATGTGGAGGGAGACGGGAAGCACAGTGTGGGGTGTGGAGGGAGACGGGAAGCACAGTGTGGGGTGTGGAGGGAGACGGGAAGCACAGTGTGGGGTGTGGAGGGAGACGGGAAGCACAGTGTGGGGTGTGGAGGGAGATGGGAAGCACAGTGTGGGGTGTAGAGGGAGAAGGGAAGCACAGTGTGGGGTGTGGAGGGAGAAGGGAAGCACAGTGTGGGGTGTGGAGGGAGATGGGAAGCACAGTGTGGGGTGTGGAGGGAGATGGGAAGCACAGTGTGGGGTGTGGAGGGAGATGGGAAGCACAGTGTGGGGTGTGGAGGGAGAAGAGAAGCACAGTGTGGGGTGTGGAGGGAGAAGGGAAGCACAGTGTGGAGTGTGGAGGGAGAAGGGAAGCACAGTGTGGGGTGTGGAGGGAGAAGGGAAGCACAGTGTGGGGTGTGGAGGGAGAAGAGAAGCACAGTGTGGGGTGTGGAGGGAGAAGGGAAGCACAGTGTGGAGTGTGGAGGGAGAAGGGAAGCACAGTGTGGGGTGTGGAGGGAGAAGGGAAGCACAGTGTGGGGTGTGGAGGGAGAAGGGAAGCACAGTGTGGGGTGTGGAGGGAGAAGGGAAGCACAGTGTGGGGTGAGTAGGGAGACAGGAAGCACAGTGTGGGGTGTGGAGGGAGACGGGAAGCACAGTGTGGGGTGTGGAGGGAGACGGGAAGCACAGTGTGGGGTGTGGAGGGAGAAGGGAAGCACAGTGTGGGGTGTGGAGGGAGAAGGGAAGCACAGTGTGGGGTGAGTAGGGAGATGGGAAGCACAGTGTGGGGTGTGGAGGGAGACGGGAAGCACAGTGTGGGGTGTGGAGGGAGACGGGAAGCACAGTGTGGGGTGTGGAGGGAGACGGGAAGCACAATGTGAGATGAGGAACACTAAGTATGTTTTACTGAAAAGTTCCACAACTCGAACCACGGTGATTGTGGCAGAAGCTGTTATGGTCTCTGACACCGTCTACCAGGATCACAACTTTTGAGTGACACACACTGACAGCGAGACAGACTGGAGAGCTAAGTGTGCTGTTTGTGACGACTATGGGGTGGCTTGCGTGCACAGCTCATCAGGCAGGGTCACCCTGGGCAGGGTAACTACTGACGTCAGTCAGTGTGCCCTCACCCCTAGGCAGAAACTAGTGAGTGAAGGTGGGTACTTTTTTATATACTTCCAATTGCTTAATTAGTCCTCAGGGGGGGTGCCGCCAGGGTATCAGAGCAAGTCCCGGTGATTTCTCCTGAAATCATCGATTTTAGGAAAAATCACGCTTGCTCAAGAGGTGCGCAAAGAAAAACCTCCCGGCGCGTGTTTTAAAACAAAACGCACCTAATAGAATATTAAAAAACCCGCACATGCAGGAAATACCTCGTAGGTGCGGGTTTTTTGCTTTTCTCACAGCCTATTGAATATGCCCGAATGTGTTTGGTTTAATTTCCTATGTGTGCCAATATTTTTTTTGTTCATGCAAAGCTTATGCAATTTATTTCCTGTGGGAGCCTATGTGTTTGTTTTTTTCCCTATGGGTGCCAATGTGTTTTTTTGCAATGTGCTGCAGTGAGTCAGGTAATGAGTATAGCACATATGTACTATCTATTAGCGGTGTATGGCCTGTCTTTAGCATTCAGGAAGTTACAAAGAGATGGAGGGAGAGAGAAGTGCAAAGCTTGAGAGATGAAAGGAAAGAATGAGAGTTGGATGTATGACATGCCCTTTTTTAAGTGACCATACCCCTCATGACACGTAGCCACGCCCCATGACATGTGGCCACACCCTTTTTTCGCAAGCCTTCGGCACGCACACACATTAAATCTCCATACCCCCACTTCAAAATTCCCACTTCGACCACCGCTTACAACAATGATGGTTGGTATATGAACTGTGTACAGGCATAGTAATCATCAGAGGAAGCCTAGGGAGATTAGGAAGGTAGTTTGAGAATTTATTAATCTTGTCTGAGGAGGAGAGTTTTCTAGGAATACTTAATGTTCTAGAAGAGGGCATTCCATAGAGTGAGTGCAGTATGTACAAAGTCCTGTAATTTGGATTAGGTGATGACTGTGCATGAAAAATGCAGATTTTATACAATTGGATGGGAAGGGGTCGAGGTGAGAGAGATTTTGAAACAAGTAAAGGGATGTACATTAAGTAAAGGGATTTGAACAGAGAATGGATGTGGATTACAAAAGGACAGTTCTCAGTCAAAAATAACACCTAGGCAGCAAGCTTGAGGGGAAGGGTTTATTGTCCTGTTGTCAACAGAAATAGAGATGCCAGATTGGAGATTTCTGTTGGCAGGTGGGAATATTACAGTTTTTGCTGATTTTTTAAAAGAGATTTTGATGTAGTAAGAGAACATCCATGATGAAAAGACAGAGAGGCATTTAGTAACATGGGTGAACACAGATAACATGAAATCAAAAAAAGATAAATGTAGGTATCATCCACATAGAGATGATGCTAAAATCCAGAGGAGCTTTTGATTTTTTCAATAGAAGTGATAAAGACATAGCATAGGACCTGGCACTGAGCCTAGTGGTTCTCCAACTGATAGAGGAAGTGGAGCGGAGGTGGATCCAGAGGAAAAAACACCAAAGGAGCAATTTGACAAGTAGGATAAGAACAGGTTAGGACTGTATCCGAAACACATAGGGAATAAAGAGTTTGTATGAGAAGAGAATGGTCAACAGTGTAAAATGCAGCAGATAGGTCTAGGAAAATTAAAAGGGAGTAATGGCCGTTAGGTTTAGAACTGGTTAAATCATAGACCATCTTAGTCATTGTAGGGATGAATGTCTGGTGTGAAAATGTGACTGAAGAGGGTCTAATAAGTTGTGTGAGGAAAGAAAATATTTGAGGTGGGTGTATCTAAGCCTCCCAAGAGGCTGAAAGATATGACTGTAAGATGATGAGAGAGCACCTGCACTTAGCTTGCAGGGTGTCTGGAACAGCACCCTGTGGTTAAAAGTGTCCTTTGGACACTCCAGGTATGCACCCTGCAGCAATGCTCTACTTCCTGGTGCTAGCAGCCCCACCACCAAACACATGACATAATGTACTTCATTATTCAAGCAGACAGTGACAGTGCCAGAGCAGGGCTCGTATGTGGCACAGAATAATGAAGGACAGATATCAGTGGAGAGGGAGAGATTATAGAGATTTACTTATTTGTGAAGGTATAAGGTTAATTTGACAGGTAGTACAGTAGGAAGATAAGACGACAGTAAATACTTTATTATTATTTGTGGGATCAAATGAAGAGATTGTTTCTGAGAGTTCAGGGAAAGAATTAATCAGGTCTTGATCAAAGAAGCGGATACCATTTCATATGTGATTGTATCCTTGAAGTAAGAAACATTGGGCATTTTTGTATTGTAAGGAGTGGTGGTGGAGTATCAAGAAGAGATATAAATGTATTAAATACAATAACATGTAATATATTATATTCCATGCACTCCAATGGGGTAATTCAATTATGACCAATATTTATGCTTTGACCCCACATGTTAATAATCCTTGGACACCACATTATATTGTACTGTAAGTTAGATAGTGATTATTAGTAGGGGTGAGCGGGTTCGGATTTCTGAAATCCGAACCCCCCCAATCTGAGGCCGATCCGAGTCAGGCTCGAATTTTCACGCCTGACTCGGATCTGAAATCGAGGCAAAACGTCATCATCCCGCCTTCCGGGTCTCGCGGGTTCTGGATCCTATATAAGGTACCCGCGTCAGCGCCATTTTCTCACTCGGCTGTGGACAGTGAAGAGGGAGGGTGGGAGATAGGGCTGGCTGGGATGTGTAGTGTAGTGTAGTGCAGTGTAGTGTTGTGCTGTGCTGCGCTGTGCTGCTGTTGTCCATAGGGGCTGTGTCCACTCCTTTAAAGTCCATAGGGGCTGGCTGCACTGTGTTGTACAGTTGTCCATAGGGGCTGTGTCCACTCCAAAGTCCTGTGCAGTGTCCCAGTCCTAAAGGGGTGCTGTAGTGTTGTCCAGGGGGTGTTCTGTCCATCAGGGGTGCTCCCCCCAAGTGCAAAAAAAAATATTTTTTTTCTGTGTTTGTGAATTGTGTGCACTGTGGATGCACGTGCATCAACAAAGGAGCAGCGCCAAGCGTGCGCCTGTGTCCCATAAGTGAAAGGCCAGCTGGCTTGTCCGTTAAAGGGTGCTGTAACCCCCAAAGGGCACTCCAAACAAAATAAAAATATATATTTTTTGTGTTTGTGAATTGTGTGCGCAGTAGCCGCACGTGCATCAACAAAGTAGTGCCAAGCGTGCACCTGTGTCCCATAAATAAAGGGCCGGCTGGATTGACCGCTAAAGGGTGCTGTAACCCCCAAAGGGCACTCCAAACAAAATAAAAAAAAATTTTCTGTGTTTGTGAATTGTGTGGGCTGTAGCTGCACGTGCATCAACAAAGGAGCAGCGCCAAGCGTGCGCCTGTGTCCCATAAGTAAAGGGCCTGCTGGCTCATTTCTTAAAGGGTGGTGTAACCCACAAAGTGCACTAGTCTCCAACAAAAATAAAAAATTATTTTCTGTGTTTGTGTGTGCCTTAGCCGCACGTATATATCAATATAACATAAATGGAGGACCAAACTTTCTCCGATAAAAATAAAATAGGGAAAGATCAAGAACCACTTCCTCCTAGTGCTGAAGCTGCTGCCACTAGTCATGACATAGACGATAACATGCCATCAACGTCGTCTGCCAAGGCCGATGCCAAATGTCATAGTAGAGGGCACATACAATCCCAAATGACAAAGTTCAGGAAAATGACCTTGAAAAAAACATTTAAATCATCTGAAGAGAAACGTAAACTTGCCAATATGCCATTTACGACACGGAGTGGCAAGGAACGGCTAAGGTCTTTCCCTATGTTCATGACTAGTGGTTCAGCTTCACATGACGATGGAAGCCCTCCTCCCGCTAAAAAAATCAAACGAGTTAAGCTGGCAAAAGCACAGCGAAGAACTCTGCGTTCTAAGAAGATATCACAAATCCCCAAGGAGAGTCCAAGTGTGGTGGCGGTTGCGATGCCTGACCTTCCCAGCACTGGACGGGAAGAGGTGGCTCTTTCCACCATTTGCACGCCCCCTGCAAGTGCTGAAAGGAGCACAAACAGTCCACTTGCTGATATGCAAATTGAAGATGTCACTGTTGAAGTACAACAGGATAAGGATACTGGTGTAGCTGGCACTGAGGAGGAAGTTGGCGAGGAGGATTCTGATGGTGATGTGGTTTGTTTAAATCAGGCTCCGGGGGAGACAGTTGTTGTCCGTGGGATGAAAAAGCCCATCACGGTCATGCCTGGGCAGAAGACCAAACATTCCACCTCTTTGGTCTGGCAATATTTCTATCCAAATCCGAACAACAACTGTCTTGCCATATGTATCATATGTAAAGGTGAAATAAGTAGGGGTAGGGACGGTAACCACCTAGGAACATCCTCCCTTATACGGCACCTGCAGCGCGTTCATAAAAAGTTACTGTCAAGTTCAGAAACTTTGGCTAAGACCGTAAGTAGTCCAGGGACACCTAAATCCCTTTTTCCTGTTTTATCCAAGGAATCGGTGGATGAGGAGGATGAGGACGACATCTTGCCTCCGTAGAGCCAGTTTGTGCAGGGACACATTAATTGCCAGCTTGTTTTGTGGGGGCCCAAACGAACCAATCATTTCAGCCACAGTCATGTGGCAGACCCTGGCGCTGAAATGATTGGTTTGTTAAAGTGTCCATGTCCTATTTATACAACATAAGGGTGGGTGGGAGGGCCCAAGGACAATTCCATCTTGCACCTCTTTTTTTTCTTTGCAGTATGTACTGTTTGGGGCCTAGTTTTAAAACTGCCATCCTGTCTGCCACTGCAGTGTCACTCCTAGATGGGCCACGTGTTTGTGCCGCCCACTCGTGTCGCTTAGCATAGTCATCCAGCTACCTCAGTGCAATCTTTTGGCCATAAAAACAATATTGTGAGGTGTGAGGTGTTCAGAATAAACTGGAAATGAGTGGAAATGAAGGTTATTGAGGTTAATAATTGCATAGGAGCAGAAAAACCCACAAATTATGTGATTTAAGCTGTTTTTATGCTTTTTTCAAAAAAATACAGATCCAAAACACAAAACCCAGAACCCAAAACACGGAAGGGTGGTTTTGGCAAAACCAATCCAGATCCAAAACACGAAGAAAGATCCAGATCCAAAACCAAAACACAAAACACGCAAAGTGGCTGGTGCACACCCCTAATTATTAGACACTAGAAATAAACAGATTTATTTTACCGAAACATTACTTTCTGCCTTTGGTAAGTGTCCAGTGTTGTGGGATTTAAGCATTTGACAAACAACCATATATCTCTCTAATGCAGCATAGATATGTTTGGAAGTATAGTAGTGTCCAGTGAATAGGAAAATTAATGGAAATACTATTGTGCACTGAATTGTAGGACATTGCAGGAAAGTGTTTTGGAATAGGGACAAGTATTTAGTATTATTTCATACCTAGCATAGTTTCGAACACAGAACATTCTACTGAGCATCTCACATGAATCTCTCTCCTTTGTACTTAAATGCTGAGTTTTAATACAAACAAAAAAAACCTGTTTGTAAACATTGAATTTATACAAAAAATATATACTTCTGCTCATTGTCTAATCAATTAATTTGAGAGTATTAAAATACCATACAAAGGGCTCTATTTAGTAACATTATTTTTACTAAAATACAGTGAAAAAGGGTGTCTTCACACCCTTTTCACATTATTTTAGTTTCACCTACAGTTACTATAGGGCAATTGGAGTAGAATTCATAAAATTCTACTCCAACCCCTAAGTATCACTTATTTTTAGTAAGCAGATCGCATTTCCCATAATTGTAATGGGAAATGTGATCCAACCAGAGTTACTAAAAGTAAATTGTAAAAAAATCCCGGGGAAAGCCCTGTGATAATAACGCCACTGGTAGGTGGCGTTATCCAGGGCCTCCCCCGGTTACCGGATTACTGCCCTGCTCTAACGGGGAGAGCAGAGCAGGGAGTGGGCCTCAGCAGTCTAAACAGACCACACGCTGATACAGTGTAAAACAAAGAAAAAAAAAGTTTAAAAAAAAATGTACTTATCTGACTCCAGGGACCTGTGGTCAGGGCTCCGGGTGATGTCCTCCCTCCAGTCAGCTGGTCTTCCATGCTGCACTGCGGCCCAGTCATCAGGTGATCGGGTCCCAGTGCAGTATGGGAGATTACCTGACTGGAGGACATGGAAGACACCACCGGAGCCCGGATCATGCAGGTAAGTGTAATTAAGGGAGAGGGGGGTTGTGGGGGGTGGCAGAAAGGGGGGGTCGTGGGGGGCCCTTGATCGCAGGGGGCGGGGCATAATGATGGGGTGGGGCTTAGCGCCGGGGGGGTTAGCAGCGACGGTCAGACTGCGCATGCGCGGGGAACTGATCACGGTACTTTTTAGCGAAAATACCGTGACTAGTGTGCGGAGGGGATTCACAGGGACAGAGCTTTCTCGCAAGCTCTGTCCCTGCAAGGGATTTGTAGTAAATCCTTGTGATATTGCCTGAATTCGCAATGTGAATTCAGTCGGTAATATCACACTACAATCTGCATTACCAATGAGGATTGTAGTAAATAGAGCCCAAAGTCATTAAACTTTGCAAGTCATGTTTTTTTACTTTTATGAAATACTGACAACAGTATTGTTTTGCACACAGCACATTGCAACCCCTCTTCTATGCCACCACCAATTAAAAACAACTACACACAAAAACTATACACCTGCCCACATAAAAAAATATAGATATAAATGAATTTTTTTTTTATTTATTTTACTTGCACAATATCCCAACATACCTACATTCAAAACAATGCTTTTAAAAAAAATTTAACTTGGGAGGTTTGAGCAGCTGATTAATAAATTTTTCACCTACAATTTTTGTCCCAGATTTTGTGTTAAATAACCTTCTAATGTATGCATGGATTTTTGTTTAGGGAATAAGTAGCATGAGGAAAAATTGCTCCTAATTGAATTCCCGCACACCCATCTCTAATATTAATTATGAATTTTATACAGGTAACTGGATATAGACAAGACAATATAGACAATATTGTGCCCAATCCCATGCATGGAAGTAAAAATTACCTTTTGATTTCAAGGACATTTCAAGGACAGTCTCTTGAACTTCAATGAATGGAGGCTGTGCATATTTAAACTTATATATATAGGTAATGCTGGATCGGCACTCTCTGAATGACAACTGCCTGAGTGCCTTTGCAAATGAATAATAGACTGGTATAGTGTACAAACCCTAAAAGGGTTAATACACAGCACGGCACTTCAGGAATTTGAATAGACCATATGCTTTGTTCCCAAGACATTTTGAGGTGCGTAACCTTGTCCTCAGGTGACAAATACCATTTTGTCACCTGAGGAAGAGGTTATGCACCTTGAAACGTGGGAGTAACGCATATGGTCTATTAAAATTCCTGAAGTGCCATGCTGTGTGTTAACCCTTTTAGGGTTTGTACACTATACCAGTCTATATATCTGAATAGCAAATAACCAGCAGCACTCCGAGATTTGTGAAAGTGTAAAATATTATATTGAGACCATTTGTCTAAAATAGGCCGACGTTTTGGGGCTCACACGCCCCTTTGTCAATCACCTTGACAAAGGGGCGTGTGAGCCCCGAAACATCGCCCTATTTTTGACAAATGGTCTAAATATAATATTTTACACTTTCACAAATCACGGAGTGCTGCTGGTTATTTTCTATTTACATTAACTGTGCACACAGGAGGCACCAGAGTACCATTACTTGGATATAGTGAGTAACGGGCTGATATTTGTGAGTATATATATCTCCTCCAATGGTGCGGCACTGCAAGCACGATAAAAGCTGCCACTGTGGTAGCCAAATATTGTCAATGTTTCAGTGCCTTCAATAGCTTAGCTACTGAGGTCCAGATGAAAGTGCTACATTTTTAAAGGCACTGAAGCATTGACAATATTTGGTTGCCAAAGTCTACTTTCTATTGCGCTTGTAGTGCCGCATCACTGGAGAAAATATGGTCACCTATCTGTGAAGGCACCCAGCTAAGTAATCAAGAGTAATTGGAGTGCAAGATGCAACACTGCTTTATATATATATACTGTGTATATATATATATATATATATATATATATCCAAAAAAGGGGAGCACACTCTTCACAAGAAACAAAGCGTCACAGAGAAAATATAATCCTTTTAATAATTCATCTTCATCACCACCCAGTTAGGGAAATCTGGCACATGTTGGTAAGGTACCAATCAGAAAACAACAGCGTAATGAAATATCATTGATGCATATACTAGCTGTTAAATCAGCAACAAATCCCATATATACTCATGTGGTCATATCCTTATGTGGTCCGTCGACCTCGGTCCCATCCAGGGCCGTTAGAGACCTGCAGCAATGACTCCAATCACTCCAAAGTCTTTCAGGAGCGGCATGTGGAGTGATTGCTGCAGGTCTCTAACGGCCCTGGATGGGACCGAGGTCGACGGACCACATAAGGATATGACCACATGAGTATAGATGGGATTTGTTGCTGATTTAACAGCTAGTATATGCATCAATGATATTTCATTACGCTGTTGTTTTCTGGTTGGTACCTTACCAACATGTGCCAGATTTCCCTAACTGGGTGGTGATAAAGATGAATTATTAAAAGGATTATATTTTGTCTATGACACTTTGTTTCTTGTGAAGAGTGTGCTCTCCTTTTTTGGATTTACATTATTGGCCGCAGGAGGACCGTGAGCTCTTGGAGTAAGCACCTTGCCGATGGACATTTAATGGAGGTGTGCATTCATGTTTGTGGATATATATATGTATATATATATGTATATATATATATATATATATATATAAAGCACTAATCCACGGCACTCACCATTCCTAGATTTGGGGTGCAACATGGTATGTGACCACATTGTTTAAATATAATTCACAGGGGCTCTGCACTCACCATAATAACTAACAATAATAATAATAATAATAATAATAATAATAATAAACATAATAAACAGTGGGGTTTTGGTTCATGAATTGATCAATGCATTTAAGCTTGCAGCCCCCGTCACGGGACCCCACTTTACTGCAAGTCCCTACTCTATTGCTCAGAGTTATAACATGGACATAGCCATCACGTTAGTGTTAAACTCAGGGTATGCTATCAAGTTTTAAAGCTCACAGCAACTTTGCTTTTAAATGTGAGACAGTTACCAAGCACACCTTTTGCAAAGCACTTAGGAAAACAGCTGACACAAGTTAGATAACTAGTTAAAAGGGGTGCATGAGAAAATGTGATCACAAAAATGATTAATTATAAAAATTAATCATAATAAACAAAAAGCACTAATCCATGGCACTCACCATTACTAGATTTGGGGTGCAACATGGTATGTGACCACATTGTTTAAATATAAATCACAGGGGCTCTGCACTCACCATAATAACTAACAATAATAATAATAATAAACATAATAAACAGTGGGGTTTTGGTTCATGAATTGATCAATGCATTTAAGCTTGCAGCCCCCGTCACGGGACCCACTTTACTGCAAGTCCCTACTCTATTGCTCAGAATTATAACATGGACATAGCCATCACATTAGTGTTAAACTCAGGGTATGCTATCAAGGTTTAAAGCTCACAGCAAATTTGCTTTTAAATGTGAGACAGTTACCAAGCACACCTGTTTCAAAGCACCTAGGAAAACAACTGACACAAGTTAGATAACTAGTTAAAACCCAAAACCCCACTGTTTATTATGTTTATTATTATTATTATTAGTTATTATGGTGAGTGCAGAGCCCCTGTGATTTATATATATATATATATATATATATATCTATCAGTAATCCACGGCACTCGCACTCACCATTCCTAGATTTAGAGTGCAACATGGTATGTGACCACATTGTTACAATAGAAATCACAGGGGCTCTGTGCTCACCATAATAACTGAGGGAATTAAGTGCTTAATTCTAGCTATGGTGCTCAGATGAAAGTATAAGGATTTGATTGTGGCTGATACCTGACATTTAAGTGTCAAGCCACTATCCAGGACAACACCATGATTCCGCACATGTTCAGTGTTTTGTAGTTCTGAACCCCCAAGCGTAAGACCTGTTGGCTGGCTATGCTGCAGTCTTGTCCTGTGACTTATCATAAGGATCTCTGTTTTATCAGGGTTCAATCATCCAACTGGCACTCGTCCACTCCTGGAGCTCAGCTAGGCAATCATTTAAGGTTGTTATTGGGTTATCAGTACCTGGAGCAAAGGACAGGTACAGTTGTGTATCATCTGCATAGAAGTGGTAGACCAGGCCTTGACGTCTGATTATTTCACTCAGTGGTAGCATTTATACTATAAAAAGCATGGTAGATAGTATAAAACCCTTTGGGAACACCACATCTTATATATTCTCTAATTCATTAGAAAGTTTAAAACAAGTGCAGTTTTTTATCTATATATATATGGTTAAAGATACTTGCCCAATATTAATTTTGTATGTATCTTTCGCAAATAATGCTGACATATGATGTCTGCATCTGTTAAGAATGGAAAGGTTAATGTATGCAGAGACAAATGAAGTGTAGCAATCATGAAATAATGGGTAAACAACACAATCAGATGGACTTTGATTGTGGAATGATTGTTGTCGCTGCAATCATTATTAAAATGGCTGCGCTGGTGAATTAGTCGATGGCAGCAGTTGTTAAAGTGCACACAGAGTTGACCAGCAGACAAAAAATTGGGTTTGCGCACAAGGTTTGTTTTAGTAAATGGCTACTGAATACTTAAGATGAATGGAGAGTGGGCAAACTTGTTCAGCCCCACAGATGGCCTAGATGGTCACACAGATGGCCATAAATCATAAGTATTAAAATTGTTTTTCTAGTTTTATCACAAAAGTATGCAATTTTTATATTTGTATGTATTTAGGGAGACAATAGGTTTGATAGCATAGGGGGGTGTACACACCCTTGTGGCTCTGGCCAAACTCACACAGCACTGGTTACAGCTTCTCTTCTTCTCAATATAGACCCTTCAATATTTTAAGACCCAGGCACATATGGCCCTTAATTCAGCCATGTCAAAAATGCATCAAATTATGGATAATCTGAATCAGGGACCAATATGGATGGCCTCTCAAGGAAGAGTACTCTGTACAATACATGGTAACACAGGAATTGTACAGAAATTATTGGAAATGGGTCATGAATATAATTTTCAATTACACCATGCAGATTGTAGGGCAAGGATATGGCGGCGAGAGTTGTGCACAGAACCCAGTGCTTTGGTTCTAAATCTTCACCATGTGTTTGTTTTTATTTTGGCTTTGGCAAAACCACTCACAAATGTCTTGGTAATGGATTTCTTTATAATTTGATAAAAACAGCTAAAATCATGTAATTTGGACCCATTTTTATTCCTCCAGTATTATTAACATTAAAAACATAAATTTCCAGTCATTTCCAGCCAATTCTTACCAGATCACAATATTATTTTCAGCAATACTGGCCACATCTATAAAACATAGTGGCACTGCAGTGGCAGACAGATTAGCAGTTTAATAAACTATACTATCCTATAGAATGTTTTCATTAATCAAGAACTATATCAGAGGCCTGAGGCCAGCACACGTAAATGGAGGTAGAATATTTAGTGGAAGCCAGGTATTGATTGATTAATTGATTACTAACAGTATTAATAACTATAAAGAAAAATAAATCAGAGACATGGGCAAAATATTATAAAACAAGACTCCAAAATTAAATTTTTTCACACAATGTCCACTTTTTATAATGATAACAAAATCCAAACATCAAATCACAGAACTCAGAACAATACAAGACATTCAATGCAGAGTAGCAGCCTAACTAAAGTAATGAATTATTAATTACTGTATATGATTTGATGATACTACTCTGTATCTGTAGATAATCTACATGAAAGAGGGCCTTTAGTCTGGAAGAGAAGCTGGTAATGGATGGCTTTGCAAGACACAAAAGAACATGAATGCCCCAGTAAAGTACAGAAATATATGCTGCCTTTAAACACACACAATCTTGGCAAACCCCAAAGTGAAAAGTGGTGCATAATAGATTTGCCCTTGGGACCTCTCACCCACACTTATTTTGTATTTTAAAAAGGACATGCACAGTTTAACAAACTAAGCACTTCAGCAACAGGGAGTGCCACTTTTGTGGTTGAAGTGCTTGGTTTGTTTGGGTCCCCACAAACCAAGCTAACAACGGGCTTAAGATGGCTAACAGTGTTGTTACAGTTAATATATTTCATTATCATCCTCATTGTCTCCCTCATCACTCTTAATATAATCATAATACAATATTCGCTCATCCCTACTGGATTCCACCCTAACAGAAGTCTTTGAACTTTGCTTTAATTGTTGGCAAAGGTCTTCCTCATAGAATGTATAGCTCAGTTTTTTTCACATATTTTGGAAGTACCCTCCTATGCCAATCACTCACAAGGTTCCTGACTATTCTAAAGAATCTGAGTACACACTAGAGGGTAAACCAATACTAGTTTGTACAAGGGGCTCCAAATTGCTTTATTTTCTCCCAGTATTCATTGGGACTGTGTGTCATACTAATTTGTACATTATTAAAACAATCCTCCGCCATTCTTTAGATGCTTACTGATTGAGTCACGGAAGAGGTGTCAATAATTGTGGGCAATTCTTACAAGCCTGACCAGATGTTAATGTTTCACTCTGGTGCACTGAGTTGACTCATCATCATCACCAGTGTTTCTCTTGGAAAAGGTCAGTTTTTTTTCCTGGCAGCAAAACTTGCAGGGGAAACTGAAGCAGGAGATGTTGTGTCATTTGCCACTTGCTTGCCAGGAGCTCTTTACATTTCTGAAGATCTGTGTCAGATGGAGAGAATCCATTACATACAACTTAAACCTAGGATCAAGCATGGTTGCCAAAATGTACTAAACCAATTGTAAGATTTGGCAATCCCTTTGGTGCTGGTGTAGAACCTAAAGAACATGAGCTACAAGTCCAACATTCTGAGCAGAATCACTTAATTTCATCTCCTCTTTTAGCTTCTCTAGCAAATTTTCCAGTAGTTTAATTAAGGGTATGACCAGACTCAGGCTAACAGTGTCTGAACTCACTTTATTGGTTATAATTAAAAAAATGGTTTCAGCAGCTTGCATAAAATGAAGAGTACTCTCCACTGTGTTGGACTGAGTTAACATGCTCTCCCCATCTCATGGGTTGATATGTATACTTGGATGGCTTGTTGCTGTTCTGTCAGTTGCTAAAGCATATAAATGGTGGAATTCTACCTTGTTACTACTTCTTTCTTCAGTTGGTGGCATGGCAATTTATATTGTTCAGCTGCTGCAATGTTTTACATGCGGTTACTGATTGGCGAAAATGGGCAGAATTTTTACAGCCCACAGTCAACATGTCCTGCATGCACTTGTTAGTTTTTAAGAAAATATGAACCACCACATTTAATGTGTGTGCAATACATGGTACATGTTCAAAAACACTCAGTGGTAATGATCATACAATGTTTTGTTATTGGATATGACACCCAGTTGTAATGATCATACAATGTTACTTGTGTTATTGGAAATGACAAATCCTGAGGAGAGTCTTAGTGGGGTAAGCCATTTTGTTACCACATCCCTGAGTTTTTCAACAGATTGACACCAGAGAGTAGCCTTCCTGTGAATGAGCTCACATTGTTTGTTATATACTGCTGCTTCTGAAGGCAATACACCCACCCAGTGGGGTGTCACAGTCATGTAATCTTTAGTGTGACCAGTACCACTTGTCCACATATCTGTAAACAAGTGGATAGTTGGTACAATGGCATTTTCTAGACCAAGAATAACTTATTTTTTAATGTTCCAATACAGGTGAGGAATTGCTGTTTTGGTAAATGGAAACAAGATAAAATTTGGTCGCAGGGACACATAACCTCAACCAATTGTTTAAAACCAGAAAAACTGAAGTCAGATATTGGATGCAGATCTAATGCTAGCATAGCTGTCATGGCTTAAGTGATCCACTGTGCAACAGGATGGTGGTTGTCAATCTTGGTTCTTCTTGCAAACGCTTGTACCACAGTAAATTATTGTTTGAAACTACTAGTCTTCTTGGTTTCCTTCAGTAAAGAAGATTTTCCCCCAGCAGCAGCAGCAGTCTTACTGTGCAAGAATTCTTCTTGGAAATCCTGGATAGGGGAAGATTCAAGGACAACCTCCCATTATTAATAAGGAGATTGATGATGAAGGTGTTGGCAGTGGAGATTGCTGGGATCTATCCATACTACTGGTACCTGATACTGTACTGCTTTTTATTATTTTACAGGATTCTTCAGATTTAGTTAAATAATTTGCATGAACTATCTGAAAATGATATAACAGGAAGGATGTGCCTAGATGATTCACGTATCTACCTCTACTTACTTTGGCCTCACAAATAGTACAGATACCATGACAAATGTTTTCTGGATTTCCCTGCTACTGTTTGTGGTGTCTGGCATGTTGCCAATTTTAGGTTTTTCAGCAGTACATTTTCCCTTCATAGCTAGAGGTGATGTTTACTTTACAATTGTGAAATTCTGTTTAGATTTGACGTGCCCTTTACACCTTTTTTCTCCTTGACCTCCTTTAGTAGATGTTAAAGAAGTGCTATGTAAGGCAGCATTAGTATTGGATTGCTCATGGTTCTATCGACTGATCTATGATTAGTTTTATTTTTTATACCAGGACAGGTTTAAAGCTACTGTAGTTAAACTTTACTTCGACCACACCAAGAGAACATACAAGGAGAGAGGGAAATGAGGGACTGTTCCATTTACCATGGGCACTACAACAGGGGGCACTTTATAAGGGGCACTACTACTGGGGGCATTAAGATGCATATGGAATGGAAAGGAATGCTCCCAGAGTGACGAGAAATGGTGGTGTGTCATGTTGACATGCCCCATTTTCCAGTGGCAACACCCCTTGTGACATGTGGTCATGGCCACTTTTTTGGCGTGCACACAAGGGGGGGGCTACACTTTTCATCTTGCCCTGGGCTCCAAATACCCTAGTTATGCCATTGATCGTGACCAATGTTTGTGATGGTGATCCCAGCCTGCAACCTCGGTCACAGTGCTGTGAGCACAAATGCAGAAATGAGGTGTCATACACCTCCTGATGCATTTGCATATTAGCAAGGATAGAATTGCAAAGCTGCCTGTGTGCAGCTCTGCAAATCTGTCATAAGCTAAATTAGCTCCATAGTCTTGTGAAAAATAGTGCAAACTCACTTTAACAAATATACTCTAAACAAAAACACAACATCCTGTTTGCTTTGCAGCACTAGATTGCAGGTGCTACAGTGGAATCTGTATGTAATGCTGGCAGACTAAATATCGACTCTGGAAGTCTGAACCATCAGGGTCCCGACTAGGGCTGGTAAGTACCCTAACCCTCCCCTCTCCCCCCCCTAACCCTCACTTAGTGGTGCCTAAAACTAACCCTCCCGGGGTGGGGCCTAACCCTAACCTCACCCTGGTGGTGCCTAACCCTAAGTCCCCCCAGGGGTTCCCTTACCAAACCCTCCCTCTCTGCAGCTGAGCGCTAACACTGCCTGGCTTACCTTCATTCAGGAATCTGTCTGTCTAGATTTTAGCTTTGGGATCTAGATGGGCATTGGGATTTCGATGCCTGTCTTTAGTCCCGCGTCGGGATTTAGACACTGGGATTTAGTCAGGTGGCTTCCCGGCCATCAGCATTTTGACTGCATCCCACTACAGTAGCCTATTTGTTTGCACTGCAGTGCATTGGATTGCTGTTGTTACTAGCTAGGTTGTCTGACACAAACACAGTGAGAAAGGTGCCTGAAGCCAGTCACCCTACCCACCTACTCCCTATTTACCTACTACTACAACTCTCTGCCCTCCTATTAGCATCCTAATGGCATTTTTTAAGACCAACTAAAGCCAGCACACTCTCTTTATAGTCTCCTTTATAGTCGCTAGATGCGATCACTTGCACAATGTGTATGCAAACTGCATAGGCAGTGCTGTCACATAGTGTATGCAGAAACCCACCAGCCTATCTTAAGACGCCCACTTGTGCACGTCATGTCCAGGAAGTGTATGCAACAATCGGTACATCAGGTAACATCGGATGCTATCACAGCGCTTGAGGTTGACCATATCCTGCCACAAGCACTGTGAGCATTTCAGTGTAAAAACAAGCCAGGTGACGTGTACTATGACGCTGTCTTATAATTATACACACCTCTAAAACACTGTTGAGATGCTCAGGCATGCCTGCGTTTGCACCTCCACTCCCCCGTTTTAAAGGCCAACCAATGTTACTACCTACAAACAGCTTCCTCTGTCACTCACTTTGCTGGGCTGTCTATGCGCAACGAGCAAACACATTGTGAACTTTCGCACACTGCGATGCATACGCATGTGCACAATGCATGCACACTGCATACCCAGGCAGCAGCGAGCGTTTGCATCTTAGTGAGCGGGTTTGAATGAGCTCCTAAGACCTTCTACCCTTTAATAAATCTCCTTGATTATTGTATTTACCAAGGCTGTCACGTTATTCCATTTTATTGTGTGTATGGGGCTAGTTTCTCTGCTATAGCCTTAGGTGGATAAAGCTCATGGAGTCATTGCCAATTGAGAAAGAAGATCCACTGGAGCTGTCTTCTAAGCTGTAAGTTACCATCTACACCAAACTTATCTGAGCCCACTACAAGACCCCGGGTACCACAACTAGCATACTGACCTCACTAACCACCATTTTGTTAAATTGCTTTTAACTATTTTTTTATTTTACTTATTGAAGCAAAACACACCATACATAGATTATCAAAACATAGATAGCTCCAGCATAGAAAAGGAGAGCAGTGCCCACAGTGTTAAACAGTTTACAATAAACACATTTCAGCGCGTGCCCATGGGCCTTTACATTATACAACCGTTCATGTAGCCCAAGATTTGTATAAGCGTGAACTTAAGCACAAACATATATTAGATATGCAAATAAGAAAAAGTAAATAAATCATAAATTAAAAGAAAAATGAAAGAAAAGAATGTCCGGCACTCACCCGCCAGGCTTTTAATTGTTTTTAATGAAATGGACTAATATTAGCTATCTCTGCTTCCTTTACTTACAGTATTACAGTCACTCTTTGGTGACAACATATAATTATTATGGGGGGAGAGTGCGGGTCTCCTGCAACAATAAGTTGCTGGAATCAGCAGAGACTTTTTGCCAAGTTGAAACTCGCAGAATATAATAGGTTTGCGAGTTAGCCGCTAACTCAGCAACTGTACGGTGGTGTCTGGTGTCTTGAAAAGCCACACTCGCTTACATTCCAGTGTGCTCCAGCATGAATGCTGGAAACATGCCTATTAAAAATGTAGGATGTCCCTCTAAACTAAACCAGGTCTAACGATTGTGCCTAGGCTGGTGTCAGAAAAATCAGGCAGAAAAGTGAGTAGGGTCCCCCCAATTTTTATGCAACCAGCTATAGGTTTGACCAGTTAGTGCTAGTAGAACCATAGAGGACAAACCCACAGTTTGGGGGCGCCACCTTTATTCCTCCAGCCCTATACAGTTGGCATAATTTATGATTCCCTCAAGGACCCCTACAGGGGTCTAAACAGCCCTAGGGATCTTCTCTGTACCCTGGTGGTGGTGGGCACAGAGGTAATTGCAATAATCAATCTTGTTTTTTTACAGGTGATCTACTGGCCCCAGCAAGCTTGTCAGGGTATAATGGCACTTGAAGAACCACAAGTGTCAGCATGCCTGGACATTAAGGGTCACTGGCATCTGTAGTCCTTCTGCAAAACACAAAGACAGGACACCCACACAGTAAGAAAAAATATTTTATTTAATAGTCCCTCACACACTCTCATTTACCTACTCACTCAATCCATGCAAGCATTCCACAGGGTCTTGGGAATAAAAAAAACAAATCAGACTTCGCAACTTGTCCCCGCCGCTACTCAGTGGTCACTTGTGAACAATCTCCATAGGAATGAATGGGTCCATGCTGATTGGTCACAGCGTATGTAAGTAGTTGTGGCGTCATTCCAGATATTTTCAAGCTCACACATTATTACATCCGGCGAGTTGTATGTTCAACATTAAAAATACTTGGAGGGTGGTTTGTGTTGCATTGAAAATGTTGGGATCAAGATTCTGGCAAGTTAGGCTGTACTCACATTCCATTACATATGGCTCCTGAAGTCTCGCCTGAGAATCGCAAATTTTATAAAATCACAATCTGTTACATCCCCCCCCTTAGAAATGTCTAGTCTATACTATTCACACATAGGGTCTCATTCAGACCCGCTCGCAAGCGGGTCGATGCTTGTACATTGCGCACGTGTGGCGTCCGCAAGCCCAGTAGTGAGTGAAAAATTCACTCGCTCCGGGGCTCACTACAAACGTTGCGGCTGTCGATTTGGTCGACAGCTTGCCCCGTTTTGTAGGCATGATGAGGGGTGGCTGGACAAACGGAGGCGTTCCTGAAGGAACGCCTGCCATTTGCGGGCGGCCCTACTGACATCACCAGTGATGTCAGTAGTGAGCTTCCGGCTCTATTAGAGCTGAAAGCTCACTGGGGCTTGCGACAAACGAGACCCTACCACAAGGGTCTCATCGCAAGCCCGATGGTCGCGATGGTCGTGACCATCACCAGGCCGCTCGCAAAAGCTGTGGGTGGTCACCAACAGCTTAGCGAGCGGCCAGGAGGCCGGCTTTTTAAAAAAAGAGCGCCCGCCCTCATTCAGAGCGAGTGCTCACTTTTTACGAACGGCTCTGAATGAGGTCCATAGATCACTGCAAATATTTTCTGAGCGGAAGTGGGCAGACTAAGAGGGGGGCTGATAGCGCGATTCGCCACGTGGCAAATCCCACCATTGTCTATAATAGTGTGCTTGTAATTTGCTAGTGCTGTACTGTATACAGTTCTAAACTTTCACAGCAAAGAACAGCATTTTTGATGTCCAGGCTTTCGTGCTTTATTGATAACACAGTTAGCTTGTACCGGAAGCATTGTGTCATTAAACTAATTATGTCTGATGTGTAAGAACTGTCCCATGGAAATCTCATTAATCGGTTACAAGGAATGTAAGAGCTCTGAATGGAATGGCATATTACTATCTTATTCATATCCTGCTGCATGACTAAAAATGGCTGTTGCCTTGCAGCAACAATTTAAAGGATGGTTAATTAGATCCGCTGTAGGTACATGTTATTATAGGAACTATATCTGTCAGCATACTATTTTTATTATTACATTTATTCCCATGGCTAATGAATGCTTCATGGAGATTTATTAGTTAAGTTTTTTTTGTCTTTGTTCAAAGACAAAATAATTTGATTGGGGAAACAAAGCAGCGGTTCAGTCTAGTTTGTATTGACATGCCTAGAACAATCCCGTAATACCCCCACTGACCATTTTTTTGTTCCCTACAAGCTACCTCCCAGTCACCACCCAGGAATGCCCATCACTTTTCCGCCCAGTTCTGATACCATCTGCAAAAAACCTTTGTTCGCACATACACAGTTGCAAAGAAACGCTCACTATGTGAACATTGGCATTGCATGCAGCTCTGAATTAAGCTTACACACACAATGTAGGCATATATATTATATTATATATATATTCATATATTGGTTATAATGACAAAACAATGGGATAGGCAGCACCTCTAGACGGATCATCTGTCATAAGTAAATCCAAAGTGAGTTATCTAGATATAACAAATATCCAGAAGGCGCCAAGGGTGTGAGGTTCAAATGTTCAGTAGTGAAACCAATAACTGACAATTCTAGAAGTAACAACCTAAAATACTTTCCAATCTGATGAAACAATGGAGATGATGGTTTCTTCTGCAGGATAAGGTCCTAAAATAACATCCCATGTGATGATGAATGATCTTGTTGGGGAGTCCCAGGATCTTTTGGTCGTCGTCTCTCTCATGTATCAGTAAGTGAATTGGAGGCACCGTTATTAGGCTCTGGGTTCTGCTCAATGCTTGGTACACAGGGAAGGCTACTAGGTGTCATGCACTCATCAGACATCTTCTTTGCTACTGTGTAATTCTGCTGCAGCCCATACAGCGACATCTCCTCTTTGTTTCCTCCGACTCAGCAGCAGCGCCATCACCCAGAAGCGGCTGTAACAGACAACTGTTACTGTTGTATCCAGAGGATTTAGCAAGACCCAGAGACTCATAATAGTGCCTCCACCTCACTCACTAATACATGAGAGAGACAACAACCAGAAGATCCTCGGACAAAAACCAAAACATGGGGTCAGCACACATCTCTAGCGTGGGGAACTAACTAGGTGATGTGGCTTGATAAAGCAAGTGCTGATATGCCAATACATACTCACTCCTCCTCCTGGATGAGGAGCTCTGAGGCAAAGGGTGCTTAGGAGACTATTGGTGTTCTTGCCCTCATACTCTGGTGCCATGATTCCTCCAATGGAGAGCTGAAACTTATGCAGGTAGGTCCTTTTTTGTTGTTTGCTTGCTGGTATCCACTCCAGTGGTAAGATGTGGCAATCAATGCAATACAATGTGGTTTGTTAGGGCTTTTGCTAGACTTCATCTGGGATACTGCATAATTGATTTACTTTAAATGCTATGTCAGGGAACATGTGATCCCCATGTTAATTGAACGGTATTAGGTGGAAGGTTAATTTACAGTATTAGAGTAATGTATATAAAAAGTGCCACCTGTTGTGGAATTCATCAAGCATGGAAAGTGAAGGAGACCTGTTCCTGTCAGCCTAATGGCTGCAGCTTGAAAGGGGATGTATATTGCCATCAATAATATATCCATCACTGTCAACACAGTGTGGCTGATTCTGAGTCATATTCTGCAGCATCCGTGTGTGTGTCTCTTGCATGGGGTGTGGTGCACAAGAACCCCTGGGTCCAACGGGGCCCACAAGGTACATCATGTGCAGATTCACAATACTTACCTCTCCGGCAGCACCACAGATATCCCCATAAATGACATTTGAGACCTTGCAGTTTTTTTTTTTTTTAGTTAATTTCAGTTTTGAAATGAACAAGAAATTTCATGAAAACTCTTGGTTTACTGACACTATGCCTAGTATCATGTAGGACCCACTCAAGCCCATTGAAGCGCAGCAACTTGACATGGAATCGATTCCACAAGTGATGGAGCCACAACTGGAGCTGAGTCCCGTACACTAAGCTGCGCTCTCTCGCAGCCAAAATTGGTCGGGTATGCAAATTCTGGTCTGGTTTTAGGACGCCCTCTATGTCTTAGAGAGTGACGGCAGAGCAAATGCCCACTTTTGTTTCTTAACACATGTCATCTCCACGTATTGTATGATTAATCAGAACCATCGAGAGCCATTGGAGCTGCACGCAGCGCTTGAAGTAGACCCTAGCCCGCCGCAAGCACTGCGATCACTGCAGGCTGAAATACAACCAAGTGACATGTACAATGACACTTCCATGCTAATGATGCACACCCAAACTCTGTTTAGATCCCCAGACACGCCTGCGTTAGCAGCGCCACTCCCCCGTTCACAAGCACCTTCCCCTGTTACCACCCAGTAACGGCACTATCTGTCACTCAAAGTAGTTTCCAGTCTGTGTACTATGAGCGCACAATTCCCAATCGCAGTATTCATGCATATGCAGACAGGCGACTATCAGCCATAGCGTGCGTTCGTGGCTCAGCGTCCGGGTCTGAATCCGCCCCTGAATTCATAAGAGCAAGCAGTAGCTGCATAGTGTCCATACATTGTATAAGAGACTGAAAACAATGCATCACCTGTGTCTGATTGGATTCTTACATACTCACTTGGGAAATTAGGTGACCCAGTAAGTCTTTAAGAAATGGATTGCCATGCCAATGAATGGAAGGGACAGGCAGCTAGATGCTTCAAATTCAAAATTATTTAAGCAGTACTGATGACTTCTCAAGAGAATTAGGTTTCACAACTAATACCAAAGTACTAGGTCTGACTAAAATGCTACAGCTTCATTGTGCCTTTGGTTGACCTCTCGTGTATCAAACCTCTGCTAGCTCCTGCCTGAGATTTTTATCCTGTGCTTGCAACCCCTCTGGTAGAACCAGATAAGGGAGGAGGATAGAGACACAAAGATGGGTAAAAAGGCAAAGACACTGAATGGGGGGTATAGAAAAAAAAGGGGGGTGGATCAAACTGGCAGCAGCAGGCACAACAGCTAGAAATGGGTGTGTAATACTAGTAAGTGTTACAATGTTACTCCTATCCTCATTAGGAGACTTTATTGTAGCTTTATTTAGTTTAGTTATATTATTTTCTTTTGAAACCCTACTTTGCCAGAAAGTAATTGAATGTTGTTTTGTATTTTACTTGAAAATAATTTAATAAATAAACTTGATTTAAAAAAAACAATTATATTCTGCTTGAAATTATGTATTTTTAATCGATATTTGCTGCTTAGACTTTACGTGTTATAATCATTTAGAACAAATATCGCATTGTACATTAGGTATATTACAATAGTCTATTATATCTAGCAGAAATACATAATGATTTAACAAATACAATCTGACACCACTTTTTACAGTGTCAGGTCTTTTGATTAAACACATTGAGAACCTACTGACACTGTTTTACAGAGATCCACTTACAGATAGGTCACACAATTAGTTGCTTGCTAGGGCTGCAAAGTGCATAACTGGTAATTTTTCTGATTTACTGTCGAGGGTAATCTTTCCTTAAGATCAGCAGAAGCACTTTGTGGAGCAAATTCAGAGATGGCATTTTAAATTGACAATTCACTGTTTGTGATCACCACAGGCATCATGGTGGTTTCCATGTGGTTATCATTATGAAATCAGTGATTTTACTCAAACCTTTAAGTTGATGTAGTTTATATAAGCTGCCTCCAAGGGAGAGGAAAACAAGACCAGCACATTCTGCAGTTACGATAGAAGTTTGGAATTCCAGGTTTTCTGGGCTGCACAGCTCAAAGTGGAGATATGGAACTCCTTGTTTTCCAAGCCGCCCAGAGACAGTAGGAAGCCAGCAGCACAGGAAGGGTTTTAAAACTCTCATACACCTGTTGCTCATTGCTCCTGATGCTGGACAAACTGGCCAGGCGATAGGCTGGGTGTGGTGGTTAGCATTAGGGTGCCAGGACCTGGAGGATCCACAGACATTAGCACAAGGAGTGCTGAGACATTTACTTTTACGTTATTTGTATATTTTCTGTTATGTGCCTCTTTGTGTGCAGACTATGATAGGTAAATAATTTTAAAGTCTGCTCAGCTCACTTGGAGTTCCAAAGTCCAAAGGATTTATTTGCAAACAGAAATAAATAGCGTACCACCCCTTACAATATGCAAGTGCGATTGGCACCAATAAAAGGCTTCAATTCTGAATGCACTGACTTCCAACGGTCACTGCTGTACAATTTATAAGTTCACTTTCAAATTGTCCTTAGGGAATAAGATCATTGGATACAGGCAGGGATATGTATATACTCGACGTCGTATAGGTCAGTTCTTTCTTCTTTGTGTGTGAGCAGTCGGATCTTCATTAGCCTGAGGATCACGCCAAAACTATCCCAGTCTGGAATTCCGTTGTCTCACAGTATCATTGGAGAGGGGGAAGTTTCAGTTTCAGTTTAAGCACATTGCATTGTTTAACTATACATAAAGTGGATCTAAAACATTATACCAATAATATTACATTTATGTTTACAACAGGGATGCAGTATTTACCTATAATATGCTACAAATTAAATGCTGATTAAAATAAGACTAAACATCAATATACAGTTAGGTAACATTATAAATATACTAAAGGTATATTTAAAATAAGAACTTTATTAATGATATTCCATAACCGCACGGTGTGGTGGTCTCTGCAGGGTCACCAAAGTTATCCTATTGGAATACAGAACAGAACAAGCCCAAGGAATGGTGTAATATTATGAATCACAATAGCATACAATCAGATCTTATACAATCAGATCTCATACAACCCAATTCGACCAATCTGTAATTTGTAACAAATATAAGTACATGCCTTCATCCAAAATATCTATCTTTAACAAGGCCTAACCTCACGTATGCTAAAGTGCAGTGTTTGCTGCTATTAAAAAAACACTGCTTTACCAAGTACCTGCCTGTCTGGAGTACTCATTTCTATACCCCGTGTTACAAATACAATATATATCTTATATGAAGATTGCCATGTGTTTGATACTTTGCTATGACTACAGCAGGCCATGTTTTCTGGAATGTATTGCCAATATGCGCTAAAACCAGGCTTTCTGCATGTCATGCTCTAGATTGTGTTGCCAATACGAGCTGAAGCCATTGCGTGCTACTAATGAAAATTGACATACTTTTGGATGCTTCGCTATGGTGACTGCAAACCATGATTTTTACATGCTATGTTAACACTATCTGGTAAAGGAACATTTAAACCACTGCTGATAAATGCCTATATGTTGTGGTATATAGCGCTAATGCATATACAGGCGTTAGTGCTATCCTTCATTGCTGGCTGGGGCTGCTGTGTCTGTCGGAATGTAGCTGAGTGACTACACAGGCCCCCTAGCAACAGAGTATTGTGGGGGAACTTGTAACCAGATAACATGTTTCCCGTAATGCAGTCTAACTAACAGATTGCCTATTGTATAAAAGAAGTTCACGAGCACTGTGGTGTATATCTTGTCCCTCTTGGTGATGCTCCTGTCCTGATGAAGGTCATGTGCTGTGACCGAAACGTCGACTGAAGGAGTATGTATTAATTCTCTGTGAACAAACTATATTTCTACATAGACCCTGGTGAGTGCTCTCTATTTTTCTATCTATTTGGATTATATATATATATATATATATATATATATATATTAGAGATGTGTGGTTCGGTTCTCCAGAAATTCGAATCCACCCAAGTTTTGTGAATCCGGGTAAATTTAAGTCGCGGTTCTGATCTCCTGAGGAGAACCGGGTAAATCTGATCTTTTTGCGGTTCAGAATTCGGATTTTAAATCCGAATTCGGGTTTTGGATTGCATAAATTACATGATTTTAGCTGTTTTTCAAACTTTTTGTCTTTTTTTTTTTTTTTTTTTAAAGATCCACACCTACACACTTGAGGGTGTTTTTGCAAGACCAAATCCAGATCGAAAACCTTGAAGGAGATACAGATCCAAAACCAAAACATGGGGGTGGCGCACATCCCTAATATATATATATATATATATATATATATATATATATATGTATGTATATATATATATATATATATATATATATATATATGTATATATATATGTATATATACTGTATATATAAGCACTATTTTTTAATATATAAAGGTTACTCTTATGAGAATCTAAAGCCTTCTCATTCCTTAGTATTATGATGAAGCATTTTGTCTTTTTACCAATTAATATTTTGTTTGTAGTAAGTATTTAAAGAGTTATCGTGCATTGAGCTACAATACCAGGGTAATATGTATCAAACCATCTTTAAATATTCATATAGGGGTAAAGATCCCTTTTTTTTTCTACAATTTTATTTAAAGTATTTCTGAGCCTCACATAATTTATGAGATGCACTGTATTTCTTGCTACTGCATTCAGTTGCATTGTTCTCTACTTAATCAATATTATAACGCAATATTTTAAACTGATGTAACAAGACCAAAATTAGCTAAAATAAGATAAAATGTAATTTCAGAATACACCATTTCCATCCACTACAAGCAGTGGCGGGCTGGGCTGGGGGGCAGGGTGCCATCTGCCCCCCCCCCGATCGGTATAATTGTGTAGCACTAAGGCCGCCGCTGCGCTCTGTAACCATATACCAGTGACAGCCACAGGGGTTCCTGTGCCTGCCTCCCGGTTGTCACTGTCAGGCTGCCCGACCATTACGCCGGGTACACACCACAGTGGGGAAGGCGCTGCTGTGCAGCAGCCCTACAGTCACAGGAGGACAGTGAGGGAAGCGATGAGGCAGCAGGCAGGTGCCGGATCCTAGGGGGTAGGTAGGGGAAAGATCACCTGCTGGAAATATATCCCCTGACGTCGTTGTGAGTTCCAATCAAGTGATCAGACCATGTAACTGATCCCATGTTAGTGTCCCCAGGTCCTGCAGCTGCATAGTTTTTGCGGGCAGCTGGCTGATTGCAAGTTCATCACAATGAAGGTAAGATGCCGATAGGCATATGGAACATGTCAGGGAGTGGCCGGGGGCACACAGGAGGCATGTGTAGAGCAGGCTGGGGGATGGCAGAAGATGGGGGCATTTGGGGCACAAAGTGACTAATGTGGAGGGGGCATGTCAGGCAATTGGGGCATAAGGAGGCATGTAGGAAAAATGCTAATGGGCAGATGCTGGGGTATTTGGGGCATGGGGCATATGTGAAATATGTTGTTGGGGGGCACAGTTGGGGCATTTTGGCCACAGGGGGCATGTGCTGCTGGGGGAGACAGACATGTTGTGAGCAATTGTGGCACCAGGGGAGCATGTAGGGGTAATGCTGCTGGATAGCAGATGCTGGGGTTAGTCGGGACACAAAGTGGGGCATGCCAGATATTTTGGGCACTTGGGGGCATGTTATGAACATGGTGCTGGAGGGTGGAAAATGCTGGGACAAAAAGGTGGGAAATATCTGACTGTGGCGGGGGCATGTAAGGGGGTACCTGGGTTAGGTGGGTCATATAGCATCTTGAGGGAAAATCTGGTGGGTAGGTGGACCATGCAATTGAACGGTTGGGCATGTGAGAGAGAAGTTGGGGCCACTTGCTTGTGTTTGCCCCCCAGGTTGAAAGTTGCCAGCCAGCCCCTGACTACAAGCTCCTATGATTTGACTAAAAATGTGCAGTTCAGATTTGCTGAAAGCCAAACACACCCAAACTGAGGGTTCTGAGTAGAACTGAGTCCTGGCGTGGATTTTGGGGTCTGAGTAGAACCAAGTCCCAGCTCTGGTATCATGTACTGTAATTTCAGAACTCAGATTTGAAAGCAGAATCTTGGGCTTTGGACTGCATGTAAACTGTCCCAAATTGCATGATTTTAGCTGTTGTTATCAATTTTAAAGTAATCCAAAACCAAACCCATAACAGAAAAGAAACAAAACACTTGCGGGTGGTTTTGCCAAAACCAAAATCATAATTTTTGTTTATTTTTCTAAAGATCCTGTGAATACTTATATTGAACAAAGAGGACGTGATCCCTGCATTTTGTAATAATAAATTAGTGAAAGAGGGCTGTGTTGGGAAGTGAATAAATGTATACAATTTTCAGTGTGGGTGTCCTTTTTATTTTAATATTTTTCTCAACTGGACTAGAGGCACCAGTGGGCCCTTAATGTCCGGGCAATATTGTGAGCTGTGAGATGGTCAAAATTGACTGGGAATTGATGTTATTGATGTTAATAATACTGTAGGAACAAAAACAGGTCCAACTTACATCATTTTAGCTATTTTATAAATAAATCCTGATTTGAAACCAAAACACTTGAGGGTGGTTTTTCCAAAACTAAATACGACAATGAATTATAACCAAAACCAAAACATGGGGCTCTGCGCACATCTCTAATATATATATATAGGGCAGCACAGATGGTGTAATGGTAGCATTACTGCCTCACAGCACTGAGGTCATTGGTTCGATACCCACTAAGGCCCTAACTGTGTGGAGTTTGTATATTCTCCCTGTGCTTGCGTGGGTTTCCTCCGCGTTCTCCGGTTTCCTCCCACACTCCAAAAATATACTGGTAGGTTAATTGGCTCCTAACAAAATTACCCCTATTGTGTGTATGTGCGTGTGCATGTGGTAGGGAATATAGATTGTAAGCTCCACTGGGGCAGGGACTGATGTGAATGGCCGAATATTCTCTGTAAAAGCGCTGCGGAATATGTGTGCGCTATATAAATAACTGGTAATAAATAAATAAATATATATATATATATATAATGTGTATATATAAGAAGTTTGTTTCTTTATTTGTTTGTTGGAGAATCTCAAGGTAAAGCTGACAAATCTTAAATAGTTTGAAAATGTAAGCTATTAGACCACATAGCGCCAAAGTGACAGAGCGACAAATCTTATATTCAAACTTCATTAGACTGTTTGTTTGTTTGTCTGTCCGGATATGTATTTGGACACCCCTGCAACGATTGGGATTAAACTAACGCGAGGTGGTCCAGTTGGATCCTGGCCAGGTTTTAGGGGGTTAGGATCCCAGTTGGATTTCCCGTTGGTGTACGCTGGGCAGAACTTTGACCCAGGGAGCTTGTTCTGAACCTTCCACTGGACGGATTTGGATGAAAACTTCACAGAGTGGTAACATTGGATCCCAGAAGACATACTAGGGGGTTAAGGTCCTGGTTGGACCTCCTGTTGGTGTACGCTGGGCAGAACTTTGACCCGGGGAGCCTGTTCTGGGCCTTCCACTAGATGGATTTCAATGAAAACTTCACAGAGGGGTGGCAATTAGTCTAGGATGCCTAATGGAGTGGTTGGGATCCCGGTTGGACCTCATGGCGGAGTGCGCTGGGCAAGAACTTTGACCCAGGGAGCCAGTTCTGTGCTTTTCACTGGATGGATTTGGACAACATCACATAATAAAACTTAATTACTTGAAGATTTACACCCAGGCAATGCCGTGTACTTCAGCTAGTCCTGAACCTGCCCCCCAACATAAAATCATTCTGATGTCCCTGGTCCTAATTGATAATTTGAATGGATTACATCCTGTTTGCATCCCAAAGTGAAACACATGACATAATTTCCGATAGGAAGATACAACACTCAATGCAGATTATTCGTATTGTGGGGATTACAAATTTTTAAATGGAACAAAAGTTGCTTGGGTTAAGAGAGATTTAATACAAAACTATTGTATATATAATTAATACATATAAAACAACATAAGTAACAAAATTATAATAAATAATTTTTTATAAATATCAACTTAACATCTGGGTGGATCTTACACCTATGACTCTGTATGCATAAGCAGGTAGACACCTAGGGGTATATTTACTAAAGTGAGGGTGTTTAGAAGTGGAGATGTTGCCCAGAGCAAATAATCAGATTCTAGCTAGTATCTTCTAGAAGGTGCTAGATAAATGATAAGTAGAATCTGATTGGTTGCAATGGGCAACACCTCCACTTCTAGAAACCCGCACTTTCGTAATTGTACCCCCAAGAGTAGCCTTCATGCAGGTCCCCCTAAGGAACTCCAGACCCATGCTGAAAGCACTAGGCCTTATCCCCCCCCCCCCCCCCCCGGTTCGGTGAGTGTGGAGTAATAAAAATAATACAAATTTAAATATAATTTCATGCTGCACTACTGAGCCCAGTGTTTGACTATGCTGGCAGTTGTAGTACTACAAGTACCAGAATGTCATGTCATGTCAGCCAAGACCCGGATAATATTTGAACTAAAAACACCCTCACAGGCAATGCATATTCACCACTTTATTCCTCACCTACTTCCCTGGGTCGGGGTGAGGACTCTTCATTACATGTAGGAAACCAAATGGAAAAGAAACCTATGTGGAGCCTTAATGTGAATGAGCTACATTAGAAGTGGCATATCACTTCCATTTACAGTATATCATGAGTTATTCAGAAGGTTTAAGGTCTAGCATTGTACGAGTATCTATTGTTATTAGTCTAACTTATGAAAGAGTCTTATTTACCATAACATGCAACGTTGCATCATAACATGCCCATGGCTAATACTGGGCATACACAGACAGATAAAATGTCTGTCAGACCGACAGACATTTTATCTGGCCGGCTGCCAGCCGCAGATGTCGCCGGCATACACTGTGAGAGAAATCTCACAGTGTATATATCCCGACATCCGCGCTCTGCCCCCGGGAGAGGAGACATTTCCCTGTTCCTTCCATAGGAAGGAACACAGGAAATGTCTGTCTGTCGGCCGCGCTGGGCATACACTGCCCGATGCGGCCGACAGTTACCAGGTAAATATCGCATCGGACGGGCATGCTGGACAATCCTGCATGCCCGACCGAGCAATATTTAACCCTCGGTCACCCGCACACACGCTACAATTATCGGGGCGATCCGCCGATATCAGGTGGATCGCCCCGATAATTGTAGCGTGTATGGCCAGCATATGCAATATCATGCAACTTGCAAATTTTTCATTTGAATGCCTTGGGGTTTTTTTGCACAAACTGGGTCAAACACTACAGAAGCTTATCTAAGTTCCTGATTAGCTACAGCTTAATGAATAATTTGCCATATTGCATAAATGTTTTACAGCCCAGTGGTCAGCCCATAATTATACACCTCTAAAGAATTCATTGTACATGATGAAATGCATTTGGCAAAAGACTTAAAGCTTCTAGTGGATCAATATTAATCTTTTATATTCAAGTCACTTTCATACTGTAGTTCTAAAAAAAAGCTATCACAGTGAACTAAAGTGACATTTGCTGTTCGTCTGTCTCTAGAAACAATAGTAAGGTCCAATATTATGTTGAGGTCAGGGCAGACAGTGAGCAAGAGCAATGTGTAGTAAACAGGCTGAAATCAGGGGTAGACAGTAGGCAAGAACAATGTCTAGTAAATATGCCAAGGTCAGAGGCAGACAGCAGTCAAAATCAATGTCCAGAAACAGGCCAGAAGTCAGTGCAGGACACAGAAGTAGACTCTAAAAGCAGTCATAACCACACCAAGGAAGTGCTCAAAGGAAAGTAGATTAAGCCCACTGGATGAGAATATGATATCACCAACACAATGAAGCAACTTGGAAGCCTTAAACAGCATGAGGAGCCAGTGGAATGAGGTCTGGAGAACCAGCCCCCTCCTAAAGATGAGCAGCAGTACCTGTGAGTAGACACATACCAGGAGCAGGAGGGACGCTGGCTGCTATTAGCTAGCAACAAACATTGAAGCAGCAGTGATGAGTACACCAGTACTGAGAATCCAATGGTTGTGAGTGCGGCTGCATCTGACACTGAGCATAGCTGAATTCCATACAGTTGTGTTATTGTAATGTTAATCTTCTGCACATACATTGCATTATTGTCTTCTTAATTGTATTTGTATTTCATAGTTACAGCCATTTAAACCACTTTGTCCTTGTTAAGGACAAGATCTTGTTAGCAGGGATATGGTTTCCAGGGGGGTAAAGCCGGGGGCATAGTAAGAACTTTGTGGGCCCCATAGCAACATTTGTGAGGGGCCCCTCCCCAATGCTTCTAGAGAGACACCTCTCTCCACAGTGGTTGTTCATTCTATTCCCCATAATACCTACTTCATTTTATGCACCATACAATTATAATGCCCTAGTTCATTTTCTGCCCAATAGTAGTGTCCTAGTTCATGTATGCCCCATAGAAGTTCCATAGTTCACATTATAACACACAATGCCACCAGTTCACAATATGCCACATTGTGGTGCTGCCAGTACTTATTATGTCACACAGTGCATCCAATTCATATTTTGCCACATGGGGGGCAAGGACCAACCAGCTCCTACTTGAGGGGGATATTTCCTAATGCAGGACATTCCATTTTAAATGGAGATCTTCTTAATTTTGGCACACTGTCCCTTTCTGGGACAGTCCTTAGCTTGGAGCTCAATTTACACCATCCAGCTTCACAAATGCTATAAACAAGGAGAAACTTACTCTCAAACAGTGCTGGGCTTGTTTATTAGCTCAGCTGTGTCTGGGAGCTGGATCATATCAATGTGGAGTTTTACTGAGAGGGAGAGATCGCCGAGTCCCCCTTTTCTGGCCCGGGCAGGACCCAATTTCATAGCAGGCAATTTCGTGAACTTGGTAGACAATTATATAAGCTGGTTCTGAGGCCCCTTAAGCCTCTGGGCCCCATAGCAAGGACAGCATCTGCACCCACTATAGCTATGTTCTTGGCTAAAGCCCTGGTAAACCTTGGCAATATCTGCAACCCCAAACAGAGATAATGACATGAGTGGAGGCACTGTATTTGAGAAAGGGTTAGACTAATCTGTGAAAAAATACCACCTATCCCCCTCCAAATACACTGAGGTACCCGTGGTACAGGGTTTTTTTTTGTTTTAGTCTAAAGAACAAGGGAAATTAGAGACGTTTTTGTTTTGAGTTTTGAAAAGCATCTGTGTGCTCATTTTATATACTTACTGTAGTAGCTTCATTTTGCCATATTCACTTGCAATAACAGAGCTGTACTGTATATAAATAAAGTTGGTCTGACACTGACACATTTGTAATGAAAATAATTCCTCAACAAGCTTCTATTAGCAAACAACCAGCAAGCTTCATGAAAAATGGTTTTTAATCTTAAACTTTCTGCTGAATACATCCTTCTTACCTTAGCTTTGCTATAGAAGTGACAACGTTATTGCAATGTTCTATCCCAATTATTGTATTTTTCACAGACTTACAGGCTCCTGTCATATTGTGTACATGTCAGGGAGTTGGCACTATATTCAGACATCTGTACCAGCTCACACATGAATGCTTAATCAGGCAACATCAGCAGATTATGACTACTCGTACTCTGATAGAATACATCTATTGTACTTGATTTAGAGTAAGACCAAGACCAATTTCTGACTGTATAAAGTGCATTTCTTATTGCACATGCGTAGTAAAAAAAATGTTTTTATTTAACTTTCATTTGTGAACTTATGTGACTGTGAGTCCACATAAATAATGTGTGCCCCATCCCAACCCCTGGTGCTTCTCATGTAAAGGATTAACATGAAGGTAAGAATAATGTTTTAAAGATTATGAATCATTACTTCAGTAGGTAAACTATACATTACTCCAAGCACTGACAACCATTATCTGCTTGGATAGTCTGTGTCATGACCAGGGTTTCACGGCATGGAGGTTGCAGTCCATGCCGGTGGGGGCGCTGTGGCGTGGTCCTTCCAGTGAGGGAGCTGGCGCGTGGAGACTGGCATTGTGTAGGTGCGGGGGTCTGCCAGCGTTGGGCCATCCTGGCAAGGGTAAGTCTAGCAATGTCACAGCATCACAGGTGCATGGGAGAGGCCATCTTGCCTCAGGTCATGTGACATAGCGGGCCTATCCTGATGCGTCAGGTGATCTCTCCAGCCACTCACGCTCTGCTGCAGGGTACTTAAGGAGGTTTGGAGCTCCCTGTAGTTTCAAAAGAAGAAAAAAGAAGAGAAAAAAGAAGGCTCTTTTTGTGGGGCACTCTTATGTATAATTAATATAGTAATTAAAATTAAACTTTTATTGTAATCCTTTAAAATGAATTCCCAAAATATTTATACAACACAAACAACGCAAATAAAGTCAAGATTTATGTGTTACAATATAATCATACTGTGTATTATGGAAACTGAATCAAATTCTAGAGCATATGAAATAGGGATATCGCGATGGTGAGCAAGCCCATAACGGGCGAAACGCGCATCCAAGGACTCCCATGATCATGGTCTGGCTGGTACACATGTCGATCAACTCTCCTCACTTGGATATCTACTGAAGGGTAAAAAGTATCACACCACTCAGACCTCCATGTCTGCCCCCCACATTGTGACACAGTCTGCTGCTTTTTTTCTCTCATGATTTGGAGATACTAAGTTGCTAAAACAATATACTAATTAGAGACAGCATGACTGCAATCAGATATCTATGCCTGCACAAACTCTTTACAGAGTAGTGGCATGGTGGAGGCATTTATAGGTATATTGTCTCATATACAAAGGCTAAATCAGACACTGATAGACACTGTGTAGTTAGTGATGTACAGCTCTATTCATTATTGAATTGTTATAAAACATTGAATACATCTTTATTTATCTGACATCCGTCTCATACTAGTAGAGTATGATTGTCGTTTGTTTGTTTGTCTGTCTCTATATATATCTTTAGGAATATATTGCTGAGATGACTTGGCTTCTGTGATACTCAGTATTATCCAGTAACGGTTTCTCCTGTGAGAGGTGATATATAGCATTTGTGTCAGATTTTGGACACCACTTTGAGCCATTCTCCGTTGCTTACCTTAGGGATATTAGACAAATGTATAACCGCCATAACATATACAGATAACAAGTGTGTGGGACATATACTATATCACCACATGTTGGTCCGTTATGTGTATATATAATCATAAGTAATGTCCCATATAATAATAAAAATGTTTTCATAACATTTATTACTGCTGAGCCAAATACTTACCCAAGGTACCCAATACAGGGTTGCATATCTGAGACCTATGAACACTGGGTAAAAGTGTTCCACGCTATTACCCATAATATTTTCGCCCTTCGCCTCTTATTGTGTTACAAGTGTATTTTTATGGAATCAAACTTCAATAATCAATAGGAGGGTTCTAGACTTATTGGACCTCTGTAGTGCATATTAGATGCCATATCCCTATTTCATATTCTCTAGAATTTGATTCAGTTTCCATAATACACAGTATTATTATATTGTAACACATAAATCTTGACTTTATTTGTGTTGTTTGTGATGTATATACATTTTGGGAATTCATTTTAAAAGATTACAATAAAAGTTTAATTTTAATTACTATATTCATTATACATAAGAGTGCCCCACAAAAAGAGCCTTCTTTTTTCTCATCTTTTGAATACAATTGTACTTTGGCTCTGGGGAGCACCACCAGCATAAGTTATTCCTAAATCCAAGTTCCCTTGGATGTTATTAATTTATGTGAATGTTGGTAAACCAATATATGGATACATAATAATATTTTCTGTGCGGATACAACTCCCCCCCTTTTTCTGATTCACTAAGCTCCCTGTAGTTGCCAGAGTAATGTGTGTTTCACCATCAGCTATGAGAGAGTTCCTGCACTCCTGACCTTAGTCTTGTGCTCTGGTGCTTGCCCTAACTCCAGGTTGGTCCCTGGCTCCCTGCAAACCTGCACCATACTACCCGGCCTTGCTTCTTGCTGTGGATCAAGTCCTGCTCCTTCTATCTACCCACTCCTCCCTGAACCTGAAGTTCCCACACCTACCCATTCCTTCCTGAACCTGTAGTTCCCAACTACTTACTCCAGCCTCCACCTGAGTTTTCAGCATTTCCGAGTTTACCTTGTTTAGCCATCATCTCAGCATTACCTGCTTTCCCTTTCAGCAACTATTACAGCATTTCCGGATTACCCTGTTTAGCCATCATCTCAGCATTACCTGTCTTTCCTTCAGCTCCACAGTTACCTCAGTTAATCAAGACTTTATTTTGGTTCTGTTACTGATCTGGACATTCATTCGTTGCATCACTATTGTTCCTTCGGTCACAGATGTTAATCAGTATTATTATTGTTCATGTCCACCAAAAGTCACATTAAACAACCCACCTTTCAGTTTCAATGTTCTGGCGTCTGCTCCTGTTTCCACCCCAGGTCCACAACAAACACAGATCCTAACAGTCTGGTGCTTCTGGAGCTACAAGACTCAGCATGCACATAGCTACCTGAGCATACTGGTATTTGTAGACAGGGCTGAAGTGAGCTGCGTGTGGCCCTGGTGCTTCCAGTGGGGCGTGGCCTAATGTATAGCGACATGGCCACACCTCCTTACACAAACAATATAGAAAAAATAGTATTTATGCAGCGCAGTGTGATCAGTGTGATCGCCCCCTCTGCACAGAATGAGGAGACAGGCTGCTGATGCTGACAGGTCCCTCCCCCTTTTATCTTATTCTATTCCCCCATTCTATCTTTTTACTCTGTCTTGCGCTTTTCCTCCCTCTTGCTCTTCTGCACTTCTGTGTCTACTTCTCTCCTTTCTTTATTTGTTGCCCTTCTCAACCCTTGTATCTTTTTCTTTCTTTTTTTTGTTTAAACATCAATACCTTCGACGCCGTAGGCCTGTCACTAGTCTTCCAGTTGTTATTGCACTGACCATTCATTGGCTGTGGCGTTGCTGTGCACATTAGTTCCACCATGCACACATGGTTGGCCCAATGTGTTTTTAAAGTTTATGGAGAGCTAGTGTAATTATGTTGTATTTGGGGATGGGAGGGTTGGGGATGGGCAGAGTGTGTGAAAGTTTTTTCTTTAATAAGACTAGGCAGGAGGTGCTTCATGCACTCATAAATGTGATGGCATCATTTTTATCAGCACTTGATTTTATTATATAGATTATCCTTAGCATTATGGTTGTAAATATGCTACAATCCACTGTATTAGAGTTTTGCACCTGTTAGAAAATAACGGGTGGGTTGTGAGAGAACAGCCTGTTTTGAGATATTTATTTAAGATAGTTTAAACTATCACAAATAAATTAGATGCACCCATCAAAATATGTATATACCCATTGCGTGAAATCTTGAATGTGAATGGTATGGTACACAATTTGAATTTGAGGTGTTGTAATTGGTTGAGCATGTTCTAAGACACAGCATGAAGCACATTTTGCGACAGCAGTTTGTCTCTTGCTATAATGTTATGGTACTTAATAATGTGATTATCAGTGATATAATCATTACTTCTTTTTTCTGCTATAAGATCCATGATAAAAGAAAATGTTCGTGTGATACTGTGTTTGTGTAAGAACCTCCGGTATGTGTGTCACTTTACACATGTGTGTTTGACTCTGTGTACTGTATGTCTGTGAGACCCTGTATGGATGTCAGACCTTTCCTGTGTATGTCTGTATGTATGACTGTGAGTATCTGATGTTATGCTCTGTGGAAGTAACATCACTAACACTGGTGGGAGGGATCAGAGTTCTCACCAATTACATTCTACATAATAACATTATTTTTTATCAACAGCCGATTTCATTCTATAGTTTATTCTGATACCTTTTATGCAAAGAATACAGTGAAAGCTCAATCTTACTGTGGCAGACCAGTAAAGCAGGCAACAGAACAGTAATTGCTTACTAAAGGTGACATATGGAGCAAATGAACACGTAACAATCAGACACAATTAAAAATATCTAGTATTATTTTAGTGTATTAAAGTAAGGAAACAAGGTGAACACGATTATAAAACTCAACTTTTACATAAGGAATCTGTAACTTTTCCAAGCCTGGAAAGCAAGAATATTTAATTTAGGACAGAAACCAGTAATGCTGTGTCTGCACTTTTAGGACCCACAAATAAACACTTTCTGTGGCTCAATAGTCTTGATGTAGTATATATAGTTATTAGACACTTGAAGCAAGGAATGACAGCTGATCCCAACAGCCTCACAAGAGTTTTAATACTGCTGACTGTAATCTAAGTAAAGTGCAGGTCTCCAAACAAAATGAAATGACCCTATGATTTCCAGTTCTGAAAGGTCTGGGAATTAAAAAATCTGCAGAACCATTAAGTTTCAACCAACTTATTTTAGTATAAATAATTAATTATAGGCATCCCAATAAAATTGGTGACCTTTGCAAAATCGACCATCACATTATAGATGCTTTCATTTATAGTGATTCACAAATACTATATTTGGAAACACTGCAAAGCTATTACTGCATTGATCAAATGCAAAATACAATAAAGGATTGAAAGTTCGGAACTTATGGCCCTATAATTTACCATATTTGGGACGACATGTCATGGAGCAGTTTGCAATGGAAAACTGTTAAACAGTACAGTACAAATCCTAAAATGTAATCTTACTTAATATTTCTAGCTCTTTTAATAATGATCTTCATAATGATAGTTCTGCTTTATCTCCAAGCCAGTCATCTAATATCCCTTTTAAGAAAACATTTTATTCATGGAGAGCCATAAGAAAAATGATCAGCCATTCACACTACTCCACTATTGGTAATGTCTGTTATTTTCAGTGATTGCTAAAATAGCTTTGCTTTTATTATGGAAACAAATACTTAATCCCTAGCTGTACTCCAAACACCTATCAATAAAGAAAACTTTTTGCTTGTGTTCTTTAGATAATGATCAGATTTTCTTTAGAACTGCTCTCAGTGATAAAACTGTCTTGCTAAACAAGAAGAATTCAATGCCATACAATAATCATTTGACTGACAAAGAAAATTAAATTGTTCTTCCAGGTGCTATAGAAAGTGCTCATGATGGTATGGTTGCTAGGTATGATGATTTATTTTAGGATGTGAAGAAATTAATATATAAAAATAGCAATGAAATGTATATATTGTATATATTTTGATCCATCTTAGATAGAACCATGTGTAGCCTGTAAGTTAACTAGAGAGCTTACAGAACTCAACCATACCATTGCCGATCTATTAGAACCAACCTATGGCCATTCAGATCATTACAACACCAACATGGCTAGAACACCCCGTGAGCCAATCAAATCAGTTTTATACCTCTAAATTGATGTTGCAATAGACAATACATATGTTGTTTGTCTCTAGATTCTAACAGTCTAAATTTGACCAGTCTTAATTTAAAAAAAATCTTTGGTTTTATTAAAGCTAATGACCTCTTCATCACATGTTATTATTCTTATTAATTGCACCCTTTAATCTGTACAATCAGTCTTTTTCCTTTGTTTATGCAGTATTTAGTTAAAGAAAAAAAATATAATGTTTGATTCTGTTTTTTACACTGAGGTTTCGAGTAAACTTTGTGAAGAATTCTCTGCAATGTTTGTCATTATTCAGCCTAACTGAAAATATACCATAAAATAAGGTATGTAGTCATGTGTGTCACAATCCCGACAGCGGAACGCTGGCTAGGAAGTTATGATAGGCGTCGACATACAGACGCCTATCATAATCCTGATGCTGGAACGCCTAGGATGACATCCCAAACTAAGGTAAATCTAGGGCACCCTTAGCGTTAGTCGCGAGGGGGAGAGTTAGGATTAGGGCGTCTAGTGGTGTTAGGGTAGGGTTTGGGGGGGGGATTAGGGTTAGGCACCCCTAGGGGGGATGGTTAGGGTTAGGCACCACCAGGGAGAGGTTAGGGTTAGGCACTCCCCCGGGAGGGTTAGGTTTAGGAAGCAGTAAGGGGGGATTAGGGTTAGGCACCCCTGGGGGTAGGTTATGGTTAGGCACTAGGGGGAGAGCTTTGGGTTAGGCACCACTAAAGGAGGGTTAGGGTTAGGGGGAGACAGAGGAGGTTAAGGTACTTACCTGCCTCTGTCGGGATCTTGATCCTGTCAGGATTTGAACCACCGGCATTTCAATCCCATTCCTAAAATAATAATGTAAAATGCACAGTAGCACGGATCAGCACTATATTAAAGTCTTATGCGCTAGAGGAACATAAGAGAAAAAGATGAGAAGTAGTACTGGAGAGATTGTATTGTGAGTTTTGGTGAAAATAGAATAATAGGCAAATTTAACAAAAACTTACAAAAAAACTATGATACTTTAGCTAAAAAAAATCCTAGTTTTTAATTTTAATAAAATATTTTAAAAATGAATTAACAGTCAATTATAATTAATCTAAATGTAGAATATTGAATAGTATCCTGTTTGCTCAGTAATAAGTGTTCTTTATGATAACAAAATTATTGAAATACAAAAATTGAAAAGTATTCCACACATACTATGGAGTATTAATAGATAAAAATCATATAGATAATAATAATAGTCCACAGTAAAGGCTAGATAATGGGTAATAAGATGAATGGTGAATCCGTCGGTCCCGCTACTGAGTAATACCTAACCATGTATGGCTTGATTCTGAGACTCACGCAGGTCTGAAAGCAAATGGATTGCAAATGGAATGCTAATATAACTGCATGTCCTGATGTGTACATATCGCACCATCTCACTTTTTCTATCCACAAGAACAGCTGTCATAATTTTCCTCAGCACGTACACCAATTCAAACGGCAAGATATACAACTGTAACACGTGAACCCCCGGCATACTTATGAATATGGTGTAACACTGGCTAGAAGCCCACAACACTCCCACAAGATGGTTGTCTTCAACTGCATACAGCGCATTTAGCTAGATGTGGCTGCATTCTGTCCTGCATGTTCCCTGGGGGGGTAAATGTATTAACCGCATTATGGGGTTTAGTAGTATCAGCGCATGTTATGTGCGCTGATACTGCCTCTCCCCTATTTACTAATGAGAAGATGTGTTTGAAATGGTGCTCCTATCTTCAAGATAATGCACCGATGTGCAGGCAAATGTATGAACAGTCAGTGACTTTGACCAATCTGACAACTGCAGCTATCAATTTTGACAGCTGCGGCTGTCGTTGTCGCAACATAGCACTGTCCCTGGCTTCCAGAATTGCAGCAGGGGGCCGTGCTTACAAAAAATAAATAAAATTCTCATTATTCAATAACAGCCAGTGCCACTTGAAATTTCTGACTGTCGCATGCGCAGATTCACTGAAAGCACCAGTCATATGACTAAAGAGGGAGAGTGCGATTCGCCGGATAGGTGAATTAGCACTCACCCTCTTTAGCAAGCAATAATATATGCGGCCGTTACCAGGACCCGCTTTGCCACAATCCGGAGGTCAAGCAGGTCTGCACAGATAATGGTCACTGCCTGCTGTTTAATACATCTGCCCCTCAGAATCAGGCCCATAATCCTTATCAGACCCAATGCTCCAATGTGCTTAATTTCAAGTTCAGATGCAAAATTTTAGTATAATCAGCCATCTGTTCAAGGCATATTAAATATAGAACTGATGTACAGGGCCATAGCAGTGCGATAATGTGTCCTGTGCCACCTTCGCCATCCATCATGATGGCACAATAAGGGGGCAGGGCTGCGAGGACCACTGAGCAGTTGATCTCTGGTGGCTCTTTGATGGCTTGCTGTTGGGACCAGGGAGAAGCTGAGCTCCTGAAGCATCCTAAAGACGCTCTAGGGAGCAACTTTCTAGACTTCAGGCTGCTATTTTAAGGCACCCTGCATAACAAATACAGGTGACAAGGGAACAGCATTGGTGCAAACCCTAGGCCCTGCTCCCTGAGTGGAGGCACTGCTTGCCCACACCAGCTGAGATAACAGGTGCTTCATGATGTGGAAGCTTATTGCCAGGGGTTTATCTACCCCTTGGCCAGGATCACACTTGTCAAGGGTGCTAGCCAAAAGGGTGCGCCATCCACCAGTGCCACCAGCGGCCAGGGGGTAGAATCAAGGTGGGACTGCCAGGACTGGAGTCCAGGGTCCACCCCTTGATCCTACCCTGTATAGCTGTCCAGGGCCGGGCAGCTGCTGGTGCTTGCCAGTGACTGCTTGACGGTGGCTGCTTGGTACAGTGAATAAACTTTTTTGTAGACAAGGCGCAGTATCGCAGCACTGTCAGACCTGAGGAACCGGCCGCAGCGTGATGAACAGCTGCCGTTAGACATGGTAAGTATCTTTTGGCTGCAGGGGGTGGCAGGCCAGGGACTGGACATGAAGAGACAGAAGGGGGGTTAGAGCTGGGGAGACAGAAGTGGGGGCTGGCTGGGGAGTCAGAAGTGGAGGCTGCTGGAGGACATAAGGGGGGCTGCCTAATGAAACATGCGGGGGCTGGCTGGTGAGACAGAATGGTGTGATGGCTGGTGAAACATGCGGGGGCTGTCTGGTGAGAAGGAAGGGCATGTTGGCTGGTGAAACAGAAAGGGGGCTGGCTGATGAAACAGTAGGGGGGGCTGGCTAATGAAACAGAAGGGGGGGATGGCTGATGAAACAGAAGAGGGGGTTGGTTGATAAAACACAAGGGGGGGCTGGCTGATAAAGCATAAGGGGGGCTAGCTGATGAAACATAAGGGGGGGCTGGCTAATGAAATAGGAAGGAGGCTTATTTTATCCATCATAATTTTTTTATATTAATTTAAGTACAGAGTGTAGTTATTCAGAAAGTATGTGGGGAGGGGGGGCAGTCAGGGCACTCGGACCCCTAGACACACCCCTGCTTATCGCATCTTCTCCTTGCAGGCCACATTCTGCCATTTGTGATTTTTTTAAGGGATGTTAAAGGGTTATGACCTCTGTGGCCAAAAGCTGGAATGTTCTATGCCTATGACATAAGTGAAATAAAGTCAGCCCCAAAATATATAACTTCCCTTCCACAATAGACAGGATTGACATTACAGAAAGGACATCAATCTAGTGGAAATGTTATTATATTATGTGTTTGCATTGTTTCCTTAAGTCAATAAATGTTGCTCTTTGCTTTAATATTTTACTGCGTGCTGATATAATTACATGCAGCAAACAGTGTCCAACAACTTGCAGCAAAAACTTGTCTGACATGTTATATTAACTTTCAGTGTTTACAGGTTATTTCCTAAAATACAGTTGAGCTTCATTTATGTCTAAAATCAATCCTAACAGTAAGGAGAAACTGTATTGGTATTTCATGTATCACTATTGCACATTTGAATGTTTTCACTAAAAAGGTTTCACTACACCTATAAATGTGTTTTCCCACAAAGTACACCATGATGCCAAGAATGTCTATCCACCAAACTTCCACCACCAGAGACAGTCCAGAGTGCTGGAGGTACAAATGAAACAAAAGCCAGTAGACACTGGCTATACCTATATATCCATAAAAGCTCTGATGGGCTGGCTTCAGCAGCTGCTCTAATTAAGACTCTGCGTCCATTTAAATTAATGTCCAGAATATTGAAAAGTTAAAGGGGCAGAGAGGCACTCTTCATATCCAGCAACAATTGTACTGTGGACAGCAAATATATAATGATAATATCCTTAGATATAATGTGTTGTTTCTCACCCTCAAGCTGCACAATAATTCCGGTATGCTCTCTGATTAACTCAGCCTGTGTAGTATTCGGAGTTAGTAGTCCGGATGGCAGTATCCAATATTGTACCATTAACTTTTCAATATTCTGGACATTAATTTAAATGGATGGAGAAAGGGAACACATTTTTTTCAATTAGTTGAATATTTCCTAATATTATTGCCTATATTTATTGTGTCTTATATGTGCAATATTTTATTATATTTGCTGGGTCACATTCAACATTGTATTGAATTTAGATTTGAATAAACAACACTGTTTACTATTTTATTTGGTATAATTATTATTAGCACTGAGTGACAGAGCCAGTTCTTTCCTTATATTTATTGCTGGAGGCACAGATCAGTTTAATAGTGAGAGAGTCTGCAATTAATACAATTATACTTCAAGGGATCCAGTAGAAGCAGTAACAAAGGAAAGTATAGCATAAATGACCTGTTATTCTAAGGTAAAGTTGGAATTCCAAACTCCTTAGATTAAAAATGTGGACAAAATTATTCAAAATCCTAATATGGGACAATACACCATCAACATCATAGTTGGTGGTGCGTTACCTTACCACCTGTGGGATAAATGTGAAGGGTAGAGAGGGGGGCCAAAGGCACATAGTGAAAACAGCATTTATAGGCTCCATGACTTCCTATGTCGTGGCTGCACGGTACATCTCACACTGGGCTGTTGCTTGAATAAGTAAGCTGTGCACAAATACTTCAGATCTAGGACGTATCATCATTACATGGTTAGAGCTGCAGGGCCACAAATGCATGCTCATTCACACATAAATGAGCGCATTCACAGATAAATAGGCTCATTAGATACTGTAATATTATTTTGCTATAGGCTTACATTCTTTTTTATGGTTTATAAATAAACTTTACTGACTAATTGGTGGAAGATGTTGCTTGACATCAGGTCAACGTATACTGTAACATCAAGCTGTCTTGAGATGTCCAGATGTATTTGTTCTCAAAGGATGTTACTTTAGCTTGAGATATCCTGAGCAGAAATTATTGAATTATCTACATTTTAGTTTGTTTGTTTGATACACCCAGCAATCTAGTTATCTTAGTATCACTTTCTTTGTTGTCAAAAGTGATTGCTAAACCAAACATTTTTTTACATGGATTTGTGATTGTGATGTGACTCCTGACTTGTTCTTTAAACAAGTATTCCATGTATAGTTTTTGCATATAGAAGAACTATAGAAATAAAAGTGTTCTTTACGTCTGTAGTGACAGATTTTTTTCTATTTACTGATTTTAAAGTTGCACCATCACATTATAGCTTCTCCTCTGAGTCCTGGGGCTGGATGAAGGTGTGTCTGGGAGGACCAACAGGAAGCCACAATCATGGATATTGCAGCTACTGGTTTGTCCTTTCATTGATATTACCCATTTCCTGCCATTTTAAAGTGGTGAATGTAATTGTGCAGCTTTAGTGCTCAACAATCTTATCCAGTAAATTTTATGTAATTATTAATTTAATCAAGGGAAAGAAGTGTTTTTATATATATATATATATATATATATATATATATGTATATACATATATAGCATATAAATCAGGCGGCACTCAATGCAGACATATCACAGGAGACAGATCTTGCCAACGTTTCAATGTTTATGTAAACATTTTCGTCAGGGCTCAAAAGTACAAAAAAACAACTCACCTATATACCCCCACGGGACCATCCATGCCGCCGTCTGCACGCGGAGTCCCACGCGTAAATGTGACGTCACTGGGAGCGCCTGCATCAGTGACGTCACATTTACGTGTGGGACTCCGCGTGCAGACGGCGGCATGGACGGTCCGGTGGGGGTATATAGGTGAGTTGTTTTTTTGTACTTTTGAGCCCTGACGAAAATGTTTACATAAACATTGAAACGTTGGCAAGATCTGTCTCCTGTCATATGTCTGCATTGAGTGCCGCCTGATTTATATGCTGTACAAACGTATCCCAACGTGCTTGGTTTATGCTAGGAAGGCACCTGCGTTGTTCTCAAGAAGTACTAGTGAGGAGTGCTGCGAGAGTGAATCATTTATATATATATATATATATATATACACGCACACACACACACACACACACACACACACACAAAGAGGACTGGGCACTTGAACTAGTGCTTACACCAATTCTGCCAAGCTTAGCGCATGCTCAGTAATCACAATGTTAGGACACTCGCATAAAGTCAGGTCAGTGGCGTCTCTCCACTGGGTGACACCCGGTACAGACAGTAGAGTAGTGCGCGTGGCGAAGCTACGTGCAGGTAACAAAGGGGGCGTGGCTATGCTGCCCGAACCCCGCATTTTAGTCTCTCTGGAGGATTCCAGAGGTGCGGACTGCCCCCGGGGCCCAGTGTTTTTACAGTACCGGCTCCCTCACTGTGTCAGGAGCCAAGTGCTGCACATAATACTAGAGTGCTGCACCCTGCTCCTGTCACTGATTCAGCACTCAGGTGTCACCCCTCGGTGGGTGACACCTGAGTGCAGCCTGCACCCCACTTGTTATGCCAGAGTCAGATGTGATAAAAATGCAATAAAAATACAATAAAAATACGAAAAATATAAGAAAAAATCGTAAAAGCTATAGTTTATCGCTTTTTCATTTAAGCCAACTTAACAATGATACATATGGCACAAAAATCAAATTCAGAGATGCGATAACAGGTGTTAAAAGTCTGAATATTACAGGTATCTTTTGCGAATAATGATACATATGCCCTTAAGTTTCTAGACTTTTACTTCACTTTTGTTATTAGAATTAATTGGAGCAGAACAAAGAAAACATGTATGTGAGATTTTTTTCAGGATGATGAGGAGCTTAATAGCTTGCAAAATCCCAGTTCTCTCTTTCACTGCATCCTAACAGTAGTTCCACAAAGCACACTTCAGTCTCATTCAAGAGAGTGTTACCAGGATTCCTTCCTATTAGTGGACATCTCTGTAAACTGCTCAGTGATTATTTCCTAGTTTCCATTAAATACTCCTCTTTTACATAGGATGATGGTTGTTGCACATACGTGTGAGCCTATATAGTGGCATAGCAAGATAGGTCTGGCTAAGTAGACATTTTGAATACTCAGCGTTAGCTATGCATTTTAAATTCCATTCACCCCAACTTGGGTTCAGGGTCAAACTGGCCCAGCGGGGGTCCGGGTATATCCCCAGTGGGCCCGACTGCCTCAGAGCCTCGCCCTCTATCACTTGGTGGTGGAGCACAGATGACACACACATTACAGTAGTGACTGCTATAAAAAATGCTCTACAAGCTGACATTTTACTTGTAAAGAATTCGCCACTGAGAGGGTGTGCTGAATACAAAGGCTGATGCTGACCAAGATGTCAGTGAGAGACCCATCCCCCTGCACATAGACACTTTCCAGTATAATGTGAGCCGGAAAGGCTGCATGGAGTGGAACATTTTGGCCTGTCAGAGTCTGCGGGAGGGAGTGTGAGCCCCAGAGCCTTGCTGTGTCAGCAGCTGTAATTAAAGAACTGATTTACAGCTATACCGATGTGTTAAACCAAACATGGATCAGAGGGTACATTGTAACACTGGACCAGGACAGGGGTCCTGGACCTCTCTAAGGACAGATCCAGAGGGCAGCATACACCCGATAAGAGGTTACTGCTTAAAAACCCAGCATAATCAGGCACTGACAGAGTTAAAGCTGTCTCTAAGCAGTAGGTTGCCAATGCTGCACTGCCTGTCAGAGATTAACTCCTTCCTGCCCACAGTGGAACCGCTGACTTAGAAAATAAAACCGGGGTGTAAGAGAAACAAGACATATCTCCAAATCTTTCTATAATTGTAAATACCCACCATCTATTTGACTTTTCTCTCGCCATTTGTATATATATATATATATATATATATATATATATATATATATATATATATATATATATATGAACAAGTGACCAGGCAGCACTCCACGGACTTAAATAGACGTAGGATCATGTAGTAAGAGCAACGTTTCAGATGTTTTAATTCATCTTTCTTCAAGGCTTAACAAAATACAAGGAAATCTTACCTTATATAGAGAGAAAAAGAAACCCCCGTGATTCATGAACAAACAGAAACTGCCGGGTGTCCCCCGGCGCGGGTACACGCACCACGTATCTGCATCATACGCGGTGACGTAGCTCACGTGCACGCGCTTCACGTATCCGCACTAGGCATAGTGACGTGGAGCACTGTCAGGGCGGGCAAAACACCCTTCAAGTGGCCCGATGCAGTATGTTACTTAAGACATCAAAAGAGGGGAAATAACCCCCGCTACTGAAATTCAGCAGCAACTTGGGAGCGTCTAAGAAAATAGCGCCGCCCAATCACACACATGACCCGCGCCCGGGCTCGCACCCAGCAGGACAACAAAAAAAGTGCACATAGAAACCTAACATAAACAAAAAACCTGTTTATATCAGGACACTGTATTGCAAAACGCTGTAATTTAAAAATATACAGAAATACAAAAAGAAATATGAACATACAAGCATTGCACATAAATAAACAGCATAGAAATAAGCTGCATAAACCAAACATCCTACCATGAACAAACACAATATATCCCATACGATGGAAATAATTTACCTCATGGGATAGAAATAATTAATCCATGAGGGTAACAGTAGCACAGAGCACCAAAAGCAATCTGTATAAAGGACAAAGCTAAATGTAAGAGTAGACTATATGGGAACATATGTGAAACCTAAAACTAATAAAGCGATGTCAAGCAAAACTAGTGCATATATAAGACAAATACAATAGGAGGGGGCTGAAAATAAGCCCTAGAAACAGGCCAAGCTCAGACACTCATTGAGACCCATTGGAGCCACAGTATTCAAATGGTGAATCCAAGAGGCCTCAAGCTGTAGCAGCATTCTACCCCTATCACCACCCTTAGTCAACGGCGGCATGTGGTCAACTAGCTTGTATCTAAGAGTGGCAAGTGAGTGCCTTGCAGAAACAACGTGTCGGGCCACCGGCTGTTCACTACTTTTACCTTCCAGGGCAAGTCAAATGGCAGACCTGTGCTGGGCAGCCCTCTCCCTAAAGGTGCAAACCGTCTTACCCACGTATGCGAGCCCACAAGGGCATTTAATGACTTATACAACGTACCTGCTGGTACACATAAGAGCATGTTTAATAAAAATCTTTAAGCCAGAGTGTGGGTGTGTAATGTAAGGCCCAACATCCAACTGCCAGCATGTCACACAGCTGATGCACCTGTAACACCCCGATGGTCGTGAAAGAAAATGTTGGGGCTGCTCTGGCATACTCCCTGTGACATAATTTTTGACTAGCCAGTTCCTCAAATTTCTGCCCCGTTTATACCAATTAAGTAATCAGGAATCTTTAAGCGATGGTATATTACTATCTGAATTAATAAGGGGCCAAAATCTCTTCAAGTTTTTGTTAGTCACCCTACTAATAGTAGAGTAAGTACTAACAAAAGGAAAAATAGAGGTCTCTGACTTAGGCTTTTTTTGTAAAGATACACTACGAGGGATATAGAACACTTATTGTCTAGCCACCTCCAGATCACTAGTAGAGTAACCCCTACTTAAAAATGTATTAAACATGACCTGTATGTCAAGCTTGGCCTTGCCCTCATCACTCGTAATGCGCCAAACCCTCAAGAATTAAGAGAATGGGAGACCCTTCTGTAATGCCACCGTATGATTACTGTGCACATGCAGTGGAATACCCATATCGGTTGGTTTAGTATAAAGACAAGTACTCAAGCCTGCACCCAACCGTGAGATATTAACATCTAGCTAATTAACCTTGTTTTCATCACAAGTATATGTAAATTTGATAGTATCATCCATGGCATTAATATCACGCATTTAACCTCTCAGAGTGAAAGTGAATATAGCAGCATACCCCCCTCTCAAAGACCCCCTTTAGGGGTGCGAACCCGTGCCAAGGTAGCGGTCGGATTAGAACCTGTGTCAAGGTAGCGGTCGGATTAGAGCAAGAACACGTCGTGGTGGCCAGGGGCAGAGGATCAAGGAGAGCGAGACGGGCCCACAGACACTAGACACTGTGGTTAATCTGTCTTCCCTACGCTGAAAGGGCGTTACTTATCAAAGGCTTGTCCTTTGTTCCTGTCACAAAACCTAATGACTTACAGTGGAAGATTGAGTTATATAGGCTTCAGCGTAACCTGGAATTGCGTGATTATTTTGACAATAATATTGAGCCATCAGCCTCTGTCCAGCCAACACATCCTTTTAGGGCAAAATCCAGTTTTGAGCCAGTATCACAGAACACTTCTATAAAAAGTTATATAAGGTTCCGGGATTCGGCAGTATCTCAGCATATGAAACATTCTGATCCTCCACGTCCTAATCTTCAGTATGAAGAATTTTTGGCTTTAAAAGCTTTGAGTACCAATGATTCTATTACTATATGTAATGCTGATAAAGGAGGGGCTATTGTACTACAAGACACTGTCAAGTACAAGAAAGAGATCTATAGACAGCTTGCAGACACAGAGGTTTACATTAAGTTACCTGGTGTTCCAACGATGACATACAAAAAATAAATTGATTTGCTTTTGGAAGTAGCTTCTGATAGTGCAATTATAGATGTTGTTACTAAAAAAGCACTTGTTGTTGAACATCCTAAAGTGCCATTATTGTATTCGTTGCCGAAAATCCACAAAACCATGATAGATCCACCTGGTCAGCTGATTATTGCAGCATGTGGTTCTTTGTTTTCATCTATCTCTAAATACCTTGGTTTTTATTTGAAGCCAGTGTATCAGGCTGAATCCACGTATTTGCGGGATACTACTGATCTGCTTTTGAAACTTCAGGGTTTGGATAATTTGCCTGCACAATATGTACTTTGTAGTATAGATGTCATCAGCCTTTATACTAATATTCCTCATAACCTTGGGCTACAGGCTATTGGCTTGCTTCTAGATAATAACCCTCTGTATAAAGGTCCAGCTATTCATTTTTTCTTGGATCTGCTGGAGAAAACATTAACTAGAAATTATTTTTATTTTGATGGGGGTTATATTATCTACAGTGCCAAGGCTGTGCCATGGGGTCGAATGTGGCCCCGGCGTTTGCCAACTCCTATATGTATGACATCGAGTGTAGACTTATTTTGACTAATCTATCGTTTGCTGAAAAATTGATCTTCTACACCCACTACATAGACGACATTCTTGTCTTGTGGGCGGGTGTACGTGAAGATTTTGATTTGCTTATGCGTGATATTAACACCATGGATGATACTATCAAATTTACACATACTTGTGATGAAAACAGTGTTAATTACCTAGATGTTAATATCTCACGGTTGGGTACAGGCTTGAGTACTTGTCTTTATACTAAACGAACCGATATGGGTATTCCGCTGCATGTGCACAGTAATCATCTGGTGGCGTTAAAGAAGGGTCTCCCATTCTCTCAATTCTTGAGAGTTTGGCGCATTACGAGTGATGAGGGCAAGGCCAAGCTTGACATATAGGTCATGTTTCATAAATTTTTAAGTAGGGGTTACTCTACTAGTGATCTGGAGGTGGCTAGACAAAAAGTGTTCTATATCCCTCGTAGTGTATCTTTACAAAAAAAGCCTAAGTCAGAGACCTCTATTTTTCCTTTTGTTAGTACTTACTCTACTATTAGTAGGGTGACTAACAAAACCTCAAAGAGATTTTGGCCCCTTATTAATTCAGATAGTAATATACCATCGCTTAAAGATTCCAGATTACTTAATTGTTATAAACGGGGCAGACATTTGAGGAACTGGCTAGTCAAAAATTATGTCACAGGGAGTATGCCAGAGCAGCCCCAACATTTTCTTTCATGACCATCGGGGTGTTACAGGTGCATCAGCTGTGCGACATGCCGGCAGTTGGATGTTGGGCCTTACATTACACACCTGCACTCTGGCTTAAAGATTTTTATTAAACATGCTCTTACATGTACCAGCAGGTACATTGTATGTCATTAAATGCCCTAGTGGGCTCGCATACGTGGGTAAGACGGTTTGCACCTTTAGGGAGAGGGCTGCCCAGCACAGGTCTGCCATTCGACTTGCACTGGAAGGTAAAAGTAGTGAACAGCCGGTGGCCCGACACGTTGTTTCTGCCAGGCACTCACTTGCCACTCTTAGATACAAGCTAGTTAACCACATGCCGCCGTTGACTAAGGGTGGTGATAGGGGTAGAATGCTGCTACAGCTTGAGGCCTCTTGGATTCACCATTTGAATACTGTGGCTCCAATGGGTCTCAATGAGTGTCTGAGCTTGGCCTGTTTCTAGGGCATATTTTCAGCCCCCTCCTATTGTATCTGTATTATATATGCACTAGTTTTGCTTGATATCGCTTAATTAGTTTTAGGTTTCACATATGTTCCCATATAGTCTCCTCTTACATTTAGCTTTGTCCTATATACAGATTGCTTTTGGTGCTCTGTGCTACTGTTACCATCATGGATTAATTATTTCTATCCCATGAGGTAAATTATTTCCATCGTATGGGGTATATTGTGTTTGTTCATGGTACGATGTTTGGTTTATGCAGCTTATTTCTATGCTGTTTATTTCTGTGCAATGCTTGTATATTCATATTTCTTTTTGTATTTCTGTATATTTTTAAATTACAGTGTTTTGCAATACAGTGTCCTGATATAAACAGGTTTTTTGTTTATGTTAGGTTTCTATGGTGATGGTTTCCATAGTATTTTTGTGCACTTTTTTTGTTGTCCTGCTGGGTGCGAGCCCGGGCGCGGGTCATGTGTGTGATTGGGCGGCGCTATTTTCTTAGATGCTCCCAAGTTGCTGCTGAACTTCATTAGCGGGGGTTATTTCCCCTCTTTTGATGTCTTAAGTAACTCATACTGCATCGGGCCTCCTGAAGGGTGTTTTGCCCGCCCTGACAGCGCTCCACGTCACTATGCCTAGTGCGGATACGTGAAGCGCGTGCACGTGAGCTACGTCACCGCGTATGACGCGGACACGTGGTGCGTATACCCGCGCCGGGGGACGCCCGGCAGTTTCTGTTTGTCTGTTCATGAATCACGGGGGTTTCTTTTTCTCTTTATATAAGGTAAGATTTCTTTGCATTTTGTTAAGCCTTGAAGAAAGATGAATTAAAACATCTGAAACGTTACTCTTACTACTTGATCCTACGTCTATTTATTTAAGTCCGTGGAGTGCTGCCTGGGCACTTGTTCTTATCTAAGCCTGCACATATGTGTGGGCTCTTCTGGATTTTTTGCACCCTGGCTGCTGGAATTCTTAGAGAAGTGCCGATCAACAAAATCGTGTGTATATATATATATATATATATATATATACACACACATACACACACATATATATATATATATATATATATGTAATATATATGTATACACACACATATATATATATATATATATATATATATACTATAATATATGTCCTCACTCATCTTTGCAGCGGTCGCACTAAACAGCCCCACTTGGCGCACCTCGTCCCGTGAGACTCTGCTAGCGCTGGGTGTGACTAGTACGCACCAGGAGACTGTGCTGATTAATTTGATATGTGACACTTGTATATCTGTGTGCAACTAAGTCTCTCAATCAGCATGCAAAGTGCTACAATGCAGCAGCCACAGATTTTTTCCACGCCAAGTTTTCAGACTCACAGATATAAAAGTGTCACATATCAAATTAATCAGCATAGTCTCGTGTTGATTCCTCACATCGCATTATTGACTTAGACGCATTTTCGGCAAAAAGAGATGCCCTATGCTAGCCGCACATCATAGGACCTGACGGCTCACTCCCGCCAGGAATACTAGATAAGGAACACTCATTATTACACATTTGTGGTGCCAGCTTACCCAAGACCAAGATTGTCAAGTATAACCATTAATTAAGTGTACTTACAGTATACTCCACAATCTAATCATAAGAGTTAAATTACCACAAAATGTCCTGTTATGGCAATCAATGATAAGCCCATTTTTAGTTTGCAACTATTTAATTTTAATGAGTCTGTCTTATCTAAACATACTGTATCAAATTGGAAGGGGGTAACAGCCAGCTCCTTACTACAGTTAATACCCAGAAAAAGCTGTACCCACGGTAAATTCAGAGACAGAAAAAGCAGGATCCACACTCAGGGGGTCATTCAGACCCGCTCGCGAGCGCAGGACGCTCGCAAGCGGGTCGTGTTCCCCCAATGCGCATGCGCACGACGGAGGGAGCTCCGTCGTGCACATGCGCGAGACTCGAATAACGACGGCCAAGCCGTCGTTATGTATCTCGCACTAAAGGGGGCGTGCTGTCGATGGTGACTGACAGCACGCCCCCTTTAGTGGGCGTGCCGGGGGCGTGGTTGCCAGACGGAGGCGTTCCCATGGGAACGCCTACCGTCTGAGTCCGGCCCCACTGACATCAGTAGTGATGTCAGTGGGAGTGATTTTGGCTCTGATAGAGCCAAAATCACTCCAGGGCTTGCGGCAACGAGACCCTACCACAAGGGTCTCATAAAAAGCCCGATGGTCACGATGGTCTTGACCATCGCGACCATCTTTTTGGTCGCCCGCATATGCTGTGGGTGGTCACCCACAGCTATGCGAGCGGCCAGGAGGCCGCTCCATTTTAAGGTAGGAGGGCACTGATTCAGAGCGAGCGCTCTGGTCAGAGCGTCTGGCTCTGAATCAGGCCCACATTTCACACATACACTCAGGGCCTGATTCTGACCCGCTCGCGAGCGCTGAGTGCTCGCAAGCGGGTCGATGGACCATCGCAACCATCATTTTGGCCTCTCGCTATAGCTGTGGGTGGTCTATGCGAGAGGCCAGGAGGCCGCTCCAAAAAGGAGCAGGGACGGCCCTGATTCAGAGCGAGTGCTCTGTCAGAGCATCCGGCTCTGAATCAGGGCCTCAGTTCTTTCCTACCAAATATACAGAAAAATTGGATCCAGACTAAATTTGCGCAATCATGTGTGAAGTTTGTGTTGATCCAAGTAGTTTTGTGAATTTTGCGCAAATCTATTTTATTCTGTATATTTGGTATAGAACCAGGTTTGTGTGTGTATATGGCCTTTTCCATGTATTTAATGGATCCTGCGTTTATCATGTATTCAATATGGAAATTATGTTTACCATTTATTTAGTATGGATCCTGCGTTTACCATGTATTTGCTATGGATCCTGCATTTACAGTGGATCCAGCATTTTCCCACAGCTTATAAAATCGTAGAACGTGATTAACTTAAATACATTGTACTAGTATTTTGACAACTATAGGATTGTGATATAATTTTATTTAAGCATTTATTTAAGCATTGACCACACACAGTTAATGATGTATAGGTTAATACGTATTATTAAACATCACTTTTATTCTTATTCAATATAGTGCAGTATATTTAAAATTATTAATTATTCGCTGATCTGTGTATAGCTTAAAATAAATCTACTATTTTCCCTACAATCCAAGATAAGGTAAGGGAAAGGAAAAAGGACACATGAATGATGTACAGTTAGGGAGAGATGAACAAAGTGGCGATAAGGAGAGATGTACGAACAAATTAAAAGAAAATGTATTAACATGGAAATTTAGTTTTTTATTATTTTGTTTATGTGCATGGAAGCACCATTCACAGCCGCACACACACTTTTTCATGGATCCCTAGCATTGCACTCCCCTGGTGGGCCATTCAGGCTCCAGTCTGGCACTTGGGATCAGGGCCGTAACTAGGGTGGTGCAACCTGTACCATGGCACAGGGCACCGCAGGGCAGGGGGCGCTGTGTGGGCCTGCCAAATTTCCTATTTATTATAGCTTCCTCTTCTTTTATCCCCAGCATCTTCCGGCCTCCCCTATCTCTTCCCTGGACCTTCCCCATGAAGCCATGGCCCTGTTTCAGATGCCCTATCTTATGTCCCTATTTAAAAAATCAGGGTGGGGGGGGCGCCGATGCTCTCTCTCGCACAGGGCACCAAAAAGTCTAGTTACGGATCTACTTGGGCTACACAGAAAAATGTGAGCTCAATGTAGGCAATCGCCCATATATGGATGGACCCCTAAATTTAAGCAGAAGAGTGCATGTATCTAAGTTACATCCACTGTGGGGAATCTGTCGCTACTGCTGCAATTTACCCATATTTGAACCTGGGGTTTAATGTTGTGGTCAACAAGTGAACTGCACAGGTCTAAAACACCAATTTCCATTCTGTTTTTGTATTAACATTGTAATATTACAGTATGCCCAATGTAGTGAAAATGTCACATCTACCACTAAAATCTTCTTCCTTCTCCTGTCTCTATGTCAGACATGAGGCAGCTAATCTCTATCTTCTTGTTCCATGACAATGTGTCTGTGTGTTAATGAAATCTCATATATATTATATGACTTTACTGATGTACTGTAGGATTGTTTTCCTGCCAAATTTATTGTGTCCTTCGTAAGCTGGAGGACGTGGCACAGGTCTGTTATGAGCTGATATTACCTAAGTCATATTATACAAAACTCCCAGAACAGGCTAGCAACAATATAATTATTTACAGCAGGGGTTCCCAAACTCCGCCCTTACACTCCACGTTTTAAGTATATCTGTGCTGCAGCACAGGTGACTTAATTAGTACCTCAGTCAATTTGATTTAAATATCTGGACTCAAGCATGAATAGCCTTAGAGTGTAATGACAGGGATTGGGAAACTGATTTACAGTTTTCTGTCACTTGTAAATCATTTCATTATAGCTTTCAATACAGTTTTAAATTATAGTAGTGAAGTTACCATCATCATCTCACATGGTAAGAAATTTCATAGCATAATTATCTTTACAGTACAGAGGTACAGAACCAGTCTACTCACAAATGATAATCCCTCATTCAATGTATTATCTTTGGTTGTTAAAAGGTCATTAAAAAATTCTTTGTACTGACCTTGGATATGTTTGTAGCACACCCTATAGAGTAATTGTGTGGTGCTGCGCATTTGTAACATGGGAGAGTGATATACACTAAGGGGGTGTGGTTAGATTTTTGCAGTTGGGAACAGTTATGACCAGTAAGTTACAGGAGGGAGGAGTCATCTCAGAGCTGGGGAAATGGGAGGGAGCTCCTGTACTGAACTCTCCTGGCAAGGGAGAAGAGCAGGCCATGGCTGCCACAATGCTTATGCAACACCCAGGGCAGGAGGAGCTGTTGTTGGATAGCAGCAAAGCCTGGAGTGCTTCAACTAAATTGGGAAGTCACTACTTAAGAGTTGTAAGAGCACGCTGTTAAATCCTGTGTGTGGACACACACACACCATAGTGATGTAGTAGCTGAGTCTGTGTGATAGCTGCTGGAGATAAAGAGTTACAGATGAACAATGCATGTAGGTGACAGTAAGAATTGTGTACAATTGACAACAACAGGTGTCAGTAAGCAAAGGGCCACATGGACCTGGGGGCTCGAATCAGACCCAGTCGCTAGATGCAAACGCTCGTTCCCAGCATATGCAAATCCGTCCAAGTGACGGCATGGCAGGCAAATGCACGGCAAGGCATAAGCACGCCCACTATGTCTTGGTGTGTGATCGCTTTGTGTATGCAGACACCCACCAGCCTGTCTTAAGATACCCACTAGCGCACGTCATCTCCAGGAAGTGTATGCAACTATCAGTACATCGGGTACCATCGGAAGCGAACGCAGCGCTTGAGGTAGACTATACCCTACTTCAAGCACTGCAATCACTTCAGTGTGAAATACAACCAGGTGACGTGTATTATGACGCTGCCTGATAATTATGCACGCCTCTGAAATGGCGTTACTGCAGTCAGACACGCCTGCATTCACATCTACACTCCCCCATTTCTAGTGGTCAGCCAATGTCACCACCCACAACCGGCTTCTCCTGTCACTCACTCTGCAGGGCTGTCTATGCGCAGCGAGCATACGCTTCCCGATATTTCACAGTGGTTTGCGCACACGCACTGTGATGCATATGCAGGTGCACGATGCAAACCATCGGCAGCTACGAGCAAACGCTTCTTAGCGTCCTTGTCTGAATCGGGCCCTGGGTGCAGAGAGAAGTGTAAAAGATCTGTGTGGTACTTAATGTATAAAAATGGACTTCATTTCATCTCTAATTAACTGTTTTATATACTAGACAGTTAAGGTGCATACACACACAACGATTTTTTGAACGATTATCAATAACGATATTGTTTGTCGTTCAATCGTTGAAAAAATAGTTCACTTTCTGAGTTAAAACTATGAACGATTATCGTTCATGCACGTTCAAGTTTGTAGTTTGTAGTTCAGTCAGACTGACTAACTTAACGATTTTCAGTAAGGGAATATGCAAAAATCGTTTGTAGTTGAAAAAATGAACGAAAATCGTTTACTAAAATCATTAATTTACTAAATCGTTGTGTGTGTATGCAGCTGAAACGTAGTATGAAACCCCAATATATTTTATGGTTTCATTGTCTGCACTACCATGTTCAGTTAGCAGTTTGCCTAATTATAAAAAATAATCATGTCTTAGCTATGAGTGATCTTTATTTAAACCATTTTGGCATTTTATCATCAAATTATTTACTACAATATGTTTCATAATAGTATTTCTCAAAATCCCTTTTTATAATTTACCCCCAACTGAAATAAAATTTACAAATGTATAAATCCCTTGTTCCAAATTTGTTCTCTATTTCAATTTTGGTACTGTACCACATCTGCTCTATGATAAATATATGGAGAGTGTCTATAAATATAAAAGATATAGGGCCTGATTCAGAGCTGCTCGTAAGCGGCCGCTCGTTCGCTCTGAGCGATGTTTGCACAACTGCGCATGCGTATGGGACGTAATGTGCATGCGTAAACCAGTCATTGCGGTCGGAAATCGTGCGCTCGCAAAACAGCGAGGGGCTGCTAATTTGATTGTCAGAATGTACTGTTTGTGGGTGGTAACAGGGGAAGGTGCTTGAAAACGGGGGAGTGGAGATCCGAACACAGGCGTGCCAAACGGTCAGTAGGGCGTTTAATGGGAGTGCATAATTAGTAAAGGAGCGTCATCGACAACGTCACTTGGTTGTCTTTTAGCCTGAACTACTCGCAGTTATTGCGGTAGGAAAAACCTACCACAAGCACTGCGAGCAGTTCAGATGCCTTTCGATGTACCCGATTAATCTAATAAATACCGGAGATGACGTGTGTTGCGAACGGCAAAGGGGCGTCTTTACAAAATAGCGAGTGCATTTTTCGTTCGCTCGCTCAGACATAGAGGCATCAACGAACCGCAAAGAGCGAGTGCTCAATTTAAATAGCCGGCCCCTTTTTGGAAACGACCGTCCGCAAATAGCGTCTGGCTCTGAATCAGGCCCATAGATCTAGTTCATTTAAAACACATGAATGGATGCAGCGGCAGCTCCTACCTATTTACTGGGTAATGACTGCCCGGTTTGCAATCCAAACTCCCTGTGCAGCGGTGGTGCATGTTCCCTATTCACTGAACATTCCTATCAAAGATGGGAAGAAAATCCACAAAAAAAACAAAACAGCGCATGCGCAGAAAACGGTACCGGCTAGGGGCTGCATCTGCCTGAGTCTCAAAAAGCCAAATAAGGTTGCCGTAATAAAAGCAGAAGCTGCATCCTATTCAAAGCACCTGTCAGATTATAACAGTTTGGACTAGCAGTCCCAGGCTGAGGAATCACCTCCCCCTGGGAGTGGGACTGCCTGTCTGATGTGTGATTAGCAGAAAGCACTTGCAATGAGAAGACACAGTGACTAATTCACATACGGGAGGATTGAAGGATTACAGGTGAGTGTCAGATTTTACTAGGGAAGGGGGGAGGGGAGGCTGCAGTCCTGAAGACCCTTGGTAAAATACGACACTGGAAGGATGCAATCTGGATGATTAATCTGTTTTATTCTTGTTTACACATAACTGTACCTCTTCCTTTGTGAGACAAGTAGTATTTAATAGTGCAGATTTGCAATTACTAAACAGCATATATTACCTACCATGGTTTCCTCTATTGTGATTATAAAAGAAAAAAAACATACTTAACAGATTGTCTAGTTTATCTTTTAGATAACCAATATTAGTACATTTGTTTGTCTTCCTATACATATACCTGTTTTTTAAATCCATTTTTCAGACATAATCTTTGCTAATTTGATTTAGGTATTTACATATGTTGCTACATTTCTTGTATTTTCTTGTATTTTCATAAATTAATTCAGTCCCTATTAGGCTTAATAATGGAAGTGCTATTTTTTACATGTTGTTGTTTTTATTTATCTGAAACTTCAGTTCCCCTCCTTACACTTTCACTTTTGGCGGATGAATTCCAGAGTGCAGATTGCATTTCATTCTGGAGCACAAAATGGGCATTTGTTATGGACTGACATCATTATTGTAAGATGTGCCAAAATGTATTTGATGTGCATCTGCTGTATGAGTCTCAGGGGTCTATTTACTAAGCAGTGTTAGGAGACAGAGTGAAAAGTAATAAGGTGCCAGCCAATCAGCTCCCAACTGTCATTTTTCAAACACAGCCTGTGAGATGGCAGTTAGGAGCGGATTGGCTGGTACCTTATCACTTTTCACTCTGTCTCCTAACACTGCTTAGTAAATAGACCCCACAATGTTCTATTTATTAACGATATGTGGAAACAGCTCACCACGTGGTTTCCATATACCAGCAATTTAAGAAATCCATACCATAGGCAATAAATATCTCCTGCATTAGGCAAACTAATGCTGCAAATGGCGACGCCATTATTCTAAAAGAGGACAATGGCCAGTCCAAATTTACCAAGCTCTGAAAAGCTTACTGTACCTTTTTGGAGCTTGGCCCTGTTAGCTAAAGCCATCTTAAATTACATTTCCCTTTGTATTCCTGTATCCCTGGACAGCGATCTTATGGTCCCTCCCCACTAGTCTCCATGCCTCGTCCCTGCATATTATCACATTTTTTTCTGCATAAGTGCAGCTTGATGGCTGTGCATACCCAGTATACTATCCAGCAGTAAAGTGATAGATATTATATTACTGTAGACCTCTTTGCCAATTGGAGCGGGTGTGGTATAAAAGATTGTCAGTAGGTCAACACCAGATTGTCGACAGATAATAGGTTGAGACATGGTCGAGTGTTAAATGGTGGACATGGACTAGGATCGACAGGATCAAAAGGTTGACACACAAATGGCCAACACAGAAAAGTTTGACACGTTTTTCTTATTTAACTCTAATCCTAACCCTAACCAGCTCCTTCTGCAGCCTAACCCTAACCCTCCACCAAGTGCCTGACCCTAACCCCACAAATAATAAAAGCATGTATCGACCTTTTCTGTGTCAACCAAGTGTCTCCCTTTTGACCATGTCAACTTTTTGGCCCAGTTGTCCTATTGCCTGTCAACCATCTGGTAACGACCTATTGACTGTCTATCTAGACATTGTAGATCTTCCATCCGGATGCCATTGAAACTGCTATCCCCACAGTAGGTTTCTTGTTATATACAGATCTTTAACATTTCTGTTTCTGTGATATGTGGTGAAAAGATAGTTTATGTGACCCAAAGACAATATTTGAAAAATACATTAGTCTTCATTAACGCTATGGGAATAATATAAGATGAAAGCACTTAGGGGCCTATGTATTAATCAGTGCTGTGGTGTCGCTATGTTTGTCTATTTGTTTTGAGAGATTTTTTTTTTTTAATAATTAACCCTTCTATGCATGAAAAATATATGCAGGGACAGCAGTTGCGAGAAGACATATTACTTGCAAATTTAAAGTGGGCATAGATGAGGAGTCTATTGCGTTTTTGAAAGACTCTTCCTCTCCTTCTGACACATTTTCAGAAATAATTCAGGGGAGGATAGAGGCTGCCAAATTCTCAAAAGCTTCTCTCTTTGGAGCTTAGTACATTGGGGCCAGACCACAGTCGGCATTGGGAATAATGGGGACTGCAAACTATCAGCAATGATTAGCCTTTTTCAGGAGATTTCAGTGATATCTGCAGTTACTACATGATTTCACTAGAAATGGGATTGATACATGTACTCCTTGGCCAGGGCTGGTGCTAGGGTGTTTGGTGTCCCCCTGCAGACTATTAATTTGCGCCACACAGTAGCACAATCTTATTCACATTACACCACACATAGTGCCCCTGATTCACATTACGCCACACATAGTGCCCAATTCACATTAGACCCCATAGTAGTGTCCCTTATTCATGTTACAACACACAGTAGTGCCCCTTTTACATAATGCCCACATTAGTGCCACTTATACACAATGCCCACAGTAGTAGTGCCCCTAATACACATAATTCCCACTTTAGTAGTGCCCCTTATACAATGCTCACTGTAGTGATGCCTCTTATGCAATGCCCCCAGTGGTAGTGCCCCTTATGCAGAACTTACAGTAGTGGTACCCCTTATGTAGTTCCCCCAGTAGTGGTTCCCTTTATGCAGTGCCCTGAGTAGAGGTGCCCCTTATGCAGTGGCCCCAGGAGTGGTTCCCCCAGTAGTGGTGCCCTTTATGCAGTGCCACCAGTAGTGGTGCCTCTTATGCAGTGGCCCCAGTATTATTACGCCCATTAGAAGTGCCCCCCAGTAGTACTGTCCCCATTAGTAATCCCCCCAGAGAAGTGCCCCTTACACAAAAAGAATCACACAATACTTACCTTAAGCCCCACTTCTGTGTCAGCTGCCATCCGACTGCTCCACGGAACTATGAGAGAGACATCATGACATCTCTCCCTTAAATCACTGCGGGAACAGAAAGGTGGAGCTCAGGAGTGAGCTCCAAACTTCAGTTGCCGCTATAGGGAAGGAGCCAGGTGCAATTTGTGCCAGCCCTGCCCTTGGCAATAGTTATCTATGACTACTGTAGAATGAGTGTAGTACTAGATTTTATTAATACTAGTATTTTTTGACCTGTCATTCGCTGGGTCGCTAGCTATTGTGCCTTATTTTTCTACTCTCTTTCCCCACTTTTGCATCTGACTCCCCTTCCTCTCTATCTGTTCCTATCTCTACTTGATTACCTGTGTGTCTCTCCTTCCTTTCTTCCTTCCTTCCTTCCTTCCCTGTCTCTCCTTCCTTCCTTATTTCCTTCCTTCTCCTTTCTTCCTTCCTTCCCTCCCTTCTTCCCTAGAAAGTTCATTTTTGAAACTCTCTTCCCTGTAGCCTATACCATAGACCATCTATGGTGTTAATTATTAATACTATATTAAATACACTATCAAGTGTATAAGGAAGTTATCGTGTACATATACAGCGGGTAAAATAAGTATTGAACACATCAACATTTTTCTCAGTGAATATATTTTTAATGTGGCTATTGTAATGACATTTTCACCAAATGTTAGCAACAACCCATGCAATCCACATATGCAAAGAAATCAAACCATAGATGTCCATAAATTAAGTTATGTGTAATAATATGAAATGACACAGGGAAAAGTATTCAACACATGAAGAAAGGGAGGCGCAAAAAGGCATGGAAAGCCAAGACACCGGCTGAAATCCATCAGCAATTAGAAAGCAATCCTGCCCCTTGTCAGTTCAAATTAATATAAGATGGTTCAGTCCCAACTGATGGCCTTTAAAAAGGTGCCTCATTATCAAGGTGTCACACAAGAAACATCTCATGATGGGTAAAAGAAAAGAGCTCTCTCAAGACCTTTGCAACCTTATTGTTGCAAAACATACTGATGGTATTGGTTACAGAAGGATTTCTAAACTTCTGAATGTTCCAGTGAGCACTGTTGGGGCCATAATCTGGAGTGGAAAGAACATCATTTCACCATAAACTGGCCACGACCAGGTGCTCCTCGCAAGATTTCTGACAGAGCAGTGAAAAGAATTATCAGAAGAGTTGTCCAAGAACCAAGAACCACTTGTGGAGAGCTGCAGAAACACCTGGAATTAGCAGGTACAATTGTTTCAAAGAAAACAATAAGTAATACACTCAACCAGCATGGCCTGTATGCACGCTCACCATGCAAGACTCCATTGCTGAGAAAAAATCTTGTTGAAGCTTGTTTAAAGTTTGCTGCACAACATTTGGACAAGCCTGTGAAATACTGGGAGAATATAGTCTGGTCAGATTAAACCAAAATTTAACTCTTTGGATGCCATAATACACACCATGTTTGGAGGAGAAATGGCACTGCGCATTACCTCAAAAACACCATACCAACAGTGATGTTTGGAGGTGGGAACATCATGGTGTGGGGCTGTTTTTCAGCATACGGTACTGGCATACTTCTTATAGTTGAAGGAAGGATGAATGGAAAAATGTACCGAGACATTCTTGATAAATCTGCTGCCATCTACCAGGATGCTGAAGATGAAACGAGGGTGGACATTTCAGCAAGTCAATGATCCCAAACACACAGCCAAGGACACTCTCAATTGGTTTCAGAGAAAGAAAATAAAGTTGCTAGAATGGCCCAATCAACACCTTACTTGAATCCAGTTGAAAATCTATGGAAAAAAATAGAGCCGTAACTAGACTTTTTGGTGCCCTGTGCCAGAGAGAGCATTGGCGCCCCCCCCATTTTGCACCACCACCCTAGTTACGGCCCTGGAAAGAACTAAAGATCAGAGTTCATAGAAAAGGCCCAAGGAACCTTCATGATCTGAAGACTGTGTGGAAGAATGGGCCAAAATCACTCCTGAGCAATGCATGCGACTAGTTTCTCCATACAGGAGGCATCTTGAAGCTGTCATTACCAACAAAGGCTTTTGTACGAAGTATTAAATAAATTTCAGTAAGCATGTTCAATACTTTTTCCCTTTGTCATTTCACATTATTACACATAACTTAATTTATGGACATCTATGGTTTGATTTCTTTGCATGTGTGGATTGCATGGGTTTGTTGCTGACATTTGGTGAAAATTTCAATACAATAGCCCCATTACAAATATATTTACTGAGCAAATGTTGATGTGTTCAATACTTATTTTACCCGCTGTATGTCCAGAACCGGTGTTAGGTTCTTCCAAACCCCAGACTTACTCAATGTCTCTATTGCTTCTTAAGTGCTAATGATGACCCCTTCATGGACTGGTATACATGCTGGCTTTAAAATCAAGCATTTCAACCCCCCTTTCTTTCCCTCTCAGTCTGTTTCTGTGATTGGCCATACTACTAGGATTGTGGGTGTGCCTGGTCATATGCTGACAGGAGTGCCAGACTGGGGAGCGTTGCTGGACTTGGTAAGAATGTATTCCTGGACCACTTACCACCACTATTTACTGTCTTTCCAGGAAGGGACTGGTTCCATTACTGTACATCATCACACACCCACTGTTGTTATGGTCGATGAGTGGGGGCAGCCATGTGGAAGCATGAGCCGGGTTCTGTTGCAGTGGCTCCCTTTAACTTTCACCACCAGAGGGCTCCATGTCTACAGTGTCTATAGAACCTGCGAGGAACAGACAACATATAGGTTTAATGGGCATATTTATCAATTATCGGGTTTTTGATCTGATAATTGTAATTTTTTTATCGTTGCTATTCACTGCAAAAAGAATTTACATACCATCCAAATGTATCATTATGCATCCACAGGGGTAGTGGTCCGACCCTGCTATGTGCTTGAAGTGAAGTGAGCGCATCAATGATCTCTTCAGTCCTCTATCGGTACTCCTGCACATGTAGGGTCTGCTGACCATGCATATGTGCAGGCCATTGCTAGGTAGGGTTCCAGAGGAACCCTCTCTAGGGGTCTATTCATCAATACTAAATATTATATAGTGTAACTTTAGTTTAGAGTATAGAGCTTTCCTTAAATATCGGAGCAATTCATCATGGCTCCTCTACATAATTTTCTTTTCCAAAAGACTGTATTTTTATGGAGACAGTTTTTCAGATAGAGATACTTTTCTCCTTCTGGCTTTACTTAATGCTGCTTGGTTACTGAATGCACATGCACAGCCATCCGTCCACAGATTATGAAAGTTGTGTGCAGTGTGTCTGCAAGCAGCGGCAGCAGTCCAAAGAGGATCTCCTAAAAGGTAAGTTTATTATAATAATGTTAAAAAATATAGTTTATTATACAAATACATAGCAGCCATGTTTAAAATAAAACAATAGTTATAAACAGGTTTCAGGACACTTATAAGTGCCATGAAGTTACGGAGGAGAGTGGAGAGATGCTTCCCTGCAATCAGCATGCAGCGGTGGTGGGGACAAGAATGCAGTGGGAGGAGGGAGCCGCCAGACATGGGGGGGAGATGGAGGAGGAGCTCAAAGCAATGGCAACATGCAGGCGTGGATACAATGCAATGTAAACCGTAGCTTGTGAAAGCTTTTGGGGACTGTACACCATCTGAGGATGGTGTACAGATACACATGTAATTTCCAAAATTCAATGATTTTCAAAAGCTGATGACTAGACTAATTTCTACATCCCCATACTAAAGTATGGGGTGTGTGTAATAATGCAGCAGGACTGTAACCAGGAGATGTCAGTAATATATCCTGTGTTACTAGCATGGGCGTAATTACCATAGGTGCAAGGGGTGCAGCTGCTATGGGGCACAGAGCTGTGGGGGGCCAGCTTCCTTGTCAAACCTACGTGTGTTATATACATTTTTCACCATTGGGTGGAACATAGGGGCCCTTACAAACTTTTGCTATGGGGCCTAAAAATACCTACATACGCCCTGGTTACTAGGATAGATGAATAGCAGTGATACTTAAAAATAACATTAATAAGTAAAAATTGAAGGCAAAATGTTAAGTTAGGAAAGATGACTAGCCCCCCCAGTAATTTTTATCAAATGCAGCCCATAGGCTACAATAGAATAACTCCATCTGGATATGGCATTTCCTATCTGACGCCAATCTCTGTAAATCTGACAGTTTTGCAGCCCCTGTAGAAAGCTATAGCTACTGTGGCTGCTGACATAATTGGAGGGGATGCTGTGGATCCTCCATGGTACATTCAGAGGAATATTTGATAAATATGCTCTCTTTAAAATAGATTATTAGAGCAGTAACAGACTACGGTACTTTCTATTACAAAGCAATATTTTAAAAGTATTAAAATCAATGCATAATGCATTTAAATAAATAATAATAAAAATAATAATAACTTTTTACAGAAACACACTATTTACATGTTTTAAGCAATACACTTATGAAAAAAGTGTTTGTAGTTACCTGGACATTATACTACAGAAGTAAATCATAGAATGCCTGTGGATGTTTTATATATGTGATGAAACAAATGGTAGTTCAGAAGCAAAGGCATATTGTAAGCTTTCTGGAATGGGCTGTCATTAAACTTTATGAAATTCATAACGAACACAAAATAAGACATCTGTATTGCAAAAGCACGGACTACAGTATATTGCAATGTACAGCATCCTGCCGTGTTACTGCGAGCAAGCTGGGTGAGCAAGTACAATGTGCAGCTGCATGCTAATGAGGTAGAGGCTCCGTATAAGGCAAAGTCAGGGCTAAACCTGTCACTGATATCCACGCCATTGCCCTCCCTGTATTGTCTTGTATAGGATGTGTGACGTGTGTGAGAGCCGGGGTAGCCCTGATCAGCAATTGGTAGTTTCAAATAATGAGTCCGGACATACATATGTATGCAATATGTGAGTTAAATGCATTGATTCTTCTCTACCGCCCATGTAATAATGAAAAGACACGAGTAAAGCAAAATATTTTCTGTGGCTTTTATGTATGATGTTGCCTGTGGTAGTCTACTGTATCTAGACTCGACGCTTTAGCATCAAATCTATAATATCTACCATTTTAGTGTAAGAGGCAGCTATTCCGTAATACTTCAGCGTGCAAACCATGTAGGAGAACTTTAACGATCGCATTTCATTAGCTAGAACCACGTGTATGTATCATCAGGATGGAAGCGGTTATTACTGCTCCTTTTTCTTCCATGCAATAAATGATCGTGTTCATTGGCTGCTGCCAGGCACGCCTGTGTGTCCAGCCCCTGGCCGCAGTCCAGCCTCCTATAACAGAGCCAGAACATAGATCTCAGTGTATAGGAATGCAGCTGCTTGGAGTGGACTCTGCACTTCTATTCTGCTTTTAATTTCCATTCTTTTACATTGGATCTAATATTTTTTTTGTATCATGCATTCAGTATATTCGTCTCCACTCTGAAAATCTTCCCTAGTTGCGCTGGACTACATTGCTAGGGTGAAGCTTCGCTTTTCATTTAGGATTACAGAGACCTCCGAACGGAGCTGTCCTGGGTGCTGAATTACGCGTCCAGCTCTTTTCTGCTACTTGCTACAGCCATCTATCACTTGATGATTTTCATTTCACAGCCCATCTTAACAAGCCATGGCCCGGATCAGGTGTATCCTAACAGCAGTCTCGGGGTTTTACTTTTGGGAAGCTGCACTCCTGTTAAGGTACAGTATGATCATCATATCAGCCTTTATAGCAAACAATCATATTTATGCAGCATTATCCTTATATTTTGCAAACTGAAGAAAACATGCATGTGAATGTTTTATAGGTATAATACACAACACACACACACACACACACACACACACACACACACACACACACACACACACACACACACACACACACATTAATAGATTACACACACGCACATTAATAGATTCCATGTGTACCAGGATTGTTTATTTTTGAAAGTACAGACACAAGGACACAAGTGTTTTAAATGGTTTCTAATTCATTAGTAGCTTGCATAACATTGCATTCCTATTTTTAAGTGATAATGAATTTTCCTGTATGTGCGGAAGATTAATTTTATGCAACACATTGGAAACAATCAGGCACATGTTTCAGAGTGTACAAGATTTAAACTAACAAATTAAGTTGTTGCTATGACTAATAAAGTAAACAACAGGTTATTTGAGGTGCAAGGCAATTAATGTGTAGAATGTTTTATTTCAAAATACACACATACCTCACACCTCACCCCTCCTCCCCCCCTACCCCACACACCTGTTACCTCACCCCTTCCAGTATTAAAAGCAAAATTACCACCAGTCAGGTTGAAAAGTCAATTCAGGACAATTTTAAATCAATATCTTGACCAGGATTAAAGGAGCACTTAGCTAAACATTTCTTCAAAGAACAGTTTTGGTTTAATTAAAGACCATCACTTTCACACGACTGACGGGCTATAAACCCAGTTTGTACTCAAATCCCAGTGTACATGGTCACAATTGTGTTTGATCTAGTTAAATGGAGTTGCCTAATTTGCCATTTAAGTCTTGAGTATATGTTTTTATCTGTTCATCCTGTAAAAAATATTCATACAAATGCATACTTTCCAATATGACCCATTCCAGAAGGCCACAATGCTCTGTTCCTTGACTTCCCCCTTAATTTATGATTGCCATCACCTGCATTGAAACACCTTACCAATTAACTAGTTCAACACAGATGAAGGCACTCAAACACTAAGAGGGAAGTCCAGGAACAGAGGATATTGGAATGGGTCATGCTGGGAGGTATGCAAATGTAATAATTGTTCTGTTTTATTGTAGATATTTTATAATTTGTGGTATTTATTGTTATAACATATTCAGAACTCTGTTGTTTGTTCATGGAATGTGTGTATTGAGAAAACCTAACATTTATTTTACTCTCAGGAGACTATTTCAGTTTAGTTTTTCATTTTAGAATATTATGTAGCAATGCTTGTGAATAATTAATGTGACATGAATTAATGTCCCAATGGTTTTATAATCTAATTTCATACCAGGACTAAAATGGTAATACAGATTCAAGGTCATAAAGAGCTTTAAGTCCAAAGCCATACTTTTCATGTCATTATTCCTGCATGTATATCCACAGGGTGCATCATAATTGAGTATTTACATAAGTCAATGACTGAATTCAAAATGAATTAATATTTGTGTAGTAAAATATTTGTGATTCTTAAGGATCTAGTTTTGTATTTATAACATGTCAGATGTTGATATATATACTTGTTTCCAATTTAGCTAGAGTAACGAATTCTTAAATAATAATACTATTGAATATAATTTAACATTGAATATTAAAACTTCATGTGAAATCTCCCTCCCTAAAGGTCAATAAAATGTTATTTTATTTAAAATATAACATCTACAATATGATGATTTGTTTATCGGGTTAGTGTTATATATTTTACGTATGTTACATACTCAATTACAACATCCTGAAAAATACTGTGTTTATCTTCAGTTTCTTATTTTATATAATACTTATTGGGGTATGTGCAGAGTTTATGGATCATTTAATGCAAAAGTCTGGAAGTTTGCATGAAGTGTAAAAGATACAGTAAATAATCTAGTAGCCTATAAAATAGCTTAGACGGTGCTACTAGAACACTAGTTTCTCCTCACATATACAATCATTGGAACTAGTGAGAAATTTGTCCGTTGTCCTTAATTGTTTGTGTTTTATACGCATGTGCTGTATGCGAGTAATAATACAGTAAATCTAATTTAAATTATTTTAAAGACAGAAGATATTTTAAATCGGGATGTAGTCGGCACCCCAGCATGCGGGATGCCGACGGTATGAGTAGCGGCGCCAAAATCGTGACAGGTCGGGATCCCGGCACCAGTATCCCAACCGCTGGCATCCTGAAGGTAAGTATCGGGGTGTTAGGGGGAGGTTAGGGTTAGGTAGCAGTGTTAGGGTTAGGCATTAGGGGGAGGGTTAGGGTTAGGCATCGGGGAGGGAGTGTTAGGATAGAGTGTGGACAGGGGGAGGTTAGGTTTAGGCACTAGGGGGGGAGGTTAGGTTTAGGCACTGAGGAAGGGTGTTAGGTTTATGGTACAGGGAGGGGGAGGTTAGGTGTAGGCACTAGGGGGGAGGTTAGGTATAGGCACTAGGGGGGAGGTTACACTTAGGCACTGAGGAGGGGGTGTTAGGTTAAGGGTACGGGGAGGGGGATGTTAGGTTTAGGCACTAGGGGAGGTTAGGTTTAGGCACCGAGGAGGGATGGTTAGGGTTAGGTTAGGGGTTAGGGTAGGAGTTAGAAAATCACTCACCATGCAATCCTATGGGTGTCGGGATTCTGGCTGTTGGTATTCTGACCAGCGGCATCCCGACAATCAAATTACTACGTATGAAAAAGGATATATTTATTTTATTTTCTTATTGGTGACTTTACAATGCTTTGTAAATGTTTTGTAGTGTGTGGTTATTTCTGCAATATATGTGTAGTAGCAATGTGCATGTAACATAGTAGCTGTGCTCACTGAAGCCTGAATTATGCACTCCTTTAAGGAAGGTGTAATATGGTAATGGTTAACACTGCCTCCACATAGCAGGGACAGTTCAAAGGTACTTGAAACCACATTAACCAATGCAGAGAATGATAATAAACTACAACAGGTATACTACCAATTAAACAAAACAAGCATATATGATTCATTACCTCCATAAAGAACAATATTTTCCTCAAAATTCTGTCAGTTTATAGATAAAACATTGTGTAACAGTGCATAAATGGTGGCACCAGGGCTGCCATCAGAAATTGTGGGGTCCTGGACTGACAAAATAGGCAGAACCCGCCCCTTGGTGGGTCAAGGGCATATATACCAACTTTCAGTTGCTCCACTTCATGAGAAGCCTGGAGAGGAGATACAGCTAACCATTTTTGGGGTCGGGACTTCACATCATTAGTCCCACCTCCATTGTGGTATAATGCTGCAAATGACCCTGCCAACACCATGTAAAAGAAGGATGTGTCTGAGTGACAGCCTTCTTTTATTTGCTAGGTGTACTCTCCTGCGCCCTCCAGCTGCCTAATAGTAGTGCCGGCCCTGCCACTAGCTTACCATGTATCGCAGGAGGCATCCAGTAATTCAGCTTTTGGCTTTCGGTAGCAGCTGAACAAGTTTGTTGGTCTGGGGCACTAGCAGTGCAGCACAACTCTCCCTATGGTTTTCCCCTCCTTCCCTACTGCCAATGTGGCCAGTGTTAGACACTAAAGCTGCCCATACATGGTGCAATATGCACCTTGCTATGATCCAATGGGCGACATAACGGATGGTCTTAAGGAATCTATATTTGAACCTCTATATACCCCTGCCTATACCTTCTAATATCCTACCTATAAACCTCTAAGGATGACGCTATTTTGCGTACGCAGTCATACAGTAAATAAAGACTTTAGACCTGGAATCTGTGGTTCCAAAGCACAAGTATTATTCAAGTAAAAGTACAGTCAGTTACACGCTATTGATCCATACACAATTAGGCGCAAAGGAATTATACAGACCCAAGTACAGTATACATACGCAGCGCTCTCTGGTCCAGATGTTAGGCATCAGCAAGAAACCCCTTGTCAGTCAGCATTCAGCAAGAAGACTACGGGCCTGATTCAGAGCCGCTCGTAAGCGGCCGCTCGTGCGCACTGAGCTATGTGTGCACAACTGCGCATGCGTACGGATTGTAATACGCATGCGCGAACCAGTCAGTGCGGCCAAAACTTGTTTGTTCGCAAAATAGCGAATGTCTGCTATTTTGAGTGACAGGAGGAGGCATATGTGGGTGGTAACAGGGGAAGGTGCTTGAAAACGGGGAGTGGAATTCAGAACGCAGGCGTGCTTAAAGGTCAAAACGGGTGTTTTATGGGTGTGCATAATTAATACAGCAGCGTCATTGACCATGTCACTTGGTTGTTTTATAGTCAGAACTACTCGCAAAATAGCGGTTGAAAAAACCAACCACAAGAATAGCGAGCAGTTCATACGCTGTTCGATGTACTCGATTAATCTAATAAATAGCGGACATGGCGTATGATGCGAGCGGCCAGGGGGCGTATTTTTCAAAATTTCGAATGCAAGTTTTGCTCGCTCGTTCAGACTTAGAGGCGTGAACAGACCGCAAAGTGCGAATGGTTCATTTGATTAGCCACCCCTTTTTTTTAAACGAACGACCGCAAATAGTGAGAGGCTCTGAATCAGGCCCTAAGACCCAGTGTTGGAGCACACATATTTATACCCCCCAGAAATAGACAACACAATAGAGAAGTTTGTTGCTGATGCCATTGATCCTCAAGGGGGATGCATCTGTTACAGAGCATTTAACAGGCTGATTCAAATAGACACAACCCAGCCTCCAACAACTGAGGGTCTCTGGTTCCCGCCCCATGCAACATCCTAACAGTTGTTCATATAATATAAATTTTGTTGCTTGAAGTCTCTGCGGTCCATAAGTTGAGAATGCATGATGCGATCTCCACACCGATAATACCGGAATTCTGTTGAAAGAGTACGCATCAGTACAAAACCAAACACGGCTTACTTGGCATGTATAAAACCTTAGTTACCAAATAATCTTTATTTCACAGCATTTATACTAAATGAACAAACTTAAATCTTATACCTTAAAGCTTATGGAACCTTGTATGTGAATATGTAATGTGTGAGTAAGCGGGGTTTGATCTAAAGACGCTAGTTAACTTGGAGCAGATGCGTGCGCATAAAGCTAATGAACAGCGTTTTCATAAAGGATCTTATGCATTCGCTAATATGCGATTAGTTACCAGCGCAATTGTGCGTATTTATGTGTGTATGAGAAATGGTGCACTTAGATCTCACTTAAACCAAGTGAACACCTAACAGTGTGGAATGTTGAGCCTTATAGTTCCACATGCCCCCCTCTCTCAGCAGCCCCCACCCTTCCCAGGCTCAAAAGTAAAGTCCTTTGTTCTCCCAGACTCTTGTGTAGATGCTAATTAGCCCAGCTACAAGACCCAAACCTAAGATAACACTCTTGGCTTTGAAGGTATTTTATTGCAGGAAGCCTGCTAATGTAAGGTGTGTATTCGAGCAGGGCCACCTGGAGTGAGAGCAGACATTATATTCTGGAAGCTTGTTGTCACGTGGCCATTTGCTCTGTTTAGCTAATGCAATATATCCTTTAGAGGAATTATAATAATATACACTTTATCCAGAGCACCCAAACTACGTAAAGTCATGAAATGGGCTTTTGGTGAATCGCCGTAACTTATGGCGATGGTCACAGATACAATCGCATGATGCTAATAGTATTATCGCCACATGTACTAAAGTCTGAGTTTATCTAAAATTGCGCTTAGGTGGCCATTTGCAAAATGGCGTCTTGCGGCCAGTCGCAAGATGGTGTCGCTGCGATTCAATTTTAAAATGATCTTGTCTCAACCAATAATCCAACTTCGACAGTCTCCACACACGGAGCGATCAGGCGGCCGACACCCGATATGCCAACACCCCCTCCCACACCCCGCATAACGCTGTACGGTATTGTACATCGCATCCCCTGATCAAGTGAACATTCAGTAAGATCTGGAAGTGCAATGTACGACCTCACGGGAGCAGGTACTGCCCGATATCATGCCCAAACATGCTACGATATAGCAGCGATATCCTACCAATCCGTCGGATCGGTTGCTATATCACACCATGTATGGGCACCTTAAGCCTTCACTGACACTGAGTTATAACAGCCCAGGCAGTGAATTTCTTTTGTCAAATGAGCAGCGGCACTGGTACCCCTCACTGAGAGAGGAAGGGTGGGGCACATCTGAACCGGCTCAGCAGGAAGTGCCCCTTATGCCTGGTGGCCCAATTTGCCCATGCGCCACAGAATGTGTCAAATACAACATTATAATACCATAAAGTCTATGTAATAGATATTTGGAAAAAACTTTAACTTAAGAGTCTATATTTACAGTATTTTGGGGGTAAAGTGCAATAAATACAAAAAAGCTAATAATTCAAATATATAGTATACCCTTGCTTAAATTCTAATTTTTCCTACTTTTCTTGACCTCTAAAGACTTAGGGCCTGATTCAGTAAGGAACGTAGTTGCTAATATGAACACAATCGTCCGACTGCTATGTTCTGCGCATGTGTATGCATCGCAGTGCATGTGCGCGAAAAAACCTATCGCGAATGGGACTGTGATGGCTATGCAGATCCATCGCAGAGTGAATGACAAGATGTGCCTTTGTGGGTGGTGGCGTGGGGTAGTGGGGAGAATGCAGGCATGCCAGTGCGTTTCAACGCTGTTGCAAGGGCGTGCATAGATTATCCACTGTGATGGCCTACGCAATCTGAGGCCTGATAGCGTGCGTGGTTGTTAGCAATTTCTGAGTATGGTCAGGGCTTAATCAGTGTACATGAGGCTGCGATGGTACTCAATTGTACCAATGGTTTCGCAGTCTTATGGATGTGTGGTAAGTAAAGTGGACGTCCTTGTGTAGTGCTGCGAGGGAAAAACGATCGCAATGAATTAGCATACTATCGCAGTTGAACTGCATGCCTAATAACTATTGCATACACATTTGCATACGGTAGTGAATCAGGGTCTCATTCAGACCCGCTCGCGAGCGAAGGATGCTCGCAAGCAGGTCGATGTTACCCAAATTCTCATGCGCATGACGGAGGCTGCTCCGTTGTGCGCATGCGCGAGACCTGGCGAGCGACGGGGAAGCCGTCGCATGGGGTCTCGCTACAAAGGGGGCGTGCTGTCGATGGTGAGTGACAGAACGCCCCCTTTGGTGGGCATGCCGGGGCGTGGCTGCCCAGACGGAGGCATTCCCATGGGAACGCCTACCGCCTGGGTCCAGCCCCACTGACATCACACCCACAGCTATGCGAGCGTCCAAAAGGCCGCTCCAAATTTAACTAGGACGGCCCTGATTCAGAGCGAGCATTCTGGTCAGAGCGTCCGGCTCTGAATCAGGCCCTCAGGGGGTCATTCAGACCCGCTCGTGAGCGCAGGATGCTCGCAAGCGGGTCAATGTTGCCCTACTGCGCATGCGCACGACGGAGGGAGCACCATCGTGCGCATGCACGGGACCCGGCTAGCGACGGGATAGCCGTCGCTCCGGGTCTCGCACCAAAGGGGGCGTGCTGTCGATGTTGATTGACAGCACTCCCCCTTTGGTGGGCATGCCAAGGGCGTGGCTGCCAGACGGAGGCGTTCCCATGGGAACGCCTACCGTCTGAAGCCGGCCCCACTGACATGAGTAGTGATGTCAGTGGGAGTGATTTTGGCTCTGATAGAGCCAAAATCACTCCAGGGCTTGCGGCAGCGAGACCCTACCGCAGGGCCTCCGTCGCAAGCCAGATGGTCGTGATGGTCTTGACCATCGCGACCATCATCATGGACGCTCGCTATAGCTGTGGGTGGTCACCCACAGCTATGCGAGCGTCCAAGAGGCCGCTCCATTTTCATGTAGGAGGGCCCTGATTCAGAGCGAGCGCTCTGGTCAGAGCATCCAGCTCTGAATCAGGCCCTCAGTCCCTTAATCAACACAGAAGTATACACAGAGAAACAGACATACACATAAGGAACACACAGACAGACAGAAACCAGAGACTAAAACTGGCCACACATCTAAAGATTATCTGTCCAACCAGCCAACCAGTTGATTGGTTGGAGTGAAAATCTGGTAAGGAATGGGAGTAAATGATGATCAGCAATTTGCTCCTAAATGCCAGAAAGCAGATGAAAATGGTCGTTCAGACAAGTTTGTTAAATGTTTGATCAAAACAATTTGTTCAAACAACAGTTTTTGTCCATTTTCTGGCATTTGGGGGCAAATTGCTGATTGTTATTTGCTTTAATTTCTTACCAGATTTTCATTCCAACCAATCAGCTAGTTGGCTGGTTGGACAGATAATCTTTAGATGTGTGGCCAGCTTAAGAATAACATCAGTAAAGTATATGTCTGTAAAATTATAGAACACCTTACAGTGCATCTCTATTAACTGTTGGACTGGCCTGGCATGGAGTCTGGTAATTCCCCAGTGGGCCCCACTGCCTTTATATAAGGGGGTGGGGCTTAGTGGGTGGTGATTATGGGGGGGCTCTGTCAGAACAACATTATAATCCATACCCAGTTTACCCTCCCAGAGACTTCTCTCCCATCACGTCAGAGTCAGATATACATCGTTCCTGTAACTTTGATAGGCTGCCCGGTCATAGCTTACACCACGTTTGCCACCGAGTGCACCCTGCCCATGTCCCTGCATGTCCTGTGAGTAGAGGAAAGCCTGAAATATGACACCTCAATCCCACCCTAGTGGTTATGGAAGACATAAGGAATCAGGTAAAGGCTCCAATCTTGCCACTACAGCACTCAGAGGCAGCAGCAGCCACTTCTGGTTGATAGCAAAGTGCAGGAAAGGTGGATTCTGAAAAGATGGAATAAGGACATGCAGCAGGAGGGCATGGACGTGCTAGGGTACAGGGAGTTTGTGAAGTGAACCCCTTGATCAAGGTAGGCGGTAGCCATGGATGGTTGGTCAATGGTTGCTCTCGGCATGTAAGTGCACAAGCAGAGCTGCCATGTGATAGGGGTAGAAATGGGCTGTTTGCTGGATTGCTTTTTTTAATTAGTTTTTTTAGTAATCATCCCTTCTTGTCCCATGGCTTGGATGTATTTCTAGGGGTGCTTATAAGGTCACCTGGCTGCTTGATTCCTCCCTCCTTCCAATACTAGGCTTGTGACACAGGAGAGAGAAATGGGGGTAGTGACAAGGTGGAAGGGGTTGCAGTCTGGCCTAGATAGTGGAGGATCAGTGGCTCCACACAAGCACCCATGATAATTGCATGTGCCCCTCCTGTAATGCAGGCAGGTGGGCAAAAAGGATACAGTGTAATACAGACAGTGTGACTGCAGGCTGAGGGTTTAGTGAGCAGTCCAAGTCCAACTTTTCAATTTCAGAACATTCAGGGTTCAATGTTTCACTGGCCCCGCCCACCCGATGTGTGGGTCTCCTATCCTATATCTAAACACCTCTCTACACACCCTCCACATGCTCTGCAGCCCCGGTTATACTGAGTGCAGGAACCTCGTATGTGTCCATATGGTAGGGAATATAGGCCCTCATTCAGAGCCGCACGCAAGCGGGCGCACGTACGTTAGGCGTACGTACAAAAATATTTAAATTCAATGGCTCGCTCGTATTTTCGTTCGCATCTAAAATTCCTCCCTAAACTCTGACGACCCCTCCTCTAACTAACGAGCGTACGAAATAGCGAGCGTACATCCCCGAAATGGCTTGAAAGGAACGCACGCACAAGTATAAACAGGAAGTGGCCTTGTCAGATGTCGATTACCTGCTCCTTTATTCTGCCTACCTCCATCAATCGTATCATGCCAATCAATGTATCAATTAGCTTAATTGTTTGTTTTTTTTCAACACAATGCAAGAAACTTTACTCTTGTCTGTGTTTGTGTTTACCCGCAGAATACGTACGGATGAAACATTCGCTTTTATTGTTTAAAAAACATGTGAACCACAATTAAACAATTGTACTATTGCTGTGTATCCCCGCATATTTCCCTGGGTTCATTTCTTTATTTAAATTTGCTTACGCATGTCACTGCATCAAGCCTATCCTAACTCTCCAGAGATTTCTGGCCCTGTCGAACACATGACTCATACACTAACCAATAAAATTGCTCCTGTTAATTTCCAAAATACATTAGCCAATCAGAAAATTTTTACACACTTTATCAAAAATGATTTTTAAGAAAAACACCATTGCCATCATGAGAGCCTCCGCATTCACCAGGCGTGAGCTGCTGGTGCTTACGGAGGTCATGGATCGCCGGATCACCAGCCAGCCAGAACCCATGACCAACCGGCAGAAGCGCTCCGCGTATGCGGAGGTACGGTCCCGCCTGCGGTCCTTCGGATCACGCCGCAACATCGGGCAGCTGGAGCGCAGGTGGTCCGACCTGCAACGGCGAACGCCCCGCTTGCTGGCATGCTTTCGCATGCAGATCCTGGCAAGTAAGTGTTATGTATTGTGGTTTTAATGTTTGTGTTTGTGGGGCAAACTGCGTGTGCATGTTTTCCTGTCTGTTCTATTTATTATTTGTACTCATATCTGCGTGTGCATGTTTTCCTGTCTGTTCTATTTATTATTTGTACTCATATCTGCGTGTGCATGTTTTCCTGTCTGTTCTATTTATTATTTGTACTCATATCTGCGTCTGCATGTTTTCCTGTCTGTTCTATTTATTATTTGTACTCATATCTGCGTCTGCATGTTTTCCTGTCTGTTCTATTTATTATTTGTACTCATATCTGCGTCTGCATGTTTTCCTGTCTGTTCTATTTATTATTTGTACTCATATCTGCGTCTGCATGTTTTCCTGTCTGTTCTATTTATTATTTGTACTCATATCTGCGTCTGCATGTTTTCCCTCTTTTTATGAATTTTTAATTCTACTGCTATTTTTTTTGGTTTTATTTCTTTTTTCTTTTTTTTATTTTGTTTGTTTGCCCGGATTTGTCCATAAACTAAACGCAATTTATTTGACATATTTTATGGGGACAGCCAAGACTCCGCCGTCAACGTCGGCGTTCCCGCCCACTCTCCCCAACCCCCAGCCAACACTCCACCCCAAATCTTTCGCCTATTCCCCACTCCTCCCCATCCTTCCCAGACCCTCTCCCGGAAATGTCGGGCCTCCTTCCCCTCCGTCCCACTTCCCCCTCTCCTCCACCCACCCCTCTTCCAATTACCCCCTCCCCGGAGTCCAGCATAACTCCGCCCCATTCTTTGGGGAATGACGGATCCTCCGAGGAGGATCATGGAGGTTTTGCCGGAGCTCCCGATTTGTTTCCCGGTATGTTTTTTATTATTTTTTTTTAAAGCACAAACTGTTTGTATGTAATCATGTGTCGTGCCTTTCTTCGTGTTTTTGTGGCTTGACTTTTGTTGATTGTGAAGGTTTGCCTTTACCTCTTCCTGGTGATTTAAGCATACACATATCATACCTGTGGGAATTTGTACCTAGGCCTTGTATTTTTGCCAGCCCACCCTTTTTATTTATGTTTTTGGGTTTAGGAGTGATTTCTTTTTTTTTTTATGTTTTTCTGTGGAGTCCCTATTGTTGTATTAACCCACACACTTTTCTCACCCACAGAGGAACAGAGGCGTCGGCAAGAGGTGGCGGATGTTGTGGGGCAGATGCGCCACCATGTAATCGGCCTTCTGGTGGCCCTCGACCGGCTGTCTGGCCTCCTTCGGCATTAGTTTTTTTTTTTTTGTTGTATTTGCCAAATAAATTTTTAAAGACAAATATACGTTGTGGCTCATTTTTAAAAACCAAAACCAAGATAGTTTAGCCTGACATAAGTTCCTGCAACGATTTCCCTTTTTTAAAAGTTAGATTGTGTTTTGTCTTTGTATGTCAAACAGACACCAGAAACACATAACAGTAACAATGTAATTTCCCTTTTTGGGTGTAGTGTCAATTTCAGATCTCTACATTTTCCAGGTTCCTACTTGGTGCGCAAGCTGCTTAGGCCAATCTTACAAATCCCAAGGTTGGGCCAGGCTTCCTTTTGGTGTGGATTGGAAAGCTGAAAACATATTTCAGTTTTGCTCAACTGGCGTCAGTACTGGTTTACCCCTTAGTCAAATGTAACTTGTGTTAACCTGGTTACACTTGCTGTTAACGTCCCAAAAAAGGAAGACCATTTCACTCTTCAAACATTTATTCACCACATAACAGAGAAAACAAAGTGGTCACTCCCAAAAAAAATACACAGTGATAAATTCAAATACAACACATACCAAGAAAAAAATAAATAAAAACACAAAATCAAGAACTGGTTGACGAAGGACCATGCCAACATGATTCCACAAACATGGCGTTGCGATATGGGTTCCAGAATATATGCCCAAAAGGACCAGATCCAGGTTTGGTAAGGGTAGCAGGAAGTAGTGAGCGTTGGAGTGCCAAAGATTATGTGATCAAACAGAAGATGGTGAGAAAATTAAAAAAAAATTAGATGTTTGCAAAAAAAAACAAACACATTAGGTATAAACACTGGAGTTTTGAACAAACTTACCTAAAAAATCTGGCCACCACATCATCGCGTATGGCCCCCCCACATACTGACCTTCGACCAACCTCGGGGGGGCCATCCTCAGGTAAGGCATCCTCTGGCTGCATTGGGACACCACTCCTTATGGCAATGTTGTGAAATATCCCACACAGGACCACAATTTTAGACACCATATCCGGCACATACATGAGCTCGCCACCAGAGCGGTGGAGGCATCTGAATCGGCCTTTTAAAAGGCCGATACAGCGCTCCACCACTTGCCTGGTGGCTGTAAGTGCGGAATTATACGCACTTTGTGGCCCTGGTGTGGGAGCCAAATAAGGAGTGAGCAACCAGGACATGCAAGGGTATCCACTGTCTCCTGTGAACAAAAATAGACCACATCAGGAACACTGTGTATCAAGCTTAACATTGTTATGTACTAAAGGTCTCCACTTACCCAGAAGCCACGCATCACCAGCTTGTAGGTTGGTTAATTTCTGCCATATCCCTGATTGCCGGATGACGAAGGAGTCATGTGCACTTCCTGGTAATTTAGCATTCAGGGACAGGATCTGGAGGGAGGCATCACATACCACCATTACATTCAGGGAGTGATAGTGTTTCCTGTTTCTAAATATTGCCTCCAGCCGTGCTGGAGGCTGAAGTGGTATGTGAGTACCATCCACAACCCCTATGATGTGTGGGAAGCCAGCTATTTGGTAAAAATTGGCCTTGGCCACACTAAGGGCACCCATATCCAAAGGCATTTTAATAAAATGATGGAGGTGCTTGAAAAGTGCCTCCATCACTGCCCTCAGGATCCGGGAAAAGGAGGATTGGGAGATGCCCGCCACTATTCCCACCGTTGTTTGAAACGATCCTGAGGCACAGAAATGTAACACCGCCATAAATTGCGTCAGTGGTGGTATTGCTGTTGGACTGTCAATTTGCCGCTCAAGATCACTTTCTATTAATGAGAGAGTGTCTATGATGATTTTGGGAGGTAGACGGTAGCGTCTTAAAACCTCATCATCGGGCATTCCAAAAAGGGTGACACGTGTTCGAAATATCTGGGGCCTTGCATGCCTACGATGCCTACGCCTGGGACGAGTTTGAGGTTGGTCGTCTTCCGGGAGCAGGGCCAGAACAATTCGCCCCAGATCTACCTGAAATTCAAAGTTTACAATGTAAGGCTTTTGGCCCACCCCAAAAGTAAGAAAAAACAACTTAGCTTTCTGATACCATCCATAGCTGCTTACATGCCGGGGTATTGTCATGATACGTATAAACTGTAAAAAAGGCAACAATGAGACTTCAAAAATTTAGAGGGTGTTTTTTTTTTAAAAAAATTGTTGCAAGCCAACACAGAAAATAGCGGAAAAACACATTTGGCCATCGATGAAAACTACATTGCACACCGTACGTCAAATAGGGTTCAAATGGACCCAAAAAATGGAAAAGGGAAAAGCAAAACTGGATTATATGATGAATAAGCCGTCAAAAATGCGGTAAATTATTCGCAAATGCAAGTCACTACACCAACAGTCAAAAATGCGGTAAATTATTCGCAAATGCAAGTCACTACACCAACAGTCAAAAATGCGGTAAATTATTCGCAAATGCAAGTCACTACACCAACAGTCAAAAATGCGGTAAATTATTCGCAAATGCAAGTCACTACACCAACAGTCAAAAATGCGGTAAATTATTCGCAAATGCAAGTCACTACACCAACAGTCAAAAATGCAGTAATTCATTCGCAAATGCAAGGCGCTACACCAACAGTCAAAAATGCCGTAATTCATTCGCAAATGCAAGACAAAAAATGGACTTACCCAACTCGAATATATAAGATGTCCTCAAAAAACTTCTTTGGGTCCGAAAACAAAAAAAAACTAAAAAAGATGAAATGAGTGTTAAACAAATTAACTAACCACAAAACAGAAGAATACACCAATTGGCCACAAATTTGAATGCACAAAACTTACCAAATCAGGAAAGGATGTTGAAAAAATGTAAAAAATGCGAACGGAAAAACCAAAGAAATGTAGCAAAAACAAACAAAAAAACAACTCTCCAAAATCCTCCAAACGCAACCAACCAACCAAATCCAAACCACTTAACCGACAACACTCCAACAACCCCACCTCGAATCCACACACACCAAGCCATAAATAGTGTTTATTTTCCCGCACAAATTAAGGATGAATCATAGGGACGCACAATCAATGATGCGGCCGCAAACTAACGACGCATTTATAAATACGTCACGAAATCACATAGAATTTCTGGATGATTTCATGCTGGAAGCAGAGACATGGCTTCAAACCAGGGAAACAATGGTCAAAATTGCGGCGGTAAGGCCTTCATGCATTTTGTGTCAATGAGTATTTTAAAACATAATATTGTGCAAGTTGTGAAGTGGCTAAATCTGCATATTTACCCAAATAGTTGAGGAGGATGACATGGAAGAGACTGCTGGCCCCAGTCAACCCGCCAAAGCTGCAAAAAAAAAAAGGCAGCCACATTTCACAAGCAAGGAGATGGAGGTTTTGATCCAGAAGTGCGTTGACATCCTGCCCCAGGCAGCCAGGAATATGAGCCAAAGCCAGAAGTGGAGAATGTGGGAGGAGGTCGCCGTTGCTGTCAATAGGGTGGGTGATTATGTCCGTCTAGCCCGGGATGTCAAACGGCGGTAAGTAAACACTTTCCCATCCTATAAACAAACCCCATTGTAAAAAAAAGGATAATGGTTCCAAATTCATTCCACAGATGGGCAGACTTCAAATATCGTCTAAAACAAAAACTTGCCGACAGGGCTAGGCATGCAAGGGGGACAGGTGGGGGTCCCACCCCTGTGTCATTGGAGTTGACAGACTTAGAAGAGATGGCACAGGGGTGTGTGCAGGCTGTGGAGGTGTTTGGCGTGTCCAACATGGATACGGACATGCCAGACTTTGCGGCTCCTCATGTTGGCCAAGGTAAGTCTTGTGATGTCACCAACTCAGAAATGCTATTGTGCCAATATGTAGATTCTAATGTGAGTCTTTTCTCCAATTTCCTAACAGAGACAGAGGCGGATGAGTCTGCTCCAGAGGGGAGCCTTGGCCGCAGAATTTCTGCTGACTCTGCAGGGGAGGAACCAGTACATCCGGCTGAGGACCCTGCAGAAGCCAGTCCAGGGCGTGCCCCCTCGCAGGCAGTGGGCCTCCTCACAGAACTCAATTTTAAATCGGATTGCCATACGGAGATTCTGCAGAGGATGGACGCCAGTCTGATACGGGTGGCTGAGGCCCTGGAGCAAAATGCTGCGGCCAACGTGACCATTGCTCAGGCCCTGGCGGAAAATACCAGGGCCAACATCCACATCGCCGATGCCCTGGAGCAGCTCGTTCGCCAGCACATGGTGGAGCCGACCTCCCTTCCTGCCGGAACATCCAGATCCTCTACCTCTGGCACAACATCAGGCAATCCTCCAAATGTGCCTAGCCCTGTGCCTAGTCCAGAGGCCACAACATCTGCCTCTGGACAGGCCAGCCCGATGGCATCCCGGACCCGGTCTGGCGCCCACCCTCACCCAGCCAAACGGGCGAGAAAACGGTGACAGCAATGGCGACTTTTCCCACTTTCCTTCTGTGCTTGGCTCATATTCCTTTCTGGTCAAAACTTCCCTCTCCTTTCTTGTGAAATGTTTTTAAATTTTGTATTTACGCTTATGTTAGTAGTTATGTTTTTTTTTTTTTTTGAGCAAATATCTTGGCCACAAAAAAAGGCAATACAATATTATGCCAATTTGTTTGTGTGTAAACAATAAATTAAAAACAAAACACTGACATTGTATTGTGACATTATTGTACAAATGGGTTACATTTAATCCTGGCCTTAAACGCAAAAACTGACCCTCTTTTTTTAAAAAAAAGGCCTCTTTAAGGAACGTTTAAAAAAACACATAGCGATGCAAATTCCACAGTAAACAAAAAAAAAGGGGAGCTAATTAAAAGATGATGACATTATTGTTAAAATAGGCCATAACCACCAAATTGTGGCCAAAATAAAAGCCCAAAAATGTACGCTAATTGATTATGTAATCATGACATTAGCAGCTCTGATTTCCACCTGCGTACGCTTTTGTGCTATCCCAATAAACTGCTTTCCAAACACATACCAAGCCGGATTTCAATCCAACACTAATTACTTTACTGACCAGCCACGATTAATCGCTGCACCATCGTGGAGTCCCGGGACGGAGGAGAAGGCCATCGCCAATGTGGTCGAGTAATCCTGACCCTAAGCTGTGCGAGCATTTTGAAGGGAAAGCGGATGTTTCAGTGACGTATGAGACGGTCCGAACACATTTGACGTTCGCATCTGCTAATGTATGTACGCCCCAAAAACGCCTCGCCACGCCTGCGTTTTTTCATCTCCACCCCCGTCAACAGCCAAAAACGCCCTGTTCTGTCAATCACATTTGACATGTCACTTCCTGTACGCTATTTTAGGAACGAGAGAAAAAAAACTCGCAATCTGCCGTACGCACATGCGCGGTGTAACACCGACGCATGCGCGGTTAGTCAACATCGGAACGCAACGAGCGTACTGTTGTTAACGTGCGGCTCTGAATGAGGGCCATAGATTGTAAGCTCCCCAGGGACAAGGACTGATGTGAATATCCAAATTGTCTGTAAAGTGCTGCAGAATATGTGCATGCTATATAAATACCATAAATAAATAAATAACCCACCTTTTATATAGTTCATCATGTCTGACGTGTTGCTTTACTCAATAATGTGCTAAGGGCCTGATACCGAGATTTATACTAAGGCAATCGCAACTGCAATCTCTTATGAATAGCATTTGCTAAAATATCCTAATGAATTCCAAAGCTTAGCCAAGCATAGGGATGCCCACTGCTGCCTTCTCATAGCCATCTAACTAAATACAACAGCCTAAACATCGGTAAGATCAACGCAGATTGGGCAGCCATGCAACTTCTAAGTCAAGTCTGAGCTGCCTCCTACACTTTGGCTCTCCTGACACGCAGAGAGCTCTCACGCTGACATGGAGATCACAATGGCTGATTTATACACCCGCATTAAATGGCGTGTTTATGGTCAAACACATTTTGGTAACCACCCCCCTCCCATTACCTCCCCTAATTCTGACTGTCATTCAACTTGAAAGTGAATCCTCTGGGCAACAGTAATTGCAAAGCAATCGCTGCACAAGCGCAGTGAGGCTTGCGCACATGTGCAATAGATAACAATTGCTTGATCTGCGTAAATATCGGCATTGCGTACATTTCTTAATCAGGCCCTAAGTACTCTTAATATTCTTAATCTTACTCTGGTCTTTGGCAATTATTGTTTTTACTTCTGCCCCTCTGATGGTTAGCCACTCCCCCTCAATCACCAGGCCACACCTCTTCAGCTTTGTGTTGCTTCCCTTCAGTGGGCTACCATATCATTGCATTCCCCCTGTTGGCCCTTCATGCCCCAGTCTGACACTGTCTCTCTTACTGACTGAGTGACAGTGGACATGTTTCTAGAAAACAAAATACACTGAATTCTATGCAAATAACTCAGGAGTCTATTCATGAAGTTAATTATCAGTGTCCGAACAGACCCCAATAATTTACATGCTAACCCACAGCGGCTGCCGGAGGAATCCATCATTGCTCCGGCATGGTGACAGCTGATGCGAAATCAGCTATCCCCACGAGCGGCTCCATTTGAAGCAGTGATGGGACTGCCCATGTGCAACCTACAGGTCATGTATGCGCACAAGAGCCCCGACGTCCGGTGAAAGGAGTTGGACAGGGGTGGAGGGATCCGAAAGGATCCCTCTTCGCAACCAGGGCCTCCTTCCCATAGGGAAGGAGTGGGTTGCGATGCCGGAGCAGGAGCATTTGCCATCTGAAAATGGCAAATATTCCCGCAGTCAAGTTCCAAAAATATTATATTTTCAGAGCTTGATGAATTCTATCCCCATACTAGTGTATGGGGACATCGAGACATTCCGCAAGAGGAAGGTAAGTAGGAGATATCTGTGATATCCCCGGCTTTACCTTCTTGATGAATGGCCCGATAATTTTTACAAAAGCAGGTGAAAATGCACATTAAGTGATGATGAATAGGCCCCTCAGTCACTATGGTTTCAACATTGGAGACAGATTACATTATGACATTTGATCACCAAGTGGTGAGTTATATAGAGAAGGGGAAGGGGTTTATATATTATACTGCTGCATACATGTTCACTTTGACCACAGTGCTATGGTAAAATATATATGCCACATGGATACTCTTGTTCTTGTATGCCACTGGTGGTAATTTACAATAGTTATAAATTATAATCATATACAAGATAACTGCACAGGGAGGACAAGGGAAGCGGTGAACAGGTTTAATGGTTATAATATCACTACCATGTATTTGTTCTGTCCTGTGCCACCCTCTCAAGCTATTGCCAAGCAAAATGATGGTCCAAAGGCAAGTATAGGGCCAAAAATGGGAATGCAAAGCTCTATCCTCGCTTTGCCTTAATACATAGACCCCATACCACATAGTTTATCTGAATTTACCATTCAGTATCCAAACCGGGAACACATTGGCCCTCATTCAGAGCCGTACGCTCTGAGCAGAGCGCACGCTCTGAATGAGGGCCGCCCTCCATAAAAATGGAGCTTCCTCCTGGACGCTCGTATAGCTGTGGGTCACCACCCACAGCCTATACGAGCGTGCAGTTTGATCGCCGCGATGGTCGTGACCATCGCGACCATCGAAACTGCGAGCCGGAGCCTGCGGTTGAGGTTTTCAACCGCAAGCCCCGGAGTGATTTTGGCTCTATCAGAGCCAAAATCACTCCCACTGACATCACTTGTGATGTCAGTGGGCCGGCTTCTGACGGGAGGCGTTCCCGTGGTAACGCCCCCGTCAGGGAGGCACACCCCCGGCACGCCCACCAAAGGGGGCGTGCTGTCAATCAACATCGACAGCACGCCCCCTTTGATCAGACACAACGAGCGAAGGACTTTCCTTCGCTCGTCGCGTCTGGCGCATGCGCACGACGGAGCTCCCTCCGTCGTGCGCATGCTCAGTGCAGAACATCGACCCACTTGCGAGCGGACAGCCGCTCGCGAGTGGGTCTGAATCAGGGCCATTATCCCCAATGTATTATCAATAAATCCATAATATTATGCATCTACTCTGAATTTATCAAACAATCACAGCAAATATATGATGGAATAGGATATATATAAATATAAATATATATATATATATGTATGTATGTATATATATATATATATATATATACAGTGTGTATATATATATATATAAAACATATATACCTTTTGATATGTTTGAGGATGGCTGAGTATGATTAGACAGTGGTTACATTTTCCAGCATATGCATTAATATACATACCTGTATAGTTAACAAAGAAAAGATAGAAAGCTTTTCACCCAATTCAATTGAATACAAAAGTACAAGAGATGGGGTATGAAAACATAAATTGCTTCTGCAATGTTATATATTTGTGACTGTCATGTACCAAGATGGATGTATAATCTAACAGCTTCCATACCAGTTTATCTGACTTTTAGGGCAGAGCTGGATTAAGACCTCATGGGCCCTAGGCAAGATACTGTGTTTTTGGCCCTCATCCCAATACATTCATACAATGAACACCTTTCTAGACAAATTGGAGCTGAAACAAAATGTTACAGAAAACCCCTTCCCACTACAGAAACAAAAAATTAATTAAAAAGCAAACTGATCCATAAATAAATAAAACATATAGGGGCTTATTTAATAGATTGTGACTTGCAGCTTCTGCGGGAACTCCTGTGAGTCTTCCCATATACCGTATATACTCGAGTATAAGACGAGTTTTTCAGCACATTTTTTGTGCTGAAAAAGCACACCCTCGGCTTATACTCGAGTGAAGTGTGTAGCGCTGACCGGACGGAGTTCTTAGAAATGTCATTATTTTTGAAAAAAAAGCACTGTTTTCTTCAATGATAACATTAAATTAATCAGAAATACACTCTATACATTGTTAATATGGTAAATTACTATACTAGCTGCAAACGTCTGGTTTTTAAAGGAATATCTACATAGGTGTATTGAGGCCCATTTCCAGCAACCATCACTCCAGTGTTCTAATGGTACATTGTGTTTGCTAAGCGCGTTAGAAGACTAATGGATGATTAGAAAACCCTTGAAAACTCTTGTGCAATTATGTTAGCATAGCTGAAAATGGGTTTGCTCAATAGAGAAGCTATAAAACTGGCCTTCCTTTGAGCTAGTTGAGTATCTGGAGCATCGCATATGTGGGTTCGCTTATACTCTCCAAATGGCCAGAAAAAGAGAACTTTCATGTGAAACTTGACAGTCTATTCTTGTTCTTAGAAATTAAGGCTATTCCATGTGAGAAATTGCCAGGAAACTGAACATTTCCTACAAACGGTGTGTACTACTCCCTTCAGAGAACAGCACAAACAGGCTCTGACCAGAGTAGAAAGAGAAGTGGGAGGCACCGGTGCACAACTGTGCAAGAAGACAAGTACATTAGAGTCTTAATTTGAGAAATAGATGCCTCACAAGTCCTCAACTGGCAGCTTCATTAAATGGTACCCACAAAACGCCAGTGTCAAGGTCTACAGTGAAGAGGTGACTCCTGGATGCTGGCCTTCTAGGCAAGTGGCAAAGAAAAAGCCATATTTGAGACTGGCCAATAAAAGGGAAAGATTAATATGGGCAAAAGAACACAGACATTGGACAGAGGAATATTGGAAAAAGTGTTATGGACAGACAAATCGAATTTTGAGGTGTTTGCATCACACAGAAGAACATTTGTGAGATGCAGAACAAGTGAAAAGAGTGCCTGACGCCATCTGTCAAGCATGAGCAAGCAAGTCTGAGGATGCTTTGGTCCTGGTAAAGTGGGAGATTTCTACAAGGTAAAAAGGATTTTGAATAAGGAAGGCTATCACTCCATTTTGCAACACCATGCCATACCCTGTGGACAGCGCTTCATTTTAGCAAATTTCCACCTCCAATAGGACAATGACCCAAAGCATACCTCCAAATCATGCAATAACTAGGGAAGAAGCAGGCAGCTGGTATTCTGTCTGTAATAGAGTGGCCAGCGCAGTCACCAGATCTTCACCCCATTGAGCTGTTGTGGGAGCAGCTTGACCGTATGGTACACAAGAAGTGCCCATCAAGCCAATCCAACTAGTGGGAGGTGCTTCAGGAAGCATGGGGTGAAAGTTCTTCAGATCATCTCAACAAATTAACAGCTAGAATACCAAAGGTCTGCAATGCTGTAATTGCTGCAAAAAAAGCATTCTTTGATGAAAGCAAAGTTTGAAGGACAAAATTATAATTTCAAATAAAATCATTATTTCTAACCTTGCCAATGTCTTGACTATATGTTCTATAAATTTTGCATATCATTTGATAAATAAAAGTCAGTTTTCATGTAAAACACAAAACTGTCTGGGTGACCCCAAACTTTTGATTGGTAGTGTATATACACAAAGCAACAATGGTTCGGCACTCGAATAATAAATTTAGCTGCACCCAGTGCCACCACAAATAAACAGTAACAGCAATACCAAAAGGTGCAGCACTCAGGGCTATATACACGCATAGAAACTCCAACACAGCAAGTCGTTTCAACGTTTCAATCGCTTTATGATTTGTCTGACAAAAATCATAAAGTGATAGAAACTTATAAACAACTTGTTGTGTGAGCATTTCTATGCGTGTATATAGCCCTGAGTGCCGCACATTTTGGTACCTCTCTCTCTCTCTCTCTCTCTCTCTCTCTCTCTCTATATATATATATATATATATATGTTTAATAAAAAAATATGTATATATGTACACATTAAAAATTACATATATGCAAACATTGAATCAGATAGTTCTACTTTATTAAGATGTTACTTATAGAATATTTGACCTTTTAATAAAAACACACATTTTTTAGGGAAAAAATATTTTTTCTATTTATATACAACAAAAAAATTAAAGGGCATTTTGGATGCGTCGAATGGCCTCCAAAATCTGTTAGACACATGTGGCTATTGTGGCCACCTCCCTCCTTAGAAGCTCCCGAAGTGGCTCCTCTTGTTCAACTGATATGTAAAGGAAAAGAAAAAATATTTAATAAGTACTTGTTATTAAAGCCAAACAGTTTGACATAAAAACCACCCACCATAGCCATGAATAATTGGTGTGTATCCCTTCGCCATATAGTACTGCAGTGTTTCACATTGGCTACTGAGGTTAATGCTGCTTTCACATTGAATTCTTTTCTGGTTCTTAAATTAGATAGAAATTGCATAATGGCACCTGTGACACATGTACCTTCATGTCCTTGGTCTGGCACTTCTTGGGCAGAAGCAGCCCAATTAGAGCTTCCCAAGGAGTGGGTGGGGGAGGCAGGTTGAGGGATGGGTGACGACAAGAGGGTGGGGGAGGCAGGTTGATGGATGGGTGAGGAGTGGGTGGGGGAGGCAAGTTGAGGGATGGGTGAGGAGGAGTGGGTGGGGGAGGCAGGTTGAGGAATGGGTGAGGAGGAGTGGGTGGGGGATGCAGGTTGAGGGATGGGTGAGGAGGAGTGTGTGGGGGAGGCAGGTTGAGGGATGAGTGAGGAGGAGTGGATGGGGGAGGCAGGTTAAGGGATGGGTGAGGAGGAGAGGGTGGGGGAGGCAGGTTCAGGGATGGGTGTGGAGGAGTGGGTGGGCAAGGCACCTCCAGGGATGGGTGGGGATGATGGTTGGGGGGAGGCCTTTTCAGGGGTGGGTGGTGTTTGGGCTTGGCGAGCCCTTTCTCTGCTTTGACATAATCCTAAGAGTTTTAAAAAAAAATGAAAAAAAAACTTTACATTTTTGTAATGTCCAAAAAAACTTTATATCCAGATCTCCCTGGTTTAGCAGAGCAAAGCCATGAGCACAGATTTTTTTTTTAAGCCCCCAAAAAACCCCAGAGGATTACATATAGGCACCTGTGTCACCCATGTGACAATAATCTAGAGACACTGTGTAAACTGTAGCCTGACACTCAAATTGTCAGCCATCTTCTACATTTAAACACATATGTCAGAAACCATTTTGTTTTACCAAACCCCCCCTCCACACACACAAACTCACATACACCAACACACATACCTAATGACTACAACAGTTGTGCTAATTTTTTAAACACAGTATTAAAATTAGGAATTCAAACTTGTTGGCAGCCATTTTGTAAAAAATATTAAAATGTCCACAGACCTTAAAATGAAGCTAACAAACAGGCCATCAAAAACAGTAAATATGCCATAAACACACACATACACACACATGCAGAAAGACATACACAACACAAAGCATACACCACACAATGCATATACAATGCATTACTTACTTTGGCAGTTGTCCGCCCGCAATTGATCCAGGAGTCCGCCTCTGGTCCGCCTCTTGAGATCCGACCATCTCCTCTCCAGTTGCACAACAGTATGGCAGAAGACCATGCACCGGAGCCTCATCCTCACCTTCGCGTACACCCACATTTTTATGCGATTGGGCACATGCGGGCCAACGTGCCCCAGGCGCCAGCCCATAACATCTACTAAAACTGGAGGATCTCATGATGGCATTGACAAATATTACAGTGTGCAAACTTTATATCAACTAGGGTGCAGTCTGATTGGTTGGCCATTCAAAAATGGAGGATAAACAAAGGACATGTGTTGTCATAGATGTATTAAATCAACAAAACACCTATCATACATCATGTGACTCACCTCATTCCACAGCTAGGATATGCCTGTACGGCCACTAGGACACTCCCAACACTATGCAGCTCCTTGTGAAAGTGTTTGGAATTGTGAGGGGTGCTTTCAAAGGGTGTGTTGGTTGCTTGTGCATTGCGTGGGAGTGGCGTACAGTAGCAGGCGCATATGCATATTGCTATAAATAGCAATGCCAGATTTTTTTACTTTTGCAGTCATGGATTCTGAGGAGGCCAGTGTAGAGGACTGCATGCTTGATATACATGAGTTTCTGGGCAAGTTTGCTTTTGAAATAGCATCAGAAATTGAAGTTGTGGGCACACTTCCAGATGTGGCAGAGAAAAGTGTGCCTGAGCCCACTCCAGATGATCCTCTTCCAGCACCTACAAACACATTACCTCCAAATTTTGCTGGCCCATCAGATGGAACGATACAAGGTCAAGTTAAACCTTGTCGGGTTACAGATACCCTTTTCCAGGTGACACTAACCAGATTCACTTTAGGACATAAGATTCCTTTTTGTGTAATGACAAAAATCTGGGTGAAATTTACAAAGATCATCAATCAGAAGCACTCCACTCATTTTGAGGCATCTTTTCTTCGTAAAAAGTAAGTTTTATAATAAAATTTCTATTTTGGGATACTTTTATTTTACTCTTGTTTACAAAACCAATATTTAGTTAAACTTAAAAATGTTAGCCAAATGGTAAATATATCTATATCACTCATAACAAAATGTTTTTGCATAAAACTAATTGAAGTAAAATGTATCAAAAGGTGGAGTGTCCTTTGCAGTCAACTCAAGACAAAGCTGAATTTGCGGAGAAAACACTTTAATGGGCCAGGGGGTATCCTCACTGACAACTTGGCTTTGACCAAAAGCCAACATCTACTTTTGGGGGCCTTAGATTGGAGGATAGTGGTGGAGGCAAAACTAGACCATCAGGAACCTCCACAAAATGACCCACATGCTGAGTCTGGTAATTATTTGCATACACCTGTCACAGTATCTGTCTTTTTTTCTATTACTTTATAATAATATTTTTTTTCAACCATTTTTTAGGAAGTGACATGGCTGAAAGCCTTCAGATGGATGGGGTGATGGCACAACCTCCATCAATTGTGCCTCCCCCATCCTCCACTGCCACACTTACCCAAGTCCTGGATGGGCTTAGGGTGGCAGTGTTAAGGCAATCAGCAGCCATGGAGGCTGTCCAGGCAAGCATGTTGGAGCAAAACTCCTTTCTAAGGTCCATAAGCCAAGATGTCAGGGAGATCAAAGAACATCTGACTGGCCCAATAGAAGGTGAGGTGGACCAGTGCCCTGCTGTGGCTGGACCGAGCACCCAGCAGGGTCCACGATGGTCCACCCGGATCCGTAAATTCAGCTTACCAGAGTCGGCTGCAAAGAAGTAGAAATCCGACTGAACGTTCCAAATGTATGTCCAAAAATGTAATCTGGTTAGTGCCCCTGGAAGGCCCACAAGGAATATCTTGATTTTGTATCGTTCCATGTGATGGGCCTGCCACATTTTGAGGTGATGTGTTTGTAGGAGGTGGAGGAGACACATCTGGTGGCGGCACAGGCACACTTTCCTCACCCACATCTGCAAGTGTGTCCACATCTTCATTTTCTGATGGTATTCCAAAACCAAATTTGTCCAGAAATTCATGTATTTTTAATGATTTAAATTGTTTGTTTTCATATGTTTAAAAAAATATTTTCAATTATGCATTTTTAAAAAAAAATAGAAATCTAAATATGGATTTTGAATAAAAAAAAATTTAATTTTCAATGACAGAATGTTTTTTGTACCTTCTTCCAACATAGAATAAAAATAAAAAATACTATGGTACAACAAATCTGGCCCTGGCCTGCAGGAGTATTGCAAAAAAAGGCATGTATTTACTCTGGAATGGCATGCTGGGATGTGCAGTTCCACATCCAAAAAAGCACTTTCACTTTAAAAACAACAAAAAGAAAAAGAAACATGTATTTGTGAACTATTGTTTGTAAATTAAAAGTTTTTTGGGTTTGGTATCTTACTTAATATCCAATTAACAAACAAAAATAGACAAAACCAAAAAAAAAATGCTAATTTATGCATCCACTTTGAGTAACACCTGCTACTCTATTAATTGACTGCATACATCGGCAGAGGAGGAAACCATCGCCTGCACACGCAGTGCTTGTGGTAGACCCTGGACTACCACACACACTGTGAGTAGTTCCATCGTAATGGATGCGAACTGATGTGTACAATGACGCTGCCTTTAAATGATGCACCCTTTAACTTATGCACTCCCTTAAAACTCTGTTTTGACGGTCATACAGGCCAGCGTTTGCAGCACCACTCTCCCGTTCACAAGCACCTCCCCTGTTACCACCCACAAACGGCACTATCTGTCACTCAAAGCAGCAACCTGATAGTGGCTTACGAGCAACCAAAATCAGATTGCAATGAATGGCTTGTGCACACGCACTGCGAATTATACGCATGCATAGATGGTTGAAAATCGCTCAGAGCAAGCGATTGCGCCTTAGTGAGTGGGTCTGAATCAGGTCCTAAGTTTCTACAGATTTGCTGTTATGCATATATCAAGACAGATGATGAATGTAATAAACATATCCTAAAGATGCTCTATTTATACAAGTGTTAATTTTTTATAAAAGGTATCCAATGTGTCTGACAAAAGTCAATAGTTGTTGCAACATAATATCATGTGGTATTTATGTGAAATGTTCAAAGTGGTATTGAAATGTTGGGGGGTCCCCTCAGGTGTCCTGCTTACACTTAAAAACCGTATTTGAGCTTGGTATATGTTGGCACTTAGTTTGAATAACATCCTCAAGGTAAAGTGTCTTAATCAACTGTTCCTCACACTGCATCCCAGATAGAAATGGATAAACAGAAAAAGCCATTATAGTGTATGCAGAGATTATAGGTATGTTAGGACATTGTAAAGAGGAAATGTTTTCTATTAATAATAATTCAACTATTGCTCAAATGAAAACAATATATATGACTGATTTTGATTTTGTAAATGTATGGTCACTGAAGGCAGACAATCTGAATGCTTTTTGTTTGGTTTTGTCATCTTGTGGCAATTATCACCCATGAAATGAAAATCTAAAAATATTGATTTATTGAATTTAGAGCACATGGAAGGTTTTTCATTAGCTTGTACATCACTTTGGAAGCCTGAGAGGGGTCTAGTGTAGGTTCATTAAAGTGTACATCTCTTATGGTGTTCTGTAAGTAGAAAAGGCAATTGCCTAGAGAGTAGATTAGTAAACAAGGTCTTTCATTTTTCTCTGCATATCCCTGTAGATTACCTGGCACCCAACACAGCAGGGAGTATTAAAATAGCCTCTGATCACAAGGTGTGGCTGACTATAACCAGGGGTCAGAGACCTCACCATATGTTATCCATTTTTGACTAAAAATTTATATTTCCACCATGTGTAAGGAGTTCCCAAAATCATTGAAATATACCTAACAGTCTGTACACTGGCCTGGTGTGATTTTATAGTCCATAAGACTATCTAACCAATTGCACATCTCAGAGCAGTTTTGCTTACACTCATGTTATAGCTTACATAAAAGAGATTAGTGTGAACATACCATATTTCATGTAGCCATTACACAGGGGAAATGATGCACAGTTATTTGTACTTAGGTTAAAAAAATATATGTGGGCACTCCTGTTATGGACCCTGGGTTAATTAGCAAGACAACTAGTAACCATGGACTGAGTCATGACATCTGCATTTTCCTGCTGTCTCCCAGCCAAGAAAAAGGCAAGTGTAATTATATGTACATTTTTCCTTTTTGTTTTGAATAGCAACACTCATTTTTAAATAACAACTTGTTCCTGGCGCTAATGTGTTTCAAAAGATAACGTAATTATATAATATTACCACAATGTACTCATCTCAAAAAAGCTGCTGCTCTTGTGGGTTTCCAATCCACACACAGAACAGGATACTGAGCACAAACAATGGAGAAGCGCTAATTAATAAACAAATTTGGAAAACTAATTGTGATAAAATGGGGACCACAAGTGAAGATAGAATATCTATGTAATATTTAACCCTTTTTATTTATATAATTTATGTAACTAAGTATTATACATTCTTTTGTAAATATAGTGTTCCATTATTAGTCTATTTTCTTATACCCAGTCTTCAAAGAAACTACTAGATTGCTAAGGTTACATTATAACTTTTATGTATTGCTAAAAGCAGAGTGAGACCAACTAATGGGGTGGTAGTTTGTGTCGCTGATCCTGTACAATTTTGATAAAGTGTTAGGGGACCTGTAGCTTCTTTGCTTTTTCTGTCGGTGATAGTAAAGAGATGTGTGATATAATGGGCAGTGATAGAATATTCTTTGTGAGTATTATATTAGACTCTGCCCTCACTACCTCAGGACTTGGGGATCTATGTAGTTACAGTTCTGACGTCTATATATTACCAATCACGGTGATATAGTCATTGGCTCTGTTCTAGTCAGGGCCAAATCAGAGATACCTACAGGGATCCCTGACAATGTAATACCTTCAAGTGTAAACAATAGTGGTACAGATAAAGCAATCATTGGTGATTGAAGGGACAGGAATTTGCCATTGTACACCACTGTTATGTATGCGCTTACCAGACAGTCACATGTTAGCACATCAGAGAAGATCAGTGGTGGCTGCTCTTATGTAAGGGTTAATCATGGCAAGATCTCGGCAATTTTCTCAATAGTGGATTCTGATTCTGGTCCAGTTGGTATGAAATGTGTGTTTACCAAGTAAGGTATCTATATTTCCCATATTCTACCATGTTGCAATATTCATATAAGAAGTATCCTATTTTTGGAAATTGATCTTGTCAATATATAGACTGAATGAATAATTATAATTATACAAATCAACCTCTGTGAATAGTGAATCAAGTCCTGTCGTCTTTTCTGACCTTGCCTCTGGATCTACCAGAAGCAAAGTAGGTAAAGTAGGCAAGTATGGTGTATGTTATTATCTCCTGAGCAACTTCCTGTTTCTAGCTCATTGTTATTAGAGAAGGGCACGGACTCCTGTGTTTTGGGTTTGGGAAAAACCACCCTCACATTTTATAGTTTTTTTTGGCAAAGCCACTCTCAAATATTTTGGTTCAGATTTTGTTTTGGTTTTGGATTTCATTAAAATGTATTAAAACAGCTAAATTCATGTAATTTGGACCTGTTTACTTTACATGCAATCCAAAACCAGAGAGTTGCTTTTTAAATCCGAGTTCCAAACTTACAGCAGTCCCGAGCCAGGACTCGTTTCTACTTGGCACCCCAAAAGTGATTAAAGCCGGGAATTGATTCTACTCTGAACCCCAAAGTTCATGTGAGTTCGTTTTTCAGGAAAACTAAACCACACATTTCTAATTTTTATGCATTTTGGGATGGTATAAAATTCAACATTTTCCTACAGATTATCTAAGAATAAAAACTTAGTTTTGAAAGCCAACATACTTGGAATTAAGATTAATTTTAGGGAACATCAAAGAGCACTCAATGTCTTTATTTCAAAGATAAAGTCACCATCTAAAGTGAGGGGAAGCTGTAGTGATGAAGGTAACTGGTAAAAGATACAATTATCTAAGTTAATGTTTACGGTCAAAGGATTTTAGTCAGCTAAACTATGTATAAAATGGACTTACCATCTAATTCAGATATTAAATCACATAGGACCTTGTTATTACAATTTTCTATTAAGGTTTGTAATTACTGTGTTCTTTAATTTCATGAAACAAGGACATATCCATTACAAGCCTGTACAATTAAGAGAAACGTGTCAAGCCTTGCAGTTTTAATTCACATGTAGCAAACTCAAGGCTGTCTGCAGGGAGGCTGTCAAACTGTGAGATGTACAGGTTCCACTGGTCTAGGTTAATTGTCCATTTGTCCCAAGCAATGTGATGCATTTCTATCAATATTCCAAATTATTCATTAAGCCTATATTTACTTAATATTGGGATGAAAATGTCCACATAAGGAAAGACAAAACCGTAAAAAATGTATTGTGGTTTACCAGCCTTGATGATTACAAAATACAGGGTCCCCCTCATTCCAATGCATCAGAGGACAATGGTCCTAACCTGTGCAATGTATCATACACTATGGGACTCATTCATATATTCATATATATATAAATATATATATACAGTATATATAAATATATATATATATATATATATATATATATATATTAATTAAAATATCTGTGATTTATGACTCCTTGCATCAGGAGAGGAAGCAAGCACAGTAAGGTTGTGTGTTTACACAACTGCAACTTAATTAACCATGGAAGCACAATGGCATAGTAACAGCCCTCGCGGTGGTGATGTGGTATGCTTCGGGCTGGAGAGGTGCTTTCCCCACTCTTATAGCAGCCAGCTATTCACTGTTAAGTGGCGTAGCAACAGCCCTCATAGTGGCGATGTGGTATGCGTTGGGCTGGAGAGTTGCCTTCCCCACTCTTCTAGCAGTCAGCTATTCACTGTCACTCTTGTCATTCACAATGTGTCTACTGTACCAGCCCACTCTCCTCCATTATTACCCCAGTGAATGTTAGTTTTCTTATATGTCACTTTATATCATTATCATTTAAAATTAGGGGATGATATAATTTTTATTTTATTTTTTGTAATATATCTCTTGCTTCACAATAACCACCACATGAGAAGTTTTAAAAATCTATTTTTCAGGTTACAAATGTGAAACGGGATGACTTTATGTGTTTGAGTATAAAAATAATATAAATTGCATTATAAGTATGATAATTTGAATATATGCAAATTATAATGCCCACAATAAAACTTGTTTGTAAGTGATGCAAATAGATGCACTCTTTTTCTGTGTAGATCACATAAAGAAATATATAAACAGTGATTTGCATATAACTAGTATTATAATGTAAAAATATATTAGAAATAAAAATTAAAAAGTTAACCTCCCTATTTCTACTGGTGTGTGATTTAAACTACCCCCAGTGTAATGAAAGTGTTTATACTGTACACTTTCCTAATGTGGAGGATTGGGTAAGATCCTTATGGGTTGTTTTCTCTGTAATATAACTGAGGTTTTCTCTTGTTTTGGGGAGAACAGGAAAATCTGTTCCTCTATGCTAAGCCAGCCATCGGATGGGCATCGGAATGCTGCACCCGATGGCTTGCAACCATTGAATTCTCTGTAATTGATGGAAAAAGTACTTCAATCAAATTGGAAACATTGATTGTTGCTAACCATCAGTCAAGTCCATCCCTAGCCAGCAGCAGGGGGGAAGCAGATACTGATATGACTTTCAGGAGCTGTGTGTCTCTCATGGATACTGAGGAACTGGTAAAATATATAAGATGATGACTAATAAGCAGTTCTATGTAGCCACTTTTGATTGGCTGTGTCTATCCATCTGACCACACTAAAAACAAATGCTTTAACATTGCAGCCAAAATTGATCAATTAATTGAATTAGCAGCCACTACAATAAGTGCAAGGAGTGCATCTGCTATGTGGACCAGAGATGAGGGGGAGGGGGGGGCGGTCAACTCCCTTGCCAAAGTTGCATGTGCAATATACATTTTTCACCATTGGGTGGTACATAGGAGCCCTTACAAACCTTTGCTATGAGGCCTTCAATTACCTAGGGCTGTATTCAGGATGGATCGCAATGCTGCATTCGCAGGCAGCCGGCCAATGTTTGCATTCTGCGCATGCGCACAAGATGCAGTACCATGCGGTACGATTGGGAATGCGATCGCAGCCAGTACGCAGACCCATTATTCAGTGATTGACAGTTAGTGCTGATTGTGGGTGGTGACGGGGTGGTCGTGCGAACGCAGGCGTGTCAGTGCGTTCAAACGCCATTGCAGGGGCGTGCATAAATTATTCACAGTGAACCCATACGCAGCCTGTGTACTCACTGCGTGCAGGAAGTTTATCAACTTCTGCGGCAGGGTCAGGTCACCCACAAGTGTGCATACAGCTCCAATGTTACCGATGATTTTACATACTTGCACATTAGTACGGATGTGAGAAGAGGATAACGGGGCGACATTATGTAGTGTTGGGCGTCTGCAGCTTGTGCTGTGATGGCAGTGCAAATGCATTCATTAGCACATTTTCACAGCGGCCGGTTGCGTGTGAACGCAACATTGTGATCCAAACTGAAACAGGCCCCTAGTTATGCCCCTGTGGCCACCTATTACCATTATTTAATTGTCATGTTCTTATGGACTACTGCAGGAGAGCCAACTTACATTGAATTATTAAGGAATAGAGAACCGATGTGGAGGTTGTATACTTCTTTTTTTTTTTTTAATACTGCAGATGTGACCATTACTATTATTTTGTGTGTCTCTGACTGCATTCCCTTATTTTTACAGAGCATAATACATTAGGGGTGTTTGATTATATTGCTTGCCTAACACGTGTGGATCCTGTGCTTCCATTAGATGTACATACACACACTTATACACTTGACATAAGTATTACTCTTGTGCACATGCCTAGGCACATCCACATCTGCATACAGTCACAAATACACGTCTTGTTGTGTATGATATTTCCTACATACAGTAAAAGTGCATAAGTGGCCAACACCACCACTAAATGGTCCTCTGCGGGTCATTCAGACCCGCTCGCGAGCGCAGGATGCTCGCAAGCGGGTCGATGTTCCCCCAATGCGCATGCGCACGACGGAGGGAGCTCCGTCGTGCGCATGCGCGAGACCCGGACAACGACAGCCAAGCTGTTGCTCCGGGTCTCGCACCAAAGGTGGCGTGCAGTCGATGTTGACTGACAGCATGCCCCCTTTGGTGGGCGTGCCGGGGGCGTGGCTGCCAGACGGAGGCGTTCCCATGGGAACGCCTACCGTCTGAAGCCGGCCCCACTGACATCACTAGTGATGTCAGTGGGAGTGATTTTGGCTCTGATAGAGCCAAAATAACTCCTGGGCTTGCGGCAGTGAGACCCTACCGCAGGGTCTCCATTGCAAGCCCGATGGTCGCGATGGTCTTGACCATCGCGACCATCTTTTTGGCCGCTCACATATGCTGTGGGTGGTCACCCACAGCTATGCGAGCGGCCAGGAGGCCGTTCCATTTCCATGTAGGAGGGCACTGGTTCAGAGCTAGCGCTCTGGTCAGAGCGTCCGGCTCTTAATCAGGAACTCTGTGTGTATAAAAAAATAAAATGAATGTATTCTGCCAGTATCTAAAATTAACATTTTACATTGTTTTCAGGCAGGCAGGTGTATATTAGCAGAAAGAAAAACCTGATAACAATATGAATCGTATGGTAGACTTTAGCCCCTGCATCTCTGCTACCTTGGTACCAAGGATATCTGCCTTTTTTTTTTTACAAATCCGGGCTCCTTTGTAGCTAAAACAAAGTGGTATGCCATGATCCAGGTAATTAATGCACTGTTCATTTCATGTAGCAACAGTTTGAAGTGAAGGCCAGCAGTTCACCACCATAGTCAGCCTCTCGGTCCAAAATTCAAATAGGGGAGCCACAACAACTGCCAGTGAGGATATAACCAGTGAGGATAGCAGTTGGTGTGGTTCCCCTACTTGAATTTTGGACTGCGCTGCAGCGCCACCTCTGGAGCCACCACTGTTAGTCAGTAGGTATTCCTGCTTCTGACAGTGGTATTGTGTACTGTGCCCAGGGCTGCCAAGAGCCGCTCTGGGCCTGAGTGAAGGGTGATTGGCCTAATCGTGGAAGGCGTGGCCACGCCCCCTTAAGGAAAAAACTAATAAACATTGTTGCACTGTTGCGTCGGGGATGGGGGCACTGTGAGCCCTTCAGCCCAGTGCATATCCGGGGAGGGCATGATCAGGATGAGCGCTCCCACCCACAGGCAGACAAGACTGCTTGCTGCTGACTGCAACAGCAGTCTGCCTTTGCACCCCAGCACATAGCAGCTTGCAGGGCCGTAGGGAGGGTGGTGCGGCCGGTGCCACAGGGCAGAATCCTCCAGCGGCACCGCCCACACACTTCCCGGCACTGGGGGTCTGCAGGAAGAGACTTCTGGCAGTGGTGCGCGGCGCACGAAGAACGTTGGCGCAGGATCCCGCCCCCTGGAAGGAAAGGTAAGCGCTCAGGGGTGGAGGATGGCAGAGAGGGAGCGAGACGGGTGGCAGTGTTGCACAGGGTGCACTGCCATCCAGATACAGCGCTGGCAGCTTGTGCTGGGCTGCTCAGCTGACAGGGAGGAGGGGGGTGACGTCTGACTCGGGATCCCGCTGAGCCCCTCCAGCAAGCCCGGGCTCGGGTAATTAATACCCCCTCCTCACAGAAGTCCTTGTGTAAACTTTTGCAGGAGATGGGAGTTTCTACAAGCACATTCCAAAGAGCTGTAAAAAAGAGCAGACTTGCTTCCATAACATGGAGAGATGTATTCAAGCCATTGCCTGGCTGCTAATGGCGAACACTTTCAACAGTAGCTATGTTTCTTATAGGCAAAGATCTGTTTCAAATTTCACTAAATTATGTAAATTACTTTAAAAGTTTTAAGAAAATTTTGGAGCCAATAGCGAGTGAAACAACCTCAGCAAAAAATCAACTAAACAGAAAATGTAAGTACTGTAGTTTGCTTGACTTACTTTCATGGGTGTACCTCCCACTTCAATAGAAGCGTACAATAAAGGTGCATACAAAATCAAACAGCATTGCAGGAATAAACCATACCCTGGGCCTGGAAGAAAGCAAGTTGAAGCACACTTTAGACAGAGCCTGATTTAACTTTGGGAATAGAGGCCCTGATTCAGAGCCGGACGCTCTGACAGAGCGCTCGCTCTGAATCAGGGCCGGCCTTCTTGTTTTTTAGAGCGGCCTCCTGGCCACTCGCATAGCTGTAGGTAACCACCCACAGCTATAGCGAGCGGCCAGGAAGATGGTCGCGATGTTCAAGACCATCGCGACCATCGGGCTTGCGACGAGACCCTTGTGGTAGGGTCTCGTTGCCGCAAGCCCCAGAGAGATTTCGGCTCTCACAGAGCCGAAATCTCTCCCACTGACATCACTCGTGATGTCAGTGGGGCCGGCCCTAAACGGAGGCGTTCACATGGGAACGCCTCCGTTTGGGCAGCCACTCCCCCGGCCTGCCCACCAAAGGGGGCGTGCTGTCACTCAACATCGACAGCACTCCCCCTTTAGTACGAGACCTGGAGCGACGGTTTGCCTGTCGCTATCTGGGTCTCGGGCATGAGCACGACGGAGCCAGCTCCATTGTGCGCATGCGCACTGAGCCACCATCGACCCGCTTGCGAGTGCATAGCACACACGAGTGGGTCTGAATCAGGCCCAGAGTAAGATATTGCAAGTAACTGTGCATCTTGGTAAAACCACGCTGCACTGCAGGTGGTACAGATGTAGCATGTGCAGAGAAGTTTAGATTTGGGAGGGGTGTCCAAACTGACATTTAAATTGCAGTGTAAAAATAAAGCTGTGCAGCAGTTTTGGGCTACAGGCAAAAGCAGCTAGTATTTACCCCACATGCACCCTTGCATTGCAGCATGGTTTGTCCAGGTCCACAGTTACTTGCTATTTTTACTCTAATCCCATCTATGAGTGAGGCCCACAGTCAGAACAGAATTGTAACTCAGAGATTTACTAAAGTCACATCTGCATCACATGGAAAACACGATATCACATTCCAATAGATGGCAAAAATTGGACACTTTACATGGGTAGGAATACAACTCAAGTAAAAAAATAAATAGAGGAATCACATAGAAGTGCATGTGAACAGTTTGTTGTGCTCAAGCACTGCACAGATTCAATGTGATCTCTGCAGGGTCCCTTTGTGTTACAATGTAAAGAAATTGTTAAAATAGAAATAAATTGGCATGGCCAGTCCCCTTCCTAAGAGCATATTCAATCCCTGAACCCTGATGCTTTTCTGTTAATAAAATTAATTGGGGGGGAAACGGAGTAGTAATTCCAGTAATAAGCACAGGGCTTAACCAGCATTTTAGTTTTTGACTGTGTCTGTTTCTATTTTTTGCATATTTCTTTTCATAGTGAAAGAAATAAGATACACACACTTGTATATATGCAGGTATATACTAGTATTTATTCGCCAGGTAGCCAGCTGTTGTGTCCAGTACTGAAAGGGTTTCTTTTTTCATATCTCTTCCCCTACCTGCCCATCTCTCTTGTCTCTCATTTCTCTTTCTCCTCTCTCCTTCCCCCATGTTTCTCTTTCTCTCTGTGTGTGTCTCTCTTCTCTTCCCCTATGTATTTCACTCTCTCCTCTGTTTATCCCTCATATTTGTCTCTCTCTTTCCCCATGTCTCTCTTCTCATATCTCTATCTCTCTCTCCTCCACACGTCTGTCTCTCTCCCCAATGTTTCTATCTCTCTCCCTCCTGCCTCTATCTCTCTGTACCTCATGTCTGTTTCTCTCATGTCTATTTTCCACCTTATGTCTCTCTAGGCTATGCCACCTTCTTTCAACTTGCATCACCTTGGCACCTACCTTTTGATTTTCTCCTTCCTCCATGGAAGATGGGAAAGCTGTACGGACTCCAGAATGCCGATGGCTCTTGTCTGCTCCCTCTGGTGGTTCCCATCAACAGTCAAAATGTCACATTTGGACTTTGAATATCTTCCACTGATGGATTAGAAGTCAGGGTCTTAGGTTGGGGAAAGAACCGAAGGCGAGGGGTCTGGATATATGTCTTCCTCATCCACAAATACTGGATGTTGGCTAGACCTGACTGAAGGGAGTCTAACCTGCTGGGAGGTGTTCACCAGTGACCCCTCCAATTGGAATTTGGGTTTAAGCTGCACCCAGCAAGTAGGTCGCGGCCCTTTGCTCAAGTATCCGGTACAAGTGGGAAATGGAAGTACACAAACACAGGGAAAGCACTGGAAGAGAATAGAAGAATGGATCTAGAAGCCAGTACTCGGGTGCTGTACTGTGGACACACAATGGTGATCCAGACGCAGGACTGGTACAGGAGTATGGCACTAGGAGATAGTACTCGAGTGACGTACTGAGTACACGCACTGGTGAATGACACTAGGAAGAATTTGTAGTAGAAAGGAATGTGGAACCTGGAATGCTGCAAAAGAAAGTAATCACTGGAAGTAGCAAAGTTGTTCAGGCAACTTCCTGTTGCCCGGAGCCCGGCTAAATACCCTTAGGTCCTGATCCATTGGAGAATGGTATCAGCTGACAGCAAACCATGCTACCACTGGGTGAAGGTTAATCAGGTGATGTAGACTGTCATGGCTGCATCTGTGACAGTAACCGCAGGAACCAAATCACGGAGCAAAACATGGATGTCCTAACCTTTAGAATGTGATACGGTCCAATGAAGTGTGGGGCAAATTTCTTGCTAGGGACCTTCAACCAAATGTTCTTGGTAGACAGCCATACTCTGTCTCCAGTTCTCAGAAGAGGAATGGCAAGACCTTTTTGATCCGCAAACTCCTTGTAACTGTAACTTCTAGAAGTTTTTTTTTTTAACAAAGAGTGAAATTTCTTCCATATGAATTTTCCTTCCATATGAATTTTCTTCCATATGCCTGAAAATGACTCTACAAGGTTTGTGACAGCAGGTATTTCCACTGGAGGTATATCTTGAAAGTCCAGAACGTGTGGATCTTTACTATATACAGCATAAAATGAAGTAGAACTTGAGGAGGTATGATACCTAAAATTATGGGCATATTCTGCCCTAGGTAACAAATTGACCCAGTCATCTTGAGTTGAAGACACGAAGAGTCTAATAAATGTCTCCAATTTTTGATTAACCCTTTCAGTTTAGCAATTTGTATGTGGGTGATAGGTGGATGAAAACTTCAATTTAATCCCACAAGAAGAACATAAATCCCTCCAGAATTTGGCCACAAATTGTACACCCTTATCAGACACTATCTCTTTAGGTAGTCTGTGAAGACGAAAGATGTCACAGATAAAAATTTTGGACAACTGTGGTGCAGAAGGAGGTCCAACTAAAGGAATAAAATGGGACATCTTCAAAAATCTGTCTACTACCACCAAGATGGTATTCTGTCCTTTAGAAGATGGTTACTCAGAAATAAAATGCATTGATAGATGGGTCCAGGAGTATTCGGAATGGGTAGAGGATGTAAAGGACCAGCAAACAAGGAGGCATGAGCCCAGGTTAGTAACTTCTTATGTAACTGAGGTGCTACAAAGATCTTGCCAGGAGGTGGAGTCAAAAGTTGGGTATGAGCAAAGACAAGAGGGTCCAGGATTGGGTGAATTTTAGGTTGGTCATCTTCTTCCTGTGGAGGTAGAAAGGACTGGGAAAGAGCATCAGCTTTTTTATTTTGAATATCAGGATAAAATTGGACATTGAAATCAAATCTGGAAAAAAGAGACCAGCGAGCTTGTCTGGCATTTAAATGATGGGTTGTCTTGAGATATAGAAGATTTTTATGATCAGTGATAATCGTAATATGAAAATTGGCACCTTTCAAAAGGTGTGTCTATTCTTCTAGTGCCAACGTCATGGCTGATAATTCTTGGTCCCCTATGGCATAATTTCTCTCAGCTGCGGAAAATTTGCGAGAGAAAAAAACCACAAGGATGATGCTTTCCATCTACCGCCACCTAGGATAGTACTGTTCCCACTCTGCCTGAGGAGGCATCAACTTCTAACCTCCTCAAGACTCAAGTATGAGTAGGAGTGGGGGTGATGACAACAACAGCAGGGTAAGGTGGTAGATATCCGTCACTTTGATAGGAAGTATAAATATCAATCCATCGCCTCTTCATTCCATGCTCTATTTTCTTTGATAACACTGTGTATGGTAGAATCTGCAGAGCATGAATAATGGACAGCATGCAGAACAGGGGATTAGAAAAATGTAACCTATGTACAGCATGCAAATAGGAGATTAGTAGAACTTGACCTATGTACAGAATAGAGAATAGAAGCTTAGCAGAAATTTACCTCTGTAGTGAATGCAAAAGATCAGATTAATAGAACATAATCTATGTACAGAACGCAAAATAAGAAATTAATAGAACTTGACCTATTTACAGCCTGCAGACCCGAAGGTTAGTAGAATTCAACCATTACATAATGCAGAATAGGAGCTTAGTAGAATTTGGGCAGCATGCAGAATTTTAGTTCACTAGTTCAAATTAGAGTGAAGGCTGGCTAGTAGAATTTGAAAAGGCAGAAACCACTGGCTTAGGTAAGATTCCTGCTACATTGTCACCCCTATATGTGACAGAGATATTCATATAATTCACGACCATACTCTTTAAACCATCTAGCAGATTGTCAGAATATAGGTTATGTGAGAAGCTGAGATTGGTGAGATAAGTACTTCTTCTCATGTGCACCAAATTTATTGTTTAAAAATAATTGATTAGCACAAAAGGGAACCACTTGTACCTTAAAACAGAATCTATAAATACTGTAACTTTTAACCAGTTAGATAACAAAATTACATACACCGTTAAACATAAAGTACCCTATCATATTCTGTAAAAAGCAACTAAGAGCAGAATCGGAGCACTCCACAGAATACATTGCAGTGTAAATGTTTCTTCACATAGATTTCCTGTTAATTAGGGTAATGTATGAACTGCCAGATCTGTGGAGTTACAGTGCTCTATGTGTACAAGTGCTCACACAGTAGTAGTGTGCATAGTATGTTATAAGGTGCAAGCTAACTTCATGTTTTTGGAATCACCCCAGCAAAGCAAACTGCACCCTTTTTTTCTGTTAGTGGAATAATGGAAAATGTGCTATGATAGAAACTATAAAAACTTCAAAACAAAGTTCAACATACAGTACTACAATACTTGCTGTCTCTCCCAGGATGTCCTGGAGACTCCCTTATTTTAGATGAAGTACTTGTGATAAGTTCAGGGCCTTTATGATGCTAATCACAGCATAATGACCCCACACTTGCCCCTTGGATCTCCCCTCAAGGATCTCCCAGAGGAAGGGTCGAAAAGTACAGAAATCTACATATCGCTATTATAATACCAATCTTTTTATTCAAACTTGTACATTTTCCTTCAAAATACTTGCCTAGTCATTATAGCTTTGTTTATGTCTGAAATGAATCATGTATGTTACTTTATTAGTATGGGATTGCGGTGGGAGATAATTATAATAATTTGAAGGAAGAAAAAGTTAGTGCACTATACCACATAGTAGTAAATTAATTACATTATTGATGTTCATTAACCCCAATGTGTATGATAAAAATGTTAAATACTATACTGTGATATGTTATTCAGTACATTATAAAGCAACCAATTCTGTGGACATCTGAAATTAACATCCTTACTAATATTGATACATGATAACCAAACTTTGGATCACAGCAATTATTGGTCTTCATTTCTGAATCTTTGACAATCTTTGGATTCATAACCGTAAATGAATGGTAACAGCTCATTGGTGGCCACAGTTATACCCATTTCAGACATACGACCTGGGAAATTGCCTGCTCAGACCCGGGAATTTCTCCTGTGCAAATTCCCGTGTATTTGGTAGAGACCCCCCTTTCACACTACAACGTCTACCCGGAAAATTCCCAGGTAGACCCCTCTCAGACAAGAGCAGGGTTTTTTAGATTACATGGCAACTGCTGGACACAAACATGAGATGGAGCTGATGTGAGTGGTGCCAGGCCCTGATCACACACAACTATGTGCCACCTGTGACTGGCATGCTGTGTATGTGGGGGTGCACATCATTTGAAACACCTCCCAACATGTCCTCAAACTACCTCCCATGGGTGCCCTGGTAGCTCGCCCCCATCCCCAGGCCTCTGGCTGGGCTGCCCCTGGACACAAGGCTCCTGCCTGGCACTGATCATGGGCACAGAGAAGAGCAGAGCAGCGGCCAAGGTGCCAGGGCTGGACAGGCCGGGTACAGATGCACGTAGAGCCGTCACCCACCCATATTTGTGGCAGCAGCAGCGTCCCACCCAGCCCTCCCCGCCTCTCACCTCTACAGTGGCCGGGGCAGGCAGAACCCCCAGCGAGCCAGCATCTCACCCCATCACCCGATGCTATGTTCGGGAAATAGGGGCAGTACTGGTGGTCCAGCGGGAGTGTGGGTGGGTGGTGAGCGGCAGCGCTGAGCATCCTATAGGACGCTCTGCGCTGTCAGCTCAAAGCAGCAGCGCTGAGGATCCTATAGGATGCTCTGCGCTGTCAGCTACATGTAAAAGCTGCTTGGTGCTGCCCGGGAGCAGTAAAATTCCCGGGTAGCACCATTCAGACAGAAGCAGGGTAATTTCCCTGGACTTAAGTCCCGGGAAAAGCCCTGGTCGATTGCAGGGGCGGTACCTTTCAGACAAACGGGGCTACCCGGGAATTTGGCTGAGGCAGGCCAAATTCCCGGGAATCTCGAGATGTCTGAAAGGGGTATTAGTGATATTCTCTGGATCTTTGGATGTTTGAGGTCTTGCTGGGTTTTGATTTCAAACGTGGTCCTTTTTGTTACATTCAGGCATATTTTATGTTTTTTTTCTACATACTGCATGTGTGTGTAATTTCATATGCTTGGTATGTGTCAAAAAATTGATATATTTAATGTTTGTCAGTGCCTCTATCATTTGCATTGTTCTAGTGTATGCATCCAGTCAAGTGAATCTTAAAACTCTACATTCTTATTCTTGTTAACTCACATTATTTATCCAATATACCAGAGTTATGGAGTTAACAATCTAAACAGTCCTGTTATCCTATTGGAGGTACTTGTATAGAATATTAACTTTTGATTCAGAAGGAGTCTGAGACCCCAATCAATGAGAAAGGTATAGTCACTTGATGTTTACTGTGTTCACATTCCCGTAGAACACTAGAAAAAGAAGACTGGTGATTTACATCACCTGCTGCCTGACTTCTAACAAAAACGAATCAATAAACACTGATTTAAATACCTCCAAAGGAAGCATAGATTGTATATAACTCTTGTTTAACTATGATAAAAGTTGTATTAAATTGCTAAATCTTAATCTGTATTACCTGCACATTGCATGCCACTGAGCAATAGATCTTATATAGCAGGTTTATGCTTACAGTATCTAATTTTACATTATATTTTCTATTGTATTTATATTTTGCGATGATAATAATATTACTTTCCTTGATTTAATAACATAAGTTATGGTAGTCAAAATATTGTGGTGACTGATCATACCCAACATATTTTTACATAGTCATAACCACACTGAGATGTTAATTGCTTAACAAAACTGTGTATTCCCTCTATTTTGGCAATTATATTATTATGTTAACAGTTCATATTCTAAGTGCTAAGAGTCCTTTATGAGTATCAACATGTTCCATACAGAATATCATACAATTGGGTGCCCCAAAAGAAAACTATTAAACAGGGAAGAGAAATTAATATTGCCAACATGCATTTCAATTATTATCATGAAAGTTAAAAACTTTAGCTGGAATTACAGCATAAAATAAAATTTCTAAATATTTTGAAATTAAACTAATGAGTAAATAAATAAAATAAAATACATGGGACATTTCAGCACCTGACGAGAGAGTGTGTCACTTTGTTTGGTGTCTGTGTAAAGATATGACAGGTACAGGCATGATTTCAATTAGCTGCCAGATCTTGCGCTTTATATTTTTTCTATCTGTTTCTTCCCAATGCCCAGTGTACAGCTGCTGCTGTCAGCTAAGCTTCTTTTATAACAATTTACAAAAATAAAATACAGTGTTAGATTTACCGTACTCTTATTGTCACAATACACAGAAACAAACACAAGACCCATCACTGCTATCTAGACAATACTGTTGATGCCACTTTTTTGCAAGATGTAATAAATATCATAAGTAATTCAGAAATTAAACCCCCCAAGCACCTGGGCCTGCCTGAGTCTCGGTGGCCCTGCATTATTGGGTTGTTTCTGTGTGACAATGGTGGCATGAGCAATGGCTCCCAAACCTGGATTTCAGCAGAAAATTCTAAGTTTCATGGAATTGCCCCACTATCCAAACATTGGCACATTAGTCCCAATATGATGGAGGTTGGAATGCATTCCACCTGCTGCATGCACTAAGGATTGTGCTAACACAGACAAGAGATGTGGCCATGTCTACTGTAGATTGAGCAAACCTAATATGATGTCAGGCCCACAGGATTCATATGCTAAGTCCCCATTCAACAACTGTTGGGAAGTATGCCATCTCCTCCTTAAACACCTGTTCATTTCAACATTCACCAATAGATGTTTGCTGTTCCTCTGTAGCTCTCCCACCATGGGACAGACAAGTTTGCAGGCTGGATGGAGAGACATATCGCCTAAATCAGGACTGTTGGGGAATATACATCAATACATTGTCCTAAGCATGGGCAGAACAGTGCATCACTAGGCTCCATAGAAAAATTTGGTTAGTGTCCCAGCAATGCTACTCTACCCTTCTGGGTCCCCCAGCTCACAGATCCATACTGAAATGTATGAATGAAACCAGAGAATGTACTCTAGATTGCAACAAGAAAAAAAGCAGCACATTCCAAACAAATGTCCTGTAGCTCATTGAAAGAAAAAAATAAACACTTTTTCAATTCTTGTTTATTCATTTTACTATTATTATAATATGACTCAATCAGCAGTTAACATAGGGCATCATTCAGAGGCGGTCGTAGGATGCAAGCGGTCATTCTGAAACAGGGCCGCCTCCATATCGGTCATTAGGCTGTGGGTTAACACCCACAGCTCTAATGACCGCTAAGGGCGATGGTCGCAATGGTCAAGACCATCGCGACCATCGGGGTTTACGATGAAACCCTAAGGTAGGGTCTCGTCAACCTTAAGCCCCAGGGAGCTTCCTGCTCTGTTTGAGTGGGAAACTCCCCACTGACATCACTGATGATGTCAGTGGGGCCACCCCCAAACGGCAAGCGTTCCGACAGGAACGCCTCCGTTTGGCCGGGCACGCCCCCGGCCCGTCCAGCACATGGAGCGAGCTGTCACTCAACATCGACAGCTCACCCCGTCTGCTGTGAGACCCCTAACGATGGATCGCGCATCGTTAGCTGGGTCTTGCGCATGCGCACGATGGAGCCGGCTCCGTCGTGCGCATGCACACGAGCAACATCGACCCGGTTGTGAGCTCGTAGAGCTAACGACTGGGTCTGAATAAGCTCCATAGTCCCTAAGCACTCATGTGTTCACTAGAGCTATGCTTCTTGAGGCCTAGTAACATTTGGGTTTTTTGTATACACAGTGAGTATATCTTATATGCAGGTGCATTAGAATTCTATATGTTATTGTTCTTTGTATGCAGTAAAAGAGTTGATGCATGAGCTGCTGAACATGACAAACACAACTTATACCATATACCCTGGAAATAAGTGGGAACATGCTTCCTGCAATTAAAATGTCAGGATAAATTGGCACTAAAGCAGCACTTAATAGGACATGACTGAGCCACCTACAGTACAATGAATGAGAGCACTGTACTGTGATGCAAACAATGTGGACAGTGAAGGGAAAGTCTTAGTCCTGCTTAGTGTCATGGGAGCAGAGACATACAGCTTGCTGACACCTGTAAAGCCTGCTGACAAATCTTTTAAATACATTGCTAATCTTATGCAGAATAATGTAATTGCATAAAGATTCAGGTTCTACAGAATGAATTAGCACAAAGGTGAAAGTATCTCAGAATAAATTGTCAGTTTGGCGTGATGGCTACATTACGGCACAATCCAGTGTGTGTAATGCTTTGTGAGTTTAGTGTGTGGAATGTTTTGTGAGTCTAGTGTGTGGAATGCTTTGTGAGTCTAGTGTGTGTAATGCTTTGTGAGTCTAGTTTGTGGAATGTTTTGTGAGTCTAGTGTGTGGAATGCTTTGTGAGTCTAGTGTGTGGAATGCTTTGTGAGTCTAGTTTGTGGAATGTTTTGTGAGTCTAGTGTGTGGAATGCTTTGTGTGTTTAGTCTGTGGAATGCTTTGTGAGTCTAGTGTGTGGAATGCTTTGTGAGTCTAGTGTGTGGAATGCTTTGTGTGTTTAGTCTGTGGAATGCTTTGTGAGTCTAGTGTGTGGAATGCTTTGTGTGTTTAGTCTGTGGAATGCTTTGTGAGTCTAGTGTGTGGAATGCTTTGTGAGTCTAGTGTGTGGAATGCTTTGTGAGTCTAGTGTGTGGAATGCTTTGTGAGTCTGCGTGCTTGATTCAGAGAGACACACAAAGCCAATGGTTATGTAGTTGAGCAATATTTTGCTACTGTGCATGTGCGAAAATCCCTAAAAACTACTATGACGCATGCATTACACAGAGTGTACACACAAATGTGCTGTTGCGATCAAGGCGCACGGTGTCAGAGATGTCTTGGAAAAGTGATGGAAGTTTATGGGTGCTTATTGGGAGGTGGCATAGTGCCCGCACGGAGGTGGTCTATCTCATGGGCATGTTATAGGAGTGTCAAGGCCATGTCTGTTGAATTAGTTGCATACACAGACACTCAACCACTCACATAGAAGGCCCTAAACTAATGGAGAAACTGCATTTGCCATAGGGTTGGTGCAAGTTTAAATGGTGTGACCAATGGTACATCTAAAGACACACCAATCGGTATTTCAACACCTATTGATTGAGGGAGTGGGATGCAGGTACTAATTACCTGGGCCCATGCTTGTTGGAGGGGCTCGGTGATGCTGCGCCCCCTCCCTCTTACCTGTCAGCAGCCCAGTACATGCTGCTGTATGCTGGGCTGCAGTGGGAGACTGCTTGCTGCTGCTGGGCTGCAGTCTCCTCTGTCTGTGAGGAGGAGCGATCACACTGACCATGCCCCCCCTTATATATCAGCCAGGCTGAGGGGTTCACAGTGTCCCCCCTCCCCAGCAAACAGCGTAGGTTTTTTCCTTTTATTTTTTTCCTGAGGGGCCATGGTCATGCCTTCCGCAATTAGGCCACTTCCCCTTCCCCCAGGCTCAAGATGGCTCTCTATGACCCTGCATTTGCTTAAAGTCGCAGATGAGTCACTGCCAATAGACTCAGACACGGCCACCTCTCTGTACATCTCTGAGTCAGCCCCTGTGTGTAAAAGGAATGCATTGTGAGTCTGTGTGTGGAATTGTTGAGAAAGCACCCACAAGAAGTTGATGTTAGAGCAATAATTGGCTTTCTATCATGCATCATCTATTGCAGTTACTATGGAGATGGCAGCAAAGAATGTCTTAGAGTTGCAGAAATGTATTTTCAACAGGGATTGTTTTGTTTTCACTGTGGGCCGGTCTCACATGATACCAGTCACTGGTGGTACAATGACAAATAATGTAAACATTGTCACCAAAGATGACACATAGGGAGAGTGAGTAGATTGGGCAAAACTCGTCACACCATGACCAAATAAAAGAACCTCAGTAAACATTGTGAAATGTCCCATATATATATATATATATATATATATATATATAGTGTCTGGGAATTAATCATACTCCACCAATAACTCAGGAGTTGGGGAAATACCTCTCAAACTGCACAGAATTATGGTGTCAGACTGCCTAATAATATAGGCTAGTCCTAAAGGGCTCCACTCTGCCTGTAATTACAGCAAATATCATTGACTGTTCACCAAAATACAAAATTGCTGAATAGTTACACCGGAGAAATAGTGTCTCCGTTATCAAAAATGATAGTAAATCTGTAGTGCTATAGTAAGACACTGACATTAGACCTATACATTTTAAAAGAGTGTGGATCATTATTGGCCGTGAATAGTAAAAATAGACATCAATGTCAAAATCAATCAAACAGTATTGCACTATTAAGAGACTGTCCAAACTGCTGGCAGATGTACAAACAATATTTAAAAAAGGGTATAGGAACACTAAAACAATATAGGTCAATATCACTTTAAAATTTCTTAAAAGTATTGTGTTGTATTTTATTAACCATGATCCTTTAGAAGGGTGTACTTTGGAAGTGCTTGGAGAGCTGTGAAAAAGTCAATCTGGAAACCAAAAGCTGGTGTGTGATGCCTCACCTGTGGAATAGGGGCAGTCCTCTTGCATACAGTAAGGGACAGTAGTGAGAAACCCGTTGCATTTATTTCATTAAATGTGATGGATGATCATATGTGTGCACAAATTTATCAGTGCCCAACCACTAAGGTATGTATCACACTTTTCTGGTTGAAGAACTTCCAATAACCAATACTCGGGATAATATGGAGTCTAGGAGTCATCCATTATTGTCAACAATGTATGACTTTACAGTAAAACGCTGGTTGAAACATAGTGATCCATTATAATGGGTTGTTAGCCAGGATAGATCATTTATCATACTGTATGCTAAGGGACACTGATGTGTAGATCAAGAGTAGTGGTGCCATCCAAACTGCATGACAGAGTGTTAGGGAGCTTGTACTGTACAGTATGCGGGTGAAGTAGGTACTGTGAAAATAAAAAAATCTTTGTCTGGTGTTACTGTATGTGTTGTGGCCATGCATTGATGGGCAAATTGAAACCCTGACTAAAAATAAACACAAAATGTACTTCCAGCTACTCCAGTACTCCCTTTCGACTATTATCCAAAAATGAGATGCCCAAACTTCACTTCAGAAGTTTGGACATCACCCAGCCCACTAACTGGTTGAAAGAGGCTCATCCAAATATTAAAAGGAGCCAACAAAGCTATCAATCAATCAAGGAGGTGGCAACAAACAATATATACATGTGTAAGTGAAACTAATCTAAAGATTTAGAGATGGACAAAAAGTGTTAAGATGTGATTATAGAGTCAATAAATGGCAACTCAGAACATTTACTTCTATGTCTGGACCTCTAATGTACATGGTGGACTTAAGGAAGAGTACATGGTAACATCATGTAGACCAGATCAACTGGATGCTACTAAGAAGACTCCAACTGTTCCACCAAGCACCAAACAAGAGTATGAATCTACTACTGTGTCAACTAGTCTTTCAGAATCTCCAAGATAAACTTGACAAGCAAAGTGTAATGCTTCAGAGTTTCACACTTGTAATCTAACAGTGTATCTCTATTTATAACAGGTGCAGTGTTGAAGCCTGTGTAGCATCTATGGGGCCAGTGTTGTACAGTAGTGGGCCAAAGCAGTGATGGGTCAATTGTTTACTGCACTTAGCAACATATATTTTTGCTATCACTCTTTTCCTTTACATTATTTTAGAGTTATTCAAATTACAATAATTCCATGATTTTATAAGGTGATAAAGGAAGTTGAGCTGTTGCCAAACTACTAGATCCAGCATGCCCTAGTAGATGTTGCTCCAAAGCACAGAATTAGACAGCTGTATTTGTTATGTTACAGCATATCTGGCCTGGTCTCATAGAGTTATACAGGAATAAGGACATTACATGCGGTGATCCACCCTGCACATGACGTGTTACCATGGAGACCAGGTGACCTTTCAAAACTTAGATCAGTCAAACAGGGTGACCACATACAGTGACTGACTGCTGCAGTACATACACTTGTTAGGAGATTGAGTTCTTTGCCGTAACTACTTTGTACCGATGATCATTGACAGCTGAGAATCTAAACTGCGCACCATACACTAAGAACACTGAGACTGGATCGGGATGCATGTGCAGTGTGGCGTGGATGCATGAACAGAGGGAAACCATTGGCCACTTGCATCTGATGACTTTCCTGTGTCCACCTCTGAATGACCCCCGTCCCCCATAGTGTCACATCACTGCATGCCATGACATCAAAAATCAAGCTAAGAGTAAAAAGCAGAAGGAGCACTGTGGTGAGGGGCACCGATCTTTGTGGAGAGAAGTCATATAACTTAGAGAGAAAACAATAGCTTTGGATAGAGGAGAGATTCCTGGGGAAGAAACATGAACTACTGTATAAGAGAAAATAGTGGGACTAGTAAAAACAATTGTGGTCAGAACAGCAGAGAAAGCTGGGGTCGAAAAAAGAGATTGTGGGACTTGTAAAAACAGATCATAAAGAGATCATAAACAAGAGCAAGGGTAGAAAAGAAAGAGCTTCGGGGGGAAAATTAAGTTGATTTTGCTTATGATATATTTTATTAAAGAAGAGACCCATAACTGAAATTAACGGGAAAGAAGTTTTTATTATCTATTTGTTTATATTTTTTGTATATGTTCTTGTTTATGTATAAGGAACTTTTTTGTGACTGAACCATACTTATTTACATCAAACAATTTAATGACAAAAAAAGGACTTTTGCTAGCAATTTTGTTTGTTTTTGTATGAAATCAAGTGTTTACAAACCCTAAAAAAATCTCACAAACTGTTGTATTTTTTTCTCCTCAAAGAGGCCTCATGATCTACCCCTGTCATCAGTTTGCCCAGTTTAGCCTTAATTATTTCCCATCATAGATGTACCCTGTTTTATACTGTCACAGCTAACAGGAAGATGTTTACTCCTGCCTGTCAAAATTACAGAAGACAGTTCCTGCTTTTATTTAAATGCTATAAACAAACACCAGTGGGAAAATTTAATGGAATGCTATTTTGGCACCTACTTCAAACTCACTACAAATCATCAGTGACTTTGATATTAAATCTACTGCAGTTAATACCCAGCATTTGGAGGGTTAAAATTAAAATGTACAAAATCATGTCGATTTCAACCACAAACCGTGAGAAAATGGCTTTGGCCAGCAAGATTGCTCAACCTGCATGCACTGCAGACTATAATAAAAAGGCACATTAAATATACATATATATTATTAAGTTGTCACTAAGTAATGCTTCTAATGCACCACAATTAATACATACTTACTTGGGGCACAATTATGTTATGAATTTATTATTGGGAAAAATAAATAAATAAAAACATAAAAAAAAATTTAAGGGGCCTATTCATCATAACATAATTATCACTAGTGATAATTATGTTTTAAACTTTCTGCGAGTTTAAAAAATCTTTTGGAGGCATTTATCATGCTTCATTAACAAAGTATCACTTCCAAATAGCTGCTCTTTTTGCGGAGTCAGCTTTTCAGAAAAGTGATACTTTTCCCCCTACAGACACTGCATCTGCCCCCCTCTAATCCCCACTGTCTTTCACTTCCACCGCGGCCTCCGGTGTCCAATCCGGCCTCCCTTCTACCCTTTGTGTCCTCTGGTGTTCGATATGGCCGCTACCACGAATCCACCGTGTGTGCCCTGTCTGGACCCCCCGTGCGGCATCACTGGTGTCTGAAATGCACCCCCCATGGGCTGCATGCCTGGGCTGGCATGTAAATCTTTGCAGGTGTCCAATCTGCACCCCCTCCCCCCACATGGGCTGCAGTGGCTTGGCTGGTATGTAAATCTTCCCAGGCTGCCATGTAAACAGCAGTCTGTGAAGATTATCAGGGGCTGTATGCCATCTCAGGGTGGCGTAGAGTTTCTCAGTCAAGTTCCAAAAAAAAAAGCATTTTCGGAACTTGATGAATTTCATAATTTCTACAACCCCATACTTAAGAATTGGGATTGTGGAAATTACTGAGGCACATTTGTAATCAGGAGATATTTGTGATATCTCCTGCATTACATCAATGATGAATAGGTCTGACACTTATTTTCCACTGAGTTTGAGTAAGGTACATTCCCCCTGCTCTTCCTATGTGATAGTTCATTGTGTAGCTTTGGATGGCTTTTTGCTGTTCCTTCATCCGCTGAAGCATATAAAGGGTGGAGTTCCACCTTGTAACTACCTCTTGCTTCAGCTGGTGACAGAGCAAATTCTAAATTTCTTGCAGGTGTTGCAATCTTCTACATGCACCTGCTGAATGGCAAAAATGTCCAGAAATTTCTCCTGAACAGCCCTGTCATTTTAACAAAAAATTTGCACCACCAAGTTGATTGCGTGAGCAAAACATGGGATGTGTTGGAAGTCAACCTGCTGTAAAGCTCTCACAATATTGGGGCGTTGTCAGAAATCACAAATCCCAAGGAAAGTTCAAGTGGGGTAAGCTATTTGCAAAGACTTCCCTGAGTTTTTCTAAGAGGTTGTCAGCGGTATGCCTTTTTAGTGAACCAGTGATACACAGAGCAGCCTGCCTCTGAATGAGCTGCTGTTTCTTAGATGCTGCTGCTGTTGGTGTCGCTGAAGGCAATACACCCACCCAGTGGGCTGTTACAGTTATGTAATCTTGCGTTTGCCCTGTTCCACTTGTCCACATATCTGAACTTAAGTGGACAGAAGGTATAATGGCATTTTGGAGGACACTAATTAAGTTTTTTTTAATGTCCCTGCACAGGCTGAGAATTGCTTTTCTAAAGAAGTGGGACCTAGATGGGATTTGGTAGCAGGGACACAGGACTTCAATTAACTGTCTAAAATCCACTGCACTAATGGTGGATATATTACCAGCATAGATGTTATGGCGTCAGTGATCTGCTGTGAAATTGGGTGACTGCTGTCATACTTGCTCCCCCTTGCAAAGGATTGTTTAACAGTCAATTTTTTTTTAGAACTACTACTAGTAGTTTTCCTGGTCCCCTTCTGGGATGAAGATCTACTCCCAGCAGCAGTAGGTGTAGCACTCAAGGATTCTTCTGAGGAATACAGGATAGGAGAGGACTGAGCTAGCCTTATCAAATTGGATGCAGGACTACTTCCGATTATGATTGAGGATATTGTTGATGAAGGTGTTGGTGGTGAAGATGCCAGGTGCTTGGATTTAGCAGAGAGAAGGGAGCTAGCTGACGCTGGACTGCTTGTCGTTACTTTTTTCGCCAAAGTTTCTGAATTTTGCAAACACCTTTGATGGGTGCGCTGTAGATGACATAACAGGGAAGAGGTTCCTAAATGGTTAGGGTTCCTACCTCTACTTACTATGGCATGACAACAGGAATAGATGGCTTGACAATTGTTGTCCGGTATTGGGTAGAAATTATTTCACACATAAGAAGTGGATTTTTTTGTTTTATGCCAAGGCATGACAATGGTCTTTCCCTTATCATGGGCAACAACTGTTTCCACTGGGGCCTGATTTACACAAACAACATCCTCATCATCAACATCCTTATTAGCATCAGGTACACAAATATCCTACTCATCCCGGTGCACTTCCACAGAAGCATCAATTTCTATGTCAGAATGTTGACTTGTGCTGCTCTTCCCCACATTTGCAGAGGATGCACAAGTGGTGGAAGGAGGCTTCTCTTTGAGTACAGTATTGTAAAGGTCAAGCTCACACATGGCACCCACCAACACACTTAGACTCTCCTCAGGGATTTGTGACATTTCTGAGCGCACAGTTGGTTCCTGTGCATAAACGATTTAATTTTTTTTAAAACATTAACAGGGAGAAGGGCTTACATCATCATAAGAGGAGGAACCACCAGTCATAAATAAAGGCCAAGGCCTTAGCCTTTCCTTGCCCCTTCGTGTGGTGAAAGGCATATTGCCAATATTATGTTGTTCTGCGGCTAACTTTCCCTTTGATGTTTTTTTCTTCACCACTGTAAAAGATTGGTTCTTTGATTTTAGATGCCCTGACTTAAGCTTTGTATGCCCTTGAGCATCGGCTTTAGTAGATGATGTAGATGGACTAGTATCGCCATGACTGGTGGCACTGGCAGAAGCTCAGGCACTAGTATGTGGTTCCAGCTCTCCTCTGGAATTTTATATAATACACTGTGGTATCAAAGACCTACAATGTCACAATATTTTTTTTGAATAAGAAAAGAATAACACACTGCGCTACCACTTACAGTGGCACAAGATTTTTAATGAGTAAAACACTGCGCTACCACTTACAGTGTCACAATATTTTTATGAATAAGAAGTAAAGAATAACACACTTCGCTACCACTTACAGTGTCACAGTAGTTTTTATGAATAAAAATAACACACTGCACTAATACTTATAGTGTCACAATACGTGGATGATAAACTGTGGTCTGCCTGGCAGTGTCACCAAACACCCCTGCAGAGTGTAGACAGACCACCTGCAGAGTCACAAATACATAAATGATAAATTGCGTTCTGGCCGGCAGTGTCACCGAACAATAATAGTGTAGCTAGCACACACAAAAAAAATAAATGAAACAACTATGTTTTTATGTTTTGTATAATTATATTTATTTTTTTAACTTCAATTTTTTTTACACTGGGGAAGAGCACCCCTGGATGACATAGCACCCCTTTATGAACTGCAGCCCTAGCTCCTTGTTTGATAGGACAACAGTGACACAGCAGCACTCCCCAGTTTATGTACTGCAGCCCCAGACCAACAACACTGCACCCTTGAACAACTACAACACTGCACCCTTTAACAACAGAGAAGAACAGATCATGTCTGTTCGGTACACTTGCCACAGCCGGAGTGAAAATTGCGCCGATCACCGGCACCTTTATAGAATCCAAAACCAATGAGAATCCAACAGCGGTAGGATGATGTTTTACCTCGTTTTTGGATTTGAGTCAGGCGGGAAAACTCAAGCCGGACTTGGACCTGACTCGGAATTGCAATGTTTGGGTGGGTCACATTCTCGGAGAATAGGACCCGTTCTTCTCTAATTAATATTCACATAAAACATATAAAAAGGAAAATAGGGAAATAGTGATAGAGTTTGTTTACAAAGAAAGAAAAAATCAGAGCTGTTAGTATTTCATAGTACTATGGACCTGATTCAGAGCCGCTCGTAAGTGGCCGCTCGTTCGTTCTGACCAATGTTCGCACATCTGCGCATGCGTACGGATTGTAATACGCATGCGCGAACCAGTCAGTGCGGCCGAAAATCATTTGTTCGCTATATAGCGAATGCCTGCTATTTTGAGTGACAGAAGGAGGCGTATGTGGGTGGTAACAGGGGAAGGTGCTTGAAAACGGGGGTGTGGAATTCGAACGCAGGCGTGCTTAAAGGTCAAAACGGGCGTTTTAAGGGAGTGCATAATTAATACAGCAGCGTCATTGACCACGTCACTTGTTTTTTTTTACCCCGAACTGATCGCAAAATAGCGGTTCAAAAAACCAGCCACAAGAATAGCGAGCAGTTCATACGCTGTTCGATGTGCTCGATTAATCTAATAAATAGCGGATATGACGTAGGATGCGAGCGGCCAGGGGGCATATTTTTCAAAATTACAACCACAAGTTTTGCTCGCTCGTTCAGACTTAGAGGCGTGAACAGACCGCAATTAGCGAACGGTTCAATTGAATAGCCACCCCTTGTTTTAGAACGAATGACCACAAATAGCGAGCGGCTCTGAATCAGGCCCTATATCCCACCCTCCTCCCCTCTCAGTACTTTCTTCTTGCAGATGCACAGCACCCACCTGGCCAATTGGACCAAACTGACACTGGCATTGTCTGAGCAGATATAGTTTTATTTTATATAACCATGGTACCACCAAACAGCCCCCTCCCCCCCTTTCCCTGGGACTCCTATGTCACACACACATACATCCCAAACTCCCCCCCCCCCCCCTTCCTCCCCGGGACTCCAATGTCATTGAAGACAGAGAGGGAGGGAAGAGGGGACAGAGGTATATGGAGTGAGATAGAGAGAGGGAGGAAGGGGAGAGAGAAAAGGAGTAAGGGAAAAAGAGGAAAAAACAGACAGGAGGGGAATGAGACAGAGGAAGTGGAAGAGGGTGAGAGAGGGAGGGGACAGAGAGGGAGAGAGAGAGAGGAAAGAGCACATAGTACCTGTTGCAGCAGCATCAGCTTTCTGATGGGGGTGGGCACTTCACGGCAATAGGCCCCACCCCCTACCCGATCACCCGCGAATCGCGGTATTATGACAGTAAGGGGGCGGGACTTCCATAGTCAATCACATTCACGGACCCCGTCTGGTCCACCGACCACCGGTCCATTAGTGAGTGTGGCTGGCAGTGTGCTGTGTGAGTAATGCTGCCAGGAGCCGGCCAGGAAGTGTTCAGAGTGGCCAGGTTGCAGCCAATATTTGCTGCAATGTGGGGGCCCCTGGATGACCGCCCCATCCGACCCGCCTATAATCCGGCCCTGATGCATCCTACCCTATGTCCTTTGGTTACAACAGGTTACTTAAAAAGACCTTATTGCTGAACAACAACCGCTCCTTGAAACTGCTGTCATGTTAACGCAAGCAGCAAATAACTGGATGATTCTTAGTATTATCATCATGAGCACTTAGGCTGGTTACCCACTGGTATAAGGAAAACACTATCTCATTTGACATGTAGTTGTAATCCTTGCTACAAATTGCAGTCCTGAAGGGTCAATTAAGGAAGCTCTGTTGACTCCAATGGACACCATCCTTCACAGTAAATCTTGCTTTATCTATAGAAATGGTGTTTGTAAAATGGCTACTCATTGTCCACTGGCATTCTGGTTCATTACAGATTGGATTGCAGAGACGGAATCTCTATAAATTAATTTTAATATGATTTTTTTTTTTTTTTTAAACCTTCTTCTGATATATAAAGTAGGTACTGAACACACTTTTCTTGTCATTTTGTTCCTCCAGTTTGGTTGCCACCAAAGAAACAGACAGTGCCCGTTCTCGTAGTTCACCAATGTCACCATCTGATTTTCTGGACAAACTTATGGGAAGAACATCTGGCTATGATGCAAGAATAAGACCTAACTTCAAAGGTAACATGGTCTCTCCTTCCTCCATCTGTCACATTGCTTTGCTGAAAAGTGAAACTTTGGAAATGTGTGATAAGGCTTATCTACATTACAGAATTCTCCATCAAAGATAGTACATCCAGTGCACAGTGGACGTAACCACATTCTGACTGATAACTGCGTTTCTACATTGTCAGGGCAGCCGCATTGATCAGAGAAATGCAATGCAAGCTCTCTGTTCATAATGCAAAATTGCTGAAACACTTTTGTATACAGCAAGATTCCCCTGTGTGGTGTGCCGATTCCTTTCATAGATCAGGGGCCGTCCACACATCATCTTCCCAACACTAAAACTAATAAATCTATTAATCATGCAACTTAGATCTATTAGCACCTTCTGAGTAAGCTGCCATGAGATCCATATAACATTAGAAACAGTAGTGCTAGGGCAACGCATGTAGTACTGTGTGATTTGCAGGCACTGGCACAATTTGGGCAATATAGCCACTACTGTATATTTAAAGAGGCAATTAATTTTAAGGCAAAACCAATTTGGCCGGCTCACAGTCCTTTTTTTTTTGGGCTTTCTTATAAATCAAAGAATAGAACTGAATGGAGGCAGCTGACCTGCGACAAATGACCTCCTCTGCACACTGCAGGTAGATCACTCAGTACATCCAGTCAGAGGAGGAGGGAGTGCGTTGTTTTCTGCTCCACATGCTCTATCTTCTTTCTCTGAGACTGTAGGCTCAAAAAAATAGCAAGCATTCTTTATTTTTTACTGAACATTAATAGGTTAAAGAATGGTGACGTGGGAGGTCTGAGAGGCACATCTGAAGGTCTGCAAGACAAATGCCTTGGCCTAAAGAGCATGTGGCAAGGTCTGTGTGGCATGTGGGGAGATCTAAATGGCTTGTGGGGGGGGGTCAGAGTGTCATGTGTGGAGCATGTGGGGATTTCTGAGTGGTTCTGATCAAACCTTTTTTTTTTAAAATTTGTTGTGTATTTCTATGAATCTAAGGGCCAGATGTACTAAGCTCCGAAAAGTGATACACCGGAGAGTGATAAACCATCAGCCAATCGGCTCCCAACTTTCATTTTTCAAACACAGCCTGTAACATGACAGTTGGGAGCTGAGTGGCTGGTTCTTTATCACTCTCCACTTTATCACTTTTCAGAGCTTAGTACATCTCCCCCTAAGTGTTTTACTTCTACTTTGTTAACTAATTATTAAGTCTACAAGCTCCACACATTGTCGCAAGTGAACAGTAGTGGCATAGTAGATACCTTGTGATTACTGCAAAGTATGATAACTTTTTACAGGTTTGTTTGCACCAACCCATCCACTCATAAACTAGGTACATTCTATAAGATTATTTGTCCAATCTGGCTGGTTGGAACAAAGCTGGTAATGTATGGGAGCAAAGGACAACAAACCATTTTCTCAAAAATGCTGGAAAAGGGACAAAAATGGTCATTTGGACAAATTGATTAAATGAAACGGATAAACAGTAAAGAGGTTTAGATGAATTATTTATAAAATAAAGTACTAAACCTTTATAAAATGGACAATAGTCTGAAATGTAAGGATCATGCTGCATTTGCAAACCGTAAAGTACAACATATGCTGCTTGAGACAGCAACAGTCTATGCATATGGTTTACGACAGAAGGAGTGGCTTCACAGTGATAGCAGTAAATGGTAAACATTACAGTACACAAGTCATACATAACATAGTACTTGTGTATACAGTGTATTTAATCATATAATAAAAATAATGTCACATTCGACATGTGAAAGGAAATCAGATTTATACCCAGGGCCGGATTAAAGGGGGGGCGACAGGGGCGATCGTCCCTGGGCCCCCACACCTGAAGGGCCCCCACACCCAGCCATCAGGGTTAAAGTGAACCAGAGGAGACGGAACCAGTTCCGCCTCCTCCGCCCAACCTAACCCTGGCGCCACATGGAGACACCATTTGACAGGTGCCCGCTGAGATTGTAACCAGTGGGCGCCCGGCTCCCTCCCCTCAGCGGTAGCCAGAGCCGGAGGTTGGAGCTCACTTGTGAGCTCCGGTTTCCGACTCACGCAGTGCACTATGGGAGAAACATCATGACGTCTCTCCCATGGTGCAGGGGAGCAGCCGAGCGGACCAGAAGGCAGCGGGAGCAGGGCTTAAGGTAAGTATGAACTTTTTTTCTTTTGAGTGCAAGCATCTTTTCTACTGAGGGCATTGCACCATTTCTGGGGGCATTGCTATTGGGTGCTCTACTACTTGAAGGCAGTGAATTACTACTGGGGCACTACTACAGAGGGAGCATTACTATTAGGGGCATTAATACAGGGGCATTACTACTGGGGGCATTTATACAGAGGATACCACTACAGGGGGAATTACTACTGGGGCCACTACCACATGGGGCATGGCTACTGGGACACAACCACAGGGGTATTACTACTGAGGGCTTTTATACAGGGGGCATTACTACAAGGGCATTACTATTGGGTGCACACAGAGGGCATGACTACTGTGGGGCATGACTATTGGGTGCACAACTACAGGGGTATTACTACTGGGGGTATTTATACAGTGGGCATTACTATTGGGGACACTACTACTGGGGGCATTACTACTGGGGGCGTAACTACTGGGAGCACTACTAATGGGAGTATTGCATAGGAGTCACTGCATAAGGGGCACCACTCCTGGGGGAACTACTACTGGGTGCATTGCATAAAGGGCACCACTACTGTGGACTCTGCATATGGGGCACTACCACTGTGGGCACTGACACTACTGGGGTCCCAATTGTGCATACCTACAGTTTATCACATTTAATAGGGGCCCCCACATGTTTGTTGCCCAGGGGTCCCCACAGACCTTAATCCGGCCCTGCTTATACCGCTTTTATACCTAAATTCCGGGTCTGACTCGGAGGTTGGAACAGGGTTCCAGACCAGATCAGACCCGGAATTTAGCTGGCGCCGACCCAGGATATTCCCGAGTCGGTGCCGTTCACACCGGAGCCGGATCTGCAGTGACCCGGTTCTCCCTATGTGGAACTGGACGCTTGGAGATTACATCATCTCCAGGCGCCACTGAAGCCGGCCAATCGGCATGCGGCACGCTCCAGGTCATCGTGACCTGGATCATGCCGTTTACACTGCAGGGTTTCACGGGTCATTCCCATATTAAACCCTGCAAGTTACCTGGGTTGGATTGCCAGGAATACAACCCTGTTGCCTTTTACACCAAGGAGCTACCTGAGTTAAGCCTGCAATAACCCAGGTTTTAGCTCTGGTGTAAAAGGGGAATAAGATGCAGAGACAAAATTAAAGTTTTTATTAAACTCAAATAAATATACACAACCATAGCCTTATCCTTTAAAAGATGAACTAGAAGACATGATTTATTAGTGCGGACCCATTACTAATTTCACAGTAATAATGCAAATAGACCAGAGCAACAACATTAATATAGTATTAGCATAAGTGGAAGGGATTCAGATGCATTCAGCTAATCAGCATTGGTAACTGATCATTTATCATCACCACCATCATCATCATTAGTACCTTATTGCACCTGTAAGTGCTCTGCTTCTAATCAGATGCATATGCTTCTTTCTTGTGGTCAGCATGGGATACATTAATGCAACATGCTCTTACTATACTATTGGCGCTGTTACACACCCCTCCTAGCCCCATCCCTTTCCTTTTTGCACAAATCATTGCAAGCACAAAATGAGTCTCATTCAGTATGGCAATGGATTTGGAAAAACCTATTAAAATAATTTAAATGGAAAACAAACACTTCTACATTGAGCTTTATGCTGTAATACAACAACTATTTTGTAACTGACTACAAGCTGTTGGAAGGGGATGCAATCGAGAAACCGGCTGACGTGATCCTGACAGCCGGCTTCCCGAATGCTTTATCCCGGTGTGGGTTAAATGACAGGTGTCTATATCTAGATGCCTGTCATTTTCCCGAGACAGGCGCCTGGGATCCCGATCGAAGGGATGCCGGGCGCCGCGAGCGGACAGCCGCAAGGGGGAGAGGGTTAGGTTTAGCGCATCCGGGGGGGACTTAGGGGTAGGCTAGGGGGAGGGTTAGGGTTAGGGGGAGGGTTAGGGTAAGGCACCCCCCCGGGGGACTTAGGTTTAGGCAGCGGGGAAGGGGGGGGTTAGGGTTAGACACTTGGGGGGAGGTTAGGGTTAGGCACCCCTAAGGAGGGTTAGGGTTAGGGGTTAGGTTAGTTATTACTTACCTGAGGGCGATCGGGATTTCCCGCGCTGTCGGGCTGCCGCTGCCGGGATCTTTTCATCTGTCGGGCTGCCGCTGCTGGGAATCGAACCTTCCATTGGAAGTCACTTTTTCCTGTTTACAGTGAGAAGAAAATATTTATTCTAATTGAATCTTAAATAGAACTACAATGGAAATTGGGGCAAAGGTAAAAAAAAAAACATGTACAAAAGTAATTTATGTGGTGTTTACATTTTTCAAGACAGGCATCTAAATTGTTTCTGTTGCTAATATTCTCTGTAATCTCTGAACATCACATTATTGTAGCAGTCACTTCTTGTATTGCTTTGCCTCATGCATATTAAATGGTTCAGCAATGGAATCCACTTTCCTCGATTGCTTAAAATAGGGCAAGCAGCAGATTAAGCTTTTATGACATTCTTTATAATAATACTTTGTAGATTATGGACACTAGGCAAATGTGCTTTTTAATACAGCAAAACAACTCACTGATGATAGAAGAAAATCTGGTAGATGTTTGAAATTGACCAAAATGATCCTTAATTTAAATACAACAAAATAAAAGAAATCCATAAAAAGAACATTGAACTTAGGGCCTGATTCAGACCCGGTCGCTAAGCTGCGCTCGCTCGCTAGGGGTGATTATCGCACATATTCGGATGCCTGTGCTTCAAAGTATACATGCACGAACCAGTCACTGCGGCCGGGAATCGTACGCAGACTGGACGCTACTTTGAGTGACAGATAGTGCCATTTGTGGGTGGTGACAGGGGAAGGTGCTTGTGAACGGGGGAGTGGTTGCGCGAACGTGGGCGTGTCTGAGCGTCAAAAGGGAATTTAATGAGTGTGCATAATTAGCAAAGTAGCGTCATTGAACACGTCACTTGGTTGTATTTGAGCCTGAACTGATCACGCTGCTTGCGGCGGGGTAGGGTCTACCTCAAGGGCTGCGAGCAGCTCCGATGGCTCTCGATGTTACGATTAGTCAGACACTTCCTGGAGATGACGTGTGCTGCGAGAGACAGGTGGGCGGCTTTACACACCTGTGTACGTTCACTGCCGTCGCTCTCTAAGACATAGAGGGTGTCCTTAAGCCACACAGTGCGATCACAGAATTTGCATACCCGGCCCCTTTTGGCAATGAGTGATAGTGGCTTAGTGAGCAGGTCTGCATCGGGGCCTTAGAGTTATGGTGCAAACCTTTACCCTATAGAGCAGGCATAGCCATCCTGTGGCTCTCCAGCTGTTGTGAAACTACAAGTCTAAGCATGCTTCACCAGCTGATCGGTGGATGGGTATACTGTATGTGCGCAGAACACTTTTCACTTTTTTTTTTTACTTTTTTTATTAGTTTAAAGTTTTTTTTGTTGACAAATATGGACACTGTGAACGCAGTGGGTGGGGCCTGAGGAGTCAGTGCAGCACCACTGTGATGGAATTAGACTAAGGGGACTGGACACAGCTTGCCACTAAAGCTGGCCATATACGCTACAATTATCAGGGTGATCCGCCCGATATCCGTGGATTGCCCCAATAATTGTAGCGTGTGTGCAGGCGACCAAGGGTTAAACATTGCTCGGACGGGCATGCCGGATTGTCCAGCACTTCCCGTCAGTTGCAATATTTATGAGGTAAACTGTTGGCCGCATCGGGCAGTGTATGCCCAGCCGCGGCCGACAGACAGACATTTCCTGCATTCCTTCCCATAGAAGGAACATGGAAATGTCTCCTCCCCCGGGGGCGGAGAGCAGATGTCGGGCTAATACACTGTGAGAAATCTCACAGTGTATGCCGTGGACATCTGCAGCTGGCAGGCTGCCAGATAAAATGTCTGTCGGTCTGACAGGCATTTTATCTGGACGTGTATGCCCAGCTTTAGATGGACATAATGACAGCACAACCCCTCAGAGATGGACACAGCCCTTTAGAACTGGACACAGCCCCAGCAGCACAGCCCCTTAGAGATGGACACAGCCCCAGCAGTATAGACCCTTAGAGATGGATACAGCCCCAGCAGCACAGCCCCTTAGAGATGGATACAGCCCCAGCAGTATAGCCTCTTAGAGATGGACACAGCCCCAGCAGCACAGCCCCTTAGAGATGGACACAGCCCCAGCAGCACAGCCCCTTAGAGATGGACACAGCCCCAGCAGTAGCCCCTTAGAGATGGACACAGCTCCAGCAGTATAGCCACTTAGAGATGGATACAGCCCCAGCAGCACAGCCCCTTAGAGATGGACACAGTCCCAGCAGCACAGCCACTTAGAGATGGACACAGTCGCAGCAGAGCAGCCCCTTAGAGATGGACACAGTCCCAGCAGCACAGCCTCTTAGAGATAGGCACAGTCCCAGCGGTACAGCCCCTTAGAGATGGATACAGCCCCAGCAGCACAGCCCCTTAGAGATGGACACAGTCCCAGCAGTATAGCCCCTTAGAGATGGATACAGCCCCAGCAGCATAGCCCCTTAGAGATGGACACAGTCCCAGCAGCACAGCCCCTTAGAGATGGACACAGCCCCAGCGGCACAGCCCCTTAGAGATGGACACAGCCCAAGCAGCACAGCCCCTTAGAGATGGACACACAGCAGCACAGCCCCTTAGAGATGGACACACAGCAGCACAGCCCCTTAGAGATGGACACACAGCAGCACAGCCCTTTAGAGATGAACACACAGCAGCACAGCCCCTTAGAGATGGACACAAAGCAGCACAGCCCTTTAGAGATGGACACAGCCCCACTTGGACACCGCAGAGCAGAGCGTAGCATGCAGAAGCATGACTGGACTGGAGTGTATGGCGCCGAGTCCCGGCCGCGGCTCCGTATAGGGAATCCAAAACCCATGAGAATCCGACGCCTGGAGGATGTCGTTCGACCTCAATCTGACATCCCAGCCTGGTGGAAAACCCTGAACCAGGACTTGTATGCGGCTCGGATTAAGTCGTTTGGAGTGGTCCGGATTCAAGGTAATCTGGACCACTCATCTGCAATTATTACTTATAAATAATGTAATTCTGTATTCTGCTTTATATGTTATTGAGACTCACCAAGGTATTTCATAACCTCATAAAACCACATAAATTGATCCAAGCAGTTGACACTACATAATCCAATATGGTATTGTAAAGATCCCCTTCACTAGATGTACCTGGAAGTGACGTGGAGTGAAGGTGGAAGTGTGGTTCCATACCCATAAAGGCCACCAAAAGAAGAAATTTGTCCCCTCAGGTTTCTATTCCCCCTCTATGTCCACGTGGATTGTAACAAATGACGGGCAGTAACTGATGACGTCAGGGTACATCTACTGAAAGGGATCTATCCACTACCAATCCAATATGCAGTAGTACAAATATTATAGGTGGGAAAAATGTGTTGTCAGTGAGCCCGTGCATGAGGCGGCTTATCAGCACCTGCATGTGCATCGGGACTGGAATCAGGGACTCGGGCATCCAGTTCCAGGATTCATAAAAAAAACTATGCTGTTTTTGTTTTTTAAATAATAGTAATAGATAAAATGTAAGCAAATTATAAAAAGGGGGAGGTGTAATATATGTTGTAAGATCCAATGGGGCAGGAACTTATATAAATGATTAAGGGCCTGATTCAGACCTGCTCGCTAGCGCTGAGCACTTGCAAGTGATGTCAGCGGGAGTGCTTTCGGCTCTGTTTGAGCCGAAAGCACTCTAGGGCTTGCGGCAACGAGACCCTACCACAAGGGTCTCGTCGCAAGCCCGATGGTCGCGATGGTCTTGACCATCGCGACCATCTTCCTGGCCGCTCGATATAGCTGTGGGTGGTCATCCACAGCTATACAAGCAGCCAGGAGGCCGCTCTAAAAATCAAGAAGGACGGCCCTGATTCAGAGCGAGCGCTCTGTCAGAGCGTCCGGCTCTGAATCAGGGCCTAAGTACAGTATTGCTGTTAAAGTACAGTGACATTAAAGAAATGGAAAGATTGCACAATACAATTGCTACAGAAACATGCTGTACAGTAAAACAAGATTAGCTTGTCTATTGTCAGTGGGTTTAGCCATATATCACTCAATGATACCAGTAGGCTGCAGACACAGTACTGCTTCAGCATTTGTTGTATAGTAAGCTTTAGCTGCTTCCTGAATGCAACTTCTGCATTATGTGAAATAGAGTTAACAGGTCTCTATGGTGAAGTATGTCAAGAAACTACACCTTGGGGCATTTCTTGTTCTTTAATTACTGTCCATTGATGCATTTTATCTGTGCTTATGCACAGAGACTAATTAACCCATGGTTATGAAGCCAAGCCTTACAATAATTTATGTGCTGGCCATGGGCCTGATTCAGCAGCAGACACAATGGCGATTATGGACGCAGATTGAGTGATTGCTTGCCATTGCGCATGCAAATAAGCTGCACTGCGTGTGCACAGCGACCGCATTGTGACTACGGACGCACACAGGAATCCATCGCAAAGCGAGTCACAGGCTGCCAGCATTTGGAGGTTGTGACGGGGGGTGGTCGGAAAAACTGTCCGTTTGAACGCCATTTCATGTGTGTGCATAAACTAGCCACTGCCATTGCATACGCAGCAATGAGAGCTCCCTGCGTGCGAGGAGACTTGAAGTGTCTGCAACTGGTCAGACCTGTTGTAAATGCTGCATGACTGACCGATGTACATCGATGGTACAGATGTTTATGCAGAAGAGCGACATTGGATGGATAAGAGAAGGCAGCAGCGGGCATCATTATGTCGGCTGTGCTTTGACAAACATTAGCATATTTTAGCAACTGCAATGCGTAGGTGACTGCAGTTTGCGATTGCATTGCGTCTGCCGCTGAATCAGGCCCCACGTGCATAAATCATTCTAGCCAAGTGAGCAAGAGGCCTGATTATAACAAGTCAATTACATTATTGTCTCGTAGAGGCATTGTGTGAATATAATTATTTTGTATATTGTATAGTTGTTGTTATTTCATATTGTGTGATTATATAACGGCATTGTGCTTAAATGTTGGATCATCATTTTAGATTTATTTGTAACTAGTTTTACTTTTTCTTTTCCTGCTCACAGGACCTCCAGTGAATGTGACATGTAACATATTCGTAAACAGCTTTGGGTCAATTGCAGAAACCACCATGGTATGTACAGTATTAGAAAATATATAAATGCTAATGTACAGGAATAATATTGTGATTAACAAATACAAAAATAAATCCACAGGAAGCCACCCCAATCCACCTATAGACATCGCATGATTTGGTTTTGTATGAGATATTGGCAGCGGTGCCGAGAGGGGGGGGGGGGGCTAGTGCAATTTACCCGGGCCCGGGCTTCCAGAGGGGTCCGACGAGGGGCCCGGCGGCGCTCTCTACGGCCCTGGATATTGGAGATATAAGGAAAAAGTTGATTGATTAAGGGTGTGGTTCTTATATACAGTAAAATTATGTATTTGCTGCGTACTTACTGACTTCTCTGGAATCCTTTCCGGGAGCAGCCGGAGGGGAGATGCTGCTCACAGCTTTGGGGGGTGGTCCAGACTATATTCGTCATTAGGCCCCACCCCTTTACAGGAAAATTCTGCGATTTGTATGTCAATGAGAGAGGTGGGGCTAAATGACGCGATTCGCATAATTAAGCCACGCCCCCTCCATACTGACCCGAATATTTCTCAGAAAATGTCCCCATCCTGCCCACTTTACTAGGAAGCGGGCAGGATGCTGGAGATCTGCCTACTTTTTGGGGAGGTGGAGGGTTTCCTGAAAAAACGTGAGCCTCCCGCTACTCCCGGGAAAGTAGGCAAGTATGTTTTACTGTTATGTTATGTTATGTACTGTATGTCATGTTATGTACTGTATGTCATGTTTAGGCAACCTTAGCAATAGCCTAGGACATTAGAGTGTAGGGGAGCATAAAACACTGAAAACGTGACATAATATCACTCATTCAGTATCTTATTTGTCACTGCAACACCCCTCCACTGTGCGCCAGCCAATGACATGGAGTAACAGCAACTGGCAGCTCTTACCTGCGAAGCTGCTGGCTGCTTCTCCTCCTGTATGTAATGGGCTGTGTGTATTGTTGTGTCAGTTTCTATTCTCCTGTATTTATCCAGTACCAGCAAATTACATAATTGAAGGATAAAGCGTGTTTTTTTCTGAACAATTTAATATGATAGTTGTGCCAACAATATATGTAAATATGCAGATATTCCCACCAGTAATTTGTAGGGTTGTTTAATTGCCGCAAATCATACATTTTATATTTTCTTGAAATACTAGGCAAATATTATGTATGTGATTTCTGTGCAGCATGCAAGTAAGTGTTTGTAGAAAGTTCCCATTTACTGTACTTTTGGCTACTGTGTTACTACGGTGCATTCAGCCCAAAGCAAGTTCAGTTTTACTTTATATGGTGTCAGTTCTACCCTCTGTAAGGGCCAGCAAACTACTGCACTTCAAAAGAATTATACACTGAGATATGTTATGGTGCATACACACGGTCAGATATGTCAGATGAACTATTTGAACGATTTGAACGATTTTTGACTGCATTAAACAAAATTAATGGAATCGTCCAAATCTGACTGCAAACACATCAGATGTCAGATATTGTTATCTGACAAGCGGGAACGCACATCGTTCATCGTTCATCTGACAAACATGTCAGATATGTCAGATTTTCCTTCAGATATGAAAGAATGAATGATTTTTAAAATCGTTATTGTACAGATCAGAAGGAAAATCTGACCATGTGTATGCACTATTACATGCAGTGCGTACTTGCCTTCTTTTGAAATAGCATATCAGGGACATTGTGAAAGAACCACCTATGCGTGTACTTCTACATCTGAGAGACGTGTCATAAAATTGACTTCCATCCAAATGTAAATGAGCCCCAAAGCTGTTAATAAGATCTACTAGTTGATGAAAACACACTGATACTTTCCAGGGCTTGCTCATGTATTGTGATTTACAAGGGGTTCCATATAAGTATCCAAGAGAAACCTTATATGAAAATGCATGTAGCCATAGGGATCATTGTGCCTTATAACCATTACAGGGAGATGACACTGATTATACCATTTGAAATGTATATATCTCTGATTTATTATTTTCCCCGTGTACATAATCAGGGCTGTCTCTTTCATTGGGCTTGTTGGGCAGTTGCTCAAGGGCCCGCCAGCCCTCTGCAGCCGCGTACAGAGAATTATTTTTTTAAAGCACTGTGCATATTGATTCAACCCGCAGGACTAGTGACGAGTGATAAAGATTTAATTTATTGACTATTTACGTTTTTTTCCCGTGAATGGGTGTGTAGGGGCCCCAGTGCATTGCTTTGCCCAGGGCCCACACTGCTGTTAAGACAGCTCTGTATATAACCGCTACATAATGGCGGTAAGGTGCAATCAGGGAGATTGCAAGACTCTTCAGGGAGTCGAAGATTAATACTATTTCAGGGAGTCAGGAGATTATTACTGTACTATGTCAAGGAATCTTCCTGACAATCAGGGAGAGTTAGCAGGTACAGTATGATGCAGTACATTGACAGTGGGATCACAATGCTGTGATACAAACAACGTTTCCATTCACTTTGCATGTTATGCTGAGTGAGTGAACCTCTACGATCTCTCTTCTATGTTATAATGAGTGAGTGAACCTCTACGAATTAAATCTTTTACGATCTAATTCACTCATGTGGCCTTCCCTATCAGAGCATGATTTATACAGCCCCCACTGGGAACCCAGGTGTACATATACCGTAGTAACTGATACTAACATGGTCGTATGGCCTACATTTCATCTGGTACTGTAAGCAGTCTGGAGAACAGACAGCAGTTGGAGAATATATATAGGAGAACAGACAGCAGTTGGAGAATATATATAGGAGAACAGACAGCAGTTGGAGAATACATATAGGAGAACAGACAGCAGTTGGAGAATATATATAGGAGAACAGACAGCAGTTGGAGAATATATATAGGAGAACAGAATAAGTAAAAATTTTTTGTGAAATTACACTTCCATACTTTGTTTTGTTCTTAATAAAGGGACTGGATTAGTGTTAGTAAACTTGGTCAAATGAAGTCTAGAATTGTCTATTTTCTAAGTTCCATATATAGCTGCTTATCTAATTGGATTAATGATTGTACTTGTATCGCTAGTACTAACAGATGCATGAGATAATGTATGTACTTGTCCGTGTGCTATATTAGGATGTAACTAACTAACAGAAAAAAAACAAGTGTATCCACACATTGCTGTATGTACTCATAGAATATGTAAGAACTGCTAATATAATGGTATTAGTAGTGTGAGACGCACATTTAGACAGTAACATCATCAGCCATGTTCAATAGAGTTCTATATGTTTTTTACTATGTTTATGGGTAAGGACAAAGTTTGAGTTGTCTACAAGACGGTGGAGCTGTTTTATTATTATTATTATTATTATTATTATTATTATTATTACTTAATACTACAGATTTGTGTGGAAAGCCGTGTTTTAGTTTTGGTTCAAATTTTTTTTTTTAATTCTAATTCATCATCGTGTTTTGGTATTGGATCTGTATATATATATATATATATATATATATATATATATATATATATAAACCACAGCATACAAAGCGGCACTCAGGAGACTTGACACTGTGTCAAGTCTCCTGAGTGCCGCTTTGTATGCTGTGGTTTGGATAGAGGCGAGTGACCTCTGCCTCGTTGAGGGCACCTGGGGCAAGGTATTTTCCCTGCTTGGGGCTTATGGAGTGCCGGGACTTTCTCATGCAATATATATATATATATATATATATATATTTATTTTTTTTAATTAATAAAAACAGCTAAAATCACATAATTTGGACCTGTTTTTGTTCCTACAGCACTGTTAACCTCAATAACATTAATTTCCAGTCATTTCCTGTCAAGTTTGACCACCTCATAGCTCACAATATTGTTTTCACTAATATTGGCCAAAGGCTGCAGCAAGCTAACTGGCAAAACTAAGCGACAGAGCAGCGGCACAAACACATGGCAGTATAAAAATATGTAGCACATCTATGAAACATTGCCACACAGCAGAGGCAGACAGGATGGCAGTTTAATAAAGGGAATAAAATCAAAATTTGAACTGCAAAACACATCTGAATCTGCAAACAGAAGTCAATACACCATCAAACCAACGTGCAAGTATTTTCAATAGAAAAGATTAAAACGTGCAGCATGTTTGCAGAAGCCTACACAGATCAGTGTGATCTGTGCAGTGCTTCTCTGTGTGTAAAAGTAAAATGGTAACCAGCCCCAGGCTTTTTGAGCCGGCCCTGTATGAAAGATATGGGAAACAAAATGTGTAGGGTAGCCCCATGTTTTTATAACCAGCACCAAACTCCACTAGTGGGGGTAGGGGGGTAATGTCACAGCCAGCGAACACACTTGTCAGGGTCACACAGGCCAACACTTTAACCCCCCCCAACTAGGCAACCCCTTCCAATAAAGTGGTCCCCCTCTCTAGTGAACCCCAGGCCTAGGCTGAAGCCCGGGGCTATCCCCCGCAACCCCTGGGCGGTGGCAGCGGAGTTGATAGCTTTCAGTAAGATTTAAATAATATTGTTCTTTACAGGAGCACTACAGGTCCCAGCAAACCTCCAACATACCGGTATTTGGAGAACCACAAGTACCAACATGTGCGGTATTAAGGGTCGGCTGGTGCCTATAATCCCCCTGTAAAGGAAATATAAGCCCTACTGTCACAGCTGCCCCAAGATACCCAAAGCACTGATCAACACTGTCAGTGCCCACATATTGTGTGCCCCATCTAGTGTGCAGCTAGGCAGTGGTAGTGCCCCTTCTACCCTGATGCCAATATACAAAGTGTCATATGCGTGATGTCCACCTGCGCAGATCTGCTCCATCTACCTTTACCTATTTATATATGCCCACATATAAAGTACCAAACACTTCTCTCTCACCCACCTGGTGGCCCCCGATGCCCCCCTTCCCTGCGCTCAGTGCCGCAAAAGATTTAGACCATGCCCCTGGGCCGGCTCTCTATGACCCTGGCTGGGCAATAATATGCAAATGTCGTAGGAGGCTTCTTGTGTAAATAGGTGCTCACTGCATGCTTTTGTGATCCACTGCATCAGATCATCTCTTTGAACATCGGTCATTTGAGTAACTTTCAGGTTAATCAGCAGGATGGACAGTTTTTTCTGGCTGCCGTGGCCAGTGAAGCTGCTTCTAAGGACATAGAAACTGGCCTTGGTACACCCAGAAAATTGGGCTGACACGCCAGAGCCGTAAGTAGCCATTTTGGTGCCCTGTGCAATAATGAGCGTTGGCGCCCCCCTCCAATCTTTTACTCCCTCCTGAAGTATGATGCAGGATGGCTATGGGGGCACTGATCTGCACATGTACAGCACAGATCCTGCACATGCACCGATTGGCATCCATCCATGTGCTATTTGGGACATTTTATTTATACACTCCACTTGTTTAAATTGCTAGTTTTATTGTCCTGCTTAGCACCATAGAGATGTGCGCAGATTCACGTGTTTCGGTTTTGGTTCTAAATTATTGTTGTGCTTCAGTTTTGCCAAAACCACCCTAAAATGTTTTAGTTTTGGATTTCTTTAAAAATGGATAAAAACAACTAGCATAGGGCCTGATTCAGACCTGCTCACTAGATGCGTATGCAAATTTGGCAAGGCATAATCACGCCCACTGTCTTGGCGTGTGATCGCATTGTGTATGCAGACGCCCACCAGCCTGTCTTACGGACGTCATCTCCATGAAGTGTATGCAACCATCGGTACCATTGGAAGCGAATGGAGCGCTTGTAGTTGACCATACCCTACCACAAGTACTGCGAGCACTTCAGTATAAAATCCAGCCAGGTGAAGTGTACTATGACGCTACGTCTTAATTATGCACACCTCTGAACCGGCTTTGAGATGCTCAGGCACACCTGCATTCGCACTTCCACTCCCCCGTTTTCACAAACCAACCCCTGTCACCACCCACAAACTGCTTCTCCTGGCACTCACTCAGTTGGGCAGTCTATGCGCAGCGAGCGAATGCTTCCCGATCGCTCGGACTGGTTCGCGTACACACATTGCGATGCGTACACAATGCAAACATCAGCAGTCTGCATGCGAATGCTTCCTAGTGAGTGGGTCTGAAGCAGGCCCATAGTGTGTTTTGTACATGTTTTTGTTCCTATAATATTAACATCAGTAACATTAATTTCCAGTCAATTTTGACCACCTCACAACTCGCAATATTGTTTTCACCAATATTGGCCAAAGGCTGCAGTGAGCTGGTTGGCTAAACTAAGCGACAGAGCAGCAGCACAAACATGGCAGTTTAAAAGAATATAGCACATCTACTGTATGGCATAGGAGCTGCAGAAAGGATGGCAGTTTAACCATACGATCCAAAATAATGTTTTCATTAATCATGAACTAATAGCCTAAAATTAAAAGCTTAGTAGAAAATATTATTACAAAATGACAGGCTTCAGGAAAATAGAAATTGATAAATGTAGAAAGTACTTGTTTGTATGGATAGTTATTTTTTTGATACTTTCTATTATATAAGAGTGATGTGTAGAGCTGCAAAATTTTGTTGCCTGTGTTTCGTTTTACAAAGCTGTGTGGTCTGCCTCTACTAGGAAAAATTAGCAGCTACAGTACTCCACAGTAAAACTAAAATTAGGCTGAACTGCTGTAATGAATGATTTAGTGTTTGTGGATACTAAGTTGGGAGTATTAGCAATGTTCCATCTAAAATGAGTGACCTGAAAATGATAGTTGCTAATGTAATTTTCTATGAAGTAACCTTGAAACTGTGAGCACATTGATTATTAGACCTTTAATTATTTAGACCATTCAGTTCCTAACCCTGAGAATCCTATATAATTGGTCATGTTTGACCCTTTGCATCTACCTTTTGGAAGAGTGTAGATGCCTGTACGTTGATTCTTTCATCAGTCTGTACATTTAGACCAATTTGCACAATCACAGCATATATTAAAAAAGGAAATGTTAAATATGCCTTTCTGTATTGTTTGTTTGATTTATCTTTGATTAGGGGAGAATAGTATAAAATGTATAGAAATTGGTGGGGATATTTTTTATTTGTCTTTATTTTTTCTAACATACTACAGTATTCAGAGACTGAAAAATAAAAAATTATATTGCAAGATACAGAACATCGGTACAGTAAAGTACAGTAATAGTAATATAAGCTGCCTGTCCAACACATAGTAATATCAGCTGCCTGTCAGACACACACAATCTTGATCAAGGCCCATAATGAAAAGTGGTGCAAGATTGAATTGTCCTTGTGTCAGTTCTCAGCTGACTCTATCCTCCAATTGACAGCTACCTTAAGGTATAAAGCAGGACTCCAGGAAACAGGAAGTTGCCCGAACAACTCTTCACTACACCTAGAAGCTGCTTGCTGCTAAGCATCTTTCCAGGCTACCTGCTGAATATTTCCAGTGACTATCTCCAGTGTTATACTTCAGCACTAATCTGCGTGCTGATCTCCAGTGATGTACTTCAGTGTTGATCTGTGTATTTATCTACAGTGATGTACTTCAGTGCTGTCTCTGTGTACTGATCTACAGTGATATACTTCAGTACTATTCTGCGTACATTCTCCAGTGATATTCTTCTGTGACTTTCTGTTTAAGTATCTCCAGTGATACAGTGATATTTTTCAGTGATTCTCTGCAGTACTATTCCACAGTGTTGCTCTTTAGTGTTAATCACCAGTGTTACTCTCTAGTGTTAATCACCAGTGTTACTCTTTATTGTTAATCAACAGTGCAGATCAGCAGTGTTACTCTTTAATGTTAATCACCAGTGCAAATCACCAGTATTACTCTTTAGTTATAATCACCAGTGCAGATCACCAGTGTTAACTCCAATGATTTTTCCAATAATAACTACAGTACTATTCTGTGTCTGGATCTCCAGTGATTTCTCCAGTAATAACTACAGTACTATTCTGCGTCTGGATCTCCAGTGAAACATTCAGTGCGACCTGTGCACTGATCTCCTGTGATACATTTCAGTGTTAACCTGTGTACTGACTCTAGTGATACACTCCAGTGCTATTCTGCATTTGGATCTCAGGAAATACACTTCAGTGCTAACCCATGTACTAATCTCCAGTGACATTCCTCAGTGATACTCTGTGCAACAACCTTCAGAGACATTCCTCAGTGATACTCTGTGTACTATTCTCTACGTAACAATCTACAGTGATATTTTCTATGTGACACTCTTCAGTGAGATTCACTTCAGATACTCTCCGTGTTTCATGTGTCCTACCTCAGTCACTACTGATACTCTCCAGTGTTCCCTGTATCAGTGACTACCAATACCCTCTAGTGTGTTCCTGCTGCTGCCCCACCTAGTTCCCTTGACTCCCAGTCTCCAGACTTGAATCTTGTGACCAGGTCGTGACACCAGTCCTCCAACTGAAGATCCCCAGAGCCAGGTCGTGACAATGAGCTACCATTTTATGTTAGATACTGCTGCTGCTCAATGTAATATACACACTAGTAGATGTGACATGTAATCTTTAATTTGACCAGTAGCACTTGTCCACATATCTGTAGTTAAGTGGATAGTTGGTACAATGGCATTTTCTAGGCAAATAATTACTTTTTTTTAACTACCCATTACAGGTGAGGAATTTCTTTTCTGGTAAAATAGAATTGAGATGGAATTTGGTAGCATGGGCACATGACCTCAACTAATTGTCTAAAACCAGATGCATTGATGGCAGATATTGGATACAGGGCCTGACTCAGAGCTGGACACTCTGACAGAGCGCTCGCTCTGAATCAGGGCCAGCCTTCTTGTTTTTTAGAGCGGCCTCCTGGCCACTCGCATAGCTGTGGGTGACCACCCACAGCTATAGCGAGCAGCCAGGAAGATGGTCGCGATGGTCAAGACCATCGCGACCATCGAGCTTGCAACGAGACCCTTGTGGTAGGGTCTCGTTGCCGCAAGCCCTAGAGTGCTTTCGGCTCAAACAGAGCCGAAAGCACTCCCGCTGACATCACTTGTGATGTCAGTGGGGCTGGCCCCAGATGGTAGGTGTTCCCATGGGAACGCCTCCGTCTGGGCAGCCCCGGCCCACCCACCAACATCGACAGCATGCCCCCTTTGGTACGAGACCCGGAGCGACGGAGTACCCGTCGCTATCCAGGTCTTGCGCATGCACACGATGGAGCCGGCTCCATCGTGCACATGTGCACTGGCCTACCATCAACCCGGTTGCGAGCGCACAGCGCTTGCAACCGGGTCTGAATCAGGCCCACAGTTCTAATACTAACATAGCTGTGATGGCTTCAATGTTCCGCTGTGAAACAGGATGGCAACTGTCATACTTGGTGTATCTTGGAAAATATTATTTCACAGTCAATTGCTGTTTAAAACTACTAGTCTTCTTGATCCCCTTCTGTGAGGAAGATTTAACCCCCAGCAGCAGCAGCCCGTGTGCACAAGTATTCTCCTTGGGAATCATGGATACGGGATGAGTCAGTTTGTCTTTGCAAATTGGATGCAGAGCTACCGCTTATCATTAATGAGGAGGTTGATGATGAAGGTGTTGGCAGTGGAAATGGCATATGCTGGTATCTATCTATGCTGCTGGTAGATGAAGCTGGACTGCTTTTTTATTATTTTATATGATTTTTTCAAATTTTGATAAATTACTTGAATAAAATCACTGCAAATGACATAAGAGGGAGGAGGTGCCTAGATGGTTTACATCCTTACCTCTACTTACTGTAGCATCACAAATTATACAGATGCTTTGACAAATGTCAGCATTTGGGTAAAACTTTGCACACACAGATGATGTGGATTTTTTTGGTCTTTTGCCCAGACATGACCACTTGCTTCTTACCACTGGTAGCAGGAACGTTTGCATTATTATTATTATTATTATTACTTTGTATTAGATACACAAATATCCCCCTCAAACTGTTCCACAGTAGAATCTTTAATTTCTTTGTCATCACCAATAAGTTTACTACTACTCATCCTCACATTTGCTGAGTGATCAGAAATGGTGGAAAAAGGCTTATCTGCCATTACAGTGTCAGAATAAAAAATGTTAGACTCACAGATAGCAATCGTGAACACGCTTAGACACTCCTTAGGGATTTGTGAAGTTTGTGAGTTTGTTCTTCAGCCTTTGTGTTGTTTTTTGCACTCATTTTCCTATTTAAAGGTGACACATCTATACTCAAAGTGAGAAGCTTTTGCATGCAAGGTCACAGAAGATACCTTACTGTATTTGACCATGGCTTTTGCAATAGGCATTCTAGTGCATGAAAGAGCAGTAGCAGGACCACCACTTGCAAATTAAAGCCATGCTCACCTAAGCCTTGTTATGTATGGCATGTTGGAAATTTTATGTTTTTTGGCTCTGATATTCCCTTTATAGTTAGAGTTGATGTTTTCTTAATATTGTGAAATAATGTTTACATTTGAGGTTACTTTTCATAAACCTTCTTTCCCCTGACCTCCTTTAGTAAATGTTAAAAAAGTACTTTCATTGCCGGCACTAGTACTGGCTTGCTCCAGTTCTTCTATATGTTGATCCATGATTAATATTACCTTTTACATCAGAACAGGAGTAAAGCTACTGTAGTTGAATTTAGCTGTCACCTCTCCAATTTAACGTACAGTGAGATAAGGACATGAAGACCTGTTACCTTTACCATGCAGTTTTATTAAAAGACTGGAGATTTTAGTTGTCAGCAGGAAATACATTTATTTTTCACTTATTATTTTTGGGGTCAGCTGACGGGAACATGTCCATACCCATGAACTGCAGTACACACTTGAATAAAAAAATGAAATACAATTTTATTTAAATTATAAATATAAACAACTTAAAATGTTATTTTGAAACCAGTAAAAAAGTCTGTTTTGCACTTATTTTTTGGGGTGCAGATGATGGGGGCATGAATGCACCCATAAGTACAGTAATATATGCTGCCTCTCAAAAACACACACTCTAGTAGAAAGAATAGGATTTACATTGAATTATAAAATACTGCAGATTTTTTTAGACACCAGAAAAAAAATGCCTTTTTTGCACTTACTATTTTTTGGGGGAGTAGTTGATGGGGACATGACCACAACCGTAAGTACAGTAATATATGCTGCTTCTCTAAACAACACACTCTAGTGGAAAGAATATGATTTAAATTGAATTATAAAATACTACAGAATTGTTTAGTTTTTTTCAATATTTTTTTATAACAGAAAAAGAGGTCTTTGGTGAACAGTTCATGCAGACACAACACAGTATCAATTTTTGGACAAATAAGTTTGAAATCACACTATCTCTACTCTCATACACAAAGACAATTTAACTATATATGATATACAACACCCTGATGCAGGGTGTCTGACAAACAAACAGAAGCCTGTTTGCAGTTGCTTTGCACTAGATTGCAGTTAACTTGGTAGCTCTGTGCCTGGGAAACAAACACACATACAGTCATTAACAAACTGACAAATATGCCTGCAGTCTCCCTTACCAATAATCTACTCCCCATCTACCTACTACAACTCTCTGTCCAACTCCTAAAAGCTTCCTAATGGTGTTTTTCAAACAACTACAGCCCACACCCTCTCTCTCCACTCTATTGTGTGAAATGGTGCCTGGTCACGAGGGTGGGACTCTTGTATGCAATCCAAAACATGTGAAATCTGACATTTTTTTTAAAATTACATTTTGCCTCATTTTGAGATGGAACTTGATGGGAAGACCCAAGCCAGGACCCAGATACATTTGGATACACCAAGGTCTGGATTTACATAAAACCGAACTGCTCATGTCTAATTATCACACATTTTCCTGTGCTTAATGATTCACAGCACTAACCAGAGCTCCTGGTCTGTATAGGAACCATTGTATTGTGCCACATTAACCTCAGTCACCCCCAATTAGTACTACAGAACTGAGCAAGGTGACAGGTGAACAATACCATTGACTTATGAAATGCACACAGTGGTGTCATGAGGGGGGTGCGGGTCAAACCCAGGTGTCACCCTCGGAGGGGGTGACACCAAAATGCCAGCTCCTCAGCAGCGGCAGGAGCCGGTGGCTGCAGTGTGACATTCCCCTGCAGCACCCGGCTCCTGTCATAGAAGAGGAGCCGACAGTGCAGACTGCCCAGTCTCCGGGGGCAACCCAGCATCCGGTGATGCAGGACTTCCCCTGGAGTGATGTTATTGGGATCCCCCATGAGGCCACACCCCCTTTATTTAGGCAACACTTTCTTTTAGCCAGACACGCCGCCGACACTCGGGGGGTATCCAAAGTGCGCAGCGGGTGGCGCCTCTGCATACACAGCCAAACATATTTCCTTGCTCATAATTTTTAGAATCTCATAATGTAAATAAATATGCAGTGTATAATGCTGAAACCGTTATTGCTTTTGTTGACAAAAAAGGAACAAAAAAGTTGTAATCTCATCATTAAATCCCTTTCTATTACACGGCATGCTTTTTGGTTGCTTTCCAAACATGCATCAACTAATCCATCTCTAAAGTGTTACATTCACTGGTTGGATCTGTGGCCTCTCTACATGACTAACCTGATTGCCTCTGCCATCCATCACTCAGTACACATTCGTCTTTGAATTGATACAACTGGGATATCTAAACATACGTAAGTTGATAAATAATGCATTGAGCATAGCACAAGTAGGGACATTTTTTTTTTCTTATTCTTAGCTCATATTCCTAAAGGTTATTTGAAAATCAACCAAGCAGAGAGGTTCCAGAGATCCTATATGCATAAATCATAGCAGGCATCCAGCGTGTACTTCATAACAATGGTAATGATGTTGAATGTTAACATACGTTGTAAAACAAATTGCATGTTCTTTTATCAATTAAATGTTTAATAAATTAATTCCTTATAATTTCTGAATCTATTAGCTTTAGCCTGACATGCCACTCTGTGACAAATTGTCTTGTGCTGTTTATGGAATGAGCACTATGTGACCTGCAACACAGTGCATCATATTGTAGCTAGACCATGGCACTGAATCACTGAATCAATTCTCAATACAAATCTTTGAAACTCTACTGAACAGCTGCCTAGTTGCTGCATGGGCAAATTAATCTATTCAAATCCCACAGCTGAATCTCCCCTTCTGCATTTTAAGCTGACTACATGATAATACACACATGCAAACATACTAACCCTCTCACTGCTGAGATTTACTGGTAAATAATTATTTTGTGTGTAGGTAAATCTAATACTCCTGGCATAAGTCCTAAGGGCCTGATTCAGGGTGGATCGCAATATGTTGCGTTCGCACGCAGCCGTCTTATGTTTGCAATCTGCTCATGCGTATAAAATGAAGTGCGTGTGCACGAACTATGTGCTGTAATCAAGGATTGAAATCACAGGCAGTATGCAGACCCACCACTCAGTTATTGACAGGAAGTGCCGTTTGTGGGTCGTGATAGGGGGGTGGTCATGTGAATGCAGGCGTGTCAGTGGGTTAGAACACGTTGAAGGGGCGTGCATAAATTATTCACAGTGAACCCATATGCAGCCTGAGTACTCACTGCGTGCAGGAAATTTAGCAACTTCTGTGGCAGGGTCAGGTCAACCACAAACATGCATGCAGCTCCGATGTTACTCGATGTTACCGATGATTTTGCATTCTTGCACATTAGTACAGATGTGATAAGAGGGTAACGGGGCGGCATTATGTAGTGCAGGGCGTCTGCATCTTGTGCTGCGATGCCAGTGCAAATGCAATCATTAGCATATTTTTGCAGTGGCCAGTTGCATGCAAATGCAGCATTGCGATCCAACCTGAATCAGGCCCTAAAAGCAGTCTAAAGGGACCTACACACTAGACGATATTTTGCATGATTTGGCCAGCTTTGACGCATTGGAACGACAAATTGTGCAGTGTACATTAACGATGCCGATGCGCGTACCTGCGGGTCTTTTGTCATATCTTCAGATTTTACCTGCATGCACTAAGATCTGGCAATCTCATACATGATTTGCGGCATATCGTTCAGTATTTAGGCACGAACGATATTTAATTCGGACACTCACGATGCAAACGTCACTTGGCAGGCATTTCCCTAATGACACAGATGCATGCACCGATCAATGAGAGCTGTGCATGCATCTATGTATTAAAAAAAATCAATATCCAAAACAGAGCTTATTAGTGAGTGCGAAACTAATGCAATATACACATCACTACAATAAATAAATAAATCAGTAAAAATATGCCATTTATAATACAGGTCTGCAAAATTTAAGGTATTGAAAGCTTTTTTAATAATACTTTTATATTCCTAATTACACTCCTGTGTACATCAAGAAATAGTATATTAAATAAAAATTACCACATCACATTTACCTATAAGGAGGTTACATACATTTTTAAGAAAAAACAAGAAGTTTAATTGTTTTTGACATATTTATTGTGAAATACAAAGAAGTGTAGATGATATCACTGTGTTTTTGTCTTAATTACATAATAAAATAACAATAAAATCAAACAATAATAGAAACAAACCATAATTATTGAAAAAATCATTAATATCTTGTTTTTTTGCCTTCATTTGTATTGTCACTTTTCGCTTATAAGCTTTTTCTGTGTCATCTCTGTGTATCATCCAGCAGTAGTCAGCCATCATGCTGATGTCCCAACGACCCTGGTATCTTCTTTCTACAGCTCTAACGTCTTGATGGAACTGTTCACCCTGTTCTTCACTGTAGTATAGTGTAGTGTGTGTGTAGTATGTACTGTGTGTGTGTGTGTGGTGGTAGGCAGGGGTTAAAATGAGCCGACAGGGCAAAACTGTGTTGCATCTGTTGTATTTGGTTCCACCTTCGCCAGCTCACCTTGTAGTTGTAGTTGTTGTGTGTGTGCAATGTTCCTTTAGACAGTATGGGGTTTAGGCCTTTTGTAAATTTCAGCTCCAGGCCCATGTGGACCTTAATCTGGCACTGGGCGGGGGTAGTTTTATGACGAGAACTGAATTGCAACATTCTATACTATCATCTTAATTAATTTAGGACAGTGTTTTAAAATAAATGTAGGCAAAATACATTTATTACTTTAAAGAGTTTGAAAAAAATGACATTCATAAACACACGTTTTGCAAAAAAAAGTGATGTGATATGCAAAATCGGGAGTCATTTTCGTGTTCAGAAGCCAAAACTCTATAAGTATGACATAAATTTGTTAAAAAAGTTTTTTCATCGCAGACCTGTGTAATTAATAAATCAATACAAAATAATGAATAATAATATATAATGATAATAAAGTTAAAAAATAATAAAAAATCCTAAAGATTTAAATATATTTATGCATAGTGTAGGTCCAATATACATTGCACAGTGTGCGGAGAATATATTTCAGAAGCTGTGAACCCAAGCACTAAATCAATCTGGCTGAGTGCCGGTGGTTACATATCATATAAAAGTTACAACTGGCAGTTCTTTAATATATCCTTGGTTGCAACCGCAATTATGTTTCAGTTACTAATTCCTGTCAACATTTGTCCACATTTATGAGAAATAGTATTAGTCTTCCAGAACAATTGAGAGAAAAATGAAATAAACATATAAATGTAATGAATGTGGCACTTGTTATCCATTAAGCACGCTCCAATGAGAGAGAGTTGTTATTTTATGGAGCATAAAGTATGTAACTGCAGCCACGTCCAGCTAAGCAGAAATTATTATCTCTACTCCAGTATAATGTGTAGGAGGAGAATATTCCTTATTTGTTGTTCAAACAGGTTCCCCGATAAATTTATGAGCAGCGGGTGCTTGCAGGTGATATCATATGAGCACTCTCCACTGCAGATATGGGACCTCAACCACTCCAAAGTGCCATGCTGCTCCCCCACTATGAATGTGACATGCTGCCTTCAGCTGAAATTGAGGCCGCTCACACTGTGCTTGTTCCGCAGTAGTTGAAGCAACTGCTTTAGATGCCTGTGGGGTCTCGTGTAAAAAGTACAGTAATAGCTGGGCTGGAGGAAGTGTAAATGCTGCTGCAATCTGTCTCCAAAGTTTCATAGAATGAAGTTCCCGAATGTGTTTCTTCCTTGATAGGATTTCATCAGAGGAGTAATCTTTATCATCCCAGGCCTGGGATGCCTTGGAGAGGGGGACCCCTTTATTGGGGGGCCCCCACCTCCCCAGGGATCCCTGGTCAGGGCTGACTAGAGGTCAGGCATAATGCTTTGGCCAGGGAACCTGGTGAAAGTGTTCCCCTGGCTGTGGTATTACCCCCTGCTAGAAAGAGTCTGGTGCTGGTTATGGTATATACAGGGGACTCCTACTCATTTTTCCCCTGTATTTCCAAAATCAGGACCGGCTCGCTGAGCCCAGTGCTGTCTGTGCAAAATACAGGGGACCCCTACGTCTTTTGTCCTCTATATTTTCACAAGGACTGGCTCTCGAAAGTCCGGGGCTGGTTGTGCCCACGTCGTATTTTTATTTTTATACTTTAATATATTTTGAAACAGATGCATGCACGGATCTCACTGATCTGTGCATGCATCTGTGTACAGGCCATTATTTAAGTTTGGGCACACATCTATATCATGCATGATCTCTAAAGATTGGGAAATAATTTGCTCAACAGCTCTTAAGACCCACTACGTCATTAAAGCCTTCCAGCTCTCATCCTAACTTGCTGCTACATCTTCCTTCCTCCCCGCCTACCCCTTCTGTGTCACTCCTGTTTGTCTGCCCCTCCCTTAAAGAATGTAAGCTCTTTTGAGCAGGGCCCTCTACCCTCTTGTGCTTCTCCCTACTGTAATTTGATTCATCTCTTACTCCCCACTTGGGCAATTAACACTTGGCTGCTTATGTGGGTGTAATGGTTGCTAATATAGCAATGTTTATTATACATGTCCGTGTCCTGCTTTGTATTGTATTGTAAGTCACTGGTTACTTATTTGTTTATGTACTATGTAAGGCGCTACGGAACACTTGTGGCGCAATATACATAAATGATGATAATAATAATAAATAATAATAATAATATTGTGGCCTGGAGTGTCGGGGAGCTGCTGGGGAGAGTTGGGAAATCACTGATGACATTGCATCGTTAGGAGTTGTCTAGTGTGTAGACACCTTAAATTATTTCGTTTATACAGAATATAATACATTTGCAAATGACTGACCACCAGGAAAAGAAGGGAGACAAATTTTATCTGTATTTTTTTGCCTCCTCAGCGTGAATGTTTCCAAACTGACTGGTTTTTGGCACTTGAATGGAAACTGCAAGTTCTAAAACTGCAACCTTGATTTTTACATATGTAAGATATGCAAACCATTCTGAGGTAGCTCAAACAGCATGCTCTGTTTTGCCTGTCAGAAATGAAAGATGAAAGCATACTCAGCCACAAGAGTGTACTGAAATCATATTAATAAGTAATGCTACTTATATAAAATAAATCAATAGTAGTGCCTACGGAGAAAAATTAATACATAGGGTACTATTTAAGAATGAGCTATAACAGCTTTAGCATTTGCTATAACTGTTACGCTCTCACTGTCTCCTAGGTCCTTTCCCATAGTAACCAAGGCATGCATGCGCAACCTGCCGCCATGCTCCACACTTCAAAGTAGAGATGTGAGTGGACCTCTGTGTTTTAGTTATGACAAAACCACCCTCAAATGTTATGCTCTTGGTCTTGGCAAAACCACCATCAAGTGTTTTGGTTCGGATTCCATTTTGGTTTTGAATTTCTTTAAAATTTATAAAACCAGCTAAAATAATGTAATTTGGATCTGCTTACATGCAATCCAAAACAGAGATTCGGATTTTAAATTTGAGTTCCGAACTTACAGCAAACCCGAGCCAGGACTCCGTTCTACACTGAACAGTAAAAGTGATCCAAGCCGGGATTCAGTTCTTCTCAGAACCCTAAAGTTCAGGTGTGTTCGGTTTTCAGGAAAACTGAACCACACATTTATATGTCTAAGATGTGCCCATAAATGTCTCTTAATCACTAAGCCATATATAAGGAATGGGATTGAAATACCGGCAGCTCAAATCACGAATGCCTGACAGGATGAAGATCCTGACTGGGACAGGTAAGTACCCTAACCCTCCCCTGCCCCCCCCAACCTTCCCTTAGCGTTGCCTAACCTCCCCCCTAGTGCCTAGCCCTAACCTCCCCCTGGGGGTGCCTAACCCTAACCCCCTCTTACCGCTCCCTAAACCTAACCTTCCTGGGGGGGTGCCTTACCTTAATCTCTCCCTGGGGGTGCCTAACTCTAACCCTACCCCCTAGGGGTGCCTAGACCTAATCTCCCCCTCCACCAAACCTAACCCTAACCCTGCTAGACTCCCTAATCCTAATCTTCACCCCGGTGGCTAACACTAAGGGCGCTCCGGACTTACCTTCGCTCGGGCTGGCGTCTTCGGCATTCCGGTGTCGGGATGAAGATAGGCGTCGGTATTTCTACCTCCCATATATAGTTGCAGCAGTGCCAATGCTTATGACTGGGTCACCACCGCTTACCACTTAGTCACTATTTATCCAAAATTAGTTTTACGTTCAAACACATATTTTGTTCCCTTCCTTTTCTATATACAATACTTTCCACTGCTCTACATCTCGGCTCACAGCAATTCATTGGAGACCATCAGTCTATGTTTCATGTGTTGTCTCTTGCACTCATTTGTCTATATGGGTTGGGTATGATATACCAGCTGCTCAATAGCCGCCGTTTCAAATCCCGTCGCCGGAAGCCGGAAGGAGAAGATCCCAATGGGAAGTAAGTACCTTGTCAATTGGTCCATTCACATTTACAGACATGACCACATAGATGTATCCTCCATGCGCTTCAAGTTGCGCCACACATAATGCGGGAGCTCAGTGTGACTTGGTAGCGCCGGGTGTCTTTTCATGCATCTTTTTACCTTCAAATGCGTCTTATTCACACACCAATGCAAATAAATAGCACAAGCAGCTTCCGCTGACTAAAATGATATGAAGCATGCCTATGTTCTCTGAGTGAGCGCGAGTGTATCTGAATGCAAAATGCTACGTTACAGTGTTAGTGGCTGTAACACTGTAATGTAGTGTTTAGCATGGAGATACACCCGCAATCGCTCAGAGAACATAGGCATGCTGCATATCATTTTAGTCAGCGGTAGCTGCTTGTGCTATCTATTTACATTGTTGTGGAAATAAAGTACATTTGAAGGTAAAAAGATGCACGAAAAGATGCTCGGTGCTACTGAGTCACGCCATGGCATGGCGTGACTAGAAGAGCTGTTTAACGTGCCAGGAGGATAGATGTATGTGGATATATCTGTTGGTCCTTGTGAGAATAAATGTGTTTTTACTTCATTCTCATTATGATGGTTATTAATTGAATGTAACATATATATTATATATATTCACTCAGAGCCTCAACGTTCACCTATTATTTAATATTGTCATTTTTGATCATAAATAAAGTGATTCATTTCTACATACCATATTCTGACGATCTAAGTATTGCTGTGTTAGATTCTTATATATCTGTTGTTACATTTGGCAACAAATTTTCATTGTTATAGATATCCCACTGTCTCCAGTATTATTTCCCAAGGATTTTAGTCAAGCTACAGAATGATAATATGTTGGCTAAATGCAATTTCTGTTCAGGTACATGGATGAAAATCTCATCACAGATATTATGGGGCCTAATCATCATCACTTAATTTTTACAAAAGCAGATGAAAATTTAAATTTTCACCTGCAATTGTAAAAATTAAGTATTCGCACCACTCATCATGAAGGTAAAGCATGAGAGATCACAGATATCTCCTGCTTACCTTCCTCTGGCAGAATGACCCACTGTCCCCATGCACTGGTATGGGGACAGAATTCATCAAGCTCAGAAAATATTATATTTTCTTAGCGTGCAGGAGCATTTGCCATCTTCAGATGGGAAATGCTCCCGATACCCGCTCCTTCCCCATGGGAAGAAGTCCCGGGTTGCGAAGAGGGATCCTTTTGGATCCCTCCACCCCTGTCTGGCTCCTTCCGCTGGACGTCTGGGCTCTTGTATGCATTCATGACCTGTAGTTCACGTATGCACACTCCCATCACTAATCCGAAAAGGAGCAGTGAAGCCGCTCGCGGGACAGCTGATTTTTGCATCAGCTGTCACCATGCCAGAGCAATGATGAATTGCTCCGGAATTCACAGCGAGTTAGAATGTTAATTATCGGGATCTGATAATTAACATCATGAATAGGCCCCCATGTCTGAAAAAATCTTTATATTGTAATATTCTTGTGGGTCATTGGAGTACAAGTCTTTATTGCCATTTGATTCAAACAACAAGTGCAGATATATGGTTATGGTTTGTACAAATTATTGAATAGGGTGCAATAGCGGCTATCTATTATGTAATACAAAAATCAGGACAGTAATTCTATACACAGATATTGCTTTCTGCAAATTTCTCAGTATCTCTATTAGCTTTATATTTCATTCCTTCAATGATTGATCCCTACTGCACCACACTGGCTTCACTAGGGTGGGTGCGCTCCATACTGGGTGACACCATCCAAGGGGGTGACACCAGAGCTGCTCTGCTATTTTGGTGTCACCCCATCGGATGGTGTCACCGAGCAGCCACAATGAGAAAGAGAGGCAGGGGAGAGGCTGTGGGCTGCCCCCTAGAGCTGCCGGAGCGCTGGGTATTCCCACTGTGTGCCGAGAACGGGGGGCGTGACATGCGGTCACGCCTCCAAGATCGGCACACACAAAGGCACATGGCTTCGCGGAATGGGTGTCACAAGCCGCTCATGCAAACACTGGAGGACCAGATGCTGAACTCCTTCTATTAGCTGTCCGTCATCCCTGCTCTGTTCGGGATTGGTTCCTGCGGCTATTTCCTCCTGATGCAAACGCTGCTCTGATGCCCGTGATAGTCTTTCACGTGTTTTCGGTATTGGCGTGTCTCCTGTTATCTAGCCGAGTACCCAGTCCTACTGGGTACTCGACTAGATAACAGGCAGCTTTTACCTGCCGTTTGTGTCATCTAGGCGGCACGGTCCATATATCTGCTACCTGCCATTTGTGTCATCTAGGCGGCACGGTCCGCATATCCATGCTCTGCTGTTTGTGTCATCCAGGTGGCACAGACAGCACTCAGTGTCCAGAGTGCGCAGTTCAGTGTCCAACTGCTTGTGTCAACCCAGAGGCACAGGCCGCACTCCAGTGTCCAGCTGCTTTTGTCAACATGGCGGCACAGGCTGCACTCCAGTGTCCAGCTGCTTGTGTCAACCCGGCGGCACAGGCCGCAATCCAGAGTCCAAAGTATGCAATCCAGCGTACCACCGCTTGTGTCAACCCGGTGGCACAGGCCGCAATCCAGCATCCAAAGCACGCAATCCAGCATACCACCACCTGTGTCAACTCGGCGGCACAGGTCCCTCATCAGACCACCACCCTCAAGACTGTGGCTCGGGCCAAAGGCCACATCTTGTTCTACAGCCCACTGGCCACAGCTTGCCAAGGCTTACCAGCCCTCAAGGCTGCTGCACAGCCCAAAGGCCGCATATTGTTCTACGGCCCACTGGCAACAGCTTGCCAAGGTTTACCAGCCCTCAAGGCTGCTACACGACCTAAATGCCGCATCTTGTTCTATGGCCCAGAGGCCACAGCTTGCCATGTTTGCCAGCCCACAGGGTAGCTGAATGTCCCAAAGGCCGCATCTCGTCTTACTGCCCTCAGGCCACGACTAATCTAAAACTTACCAGCCCTCAAGGCTGCTCCACGGCCATAGCTAGCCAAATGTTCCAGCCCTCAAAGCTGTTGCTGGACTCTTTCTCTCTAATATACTCGAATCCTAACATTGGAGGAGGAGACCACACTGTACTACCAGCTGCACTGGGTGTCAGCAAAGTAAGCGGCTGTCTGGAATTGTAGTCTCATCTGCCCCATTGGTATTCTGGTCCTGCCACTAATGCTTAGGTATGGGAACATTATATTGGCCTACTAATCTTGGTAGTGTATCAACTACAGTAAAACTCAGAGATGAATCATGCACCTCATCATCTCAGGCTTCCTTTGCATCAAAATGAGCTATCCCATTGTTGCCGCTAAATGTAATGATGCTAGGTAGAGAGTGACAGCCTCACTTTAACTGGAATTTCTCTTTTGGATTGAGATAGGTACTGGGTATCAGTGTGTGTTAGAGATGTACACTGACCTCCGTGTTTTGGTGTTGGTTCTAAATCTTCATTGTGTTTTGATTTTGGTAATAACACCCTCAAGTTAAAAATCATGTCAATTGTTTTTGTTCCTATAATATTATTTACATCAATAACATTCTTTTCCAGTCATTTCCAGTCAAATTTGACCACCTCACAGCCCCTGAAATCACAAGGGAGGGACATAAATGCAGTATAACATTCGCAAAAAATGTTTTTTAGATTCGAGACCCGAACTTGGCGAGAAGGCCCAAATCGGGACTCTGTTTTACTTGGAAACCCAAAGTAATCCGAGGCAGGACTTGATTCGACTTGGAACCCCATAGTTCGGGTGTGTTCGTATTTTAGCAAAACGGAAAGTGGTAGGAATTTTAGTTCACTTTGTGACTGATGAGCTATAATAAAGTTTTTTGTGTCCTCCATAAAAATTCACAGTAACAAGAACAAGTAAATACAAAGAATACACATCAATGGCACATTATACAACATATAGGGAAACACATATAATCACATATATATATATATAGCCCTTTCCTCAAAGCACACAAATTAGCGAACTGGCCCAGTTATAAAGATCTTTTTGTCCACATAGTCATGTGTGACTTCAAATCCATGTGCCTAGGCCCCTAGAGTGCTGGTCTGGGCCTGGTACTTTTCAGGAGGCCTGGCCTAACAGCAGAAGGTGTGGGCAGCTGGGGACATACACATTGGTATTGGGGGGGGCTTGGAGATATATACACTGGGGCTTTAGGGAGGACATATAGTCATGCACATGGGGGACATGGATACAAGTATACTGTTGATTGGGGGAGACAGACAGATATACAGTGTGAAGTAAAGGGAGCAGGGTAGGGTCAGAGGTGCTCAGACAGGAACTGAGCACTGAGAGGAGGAGGATGAGCAAAGCACAAGCACAAGTCTACTTCAGCAAGTGATTCCTGCACCCCCTGTGTCTGCCCACCCAACAGACAGATAGCTGCCCTGCCGGCGGATGCTCTTATTGTTAATTCAAATTCAAAAAAAATAAATTGTCTTTGGCATATTCAGCTGGTGATGAGAGGTGGGCGCCCTAAGCGACTGCATAAAAACCCTCTTATGGTTCATTCAGGCTCTGGCACCTGTATTGGGCTTTATAATTGGGAATAAAACAATGATAGAACAGTAATAAAGCAAGACTGGATAATGACAGGCAAAGAGATAAGAGTAAGCTTACAATCTATTTATTTTCATACGTGAGTGGTAGTAATTATGGCTGACTTCCCAGCAACAGGCCCTTATCTCCAAAAGTTTAGTGGAACATATCATTTACTGTCCTGTAGTTAAAAGGAACAAGATTGCTCATTACAAAAAGGGTTTTAAATACCCTAATTAAATGTTAAAAAGAAAGTTAATTGCAAATGTTATTTAATAAGAGATTTTGTTGACAGATGCGCTAATAAATAATTATAGATTAATATGTTTGTGCAAGGTTATCATTAATTCAGGATGTGTCTTGACTTAATAAGTACAATCTACACTGCTATGGGAGAGATACATGGTGTTGTCATAACCAGTGACAGTTAAAGCAATTAAATTGTTTCACAGTAATATGGAGGCCAGAAACTATTTAGACATTGAACAAAGGAACTAGCAAATGCCGCAATTACATTAATAAAATAATAATCATGATTATATTATAATACATTAAAATGTCACCAGGGCCACAACCCAATTACTGTCATTATAGTAACGCTTGAAGCTGAATAATGCACAGTTACTTCCACAGCTCATTTCTAATACTGGACCTGACCTGGAATTAGGAAAAAAATTATTGGGCAACACTATTGAAACATTTGTTTTTAAAGAGTAAAAAAAAATCATACTATCATATAAATATAGTATAAATATAAATCATATGATCATATTCAATATGAAATTTCCTGAAATTATTTTGACATCCTAACAAATAATTTATTTAAAACAAAAAGTAATTTCCTATGTAATTGAAAAGGGTTTTCCAGATTTCCTCCAAAATGCATTGTAATGGAGAGAACACATGTACAGTATGAACAGTATTTTTAGATTTTTATAGCACTTAAAACTATGATAATGCTAAATAATAACAATAAATGTCACACGTGGGAATCACTTTAGACTGTCCTAGTAATTTGCTTACAGTTAGTCCATGGAAATCTCCACTGCTAGATTTTAGGGGAACTGATTGAAACTAATTTACTAGTATTTTGTGCAGCAGTTGTCTGATGTATATATACTACATCACACAAATCGTATATACTGTGTATATGCTTAATTGCCCTATTTTATTTAAAAAAAATTTGCTAGTCCTTATTGTGTCACCAGTTCATAAATAACTCATATTGCATACATTTTAATATCTCTAGGAATAATTTATTTCTCAGACTTTTAACATTGGGGTTAGTGTTGTTGGTTCACAGCAATGGATTCTGACCAAGTTACATGTGTGTGGAGTATATATGTTCTCTCAGTGTTTGCTAAGGTGTCCCCTGGGCATTCCAGTTCATTCCCACACTATGAAAACATACCGCTAGGTAAATTGGCTGCTGAATAAAAAGAATGTGTGTATGCTTCTGTATTATGTCATTTAGACTGTAACCTCTAAAGGGGCAGTGACTGATTTGAATGACAAATATTCCATATACAGCGCTGTGTGATTAGTGATGCTATATAAATTAATGATGATAATAATAATAATAATGAAAACATTAGGGGTTTGTTCATAACTATTCACTGTAAATGATGCCTAAATACTGCATTAAAAAGTGAATGAATTACGTATTATGTGTTTGTTCCCAATAGTATGATCTAACATTTTAACTGCCATTTAAAATTTTAGAACCTAGAATGACCTATTTCTCAAGTGTTACCGTACAGTAGATTGTATTGATAAAAGTGCTTCAAAACACATTAAAAATAAAATGCATCACTAAAATGCTTCTAAATGTAGCTCCTGCATAACTGAAGGGGGAGCCACTTGGCACATTAAATTGCCATGTAGCTAAAAGGCACGTAACCTAATCAATAACGAGTAAAGCTTAACAGTTTGTAAGGGGAATGTACTAAAGTTTGGTATGAGCAAACTGTAGGCTCTCATGTGATTTTCATGTGCTGTTTGTAAACTGTGTGATTACTAGTTTGCTTGTACACAAAGCATCCCATTTATCAAGCTGCAGTTTGCCAAACTACATGGCAGACTGCACTGAATAGTTAAAATAAAGTTGTGGTTGTGACAGGTGAGATATTTCACTTGCACTTGTAGTGCCCTGATAATAATTAAATGGTGTACAGCTAAATTGTCAATATACAGTAAGTGCCCCCATAAAGATAAGTAGTGGTCCCACAAATGGGTATTAAATAGTATCCCTATAAATAGATCATAAATTGTATCCCAGTAAATGTGTTATAAATAGACAGTATCCTGATTCTAAATGCCTAATTACTGACTTAAAAGCATATCTAAAATTAAGTTACAGTAAACCCAGCAAAATATAATAGGTATCCAATTAGGAGTGGTCTCTTGCACTTCTCAGTTGTAATTGACTTCAGATCTGTGGAGGTAGTAGCCCAAATTACTTCCCCCTCCTGTGGTCCCTCACTTTCTCTCTTCAGGCTGTACAGGCCTGCACAGGGCATACTGCACAATGAAAGTTGATAGTTCCAGTCATTCACAAATCAGAATGTGGAAACTCCTACTACCCTGATAGGTGTATGGCCAGCACCATCCACCAATCAGTGTGCTACAGGGGATAGCAGTGGACAAACAGTGATAGTTGTGCCTGGTGGCTGAGAAGCAGGCAGAGGATGTGGCCAGCCACTCAGTTTGTCATTAAAACTGATTCTCAGAGATATAACAGTGACTGCGAATGACTTTCCTCATCAGCCGTACGTGAGCAAGGTAAATCACAGTTAGAATCTTGGCAGTTAGATAGAAATAATGCCACATAATATATCAATAAAACACATGAAGATCTGTATTCAATGTTACTTTTTAAACACCTGACACTATGGAGAAAGTGCAGGTCAGTCTAATTCTCACATCCAACATATATGGATATATCACTCCAGCAGTATGGACTATAATTGAGAGCCCTAACATACAAACAACTGTCTATTAGTGTGATCCTATAACCTGACACTGATTGCTTTATTCAAACAATCAGCTGGGTTCCTGTATCTATCCCATATCAATGAATAGTCCATTGATTGAAGAAATTGAATTAAAAAAAATGCTGCATATGTGACTCAGGCAAGCAGAGGTTGGACAGAGGATCCATGGAAGGTTTCAGATACAGAAGAGGATGACTGGTTAAAGTACCAAGAGTTTACCACCATTCTGCTTTGAGACTTAAGTGAAGCAGAAGCTCATAATCTAGATGATTCTGCATTTTGACAAGTGGTTTTTTTGGCAAATAAATTATATATTTTATTTATAATCCCAATAATTGTAGCATTGAGAATGAACTAGATGGTTTTTTGCTGTATTTATTATAAAGATGTGCAAAGACCCCCATGTTTTGGTTTTGGTTCTAATTCATCATCGTGTTTTGGTTTTGGCAAAACTATCCTCAAGTGTTTTGGTTCAGATTCGGATTTGGTTTGGTTTTGGGTTTCATAAAAATCAATAAAAAAATTGATAAAAACAGCTAAAATCATATAATTTGGACCTTTTTACATGCAATCCAGAACCCCAGTCTGGTTTTTAAATCTTGAGTTACAAACTGACAGCAGACCTGAATCAGGACTTGGTTCTACTCTGATCCCAAAGTGATTCCGAATTGGCACTCGATTCAACTCGGAACCCCAACATTTGATGATTATGTTATCTTGCTGCGAGAGATACTTAAGTATCCAACTCATAGCGGGGGAAACTTGACACCGATGCAATTCATCATTGCTCCACATAAACAGCTGTCCCCACGGTTAGTAGCACAGCTACAGAAGTAGCTGTGTTACTTACCTCTTCCCTGTTGGCCCGGCTATGCATGCAAGACCAGAGGTCACGCATGCGCAAAGCCGCTGAGGAGGTAGTTAGGAGGCGGTGTAGGGATCCGCTTGAATCCCTCTTCACAGTGGCGTAACTATAAATTTTGCTCCCCCATGCCAAAAAAGTTTCAGGCGCCCCCCCACCCAAATATCAAACACACCCAAAGACTACGTTTAAGGTGTGTGGTTACATGATACAGCAACGTGCCTTACACATTATGACACACTAAGTAATGCCACTTATAACACAGTGTGCCACACTGGAATGCCCCTTACAACACATTATGCCACACCGGAGTGCCCCTTACAACACATTATGCCACACAGCAATGCCCCTTACACATCCCACACAATAATTCCACATATAACACATAATGACATACAGTAAAGCGCTTATAGCAAATTTATGCCATGCTGTAATGCCCCTATTTCACATTATGCCACACTGTAATGCCACATACAACACATTATGCCACACAGTAATGCCCCTTACACACTATGCCACACAGTAATGCCCCTAATAGCACATTGTGCACACAGTAATGCCAAATACACATTATGTCAATCAGTAATGCCCATTACATCCCACCCTGACAGATCTACTTCACCAACCCTCCTTTCTGCTCCTGCCAGTCCGTCACCTCAGCTCAAGACAGGTGCACAGTTTTTATGTCTGTGTAGAACCAGATTATTGGGAACATAGTTTGTAACCTGTAAACTGTGTATCAAATTAGTGCCCCTTATACAGTGCCCCCTGTAGTTGTGCACCAAAATGCAATGCCCCCTGTAGTAGTGCCCCTTATGCAATGCCCCCTGTAGTAGTGCCCCCTTTTGCAATGTCCCCTGTAGTATTGCCCATTATGCAATGCCCCCTGTAGTAGTGCCCCTTATGCAATGCCCCCTGTAGTAGTGCCCCTTTTGCAATGTCCCCTGTAGTATTGCCCATTATGCAATGCCCCCTGTAGTAGTGCCCCTTATGCAATGCCCTCTGTAGTAGTGCCCCTTTTGCAATGCCCCCTGTAGTAGTGCCCCTTATGCAATGCCCCCTGTAGTAGTGCCCCTTTTGCAATGTCCCCTGTAGTAGTGCCCATTATGCAGGGCCCCCTGTAGTAGTGCAAACACACACACACAAAAGAAAAATAAACAAACACTTACCTTTATCCCCGCTCCAGTGCTGCTGCCGTCCATACCCCGGCGTCCGCTCCTCGGCACTATGGGAGTGACGTCATTACGTCACTCCCATAGTGCTCTGCGGGACCCGGAAGACAGAGCTCACTCCTGAGCTCCGTCCCCGGCGTCCGCTCCTCGGCACTATGGGAGTGACATCATTACGTCACTCCCATAGTGCCCTGCAGGACACGGAAGATGGAGGGAGCTACGTCCTCCAGCTGCCGCCGGGGGTTTGAATAGGAGCCGGGCGCCCGCTGATAACACACTCAGTGGGTGCCCGGCAGATGTAGGGTGCAGGGGGTGCGACCGCACCCCCTGCACCCTCCGTAGTTACTACTACTGCCCCTTCGCCCCCAAGCTACCGAGCGCCTCCAAGCCACCGCGGGGGCTGCGGGGGCAGTAGTTACGCCACTACCTCTTCACATTCCTAGAACTCCTTCCCATAGGCAGGAGCGGGGATCCAAGAACAAGTGCCGTCTGAAGATGACGCTTGTTCTCGCAAGCAAACTCCGAAAACTGAAAGTTTGCTGAATATCAGGTGGTCCTACCAAACCCCTGATGATGAATGGCCCGGAGACTAAAATATGTGGAAACTAGCGTTATCGGACCATTTAATGTTGCTGAATAGGCCCCTCTGTCATTTTTCAAACACAGCCCGTGATATGGCAGTTAGGAGCTGATTGGTTGGGACTTTATCTTTGTTCACTTTATCTCCATCCAAGGCTTAGTAAATAGACCCCTATGTACCTAATTTAACCAATACGTGAATGTTGCTATGGAGCTGAAAAGGAAATTAATTTTAAATTCTATTTTTCTTTATTTTAAGCATCCCTTATTTATATGTAGATTAATATGAGTGTTAAATACTGAGTAATCACTTCCTGTCGGTATCATTGATTTAATAATAAAGTTTACAATTTTAGTGAATGTATTTGTGCCATTATTTTGACTATGCTTCTTTTTCATTATAGTGCCTCTATTGAGAAATATTCCATGAATTATTTATTATGCTTGTTGTAGCTACTGCATAAAGCTACAGAGTCCTGTTGTTATTGATTTAGTGGATTTCAAAAGGTGCGGCTGTATGTCAAAAATCCAGGCAAAAAAAAATGGGAACATAAAATTGATTTCCAGTAAATATCTTTTATTTACTTGTGTACTTTGAAAATAGACAGTGCTTAGAAATCCAGATACAAAGGTGATATGTCCTTATGCTACTCTGTTTCTCTGTTTATATGCCTCGTTGCATATCTTGCTGGTCTAAATGCCACAGACCCCCATCCACTCAGAAAATAATGCCAACACCCTTGGGGGAAGGGGGAATGCTTTGCTTCTCAGACTGGGACTGTCGGCCTGATTCAGAGCCTTACGCTCTGAAAGAGCGCTCGCTCTGAATCAGGTCTTTTTTTTTGTGCGGCCTCCTGGCCGCTCTCTTAGCTGTGGATGACCGCCCACAGCTTTTGCGACCATCGCGACCATCGGGGCTTGCGACGAGACCCTTGTGGTAGGGTCTCGTTCCCCCAGTGAGCTTTCAGCTCTATTAGAGCCGGAAGCTCACCCACTGACATCACTCGTGATGTCAGTGGGGCCGCCCCCAAACGGCAGGCGTTCCTTTGGGAAAACCTCCGTTTGGCCAGCCACCCTCCCTGCCCACCTCCAAAACGGGGCAAGCTGTCAATCAAAATCGACAGCTGCCCCGCTTTGGTGCGAGACCCGTAGCAACGGAGCACCCGTCGCTAGCCGGGTCTCGCGCATGTCGGAGCCGGCTCCAGTGTGCGCATGCGCAGTGGCCAAACATCGATCCGCTCGCAAGCGCTATGCGCTTGCGAGCGGGTCTGAATCAGACCCTGTGTCGTTTGTCTGTGACATCATAGCCAAGCATCACATTCCCAGTTTATCACTGTGAGGAGCAGATTACAGATTCACATGTTGTATCAGCAGCCAGTGCTCAATGACTGGGCTCCTCAGGGCAGTTAAAACCCTAGATGAATAACATTATGTCACTCATTGAAGGATCTATGTACTAAGCCTTGGAGAGAGATAAAAGTGGAGATAAAGTACCAACCAATCAGCTCCTGTCATTTTTCAAACAGCGTGTAAAGTGACAGCTAGGAGCCGATTAGTTGGTACTTTATCTCCATCCACTGTATCTCTCTCCAAAGCTTAGTACATAGACCCCTAAGTGTTTTAGACTTCCTATGGAAATACCTCTATATACCTAATGGTAGCGCTTTGATTCACAGCCTTTATAAGAAAAAAATATACAGTTGTAAATATATATTTTTTTTATTTGCTTAAACATAATCTAAATTAGATTTATGTTAAGAATTAATGTTATTTGCAATGTACCTCACACATAACATTATTCATTTTAGCTTTTGTGTTTATGTTAGATTTCTAATCCCGCATCTCTTCAGTCTAATTATTATAATTAGCATACATACTGGTTGAGTGTATTTTTTTCCCATGCTCCTGATTTGCTCTTTATATTGTTTTTCTGAAATAACTAGAGGAAAATATGACCTACACTCATACTGGCAACAAACACATTATTGTGCTACATTGCTTCCTTGGGTACTCGAGAATTGTAATGAACAACAGTTTGTTTTGGGCAATTAAATAAGAGTCATTTTCTGTTCAATTGGACCACTGAGTTCATTTAGATCATCTCTGAGGGCTCGTTTAATTGGATGAAAAATTGTAATCGTTATACTCTTTAGTTCAATACATAACATCAAGTGTTTGCAGTACAAACTTGTATCATGAAGATGTGTAGCTGGGCTGGGAAAGCAATGGTTACTGTACTTTGGAGAATTAGTTTATCAAATGTCATCAATATTCCCAATTACATTTCAAGCGTGGGTTTTCTAATTCCTTTTCTGTTCAATGACAAAAGTGTTAGCATTACTTAGAGTCTGCCTCTGATAATAAAACACATATAATGTGTGTATGCTGTATTTTCCATTAAGTGTATTTTCTATATAACAGATTCTGGGCCTGATTCAGTAAGGATTGCTATTGCGATCGCAGCTCCGTAATCGCACACAAGTCTGCTGCGAAAATATACTAATGACTGCAATCGCAATCAGGGCCGCCAAGAGCCAAGGCGGGCCCCGGTAATAGGGGACGTGGCCTAATCTCGGGAGGCGTGGCCACGCCCCCTTGCCGAAAAATAAATAAATAAAAAGATTTGCTCTGAGCCCCCTCAGCCCGGCGCAAAGCCAGGGGGGGCACGATCAGTGTGATCGCTCCCCCGCACAGGCATAGGAGACTGCATAGGTCTCCAACTGCAGCTCAGCACACGCTGTGTGCTGGGCTGCTGTGAGGGAGGGGGGGCGGCGTCGGACCCGGGCCCCTGCCGGGCCCCTCAGAAAGCCCGGGCCTGGGTAATCTGTACCCGCTCCCCCCCTCTCGGCGCCCCTGATCGCAATGCTGTCTCACTACCAGCATAGAGACGCCCACTGCCTCCCACTACCGCTATCTCACATCCGTAACACTTTGCAAGCCTTCATAAACATCGGTAACATCGAGTACCATCGGTCCCTCACGCAGAATTACAGCAGCTCTGACCAAAATTGCTAACTTCGTTGCACGCAATGAGTACTCAAGCTGCGTATGCCATCGCAGTGGCTAACTTATGCACGCCCATGTAACAGCCAGGGGTGTATCTAGTGATCCAAGCGCCCCTGGCAATGTAATGGACTGGCGCCCCCCCCATGCAGTGCCCCAATAGTAATCCCCCAGTAGTAATCCCCCCTATGCTGCATTGCCCCAGTAGTAGCCCCCCTATACAGTGCCCCCAGTAGTAGCCCACCCTATACAGTGCCCCCAGTAGTAGTCCTCCCATACAGTGCCCCCCAGTAGTAGTCCCCCCTTTACAGTGCCCCCAGTAGTGGCCACCCCCCTAAATTGCCCCAGGATTGGTCAACCCTATACAGTGCCCCCAGTAGTGGCCACCCACCCCCTAAATTGCCCCCAGTAGTGGCCACCCCTATACAGTGCTCCCAGTAGTGGCCACACCCCATAAATTGCCCCCAGTAGTGGCCACTCCTATACAGTGCCCCCCATAAAGTGCCCCCAGTAGCGGCCACCCCCTATTTCAGTGCCCCCCCCCCTGTAGGGCCAGGCTTACACACACAAACACAAAGAACAAAAAATAATTCAACTTACCTGATCCCCGCTCCTGACGCGACCGCCGCTGTCCGCTCTGAGTCCCGGACCCTTTTCTCCTGGATGGGAGAGACATCATGACGTATGACGTCTCTCCCATCACATGCTGCGGGGGGGCCAGAACACGGAGCCCATGAGTGAGCTCCAGCCGGCTCCCTCCGCGGATGACGCAGCAGCTAATGAGAGTCTGTATGACACTCATTAGCTGGCTGCTATTACAAACACACAGCCGCTGCTGGCAGATGTGTGTTTGTAAACTGTGTAGGGCAGACCATTTTCACTGCGGTCTGCCCTACACTTGTGGGGCCGGGGGACTTGTCCACCCCTTGGCTACTGGTGGCACTGCCGGGTTGCGCCCCCCCTTTGGTCGGCGCCCCTGGCGAGTGCCATCCTGGCCAATGGGTAGATACGCCCTTGGTAACGGCGTTCAAATGGACAGACATGCCTGTCTATCTCCGACCACCCCCACGTCAACAACCCCTAATGGTCACTTCCTGTCAATAACTCTGCGATGGGTCTGCGTGGTCACTGCAACGTAGTGTGATAGCAGTGGAGCCTATGTGCACTGTGGTGCATGCGCAGTACGCAACAATCGTCCGTCTGCCTGCGTAATCGCAATAGTGATCCTTACTGAATCATTCTCTCTGTTCTGTATTATTATCATGGAAATATGTGACAGATATAATAGGATCATGTAATACAGGATAATGTAATACAGCATTTTCTGTGTGACACTAAGGGGTCTATTTCCTAAGCAGTGTTAGGAGACAGAGGGAAAAGTGATAAGAAAGTGATAACGTGCAGCCAATCAGCTCCCAACTGTCATCCCACAGGCTGTGTTTGAAAAATGACAGTTGGGAGCTGATTGGCTGGTACCTTATCACTTTCTTATTACTTTTCACTCTGTCTCCTAACACTGCTTAGGAAATAGACCCCTAAGTGAGTGCTGATCTTCAAAATTTTACATATTAAGACTATCCAGATAGTATAGTCATTAATATTCAGGACTAAGAACTAAAAATGTGATGTCAGTGTCAATTTCTTTTTGTGGTGTTTACTATGACTGATATTACCAATAAGAGTTTATCCAAATAAGGAACTTTACTAATTACTTTCTCTATAGTGACACTGAATAACACTTAATTACTTTTATATAGTTGTTTCTGAGAGATCTGAAATGAGATGTAGAGGTGCGAGGTGCAGGGTGGAGGGGCGGAGAGAATCCCAGCTCCGCCTCTTGCTGTGGAATTTTGACACTGCTAAAATGCTGCTCTTTTACTTTGCACACTAATGCAACTGACAATAGACAGCTGGAAACAGAGGAGACATAATACAATAGGTATAGTTTCTGGAGCAGTGGGATGCCATAATTTATTGTTTATTTCTTTTTTTTTTGCATGCACTGTGAAAAAAGAACAAATGAATTCCTTTACAGGATTGCATTCATTCAATTTTAATAATTTACCTTTGTGTATTTCCTATGCTGAATCCCCTTCCCCAGTTAGTGTTTGACACAAGTATCATTAGTAGAATCCACAAATGTCTCCACTTAATATAGTATAGCAAACAAAAAAATGCCTGCATTACCCTGTGACATATGCATCTGTGCATCATAATTGCATATTTTGGTAAACAACGTTCAGTGTATGCTATGCATTCCAAACAATGCCTACAGTTGTTTTACTTTGGTATTGATGATGATGGTGATGATAACAGTTAACAATAGTAAGATTAATGAAATAATAATAAAATAAAACTACATTAACCTGGGTACACACGGACATACTGTATATCACCCATTCCATTGAACGAGCGATATATCAGTAGTGCATCAGAGGATATGTACAGATGGGAATCGGTATGATTTACCGCTGGACCCATGCCCGGCGGTTGGAATCCTGACAGTGGCATCCCAGCAGAGGAGGAAATCCCCATCGTCCCCAGGTAAGTATTCTCTAACCTATTTCTACTCCCTAACCCTAACCCTCCCTTAGGGGTGCCTAACCCTAAACTTCCCCCCTAGTGCCTACCCTAATCCCCCCTTCCCCGCCGCCTAGACCTAAGTCCCCCGGGGGGGTGCCTAACCCTAAGTCCCCCCAGGGGTGCCTAACGCTAGCCCCCCTTCCTCTAGCCTAAACCTAACCTCCCGGGGGGTGTCTAACCCTAAGTCCTCCCCAGGAACTCTAAACCTAAAACCGCGGCTATCCGCGCTCGGTGCCCAGCGTCCCTTCGATCAGGATGCCGGGCGTCGGTCTCCCGGCGTATGTCTAAAGACAGGCGTCGGCATATTGACGTCTGTCTTTAGACCCTTGCCTCAGGAAGCCGGCTGTCACGATTAGACCAGCCGGCTTCCGGACTGCAAACCGTACAGATGATATGTCTGTGAATGAAAACAGCCACATATGTTGCCTATGCTCGTATGTGTCTTATTAACAGACATACACTTCTATTGAGAGAAAGTTCCTTTAGATCCAGGTCTAACTAAATACAACTAGATAGAAAATTTTCTCAAAATCAAATATAAATATATGGGATATTTCTCAATAAAGATTACTATGTCACAAAAACATACACAAACAACATGAGTTTAAATGCAATATCAAAAATAAGAAAACATATATAATTTTCTTTTTTAAGGGTACAATCTGCCATGGATTTTTTTTTTTGCATTTTCATTTGATAATGATTATCTCTTCTTATTTATTTAACAGGGAATTCCTTTATATACTTAATTGTGTAGCTGTCACGTCTCGCTGCCTGCTAGGATTAGTGGTGATTGCATTTTAATAGAGAATTAAAAAGAGTAGAGTCAATTTGCATTGCTTTTTTGTCACCTCTGTCTACTTTCACTACCCTTAATGTAATTTAAAATAAAAAAAGTTGTGAATCCCTACTCTTATAAATTATATTAATTTTTTATTACATATATGGATTATAATCTTCAAACACAATAATATATTTGGGATTAATTACTAATTTAAGTGCAAGTGTGCAGAAATCTCCAAGTAAGACTAATGGAAATTAATGTTTGATTGGTTGCAATGAGTTAATAAATGTTTGCATTTTTGTTGCCTACAGTATGAAAGTAAATGACCTCAAATATTTTTATTAAATATAATGATAAAAACCCTCCCAAGGGACAATGAATGTCAAGTCTTTGTTTTTTTTTTAATTTTGTTCTATTAAGTAAAATGCTCCAGAGAGGGGCACCAAGAAGGCGAGGGAGGGTACAAATTTTTAGGCCTAGGTCTGCCTAGGAGTACAGGTGAGACGTAACCATTGACCACACACCCCTCTGCGCACACTGGGCCTGATTCAGAGCTGCTCGTAAGCGGCCGCTCGTTCCCTCTGAGCGATGTTCGCACATCAGCGCATGCGTATGGGTCGTAATGCGCATGCGCCAACCAGTCATTGCGGTCGGAAATCGAGCGCTCGCAAAATAGCGAGTGCCTGCTAATTTGAGTGACAGGATGAGGTGTTTGTGGGTGGTAACAGGGGAAGGTGCTTGAAAACGGGGAGTGGTGATCCGAACGCAGGCGTGCCAAACGGTCAAAACGGGCATTTTAAGGGTGTGCATAATTAACAAAGCAGCGTCATCGACCACGTCACTTGGTTGTTTCTTAGCCTGAACTGTTCGCATGATTGCGGTAGGAAAATCCTACCACAAGCACTGCGAGCAGTTCAGATGCCTTTTGATGTACTCGATCAATCAAATAAATAGCGGAGATGACGTAGGATGCGAGCGGCCAGGGGGCGTCTTTACAAAATAGCGAGTGCATGTTTCGTTTGCTCGCTCAGACATTGAGGCGTCAACAGACCGCAAAGAGCGAGCGCTCAATTTAAGTAGCCGGCCCCTTTTTCAGAACGAGCTAGCGCAAATAGCGTCCGGCTCTGAATCAGGCCCACTGTCACAAATAGAACTGCTACATGATGGTGATTAGCTGCCCACCTCTGGCAGCCACACACCTCCAGTATCCAGACCTACCCAATGTATTGGCGGCCCTGTCTGTAACTGAAAAAGTAACACACAACAATATACCCCAAGATTTACTTTCCTGTGGTCTCAAGCCTGAAATTCAGACAGCATTTAATGTATTGCAAACCATTCAACGGCAAGGGATACAGGACCTCATTCAGAGTCAGTTGTTGCGGTAAGGTAAAAGGGGCCGGATATGCAAATGAAGCGCTCGCAAGTTGCGTCGTTAAGATGGGATCGTTAGCTGGACGAGCGAGGGGAGGATGCGGCCCCTTCTCGTTCGCATTACACGTCATCTCCGGGCATATAAGGATTAATCGAGACCATCGGGAACCATCGGAGCTGCTCATAGAGCTTAAGGTTGACCATACCCTCTCTTAAGCACTACGATCATGTCAGTGTAAAAACCTCACATATCACATGTACCATGACACTACTTAGTTAATTATGCACTCCCATAAAATGCCGTTTGCATAGTCAGGCACGCCTGCGTTTGGATCTCCACTCCCCCGTTCACAAGCACCTTCCCCTGTTACCACCCACAAGCGCCTCATCCTGTCACTCAAACTAACGACCTGGCTGTGTTCAAGGAGAGAGCAATTTCTGATCATAATAGCCAGTTTGCGCACGCGCATTGCGAATTTTATGCATGCGCAGTTTAGTGAACATCGGTGGCGTATGACTGAGCGGCCGCAACGACCGACTCTGAATGAGGTCCAAGGACCAGACAAGAGGCGAATTAAGCCAAACCCCATGGTAAAACCTGATGTAAGACATAAAATGTTATCCCTTTCATTGTGTAAGAGGTCAGAAAAAATGTTTTTGCACACACTGGGCGGGATGCACTAAATGAAAAATGCGATAAAAACCATGTTTCCGGGGTTTTACCGCATTTTCCGTATGCACTAATGTGTTACCGCCAGGTCTCCGACGTGGAGGGTAACGCCAGCTATTGCTGGCATTACCCTATAGAAACCTATGGGCTTCTACCGCATCGCGCTGCTATGAGGGATCCGATCGGATCCCTCCCAGCATGCCCCGCGACCGCCGCGTCACTCTCCGCATGTGCAGATGGACTCCCAGGTCATAAGCCCGGAAGTCCACTGTGCAGTGGAGATTGTAAAGGACAGCTCTTATCGGAAGAGCTGTCCTTTGCGTTACTGATTGCATATATTAGTGCATATGTGATCAGTACAATTGCAGTGTATGGCGGTAAGTGGTGCCATACAGTATGTTAGTGCATCCCGCCCACCAAGAGAGTCTTAACCCAATGTTGACTAGCACTGGACCCCTCTTAGTACCCTTTGACAGTTAAAATATAGTACATGCTCTTGTGACACTATAAGTGCCAGAATTCACATGTACTACAAGTGTTGATCCTCTTTTTAAATGAATATCTAGTATTGCAAAATTTGCTAAAAAAATCTATATAATCATTTAAGAATGTCTGTTCCATCAATGTGCAAACAGTGGAAGCCTGGCATGCCCCACTGCACGAGAGACAGGACAATCCCTAGCCAGCAGGATTATATATACATACTGTTAATATGGTACAGGTTGAGTCTCCCATATCCAAATATTCCGAAATACGGAATATTCCAAAATACGGAATACTTTTGGCATGACTGATATACTGAAACCTTTGATTTTTGATGGTTCAATGTACACAAACTTTGTCTAAAGCACAAATTATTAAAAATATTGTATAAAATTACCTTCAGGCTGTGTATATAAGGTGTTTATGAAACATAAATGAATTTCATGTATGTGCACAAAATTAGCTTGAGCCACAAAAATATTGAAAATATTGTATAAAATTACCTGCAGGCTGTGTGTATAAGGTGTATATAACACATAAATGCATTCTATGTGTATATTGGGGTCCCATTCCAAAGATATTTCATTATAATATGAAAATATTCCAAAACACGGAATATTCCATTATCCACAATACCCTTGGTCCCAAGCATTGTGGATATGGGAGACTCAACCCGTATATATTCTTCCATGATTATATGTTCATTGTATGCTCCATTCAGAAGTTTAATATTGCATTATAGTATCAGCAACCTCTCAGAATTAGGTTGTACTGAATTGTAAATATGTTATATTTAAAAATATAAATATATAATGAGAAAGTGACTATTGGAGTAATCTCACCAGGGACATCAGGTAAGATCAATTAGATCATTATTCTGATTTTCTCAATTGACTTTTTAGAGGAATGGATACTAGATGTGATATACTAAGACATCTGCATTGTGGTACTGTACACTGCATATTAGGGGCTGTAGTTACAATTTAGACAGTTTAAACCTAGACAATGTTGACTTGGTAAAACGTCCACAACCAAAGGTCAATATGGGCATAAAGTCAACAGGGTCAATAGGTTGAATTTTAAAATATAGACACAGTCAAAATGTCGACAATGAAAAAACAAATGTCGACAAGTCATCGGAACAATGGTCTGAGATGGGTGGGAGAAGGTGCTTTATTTAGCATCGCCGCCCCCCAACCAGCCTGTTTAAAGGTGCTGCATCAACCACACTAGTGCAGTCGTTTGTCAGCTGTTGGCCCCCACAATGGAGGCATATGTGTTGGAAACTACACCGTGTGCTGATTCTACAAACAGAGTCATGAAAAGCAACAACCCTAATTCCCACCAGCAGAAAAATGGGAAACCATGTTGACCTTCCAGGGCACTGTGATGGACGCAGACAGTGAGGAGTAATCTCTAGCCAAACCTCAACATCCTTACACTAAAAATCTAGAATGACAAATCCTGCTTGCTTCCCACAGAATTTCTCATCATAGGATTGCCCAGCACAATAATGTGTTCCTATTTGGAGGTGGTCTCCAAATAGTATGCAGGAAGCATATACTTTTCCATAAACCAATTGTGATAAGACCAGAAGGTGTTTTCTCCAATTTCACCCATGCGCTTTTCTGCCTCCAAATCCACCTTGGCATTAGTAGTAGCACAAAAACATTTACAAATCTCTCCTTAGCAATGTGCTTGTGCATATGTTGGGCCAAACCTAGCATAATAGTCATTTTGCCATAGTGGGCAACACCACCCTTAAACAGCTCTCCCATATCAGAACTGCTGTCACTGCCAGAATGGGACTAGTGTGACTGCTGCCTAGAGATATGCCTAGTGTGCTTTAAGGAGTCAGACGAGGATGTATAATTATCACTAGATAAGCTAGATGGGGAACCAACTGTTGCCAAGCACCTCACCAACATGCGTCAACTCACTGGAAGGGGCGTGCAAGTCAGCCCCATGCACACTGCATACAAAGCACTTTGCTCAAAAGACATCACACCAGCAGTGAGACCTGCAGAAGACAAGGGGCAGACAACATGGCGCTCGCTCTGAATCAGGGCCCTCCTACCTGAAAATGGAGCGGCCTCTTGGACGCTCGCATAGCTGTGGGTTACCACCCACAGCTTATGCGAGCGTCCATGATGATGGTCATGATGGTCAAGACCATCGCGACCATCGGGCTTGTGACGAGACCCTGCGGCGGGGTCTCGTGGCCGCAAGCCCTGGAGTGATTTTGGCTCTATCAGAGCCAAAATCACTCCCACTGATATCACTAGTGATGTCAGTGGGGCTGGACCCAGACGGTAGGCATTCCCATGGGAACGCCTCCGTCTGGCAACCACGCCCCCGGCACACCCACCAAAGGGGGAGTGCTGTCAGTCACCATCGACAGCACACCCCCTTTAGTGCGAGACCCATAACGACGGCTTGGCCGTCGTTATTCGGGTCTCGCGCATGCGCACGATGGAGCTCCCTCCATCATGTGCATGTGCATTTGGGTACCATCGACCCGCTTTCGAGCGTCCTGCGCTCGCGAGCAGGTCTGAATGAGACCCTAAGTCTTTGAATACACCGTAGAAGCCACTGTGGTAGGAGGAACGCAAGGATGCAAGAGTGACTGTTACTAATATAACACCTTAAACATGTCCCTCTAAACCCTATAGGATGTAAACAATTAAATACAAATCACTGCAGGAGTAAGTAAGTTAATTATAGACACTGCTCGTCCAACCTAGGGGCTTAACCCGGCTCAAGCAGAATATCTATGCTTTTCACTCCCTGTACCATTGATATTTTCTATTGTGTATTAGGTGCAGAAAACTACATTTGTGTAAGAATTTTTCCTGATACTGTATTTAATCACTTATTTATTTGCAACAACAATTGCATGACACTCTACTCCTATCATGGCCAATAAAGAATACATTAAAGCAAGGTTCAATTTTGACTGAATTGACACAGTTTTTTTTCTTTAATAAATCAATGAAATAGGTTGTTTAACATTACTATTTTACATGTAAATGTGATGCCTGAGGGTTGGTTTGGGCTGGAACAGGTGTGGGAGGCTGAAGAGGAGACTGGGAGGTGCGAATAAACCTGGGGGCTTGAGCCAGGACTTCCTCATGTATTGCTGTGAGAAGGTAGAGGAGCTGCAGAGGATGATGGGCCCGAAGGCGAGAACAAGAATGGAATGTCTTTCTTAAACAGCAGGTTAGAATGAGAACTGGATATGATAATACTGAATGAATGAGCAGAATCGGATTGGGACCGATGATGCTGGATTGAGAGTTCGATCGGTTTGAGACCGATGTAGAGTAATTGAAGAATTTAATTAAAATGAGTTCAATGTTGGAGGCATCAGATGAGACCGATGGTTGAAGGTATCGGCTGGAACCGATGGTGGCTGTAAGAACAAGTCTCAGTGATAAAAGCCAGACTGGTGTGCAAGATGGTATAGGAGACTTGTTTACCAGATATAGGAACTGGATATAATGGACTGGGACTATTCAGATACAGAGTACCTGGGAGCTCAGCACTGAGCTGTACCTTTATCAAGAAACGACGTTGTACTGGTAACAGAGGCCAGTCTGGAAATGGCATTTATAGGGGAGGATCCCCAGGAATTGAATGCTGCGATCAGCTGGTCTTTGAGCAGCACTCTGGAGGAAGAGCGTCAGGTAACAGAGTCCCACATGGCTATATCCATACTGTTGTTTAGGAGGAAACGCTGGCATGCAGCTTGTGTGCAATCATGCTCGGAAGACACGCTGTGAGCAAGAGGCTGCGGAGGGCCATCTCCATGCTCAGTAACAGGACACTGAGTAAATGGGGCATGAGCAGCACAGACAGACCTCAGCACCAGCTGGGAGCGAAGTGCAGCGTGAGCGGACCTCTGTGCTCTCCTGGACAGGCACCAGAGCAGTAAGAAAGTGGTTTATATAGTCTGGAGCATGATAGTAAATTTATAGGTTAAAATATAATTTAGTATTGTCATTTATAAATTACATTTCTAAAATATATATTTGCATAATATTTTCCTATTCAAAAAGGACACCTTTTCAGCCTGAGTTTTGCAAACCAATTCACCAGCTACATTGCTACAAAGCACTGATAGTTATAAAGAGTTAGAGATTTTCTAAAACAATTTGCTCATCTCCAACAGTATGGCTATATTGAATTAATTTAATATTTTTAGTCTAATTTGTTTTTTAAAAAACAAAACTTTGAATACAACAATATTATATTTTGATAAATAATTATTAAAATTCCAATCTTTTGTACAGACAAAGTTCTTTATGAATCTCACAGATTTTCCATTTTAATACAGAATGTTAGTAGATAAAGGGAATATGAATAATTTATTATTGGTTTAAAATTCTGCACGATAAATAAATAAAAAATAAAATGCATAGTATACGTCTGTTATTAATAAATTAGCCATGCTATTCTGCATTTAACGGGTTTAAGTAACGTCTGCATTTGACAATAAACCATGGTTAATTTTATAATATTAAAAATGTAATCTAAGCATATATGTGAGCAGTGGTTGTCTGTAATTAAGACTGACACATGCTGGACTGATAACTGAAAGTTCAGACAAACTACCATAGAAGAGAAATTGAATTGACAGCTTTATGGTAATCATGAAAGCTTACGATTCTTCCACAAGTATTATCAAATATAGCGTGTAAACATATTAAAGGCTAATAGTAGCTTATTCTTTTTTCTGAAATGACAAAAAATTATTTGCCTCATTAAGAATTTTGGAATTTACATCCTATAATTTTAATTTAAAAGTAGAAAGAAAAGAAGTGTAAAAATTAGAAAAAGTGAGAGGGGTTTATGTCGAGTATGACTCCTACGCAATTTGCAGTTTCTGAACATTTACATTTAAACAGCATATACACATCAAAAATTTTAGTTAAGAGGCATTTTATGGCGCAAATATATAGATAATGTACTTTTAGATAGATGTAAAGTGGATTTGCCGGTAATTACTCTAACTATTAAATGCGCTGCAGGAATTTAATAAGAGAGGGATAGGTAGGTTAAATAAATTGTGTTTTTATTCCGGTGAGATAAAACATGTGATGAATAGATTAAAAGAAAAGTGTTTACTCTGTATATTTTACTTATAAAACACTTGTAGATTTTTTTGCATAAAAATATATATCATGAATATATCACATAAAGGAGTCTTTGCTTAAAATTGAGCAAAAAGAGAAAAACAAGTTGAAAATTACAAGGTTTCATTAGTTTGTAAAGTAGGTTCTCTTTTTCCCTATATTACAAGGCATACTTGCCTACTTTTGATAAAGCATTTCAGGGAGATTGTGAAAGCAGCACCTATGAGCGCGTTACAGTGGGCGTGTACTGATAAATCTGAGAGGCGTGTCCTAAACCTGACTTACATCCAAATGTAAACCCAACCCAAAAGCAGTTAGTAAGATCTGTTTGTTGATGAAAAAACACTAATACTTTTCAGAAATTCATAGGGATCATTGGCCCTCATTCAGAGCCGCTCGTTAACAGCAGTACGCTCGTTGCGTTCCGATGTTGACTAACCGCGCATGCGTCGGTGTAACACTGCGCATGTGCGTACGGCAGATTGCGAGTTTTTTTGGACTCGTTCCTAAAATAGCGTACAGGAAGTGACATGTCAAATGTGATTGACAGAACAGGGCGTTTTAGGGTGTTGACGAGGATGGAGATGGAAAAACGCAGGCGTGGCGAGGCGTTTTTGGGGCGTACATACATTAGCAGATGCGAGCGTAAAATGTGTACGGACCGACTCCTACGTCACTGGATGATCCTCTTTCCCTTCCAAATGCTCGCACAGCTTAGGGTCTGGATTACTCGACCACATTGGCGATGGCCTTCTCCTCCGTCCCGGGACTCCACGATGTTGTTGCGATTAATCGCGGGAGGGCAGAAAAGCAATTAGTGTTGGATTGAGATCCGGCTTGGTATGTGTTTTGAAATCAGTTTTTTGGGATAGCACAAAACCGTACACAGGTGGAACTCAGAGCTGCTAATGTCAGGATGACACAATCAATTTGCGTACATTTGTGGGGGTTTATTTTGCCCGCAATTTGGTGGTTAGGGCCTATTGTAACAATAATGTCATCATGTTTTCAGTTTCGCACCATTTTATTTGTGCCTCTTGAATTTGCCTAGTTATATGAATTTTTAAACGTTCCTTAAAGAGCCCTTTTTTTTTTTTTTTTTTTGGGGGGAGTTTTTGCCTTTTGGCCCAGGATTAAATGTAACCCATTTGTACAATAATTTCACAATCCAATGTCATTTTTTATTTTCCAATTTATTACTCAAACAAAAAAACAAAATTTAAAAATTTTGGGGACATCTTTTTTGCCCAAAGATATGTTCCAAAATCAAACAAATTGGCCCAACATAACTGTTGACATAAACATACAACAAAAAAATAAAAACATTTCACAAGAAAGGAGAGGGAAGTTTTGACCAGAAAGGAATATGAGCCAAGCACAGAAGGATTGTGGGAAAAGTCACCATTGCTGTCACCGTTTTTTCACCCATTTGGATGGGGGAGGGAGGGCGCCAGACCGGGTCCGGGATGTCATCGGGCTGGCCTGTCCAGAGGCAGATGTTGTGGCCTCTGGACTAGGCACAGGGCTAGGCACATTTGGAGGATTGGCTGATGTTGTGCCAGAGGTGGAGGATCCTGATGTTCTGGCAGGAAGGGAGGTCGGCTCCACCATGTGCTGGCGAACGAGCTGCTCCAGGGCATTGGCGATGCGGATGTTGGCCCTGGTATTTTCCACCAGGGCCTGACCAATGGTCACATTGGCCGCAGCATTTTGCTCCAGGGCCTCAGCCACCCGTAGCAGACTGGCGTCCATCCTCTGCAGAATCTCCGTATGGGAATCCGATTTGAAGTTGAGTTCTGTGAGGAGGGCCACTGCCTGCGAGGGGGATTGCCCTGGACTGGCTTCTGCAGGGTCCTCAGCCGGATGTACTGGTTCCTCCCCTGCAGAGCCAGCAGAAATTCTGCGGCCAAGGCTCCCCTCTGGAGCAGACTCATCCGCCTGTGTCTCTGTTAGGAAAAAAGAGAAAAGCCTCACATTACAATCTACATATTGGCACAATAACATTTCAGAGTTGATGACATCCAAAGATTTACCTGGGACAACATGAGGAGCCGCAAAGTCTGGCATGTCCGTATCCATGTTGGACACGCCAAACACCTCCACAGGCTGCACACACCCCTGTGCCAGCTCTTCTAAATCCGTCAACTCCAATGACACAGGGGTGGGACCCCCACCTGTCCCCCTTGCATGCCTAGCCCTGTCCACGAGTTTTTGCTTTAGGCGATATTTGAAGTCGCCCCATCTGTGGAGAAAAATGGAAGCCATTATCCTTTGGTTTAAAATGGGGTTTGTTTTTAGGTGGGGCAAGGGTTTACTTACCGCCGTTTGACATCCCGGGCTAGACGGACATAATCACCCACCCTATTGACAGCAACGGCTACCTCTTCCCACATTCTCCACTTCTGGCTTAGACTCATATTCCTGTCTGCCTGTGGCAGGATGTCCACACACTTCTGGATCAAAACCTCCATCTCCTTTCTTGTGAAATGTAGCTGCCTTTTTTTTTGGCCGCTTTGGCCGGAATACTGGGCCCAGCAGCCTCTTCCATGTCATCCTCCTCACCTATTTGTGTAAATTTTCAGAATTCACAAAATCACAACTTGCCTAATCTTATGTTTCAAATTAATCATTGATACAAAATGCATGAAAGACTTACCGCCTGACTCTTGGGCATTGTTTCCCTGGTCTGTCGCCATGTCTGAGGTCCAAACAAGAAATACACCAGAATTTGAATGTGTTTTCGTGTCGTATTTATACATGCGTCCTTATTTTGCGGCCGCATCATTGATTGTGCGGCCCTATGATCCCTCCTTAATTTGTGCGGGAAACGAAACACTATTTATGGCTTGGTGTGTCTCAAGTCGAGGTGGCGTTTTTGGATTGTTGGAGGTTATCTTGGCTGGAGTTTATTGATTGCGTAGAAAGGAGTTGGCGGTTGGAGATTCGTTTGTTGGTTAGATTTGCGTTTTTATTTTCCGTTCTCTTTGTTGGTTTATATTTTTGGGACCTCGTTTCTTGATTTGGTAAGTTTTGTGAAGTCTAACTTTTGTTCAATTGTTGTTTCATTGTGTTTCTTATTTTTTGTAAATTTTGGATCCATAATTTCTTCTATTTTAGATTTTGATTATTTTCGAACCAAAAGACCTTTTGATTTTGACTCTTATATATTTGCTCTTGGTAAGTCCATTTTTTATCTTGTATTTGCAAACTAATTAGTGCATTTTTAGTAGTTACTCTTGTGACTTGTATTAGCGAACTAATTAGCGCATTTTTAGTAGTTACTCTTGTGACTTGTATTAGCGAACTAATTAGCGCATTTTTAGTAGTTACTCTTGTGACTTGTATTAGCGAACAAATTAGCGCATTTTTAGTAGTTACTCTTGTGACTTGTATTAGCGAACAAATTAGCGCATTTTTAGTAGTTACTCTTGTGACTTGTATTAGCGAACAAATTAGCGCATTTTTAACTGCTTAATAATCATTCTAACTTTTTTGTGGTTTCTCTTTCGCTTTTTGTGCCAACATTTCGACCCATTTTGATGTACTGTGTGAAATGTCATTTTGCTGTTTTGCAAAATGGGTGTTTTGCATATTTTAACTTTGGTCTAGCACAAAATTTATAAACAAAAATGCACAGAGTGAAATGTGTCAAATAATTTTGGGGTTTATTTTCAGTTTGGACGTATCATGACAATACCCCGGCATGTAAGCAGCAATGGATGGTATCATCAAGCTAAGTTGTTTTAATATAGTTTTGGGGTGGTTCAAAAGCCTTACTTTGAAATCTTTGAATTTCAGGTAGATCTGGGGCGGATTGTTCTGGCCATGCTCCCGGAAGCCGACCAACCTCAATCTCGTCCCAGGCGTAGGCATCGTAGGCATGCAAGGCCCCAGATATTTCGAACACGTGTCACCCTTTTTGGAATGCCCGATGATGAGGTTTTAAGACTCTACCGTCTACCTCCCAAAATCATCATAGACACTCTCATTAATAGAAAGTGATCTTGAGCGGCAAATTGACAGTCCAACAGCAATACCACCACTTACGCAATTTATGGCGGTGTTACATTTCTGTGACTCAGGATCGTTTCAAACAACGGTGGGAATAGTGGCGGGCATCTCCCAATCCTCCTTTTCCAGGATCCTGAGGGCATATGGAGGCACTTTTCAAGCACCTCCATCATTTTATTCAAATGCCTTTGGATATGGGTGCCCTTAGTGTGGCCAAGGCCAATTTTTACCAAATAGCTGCCTTCCCACACATCGTAGGGGTTGTGGATGGTACTCACATACCACTTCAGCCTCCAGCACGGCTGGAGGCCATATTTCGAAACAGGAAACTATCACTCCCTGAATGTAATGGTGGTATGTGATGCCTCCCTCCAGATCCTGTCCCTGAATGCTAAATTACCCGGAAGTGCACATGACTCCTTCGTCATCCGGCAATCAGGGATATGGCACAAATTAACCAACCTACAAGCTGGTGATGCGTGGCTTCTGGGTAAGTGGAGACCTTTAGTACATAACAATGTTAAGCTTGATACACAGTGTTCCTGATGTTGTCTATTCTTTTCCATAGGAGACAGTGGATATCCTTGCATGTCCTGGCTGCTCACTCCTTATTTGGCTCCCACACCAGGCCCACAAAGTGCGTTTAATTCCGCACTTACAGCCACCAGGCAAGTGGTGGAGCACTGTATCGGCCTTTTAAAAGGCCGATTCCGATGCCTCCACCGCTCTGGTGGCGAGCTCATGTATTTGCCGGATATGGTGTCGAAAATTGTGGTCCTGTGTGGGATATTTCACAACATCGCCATAAGGAGTGGTGTCCCAATGCAGCCAGAGGATGCCTTACCTGAGGATGGCCCCCCCGAGGTTGGTCGGAGGTCAGTATGTGGGGGGGCCATACGCGATGATGTGGTGGCCAGATTTTTTAGGTAAGTTTTAACAAAACAACAGTGTTTATACCTAATGTGTTTGTGTTTGTTTGCGAACATCTAATTTTGTTTTCTTTTTTTCACCATCTTCTGTTTGTTCACATAATCTTTGGCACTACAACGCTCACTACTTCATGCTACCCTTACCAAACCTGAATCTGGTCATTTTGGGAATATATTCTGGAACCCATATCGCAACGCCATGTTTGTGGAATCATGTTGGCATGGTCCTTCGTCAACCAGTTCTTGATTTGTTTATTTTTGTTTTTTTTTATTGGTATGTGTTGTATTTGAGATTATCACTGTGTGTTTTTTTTGTGAGTGACCACTTTGATTTCTCAGTTATGTTGTGAATAAATGTTTGGAGAGTTAAATGTTCTTCCTTTTTTTGGACGTTACCAGCAAGTGTAACCAGGTTAACACACCTTACATTTGACTAAGGGGTAATCCAGTACTGATGCCAGTTGAGCAAAAATGAAATATGTTTTCAGGTTCCCAACCCACACCAAAAGGAAGCCTGTCCAATCATTTGGCTTTGTAAGATTCGCCTAAGCAGCTTGCACACCAACTAGGAACCTGTAAAATGTAGAAATATCTAATTGACACTACACACAAAAAGGGAAATGACATTGTTACTGTTATGTGTTTCTTGAGGGTGTTTTACATACAAATACAAAACACAATCTAACTTAAAAAAAATGGAAATCCTTGCAGGAACAGTCTACTTATGTCAGGGTAAACTATCTTTGGTTTTGAAAAAACGAATGAGGCAGAACGTATATTAGAAATAAACAATTTATTTTGAAAACGAAAAAAATAAATAAAAACTACTGCCAAAGGATGCCAGACAGCCGGTCAAGGGCCACAAGCACCCCAATTAGATGTTGGCGCATGTGTGCCACACATTCTTCGACCTCTTGCCGACGCCTCTGTTCCTCTGTGGGTGAGAAAAGTGTGTGGATTAATAAAACAATAGGGAATCCACATTAAAAAAACAAAAACACAACGAAATCACTCCTAAACCAAAAAAAAAAAAAAAAAAGGGGTGCTGCAAAAATTACAAGGCCTATGTAGAAATTCCCACAGGTGTGATATGTGTATGTTGAAATCAGCAGGAAGAGGTAAAGGCAAACTGCTAAATCACCAAAAATCAACCCAAAAAGCACAAATAAAGGAACGACACATGATTACATACAAACAGTTTGTGCTTAAAAAAAACGCGAAAGAAAAACATACCGGTAGCCAAAACGGCAGATCCGGAAGTCCCTCCATCTTCATCCTCGGAGGAGCCTTCATTCCCCAAAGAACGGGGCGGGGTTATCACGGACTCCGGGGAGGGGGTAATTGGAAGAGGGGTGGTTGGAGGAGAGGGGGAAGTGGGACGGAGGGGAAGGAGGCCCGACAGCTCCGGGAGAGGGTCTTGGAAGGCTGGGGAGGAGGGGGGAATAGGGGAATTATTTGGGGTGGAGTGTTGGCTGGGGGTTGGTGAGAGTGGGCGGGACCGCCGTCTGGCCGGACGGTGACAGCGTAGTCTTGGCTGTCCCCCTAAAATATGTCAAACAAATTGTGGTTAGTTTCTGGCCAAATCCTGGCCAAAAAACATTTTAAAATCACCCACCACCAACAAAAAACATGCAAATATGAGTAGAATGAATAAATCAGAAATAGAGGGAAAACATGGCCATGCAGATATGAGGAGAATGAATAAATAGGACAGACATGAAAACATGCACACGCAGATATGAGGAGAATGAATAAATAGGACAGACATGAAAACATGCACACGCAGTTTGCCCCACAAAGACAAACATGAAAACCACAATACATAACACTTACTTTCCACTATCTGCATGCAAAAGCATGCCAGCAAGCGGGGCGTTCGCCGTTGCAGGTCAGACCACCTGCGCTCCAGCTGGCCAATGTTGCGGCGTGAGCCGAAGGAGCGCAGGCGGGCCCGTGCCTCCGCATACGCGGAACGCTTCTGCCGGTTGGTGATGGGTGGAGGCTGGCTGGTGATACGCCGATCCATCACCTCCGTTAGCACCAGCAGCTCGCGCCTGGTGAATGCGGAGGCTCTCATGATGGCAATGGTGTTTTTCATAAAAATCATTTTTGATAAAGTGTGCAAAAAATTTCTGATTGGCTAATGTATCTTGGAAATTAACAGTTTTATTGGTTAGTGTATGAGTCATGTGTTCGACAGGGCCAGAAATCTCTGGAGAGTTATGATAGGCTTGATGCAGTGACATGCGTAAGCAAATTTAAATAAAGAAATGAACCCCGGGAAATATGCGGGGATCCACAGCAATAGAACAATTGTTTAATTGTGGCTAACATGTTTTTTGAGCAATAAAAGCGAATGTTTAAGCCGTACGTATTCTGCGGGTAAACACAAACACGGACAAGAGTAAAGTTTCTTGCATTGTGTTGAAAAAAAATAACAATTAAGCTAATTGATACATTGATTGGCATGATACGATTGGAGGTAGGCAGAATAAAGGAGCAGGTAATCGACATCTGACAAGGCCACTTCCGGTTTATACTTGTGCGTGCGTTCCCTTAAAGCCATTTCGGGGATGTACGCTCGCTATTTCGCACGCTCGTTAGAGGAGGGGTCGTCTGAGTTTGGGGAGGATTTTTAGATGCGAACGAAAATACGAGCGAGCCATTGAATTTAAATATTTTTGTACGTACGCCTAACGTACGTGCGCCCGCTTGCGAGTGGGTCTGAATGAGGGCCATTGTGCCTTATAATAACCAATGCAAGGAAATGACACTAATGATCTCATTTGAATCTATATATATATCTCTGTTTTTAATATAACATCTTCATAATGGGGGTAAGGATGAAATGAGGGAGATTGCTAGACTCTTCAGGGATACAGGGAGATTGCTATTTCAGGGAGTCTCCCTGACAATGAGCGAGAGTTGGCAAGTATGTTACAGGGTAATGTGCTTTCAGAAATGTCCTGAAAAAAACCTCTTGCCGTCAAAGTAATGGCAATGATGCAGTTTGCAAAAATAGGTTTGAGGTGGTAGCCTGTGATGTATTAAAGAGATGTACTGTCGCTCCGGCTCCTACCTGAGTCCAGTGGACGCCTGTTGCTCTAGATGTCTCCGGCATGCAGGTAGATGTAGTGTGAGATGGGGCTGTGGATGCCGTGGCTAGCCGGGTTTGCTGTCCCAACACGTGACTTTCCAGGTCTCTCAGAGCTGTGGTTTTTCTGTGTGTAGGAAAATTTTAAATTTTTCCTACAGCGCATTTAGTAGTTACAGTAATTATCAGCAAATCCACTTTACATCTCTCTAGAAGTACATTATCTATATATTTACGCCAGCAAAATCATTTTCTTCACAGTAAATCCCTGTGTCTTTGGAAAGAGACACAACCGCATTGCCTGCAGAACAATATAGACAAATTATACCTCACTAGCACAAAACGCATCCAATGTTGACCACAAGACAGTGGCATATGTGAGTGTTTGGAGGGTGTGCCTTGCTGGCTCTCAACTGTAGGTGGAAAATATGGACTGATGATAATGAAGATGATTGTTGACCTTTTTGATTTTGATGCTAATACTTCTGTTCCTGTTTCTCTCTATTAACATTATTGCAAAGATATTTTCAATCTGTCTGCAGCAATAAGGCATGTTTTCATTTATTCTTTTAAAGGGAAGCACGGCGGATGGGTGTACCAATTTGAACTTAATTAAAACTTAAATTTTTTGTTTGTGTCTAATTTTCTTTAACATGTGAATGCGGCTTCAATAGTTATCACTTACACTGTCCACACATGTTCTATATTGTGTCTGCATTGTGTACTGTACTTTTATCTACCTCTGTGAGACCACATCAACAATAATACGCTACCCTATCCAAGCTGGACAGATCTATCATAGCTTCTAACAGAGTATCAGCCCAAGAGTGCTTGAGAGGAAGAAAGAACCACAAAAAACAAACAATGGTTCCAATGACACCGCAGCTTCTGGGATACCAGTTGCTGCTCCAAGTAGTATTAAGCATGAGTTAGGACAGCAAGTTGTGGCAGATTGCACAATCACTTGCAGTAGTTGCTGTATTTGTCATGTTAATGCAATTTATAGTGTCGGCTTTACAACTTCAAACATGATAATAAAGCATCATGTTTGAAGTTGTGAAACCGACACTATTAAAATGCTGTAAATCTCATTAATAACAAGCTGGCATGCCAGGTTCATCCTCACAGTGTTCCCATTATGAGTGTCCATATTTTGAACTGCCGAACTGCCCACTATATACCAGCAAATGTTTCGCCTTATATGGTATGTGAATTTATATTGTGCTGCTGTCAATTGCTACTGATACCATTCAGTGTCGGACTGGAGCAATAAGGGCACACCAGGGGAATGCAGTGATAGGGAATACAGTGATAGGGGCCCATGCTTTGTGGTGTAGTCAGTTACCACAGGGGATGAGGCCAGCCCCCACAGAGATTTGTACAGACATTAGAGACCATACAACTGACCCTCTAATAGAGTAACAATGTATTATTTGAGTGCACAGTATGGAACTTGACATTAAAGCAAGTGGTCAGGCCCTCAGGCAGTGGGGGCCACCAGGGATTTTCCCTGTACCCCTGTGGGCCAGTCCAACCCTGATACCATTTGACATACAGTAGTAGTCCCTGGTTGGAGTGAGGTGATTTCAATCTTGAACAAGAAACCTTTCTGGCACTGTTGCTAAATCATCTAGTGGTACATGCTGTATGCTTGCACCATAAATACATTTATTAAATCATTTTGTGACATTCTCAAACATGAAAATTCTCAAATTTATAAAATAGTGCACAATCTACTGTAAGTATAGAACTGAAGTAAAGCAGTGACAGAGGCATTCAGGTGGAAATGAATTTAAAAAAAAAAAAAGATAATTGTCTGGCCTATTTCTTCTATGCTCCAGTTTTATTAAATGTCCCCCTAATGGTTTAACATATTCTAAATAAAGTATTATCTTTTATGTTTCTGATTAATATTGTGTTTATCTTTAGTCCTTCATTTACATTTAGATTACACATTGTGTGCTGCATTATTGTAGTGCTAGTAAATTCTATTAACACTCTGCTGGTCTGATGACTGTGTGTGTGCGTGTGTGTGTGCGTGTGAGCATATACAGGTTTATCCATTTATGCATTGATCTCTCTCTCTATGATATAAAAAATAATAAATGGTTGATAATAAACATCTTACGGAATATTCATAGTAATCCTGTATTTTGTATATAAGCAGCAATTAAAATGCCTGGATTAACTTCATGGTACAATGACTTTTTGTAGCTCTTTGCAAAAATGTGAAATAGTTTTCTAAAAAAATCAACTGATTTTATTCACATTTATACAACATACAAAAATAAATATTGCAATATATTACTTATGAATTTTCCACCTATAGTGTTAAAAACTCAGGACTTAAACTGAGTAATAGACTTTGGCTTTAATTGATCTACTGTAGAGCAAGTTAGACAGCAAAGTAAATTATTGTTTTCTTTGGGTGAAAGCACATTTGGAATTTGGAAATGATAGTCAATTCCTCCTTTTGTATGGACGACAAATAAATATATTTGGAGTGATTTACTAAAAAAGTGCGAAACCGATATAGGGCCGGATTCAATTAGACGTGAAAAGTCGTAATCGGCGAAAAAGTTTTGCCTATTGCCGCTTTTCACCTGTTTGCCTCTCATCTCCAAATTCAATTCCAGGATGTTATCACCTAAGCGGAAAGTCAATGCACTGGAATAGGCGGAAAAGCTTTTCCAATGAATGGCAGGCGGATAAAAGTGCAAAATCTCTGTTTTGTGGTGCAAATGTGGGGAATTGATTCAGAACCCTTTGGACATCGCCCCAAAGGACAAATAAGCCAAAAAAATAGAAAAATTACCTCAGACACCACAAAAAAGACCTGTCATTTTTGGGGTGAAAATTAAAAAAAGTGGGGGGACAAGTATAAAAACTAGCAAAATAGGTTTCTTGGGGGGCAGTATGGATGGGGCATGTGTTTTTAGGATTGTAGGTGCATGCAGTAGGTGGATTTTTCAATTATTTTTAAAAGTGCACTTTAGAGACACCAAAATATGCTAGCACCCATTTTCAAGTACCCCAAATTTGACTGGACTATTTATTTTAACCCAAAAATACTGTTTTGTTTCATTCTTCACCACTTTTACAAAAAGGCTTCTAGAAAGCTTCTAACAAAACTTAAGGACACAAAGCACGTTTATTAGGGCTAATAGTACATATATGTAATGATTTCCAGTGTCAGCTATCTTATTTTGGGGTACAGACTGATTCCCCCAATCTATTCAGTACTTTCTGCCTGTTATGCATTCACCTATTTGCGTTTTTGCCTGTTCTGTATTGGAATAGGGCGAAACACGTGGATGCGCATGACGCAAATTCGCTTCCCAAACAGACGAATGTGGCAAAAAGTACAGCAGGCTAATTGAATACGGGCCTTAATGTGTAACCATAGAAGCCATGTTCTTGCACAGATAGTGCCATAAAATTTTAAACAAAGAATAAATCACTAAAGTAAAGCTGTATAATTATAAATAATAATAATGATGATTGTGCCCTAATTGCAGGTGTGAAATAAGTTCACCAAAAAATCTGCAAAGTTATAACTATTGCAAGATGCATGCGGGTTGGAACCAGTAACATATGTACAATACTGAGTATGAACAAGCCATGACTTCACTTTTGGCACAAGTGGCTGCCCAGCTCTATCCCATCAGGCAGAAATATGCTTCATGATAAGCGACAACATTATATTTTATTCTTTAAGAGAATTGAAGACCGGTAATGATGGCTTTTCTGATATTAGATAATTATTTAATCTGCACTCTGTTATTATGTATAAGTGAATAGTTGTACATTGTCTGTGAAATAGGAGTGGTCTGGGGCTATTGCCACTAAGATATCCATCAAGACTGTAGAAAAATGTGTAAACTACATCCGAATTGAAAATGACCTCTCCAGTGAATTCCTGTGGATATATGCAAAACTATGGCTTTTTCTCCAGCACTAGAATATAAATCCACTTAATTATACAGTACAGTAAATATTACTGTGGCAAGTGATAATGTCTAGTGAAATGGTGTTAATCAAGAAAAAACCTGAAATCTTGAACTCTGCAAGATCATGGGCTTTAATTCAGGTCAATTTCAAATGAAATAATAATAATGGTATTGAAAGCTATAGGTGTATTTTCTATTCACTATTCTTCGCTACAGATATGTCCTCACTCGTCTTTGCTGCAATCACAAACAGTCCCTCTTGACACATCTGGTCCAATGAGACTCTTCTAGTGCTGGGCATAATTTTTGTATATTTTTTGGACACAAATGTGTATAAGCCGCAAAGGGATGTGGCTAGGATGCACCAGCAGACTGTGCTGATTAATTTGATATGCGACACTTGTATATCTGTGTGCACCTGAGTTAGAGTCTGTATATGAAACACAACGGAACTTGGAAATGAAAAAAAACTGCAGCCGCTACATTGTAGTACTTGGTATATGGATTCAGAGACACAGTCACACACAGTGTCGCAAATAGAACTAAAAAAATGTAAAAATCAGCAGAGTGTGCTGGTGCGTCCTAGTCGCATCATATTTTTTGGCAAAAAAACCCACAAAAAAGATGTCCGGTGCTAGCAGAGTCTCGGATCTGGTGCGAGAGAGAGAGGCTTTTTAGCATGACTCCAGAAAAGATGTGAAGCTTGTTTGTATCCCGGTCCTCTTTGCCGGTGATTATCCAGTGGGCTGAGTTCTGGTCCCTTCTTCAGTGAGAAGGGTGTCGTTGTGGACCAATTTTCTTTCCTCACACTCACCCTCTCATGGTTCGTGGAATCAAGAGCTGGTTAAGTCTCTTAGATGATGTGGTCATTGGTGGTGTGGTGTCACAACCACAGATATTGTCCATCCTACACGTTTCCCCCAGTTCAAGTAGCAGGTTCAAAGTCCAAAGGGTTCAAATTAGTGCACTGTATATATTTACAAGCATGTATATGTGGAAAGGTTAGTCTGATTTAGGTACGGAAGTTGAAATCAAATCAGTATATATAATGAACATTGTTTTAGATTTTAGTACTCCATCTGTACATGGGTAAACTCACTAAATTAATTCTACCAATGTCTCCCGGGGGGTGAGATATTTAGGATGTGATTATGTGGTCTTGCCATACATGAGTGGCATAGTTTACCCTTGCTAAATTAGATTATGTCAGGAAAGTGATAGTAAAATATAAAATTTGTATACATTGTGTCCATATACAGTAAATCAAAGTAATGTATTGGGATAGTTGTATGTGTGATGTGGTTTATCTGACTATTAATATATCAGTAATGCTATGTGTACATTTAATGGTTCCAAAAGGATATACAGTATACAAAAGTCCATTGTGAAGTTCTAGTTTAAGCCTAAAGGTTGCAGGGTTTTTATGCTGTGTATCTAGTTTGACTATTCCTTTGAGATTATGGCTATGTAGTTCCCATCTCTCCAATGTCTAGGTACCTTTCTTATACCCATGAATTTAATTTATGGGATCCCCATTATTTGTCTTGGTGAAGTGATTAGATATGTTGTGGGTTTCTAGTATGTTTCTGGTGTTCCTTATATGTTAATGGTATGACCCCCATACTGGAGTCCACAGGTACACTCCAGTTGGTACATGACTCCTATTTTCTATGTTATTGGAAGAATTTAGATGTATGGGTTTGGATAGGCTGATTTTGTTGGTTTTGCAGTCTATGTACTGTAGACAGTGTTAAAAGCCTGCTTTCTATTCCCTGTCCTTGTCTCTTTTTTTTCTCTTGTCCATATGATCTTAAAGCAGTTTGCACAAGTTTCTTATCTGCTTTATTGTAGTTAAACTATCTTTAGTTTTTCTTTTAGGATTTCTTTCAATTTATCATACTTCAGAAACACCGTACAGTATTTTTTTGATGATATTCTCTAATTTTCTGGACCGCTCATTAAAGTGAGTTTTGAAGATGACCTCGTTTTGCTCTATATAATTGTCCTTATTGTCTTTTGTCAGTAGATTGTCTCTTAGTAGTGCTTTGATATCCTCAATACTTTGTTTACTTGTTCTTTACCATAATTTCTTTCCATTTAATTTTGAAGCTTTTTGGATAAAGTTTTTGGTATTTGAATATTTCTCCTGATTCTTTTAAACTGACCCTTTGGCATGTTGGTCAACCATTTCTGATGGTGATTGCTGGTTGTCAGGGATAAAATTGTTTGCATCAACCTTTTTAATATATGTTTTGTGGGTCAATACCCTGTCTTGTTTTATTTTTATATTTTTTTCCAATTGTAAAATGTGGAGTATCCTGGTGCTATATAAGGAATCGGTATGTAATGCCGGTTGTCGAGATGCTTCCTGTCAGAATACAGACAGCGGCAAACCGATGGTTGGTATCCCAGCATGGGTCAGGTAAGTATACTTACCCTCCCCCATTCCTCCCTAATCCTCCCTCTTTGTAGCCTAACCCTAAAGTTGTGTTTACACTAGACGATTCGCTCCATGAGTGATACTGTCTAGTGTGTCCCCAGAAGGGGTGTGCTCAATGTCATTAACGACATTTAGCACACAAACTGAATGATATCATGAACAATATCATTCAGTGCTTAGCACCCTCCCTTATCCCCAATCATGCAACAACCTGACAATATCATCAGGTTGGCCTGCATGTTTGGTCGATGAACGACAATGACCAATGACCCGTGGGAGTGCGCATCATTGGTCATTATCATTCATTGCTTTAGCGTACACACTGGCTGATATAGTGAACGATAATGATATCGTTATTGTTCAGTCGTTCAAAATATCAGCAAGTGTGTACATACCTTAACCATCCCCACCCCGCACCCTAACCCTCCCCATTAGTGCCTAAACCCAAGTGTCCCCATTTGTGCCTAAACCTAACCCTCCCCCTTAGTGATCAACCCTAACCCACCCCCAGTGGTGCCTAACCCTCTCCCCTAGGGGTGCCTTGGGGTGCCTAACCCTAACCTCCCCTCCAAAACCTAACCCTAACCCCGCTACACTCCCTAAACCTAACCCTCCCATGGCTAACGCTAAGGACGCCCCGGATTTACCTAATTCAGGCTGGCGTCCTTCTGCATTCCGGCATCGGGATTAAGATAGGCGTCGGTATTTCAATGCCTATCTTAAGTCCCTTGTCGGGATTCTCCTGTCGGCATTGAGACCAGCAGCATCGCAGCCGCTGGTCTCATAACTACATCCCCTACATAAATAAATGTTATTGATGAGAATAATATTTATTGCACATCTATGATTCTATATGGTCCCCAGCTAAATCAAGTGTGCTTCTGTTCTTCAAATATATTACATGTCCATTCACTAGAGTATACACACCATGTGCCATCTACTTATAAATAAAAAGGTTTGTGAGGACATTTGGATTTATCTGTGAAGAGCTATGTGATGTCTATAGAAATATGGCTGCATTTTGTGATATATGCAATGTAAGCAAGGTTGCTGGAAGCCAGATGAAAATTCAACTAGAACAGACTGAAAGTTAGTAAAATTTAGAATTTTTTATGTGAATCTGTGTGACCTTCTAATTTTGTCATTTTAACAGTAACTTGTAAAATTTAATCCAATGTAGCATGTGCAATCAAAAAAAGTCAATACTCTTACTAAAAAAATAAAAATGACTCCAACACAAAGAAAAATATCAATGTATAGGTTATTAAAGAGTTCCCAGAAGACATTAGCTATCTTTGAAAAGCCTTCACACAGTTTCTATAACATCCGAGATGCTACTGTATGAAAAGTCTGTTGATTTTTACTTTATCTCTAGGAATCAAGAAGATTATTGACTTTTCAGACACTGACCTTTAAAAATAATGTTTCCTGAATTGTGGATTAGAAATTTGGTTACATGTGAAAATAATATCTTTACATTTTTGGGCTAAGGTTGAGAGGTTTTTAAAATGAACCTTTAGTAATACGGTGCCAAAAATTTCCACAGCGCTGTACGGAGCAAAGAAACAAACCAGGATACAGTTACATAAGAAATATACAAGACTAGCTGATGAACCCGGTCTCACCTGTGTAGACCTTAGATATTTACTGTTTCATTTCCATCTCACCACTCCAGTAACACATTAATCCTTCACCTCTATAGTAATGTATCCTCTCCCTCACTGCTATAGTAAGACATTACCCTTCCTCACCCGTGTACTACTAACACAGTCCACTCCCTCATTTCTGTAGTAACACATTTCCCTCCCTCGCTCAAGTTGTAACACATTCAAAATTGTCCTCCTTCACCTGTGTAAAAATACAATCCCTCCCTCACACATGTAGTAACACATTCCCCTCCCTCACAGCTGGAGTAACACATTGCCCCCGATAACCCCTATTGTAACACATTCCTGTCCCTCACCCTTGTTTTAACACATTCCTTTCCCTCAGCCCATAGTAACACATTTGACATTCCCCACCCTCACCTGTGTAGTAACACATTCCCCTCCCTCACCTGTGTAGTAACATATTCCCCTCCATCAATTGTGTAGTAACACATGACCCTCCCATACCTGTGTAGTAACACATTTCCCTCCCTCACCACTATAACACATCCCCTCTCACTGCTGTTGTAACACATTTTCCTCTCACCTCTGTAGTAACAAATTCCCTTACCTCACTATTCAAATAGGGGAGCTATAACATTTGCCAGTGATGTTTGGCAGCACTTGGAGTGACAGTTGGTGTTTGAATTCTGACCTGTGCTGCAGCCATGATGAGTCAGGCAGGCAGGACATTGCACAGGGGAGGAAACATTTTAGCCCTTTTCACCCCAATAGGAACAGAATTTAAGAAAATCCCTTCTTAGCGGGCACCTACATCATGGAAGGAATATACTACCTGATTTTCATGTTTCTAGGTCAAGGGGTTTGGACTTGGCATTGATGAGTTGGTCAGTCAGTGAGTCAGTCAGTCAGGACATTTGATTTTATGTATATATATATATATATATATATATATATGGTGTATGTGTATATATATATATATATATATATATATATATATATACAGTCAGGTGCATAAATATTGGGACATTGACAGAATTTTCATATTTTGGCCTCTATTCACCACCACAATGGTTTTGAAATGAAACCAAACAAGATGTGCTTTAACTGCAGACTTTCAGATTTAAATTGAGGGTAATTACATCCAAATCAGGTGAACGGTGTAGGAATTACAACGGTTTCTATATGTGCCTCCAACTTTTTAAGGGGCCAAAAGTAATGGGACAAACTAAACAATCCTAAATCTAACTTTCACTTTTTAATACTTTGTTGCAAATCCTTTGCAGCCAATTACAGCCTGAAGTCGGGAACGCATAGACATCACCAGACACTAGGTTTCATCCCTGGTGATGATCTGCCAGGCCTCTACTGCAAATGTCTTCAGTTCCTGCTTGTTCTTGGGGCATTTTCCCTTCAGTTTTGTCTTCATCAAGTGAAATGCATGCTCAATCGAATTCAGGTCAGGGGTTTGACTTGGCCATTGCATAACATTCCACTTTTTAGCCTTAAAAACTCTTTGGTTGCTTTTGCAGTATTCTTTGGGTCATTGTCCATCTGCACTGTGAAGCGCTGTCCAATGAGTTCTGAAGCATTTGACTGAATATGAGCATATAATATTGCCCGAAACACTTCAGAATTCATTCTGCTGCTTTTGTCAGAAGTCACATCATCAATAAATACAAGGGAACCAGTTCCATTGGCAGCCATACATGCCCACACCATGACACTACCACCACCATGTTTCACTGATGAGGTGGTATGTTTTGGATCATGAGCAGTTCCTTTCCTTCTCCATACTCTTCTCTTCCCATCACTCTGGTACAAGTTGATCTTTGTCTCATCTGTTCATAGGATGTTGGTCCAGAACTGTTATGGCTTTTTTTAGATGTTGTTTGGCAAACTCTAATCTGGTCTTCCTGTTTTTGTGGCTCACCAATGATTTACATCTTGTGGTGAGCCCTCTATATTCACTCTTGTGAAGTCTTCTCTTGATTGTTGACTTTGACACATATACACCTACCTCCTGGAGAGTGTTCTTGATTTGGCCAACTGTTGTGAAGGGGTTTTTCTTCACCAGGGAAATAATTCTTCGGTCATCCACCACAGTTGTTTTCCATGGTCTTCCGGGTCTTTTGGTGGTGCTGAGCTCGCTATTGCGGTCTTTCTTTTTAAGAATGTTCCAAACAGTTGATTTGGCCACACCTAATGTTTTCGCTATCTCTCTGATGGGTTTGTTTTGATTTTTCAGCCTAATGATGGCTTGCTTCACTGATAGTGACAGCTCTTTGGATCTCATATTGAGAGTCGACAGCAGCTGATTCCAAATGCAAATGTCACACCTAGAATCAACTCCAGACCTTTTATCTGCTTAATTGGTAATGAAATAGTAAGGGAATAGCCCACACCTGTCCATGAAATAGCAATTGAGTTGATAGTCCCATTATTTTTGGCCCCTTAAAAAGTGGGAGGCACATATAGAAACCATTGTAATTCCTACACCGTTCACCTGATTTGGATGTAATTACCCTCAAATTAAATCTGAAAGTCTGCAGTTAAAGCACATCTTGTTTATTTCATTTCAAAGCCATTGTGGTGGTGAATAGAGGCCAAAATATGAAAATTCTGTCAATGTCCCAATATTTATGCACCTGACTGTATCAGTTAATTAAATTTAAATTATTTTAATACATGCTCAGCGCCTTTGTCTCACTTATATTGTGCATATATTTGTCTTAAAGGGGGGGACCCCTGTTTTGAAGAGAGATAGGCATCAGAGCATTTGTGGAGGTAGTAGACAATAATTGGGGAGCGCAGTCAGAATTTATTCCGTCAGAAGAGATACAGTTGCCTTCTCTCAACCTTTCTCTTCAAGGTATAGCCAGAGTAATCTCAAAATTACAATTAACTACTTTGTGGGTTGAGAGTGCAGCCATGCTACAGTTCTTTTTTATTTGTTTTGGAAAAAGTGTTCTACCTTTTTCATATCATCATATTCCCCAATGGGATTTTTATAAATACCTGCAAATACACCATTGGCTGCAGGACTTCTGTTCCCCACAACTTCGACTAATAATCTGTTCTGAAGTTTATTTCAGCATAATTATCTTCTCCCAGTCACAAAGGTGGTACTAATTAGTGGTATTGCATGTTGTTGGCAGACCAAAAATTATATACAGAACTCTGCGCTATTATATTACCAGGAAGATCGATATGAATGAAACACAATTCACATAGTGTATAGAATATATACATTTTACAAAATTTGTTGTTGACTAGTCAATATAAGACAATTACACAAGTTATATAACTATATAATATATTAAATACAATAAATCACTATATATATAAGCAAAGATAAAGCCCCTGACCTGTGGAGCGAAACACGTCAGTGGATAACATTTGGACCTTTTGGGAATACTTAATTCCATCTTTACACCTGCTGCATCAATACAATCTGAAACACGAGACCTGCCATCCCGGTGGACACATGCTGGCAGTCAGAGTGGAGGCCAGGATCGAAATGCGGCTGGAACATCATCACCTCTCTGCAAGGTAGCCGCTTTACCCCTGTCTCTCCGGGGACAGCAGCCTCCACCGACACCTGCACATATCAATTCACTTGGATGTGGACTTACAATATGCATTTGAAGCTCATATGATGTCAGTATTTAGGATATGAAGCTCCACGGAGTTCGAGATTATTAAACACAAGATACCAAATTCCTAGTGAGATCATTAACTGTAACATTATTTGCAGGTGTGGATTAATCAGGATAAACCCACGTTACCAATTGGATCACATTTTATTCATTTTTTATATATCTAGCTATATTTTTTTCTAGATCCACCTCTTCCAGCATTTTTCTTTATTGTTATATTTTTTTCTTTTTCTTTGTTTTTATATATAGTGATTTACTGTATTTAATATATTATATACTTATATAACTTGTGTAATTGTCTTATATTGACCGGTCAACAACAAATTTTGTAAAATTTATATATTCTAAACATTGTGTGAATTGTGTTTCATTTATATCGATCTTCCTGGTAATATAATAGCGCAGAGTTCTGTATATTCTTTATTTCTTTTGATATACATGGTTTCCAGGTATCTATATATGCTGCCACAAGCACATTGAATTGTTCTGCTGCTAATTTAATGTTAATACAGGTTGAGTCTCCCATATCCAAAATGCTTTGGATATTGGAATATTCCATATTTTGGAATATTTGCATAAAATAAAGAAATGTCTTGGGAATGGGACCCGAATCTAAACACAGAATGCATTTATGTTTTATATACACCTTATACACACAGCCTAAAGGTCATTTTATACTATATTTTTAATAATTTTGTGCATCAAAAAAAGTTTGTGTACATACATGAAATTCATTTATGTTTCATATACACCTTAAACACACAGCCAGAAGGTCATTTTATACTATATTTTTCTTTAAACAAACTTTGTGTACATTGAACCATCATAAAGCAAAGGTTTCACTTTCTCAGTCATGCTAAAAATATTCAGTATTTGGGAATATTCCGTATTTCGGAATATTTGGATATGGGAGACTCAACCTGTACTGTAAATCATCCTATATTTTTCTGTTTCACTTGGATAAATTTCACATATATATTATATATTCAAACAGCGCTGGGTTGTGTTTCTTTTTCCATTGTGTAGACCAAAAATGGTAATATAAAATGGGGTCTGCTCAGATCAACTTAATAGTCTTTCACAGGTGCATGAAAGGGTGGGGTTTAATCTAGACAAGAAAAAAAGGAAAATTGTTCCCTCAACATACTGTAAAAGACCAGAAATAAGATTTGAATGCTACATGATAATAAAAATCCAGAGATCTTTGCTATATATTTGCAAAGATATGTATAAACCATCTGGGCCACGTCTAGCGTCTCTGTATCGGTGGTCCCTAATGCTACATTATAATAGCATCCACATTGGGTCATATAATTGCTTACTGTTATGCCACATTATAATAGCACATACATTAATATACCTAAGTTGAGAGCCAACTTACCTGGATGTACTCCAACAGGAACCAGCACACCCTCCAAATGCTGGTCCAATCCATGCTTCTCAGAACAGTAACATAAAACAGTGGCTGCTCAGATCAACTTAATAGTCTTTCTCAGGTGCATTAAAAGGGAGGAATTTAATCTAGACAAGAAAAAAGTAAAAATGTCTCCCAGCACACTGCAAAAGACCAGAAATAAGATTTGGATACTACATGATTATAGAAATCCTGAGATCTTTGTTGTATATATTTGCAAAGATGTCTTTAAACCATCCGGGCTGCGTCAAGGCATCTCTGTACCGGTGGTCCCTAACGCTACATGATAATAGTACCCATTTAGGGTTATAATTGCATACTGCTATGCCACATTATAATATCACCAAAAATGGTATGGGAAGGAATTAGCCCTGATGTTGACAGTAGTCAATTAGGGTAAAATTTCCCTATAACTCTATTGCTATAACTTGTTACTACTAAACTGGAGATGCACTAATGATGGACAATTAGTTTCCAAAAATATTATGTAACCATGCAGTGTTCTGGTTTTTGGGCCTGATTCAGAGATAAATGCTAATGACATCACAACTGCAATTCACACTGTCCACAGCTGCGAATATATGCTAATAGTTCCAAAGCTCACCCGAGCATAAGGACGCCCACTGCTGCCTTCTCATCTGCGTCTGACATCACATACCAAGTGTAAATATCGGAAACATCGAGGCAAGTTGACCAGCCATGCAGCCCTTGCGCTAGGTCTGACCTGTCTCAAACACTGCAGCTCTCCTGACACACAGAGAGCTCTTATGCTGCATATGAGATCGCAATGGCTAATTTATGCATGCCCATGTAAACAGCGTTTAAACGCTCAGACACACCTTGTTTTCTAACCACCGCCCTCCATTACCTCCCCCGAACACTGAGTACATGTCAGTCATTTTGCGAATGGGCTGTCTGTGCGTGCGAAATCGCAAGTCAATCACTGCGTATGCATGCGCAATAGAAAAAAATCTAATTCTGCATAAAAATCTGCATTGTGTACATCTCTGAATCAGGGCCTTTGTTATTTTCTTAAAAAAATAAACTATGAAATAAAAAGATATTTATTCAAATACCTTACATGTTTGGCAGAAACTAATGTATTTCCAAAAAATAAACATTAATCTGAAGCATGAGATCATAAAGAGTAAAAAACCCTCTGGTGGTTAAATTGTTTAGCAAACAAGATGAAACAATATATACAGTACTGTATCTCTGCATGTCTGTCTGTCTGTTACCGATTAAATTAATTAAAATATTTGGTACTGGGTTTTCTTGAGCCAAGTACTCGAATCTTAAACCGTGAATGTACAGTGTATGAATGTAACGACACATGGGGGAGATGTATAAAATCTTCTAAAGAGGAGTAGTGGAGAAGTTACCCATACCAACCAATCATATTTTAGATGTCAATAATTATCTATTACATTCTATAATATCATAGGTAGAATCTGTGTTGGCTGCTATGGACAACTCCAAGGGGTAAATTTGATCGAGTTTGTTTTTCTTTACACTTGATTAGCATCGCCGAAACTCAGGTAATTTTCAAGTTTTTCAACTCACAAGTGAGAAGTGAGTTTAGCTGAAAGTGAGTTGGCCGATGGTGAAGCAGATCGAGATTTCTTCCCCGAGTAGCAAGTTTAGATGAGATTAGTCACCAGAGATTGCAGTGTTTTCTCTCTGCAAAACTCTCCCGAGCTAGCAGCCTGCACATATCAGTGAGATATATGAAGGCTGCTTGTGTGTTGTTCCTGCAAAAAAACAAGTTAAATGTAAAAAAAAATTACGTAGGGCCCCCCCAAAACCATAACCAGATGGACTGCTCAGCCAGTCCTGGTTCCTAAAATTATGGAGAACAAAACGAGTAGGGTTCCACCATACTTTAGGAACCAGCACCTGGCTGCAGGGCCAGTGCTGGTTTTAAATATAGGGGTCAAAAAAATGTGTAAGGGTCCCCCTATATTTAAAATCGGCACCTGACCCAAACCGACCAGGGTGTAATGTCACAGCCAGGAGACCCTATTACCAAGTCTCCATGGCCAAAGCATTCACACCCAAAGCCAGTCAGGCCAAGCCGAGGATCTCAGGGGAGGTGGGGTCCCGCACAAAAAGGGGTCCCCCCTCTCCCGACACCCCAGTCTTGGTCTGAAGTCCAGGGCTCTTCCCCGCACCCCTGGGCTGTGGGTATGGGGTTAATAATGTGTTAAATAGTATTACACTATTGTATCTTACAGTGGAACTACAGGTGCCAGCATGCCGGCCCTTTGGCACTTGTGGAACTGCAAGTGCCAGCAGGCGGCCAGCACCCATACCTCCACTGAAAAATAAATAGTTTTGAAAAGACAGTATACAGTGTCACGGCCAGGGTTTCTCGGCATGGTGGTCACCGGGTATTGCCTGTGAGGTCGTTATGGCAGGGGGTCTCTGGCAGTGGTGCTGGTGTTTGGCGAGGGGCATTGGCTGTGCGTGGTTCTGTGCAGGCACATTGTCACTAGGCCTGGTGAGTTCTGGCGGTGTTTCCGTTCCGTTGGCACGGGTGCCGCCATCTTGCCTGCGACCATGTGATTCCAGCTGTCCAATCCTGGTAGGTCATGTGCTCATTCCAGCCAGTCACAGTGCAGCACTGTGTATTTAGGAAAGTCCAGAGCCTTCCTTCCTTTGCCAGTACAACGTGTTTCTCAGCTGCGGCTGAGAGAGAGTACCTGTGCCTTACCTGTCTCCTTGGAAGCGCTACTAGCCTGAACCTTGCCTGCTCCAACCTGCTGGACTTACCCTTCACCCTCCATATACCTTTTCACCTGCCTGAGTACCTGAACCTACTGTTTCCCTGCACCTTGCCTCCATTCACTCCCAGCTGGACTGCATTACCTGCCTGCATTTGTTACAGCTCACCATACCTGCATTCTATTACAGCTCGCCATACCTGTATACTGGACTGTTCCTGCCTGTAACTATCTGGACATTCTCCCATTAACCCCCACTACAGTTATCAAGTGCACTTTAGTGCTATACCTGGACTTTTTTGTTTGCCATTCCCATGTGTTTTAAGCCACTTATTAAAAACTAAATTTTTTCATTTAAGTCTGCTTCTGTGTCTGCTCCTATCACCACCCCAGGTCCACAACAAAATCAGAACCTCACACACAGACACTGTATACAGTAAAACTATATTACACACCTACCTTACTCACACATACCTGTTGGCAGCTGGTCTATCCCCTTGTCCCATGTAGAATCTGCTTGGATGTACCTGAAATAAAGATCTGATACTCACCTCCATCCTTGCGCTGGTCTCTGTAGCATCCAGGGGTCTTGGCAACATAACAAACAGAACCCATACAGACAAGTATTGATATGTGTTGTCACACACACCAATACTTCGCGAATGACAGCTGACGGGCCTCCTTGGAAAATCCCATGGCCGTATGGATTCTGTTACTCGGTTTGCTATATTGCCAAGATCCTTATTCCAGGTACATCCAAAAGGATTCTACATTGGACAAGGGAACAGACCAGCTGGCAATAGGTAAGTATGAGTGAGTAAGATAAGTATGTACTAAAGTTATTCTGTATACGGTATCTGTGTACTGTCTTTTTTTTTATTATTTAATTTTCAGTGGAGGTATGGGAGCTGGTCGCCTGCTGGCACTTGTAGTTCCACAAGTGCAAAAGGGCAGGCATGCTGGCACCTGTAGTTCCACTGTAAAATACAATAGTTTATAACTATTTAACACATTATTACCCTCGTACCCACAGCCCAGGGGTGTGGGGAAGAGCCCTGGGCTTCAGTCCAAGTCTGGTTTTTTGGGAGAGGGAGGACCCCTTCTTGTGGGGGTCTCAGCCTGACCAGCTCGGGGAGCAAATGCTTTGGCTATGGAGACCCAGTCTCCTGATTGTGGCATTACACCCCGGTCAGTTTAGGTCCGGTGCTTGTTTTAAATATAAGGGGACCCTACACAATTTTTTCCCCTATATTTAAAACCAGAACTGGCCCTGCAGCCAGGTGCTGATTCCTTAATTATGGTGGAACCCTACTCGTTTTGTTCCCTGTAATTTTTGGAACCAGGACACGCTGAGCAGTTCGGGGCTGTTTATGTGTTTTGGGGGGTACCCTACATAATTTTTATCAATTATCAACACTTTAAGTTAAGTCCACATGCAGAAACATACACAAACAACACTGATCTGTGTATGTTTCTGGCAAACTCACAGATCAGGAGGTGGAGTGTTTTAGACTTCAATTTCTCTGCGAGTTTGTTACAGTCTCACCCGAGATTGTAATCTCGATTCTTGGTAAATTTGCGAGTTACATTTTTTACATGAAAAGTACTTCAGAGTTTGCCCAATGGTGAGTTGTTTCGAGTTTGCGATCTCACCCGAGTTTTACGGGTGAGATTAGAGAATTCTCTCCCAAACTCACCAGAGTTTGTCTTTAGTAAACTTGCGAGATGAAAAACATGCCTAAAATCACCCGAGATTGTCATCTCGAACAAACTCGAATCTTAGTAAATTTACCCCAACTGTCCTCTTTAGCAGGTTTGATATATATGTACCAATGGTATCACTGTATCCCACCTATCAGTTTGTCCCCATAATTAACTGGATGCTGCCTGGTGCAGCAGAACACAAATCCAGGCAGCATATGTAGAACTGACAAATGGTAGATTTCAGTGAATTTATGCTTACATTGAATTGGGTGGAGCAGGGCCGGCCCTAGCCAATTTGATGCCCTAGGCAAGATTTTGGCTTGTACCCCCTAGCACCGCCACTAGTTCCGCGTCTATCCCAGCAGCACAGATCATAGCAGCAGCCAGCAACACCCATCACATTCACCTGCAGCAATCCTCTTCCAGCACTCCTCACCCAGCACAGCGCCCCTCACCTAGCAGCACAGATCACAGCAGCAGCACCCATCACCCCTCACCCAGCCAGCACACAGCACCTCTCACTCATGCTAAGCTGACTTAGTAAAAAAAACTCACCCTTAAGAGCTCCCAGACTACCTCTGAAGCTAATTGCTGAAGCACAATATAAGAATGCAGCTGCCATGCGTATGCCCGCCCCTGCAGTTGTTTCCCCGGCTCCTAGTCATTCCTGTGCTTGGTGGCTGGCAAATACATTGCCCCCACAGGAAAAACACACTGCCCCCACAGGAAAATAAACACACTTCCCCAAACAGGGAAAAATTCAAACATATTGTCCGTCATCCATTATCCACTGACATAGACCCCCATTAAACAATGAAGCATAAGTCCCTTAGCACTCGCTGAAGGGGTTATGCCATCCTTTCTGGATTTAACAAACAGCAGTGATCTAAGATTACCGCTGTTTGTCAAGCATCACTCTCGTCATCTTTTACATTACAAGAGCGATATATTCCCCATTGCTGGCAATGGAGACCCGGCGGTGCCTATCCGGATTCAGCGAAGTCTTCGAGGCACTGCTGGATCCCCCTATCATGCACATGCGCAGACAGACCGTCGCGCATGTGCATTACACCAGCCCACCGGTGAGCAGAGAACACCATAGACGAGTAGGACTTCGTGGGACCCTGCCGGAGGGTTAATTACATACCAGTGGCAATTTCTTTGGTATCACAGTGATACTAAATGAAAATTCGCGCTGCTATTTCGTTCGTTTATAAATGTGGCTCAGAGTGTGCACCCCCCAATCCCCACGCCCACAGGATATTGCAGTTATGGTACTGTTGGGATGGTTGAGAGAGGTATGCAAAAGAATAGATAGATAGATAGATAGATAGATAGATAGATAGATAGATAGATAGATAGATCCATAAATAAACAGGCAAAGTTGATGGCACTCGGGCTAAGCAGATAGCAATAACAGGTCAACATTTCAGAGCTGCCAGCTCTTCTTAATAAAAGAGCTAGCTGATCTGAAACGTCGAACTTCACTAGACTGTTGGCCTTCACTAGAGCACTGGCTCTGAATCAGGGCGTCCCTATTTTTTTTTCAGAAGGCCTCTTGGCCGCTCGCTAATCTGTGGGTGACCACCCACAGCTTTAGCGAGCGGCCAGCTGATGGTCGCGATGGTCGAGACCATCGCAACCATCAGGGGCTTGCGACGAGACCCTTGTGGTAGGGTCTCATCTGCCGCAAGCCCCAGAGAGCTTCCGGCTCTAACAGAGCTGGAAGCTCACCACTGACATCACTCGTGATGTCAGTGGGGCCGCCCCCAAATAGCAGGTGTTCCTTCGGGAATGCCTCCGTTTTGCCAGACACTCCCCCCCACCTACCAAACGGGGCAAGCTGTCGATCAATATCTACAGCTGCCCCGTTTGTAGAGAGCCTCCAGGGCTTACGCATGCGCACGGCGCGCGTGCAGTAGGCCACCATCGACCCGCTTGCGAGTGCTCAGGGCTTGCGAGTGGGTCTAAATCAGGCCCTGTGTCTGTTATTGCTATCTGCTCAGGCCAACTACCATCAAACTTGCCTGTTTATCTTTACAGATATATCTGATGGGCTCCAGGGCATGTTGTTCCATTTGGTAGGAGAGACAGACAAAAGAGGATTGTAAAAAATATATATATATATACACATATATATGTATATATATAAATATATATATATATACATACACACACACACATACATCTATATTATGTATATATATATATATATATATATATATATTAATAAATATATATATAGTAATAAATATATATACATACACTGTGTATATATATATACCCTTGATCCCAACACTCTCTACAACTACTGTCCCATCTCTCTCCTCCCTTTTGCCTCCAAGCTCCTTGAGCGTGTTATTTACAAATGCCTTACCACCTTTCTTTCCTCCCACTCCCTCCTTGATCCTTTTCAGTCTGGCTTCCGTTCTCTCCACTCCACTGAAACTGCCCTCACAAAAGTCAGCAATGACCTCCTTGCTGCCAAATCCAAGGGCCACTACTCTCTGCTTATTCTCCTTGACCTCTCTGCTGCATTTGACACTGTTGACCACCCTCTCTTGCTGCAAATCCTTCACTTCCTTGGTTTACGTGACACTGCTCTCTCCTGGCTGTCGTCCTACCTCTCAGACCGGTCCTTCTCATGATTCCTTTTCCTCACCACAGCTTCTTACAGTAGGTGTTCCCCAAGTTTTCATTCTTGGACCTCTACTATTCTCCCTCTATATGTCCTCTCTAGGTGAACTCATCAGCTCTTTTGACCTCCATTATCACCTCTATGCTGATGATACTCAGATCAACCTTTCCTCCCCTGACCTCTCCCCCTTTCTCCTCACTCATATCTCCAACTGTCTCTCTGCTATTTCTTCCTGGATGTCCCCAGCGATTTCTTAAACTTAATATGTCTAAGATTGAGCTGATCATTTTTCCACCCTCCAACATAACCTCACTTCCCACTATTTCTTTAACAATTGATGGCACAACTATCTCTTCTAGCCCCAAGGTGCGCTGTCTTGGAGTTATCCTGGACTCCTCCCCATCCTACAAACCACATATCCAGAGCCTCTCACAGTCCTGTCGCTTCCATCTCAAAAATATTTCTAAGATTAGACCCTTTCTCACCCAGGATGCCACCAAAATCCTGATACACTCACTGGTCATATCCAGATTGGACTACTGTAACCTTCTCCTATCTGGCCTCCCCAACTCCCATTTCTCTCCTCTCCAGTCTGTCCTCAATGCTGCTGCTCGACTCATCTTCCTCTCCAAACGCTCTACATTTGCCTCCCCTCTCCTACAAGCCCTCCACTGGTCCCCTTCCCTTTTAGAACCCAATTCAAGGTTCTCACACTTGCTTACAAAGCCCTCACCCATTCCTCTCCCATTTACATCTCTGACCTCATCTCCCTCCACTCTCCTGGCCACCCCCTTCGCTCAACCAATGCATGCCGCCTCTCATGCCAACTGATTACTTCCTCCCACTCCCGCCTCCAAGATTTTGCCCGTGCTGCTCCCAACCTTTGGAACTCTCTCCCTCTCCCTATAAGACTCTCCTCCTCTTTACAATCCTTAAAACGGGCTCTCAAGACCCACTACTTCATCAAAGCCTTCCAGCTCCCATCCTAACTTGCTGCAACATGCTCCTTCCTCCATTTACCCCATCTGTGTCACACCTGTTTGTCTGCCCCTCCCCTTTAGAATGTAAGCTCTTACGAGCAGGGCCTCTATCCTCTTGTGCTTCTCCTTACTTTACTTTCACCTACTTCTTACCCCCCACCATGGCACCTAACACTTGGTTGCTTACGCTCTGTTGCATATCTAGGTGTTATGGTCACTTATGTATCAATGTATATTATCCATGTCCTTGTCCTATTTTTTACTGTAAGTCCGTTGTCAAATTATTTGTTTATGTACTTTGTAAGGGCTGCGGAACACTTGTGGCGCCATATAAATAAACGATAATAATAATAATAATAATATATATATATATATATATATAGATCTCTCAAGGTAGCTATATACATAATATATGCTCACACGCAAATGCAATATACTGTAAAAGTATAATTTACCAGGAGCAGGACAGTCAGGTCATAGGGCTGGTTTGGCTGTGTGTGCACTGTGCTGGGCTTTTCTTTTTTAGCGCCGGGGACTGTCACCAAACATTAGATCCCCTGCGGCAACTGCAGGAGCAGAGCGGACACACAGAGAGGCGGCGCCTTGGGAGAGATGACGGAGAGACTTCTGCCCGGCCCGACTTCTATTCCCTGTTCAGCCCATGCGGCTGCCAGTGCGGCGTGTACTATGAGTCAGTCTGACTCATTGTTTGCACCTGACTGGTGGGGGTGGCTGCGGGCCCTTTCTTAATGGCGACCCGGCCCTGGTGCCATGTACCGGCCGCCGCTAGTTCCACAGCGTCCATTTGAGTTGCTGTCCCTGCCACAAACCTCCGTCGGCCCTAGGCTTGGAATGCCCCTAGGCATTTGCCTATGTCGCCTATGCCTAGGGCCGGCTCTGGGGTGGAGCTTCCAGAAGAGAAGTATGAGAGGTATTTTCCTTTGCTACATAGGAATTTTATATGGCTCTTGATTAGGGAATGCATTATTTATAAAATGAGGTGTTACTTTGAATTGGTCTAATAATAAAATTAAATGTTTGAGGTGGAAGTTGGTAGATATTGAGACTTATTCAGATTGAGACATAAATGCAATTTGTGGGTTTTGTTGTCTGCAAGATGCATATTGTTAATGTGTATGAATTAATTTTTGTAATCCACGCAGACATGGTCTGCGACTGTGCACGACTGGGATTGGGCCTAGAGTGGGCATGCATACTAAGCAGTGGGAGTGCCTTTGTAACCAAACTACAGTAAATGAGTGGTGTGAATATGCAGATGAGAAGTGCCCAGTTTAAATTGGCAAATGTATGTGTATGCAGTGGCCTGAACTGTAGATATTCTCAGTTTCTCACCCTGGTGTAGAGTAAAGCTGGCCACACATCTAAAGATTATCTGTCCAACCGTCCAACTAGTTGATTGGTTGGAATTAAAATCTGGTAAGGTATGAAAGCAAATGACAATCAGCAATTTGCTATCAAACGCTGGAAAATGGACAAAAACTGTTGTTTGAACAAATAGTTTAGATCAAACATTTAACAAATTGTCTGATTTCTGGCATTTAGGAGCAAATTGCTGATCATCATTTACTCCCATACATTACCAGATTTTCATTCCAACCAATCAACTAGTTGGCTGATTGGACAGATAATCTTTAGATGTGTGGCCAGTTTAACACTGATGATAACTACCTCTGATTGGTCTCAAGTATTAATAACACACCCATTTATGCAAATGGACAGAAACTGCTGAAACTGTTTTAAAAGTCACTTTACACCATAGTGCACACTCATTTTACACAAATAAAGAATGCATCATACTCTTATTTGCAATTGTCATAATATAAAATACAATTATATTTGTATCTGCTTTTGTAAGTATTACAGGTCTGCTTGGGTACTTATAATCTTCTCGATCCAGCCATTAATTGCAATGCGTTCGCATTGTGGGCCTGATTCAGACCCGGTCGCAAGTGCTCGCAACCGGGTCGATGGTGGCCCACAGCGCATGTGCACGATGGAGCCGGCTCCGTCGTGCGCATGCGCGAGACCCGACAGCTCGTCCCCTTTGGTGGGCGGGCCGGGGGAGGTGGCTACCCAAACGGAGGCGTTCCCATGAGAATGCCTGCTGTTTGGGGGCGGCCCCACTGACATCACAAGCGATGATGAGCGCTGTGAGAGCCGAAAGCTCTCTAGGGCTTGCGATGAACGAGACCCTACCACAAGGGTCTCGTCGCAAGCCAAATGGTCGCGATGGTCTTGACCATCGTGACCATCATCATGGCCGCTCGCTATAGCTGAGGGTGGTCACCCACAGCTATGCGAGCGGCCAAGAGGCCGCTCCAAAAAATAAAAAGCCCGGCCCTGATTCAGAGCGAGCGCTCTATCAGAGTGAGCGGCTCTGAATCAGGCCCAGTGTATTGCAGTTTTTAGCAATTTCAACACTGATTCGACAACTCCAGTCAAAGTCCAGGCACATCAGACCCAGGTACTTATAGGGCAGTGGTTCTCTAACTCGGTCCTCAGGACCCCGCACAATTCACATTTTCCAGGTCACCAGCAGGTGCACAGGTGTATTCATTACTCACTGACACATTTTAAAAGATCAACAGGTGGAGCTAATAATTTCACTTGTGATTCTGTGAGTAGACCTGGAAAACATGCACTGTTTGGGGTCCTGAGGACCGAAGTTGAGAACCTGTGTTCTAGGGGATAGAGCTGCATCCAAGAGAAGGAAGCCACATATACAAATTTGCATAACTCTGAATATGTTGCAAAGTTGCACTTTTTTATGGCAAACTTAAGTTGTGATTTGCTAACTTGCGATTCTGAATAATGCCATATGGATCTTATTTTAGAATATAGAGCTTGATTCAGACCCGCTCGCTAGGAATGCGTTCGCTCGTAGCTGGCTGATTTTTGCATTCTGCGCATGTGTGTGCATCGCAGTGCGCTGTCCGAACCAGTGCGAGAGATTGTGAAGCATTCGCTCGCTGTGCATAGACAGCCCAGCAGAGCGAGTGACAGGAGAAGCTGTTTGTGGGTGATGACAGTGACTGGCCATTAAAAAAGGGGGAGTGGAGGTGCGAACGCAGGCGTGCCTGAACGTCTCAACCCCATTTTAGAGGCAAGCATAATTAAAAGGCAGTGTCATTGTACACGTCACCTGGCAGGATTTTACACTGAGGTGCTCGCAGTGCTTGCGGTAGGGTATGGTCAACCTCAATCGCTGCGATCGCATCCAATGGTACCCGATGTACCGATGGTTGAATACACTTCCCGGAGATGATGTGCGCAAGTGGGCGTTTTAAGACAGGCTGGTGGGCATCTACATACACAAAAAGCTCACACGCCGAGACATAGTGGGCGTGCTAATGCCTTGTCGTGCGATCGCTCTCTTTGCTGGATGTGCGCCGAATTTGCATACGCTGGGTGCGAGCATACGCATCTAGCGAGCGGGTCTGAATGAGCTCCATAGTGCAATGCACATAAATCTGCTGTACCAATAAAATGTCACCATTCATTTTCAAAATGTACTAGGAAAATGAAATATAGCATTGATTGGTTACTACTATAGCACTTTTGTGAATGTTGTGTGCGATCTGGACAGGATAATTATAATTAAGTGATCTAGGTCAATGATCATAATGATATTTATATGGATAGAGGACAATTCAATGCTGAAGATTAAAGGCAAGACAAGCAAGCTAATTACTTTTGCCCTAATTACTTTGCTAAAATATTACAGTGTCTATGAAACGCTATCTTTTCTCAATACTGCATCATTTATGTCCCTTTATTCATATTGTGAGACATTCTTCTGTACTGTCTATGAAACTCTATCTTTTCTCAATACTTCATATTGTGTGACATTCTTCTTAGTTGGCAGTTTGTGAAAAAGCATCTGGTGACAATCACAACAAACAGTATATGTAATCACGATCCAGAAATACTTTAAAACATTTCTTACGTTTCTCACTCTTGTCACTGTTGTTGACTGTAGAAAATATATTTTCTGTTGTCAATCATTTTATTCACCGAGTGATTCCCTATAGCAGACTTACCCAAACTCTGCCATTACAGTCCAGGCTTTTAAGAATATCCATGCTTGAGTCCACATGGTTAAATCAAATTGACTGAGGTACTAATTAATATACCTGTGCTCAAGCATTGATATCCTTAAAACTGGAGTGTAATATCAGAGTTTGGGAAACTCCGCCCTACAGTAACATCTGTTACACTTTTAAATAGCAAGTCTGGTTTATGGTGCATACACACGGTCAGATTTTTCCTTCAGATATGAATGATAACGATTTAAAAATAGTTCAGTCGTTCATATCTGAAGGAAAATCTGACATATCTGACATGCCTGAACGATGGACGATCAACGATGCACGTTCCCGTTTGTCAGATAACGATATCTGACATCTGATGGGTTTGCAGTCAGACTTGGACGATTCCATTCCTTTTAATGCAGTCAAAAATCGTTCAAATCGTTCAAATCGTTCAAAACTTTGGTAAAATCGTTAAAATCGTTCATCTGACAAATCTGACCGTGTGTATGCTCCATTACAAAGAAGAAGAGTTTCCCCCAGTTTTGCAACATTATTTGAAATATCGTTGGATTTATCTGATTAAATAAGGTCTGTACATGTAAGTTCTATCTGCCATAACTATATAGGCAAATATGTAATTCTTTATCATCACTACAATATTTCAAGCCTAATTATATACTGATTTAATACCTCTCCATATGTGCTCTCATAGAAACTGATACAAACAATGGGAAATAAAATAATATTTAAGGGGGCGTGGCCTGACTGCAGAACTGAGTGGCAGCATAAATCAGGAGCTCCAGCTACTCCAAATGAATTAACCCCTTTTACCCGCTAATTTGGGATCTATGTCACCCCTGATTGCAGGTCCCCAACACTGTGGACATTGCGGACCCGTTTGTGTGGACACTGCACCTCCGAGGACAGCTCCGTGAACCTAGGAGCTCTGGGGCCTTATTGGCGCCGAAAAGCCGCGACCTAGAGTACGGGCGCTGCCCGTCGCGACTCTAACACCCAGCGAAATCATCCCCCCTTTTCAACCTAAAGCCCTCGCGGGTCCCCCCCGCTCACACCGCTACCCACCAAAGCCCTACGTCTTACCTGCCGCACCACCGGAGAGTTCGGGTCGCCCGCCAGCGGAGGAGTTGCTGTGACGCGGGACCCCACGTCTGACGGACGGAGGATTGGACACAGTGGGGGTGACTCACCTGAAGGCCCCTGCACGCTGCATTTGCGGTGAGAGCCCTACATCTTACCTGCCGCACCACCGGAGAGTTCGGGGAGCGCCCACCAGCGGAGGAGTTGCTGTGACGCTGGACCCCGCATCTGACGGACGGAGGATTGGACACAGTGGGGGTGACACACCTGAAGGCCCCTGCACGCTGCGTTTGCGGTGAGAGCCGCCCAAAGTGTGTATTGAGTGATGAGCAGCTGGTGAGTCCTTGCTCTATCCCTTAACGGGCCCCCGTAGTCCTCCTCCCACACATCCCCAGACACAATCCTCCTGTGCCCTGTATCCTCCCTGACAGTGTACCAGACTGGCACACTATACAAATAGCTAGCGTCTACTGCAGCTTGAGTGCCAGAGTGACCTGCGGCCCCTGCCTGCTACTCCTTAAACACCTGACTCTTATAAAAGGGGATACTGTGGTGATTACAATCACAAATTGGTACCCTGCCACTTTTTTTTTCTCTTTTCACCCTATCCTTGGATGCCAATGTCTGCACACTCCTGAAATCCTCTTGCACTTCCCCCGGGGTCTCACTCCTTACAGAGGCTGCAGTGTGAGATCTTTCGGCTGGACCGGGATCTCTGTTTTGCTGGAACATAGAGCACTAGTATTATTGATCTACATCTGTTACCAGCTGTTATAAAGTTCGTGGACACTGTAGTCGCTCTGGACATAGACTCATGTTGTACTTGGTCTAAGATGTGATCCATTGCTCCCCCCGCTCCCGAGCTACCAGCATACTCATTATTTCTCTCTATGTGTTCACACATTGCTATTTTATCCTTGTTTAATGCGATACTATGAGCAGATCAGGAAATAGAGCAAGAAAAACCGCATCACAAGATATCTCACAACATTTCTCCCGTCGTGGGTCACAGACCTCAGTTACTTCACCTATTACATCTATATCTCAATCAAGGATGGATCCTATGTCAGCCCCCTTGACAAAAGAGGACATTCAATCCCTTCAGTCTATGATTTTGGACCTCAAAACCTCATTCACGACTGCTCTCCAAACGGCTATTGGTGAATTGAAATCTGACATTGCTAATCTGGAATCTCGTACATCCCTGTTAGAATCACAAGCAGACACCTATCGGAACTTTCAAGAAAAAACAGGCAACAACATGGACTGCCTTCACAGCGAACTGGAGTTTCTCCGAGATAAGACGGAGGATCTCGAAAACCGCGAGAGATGAAACAACCTCCGAATCCGTAATGTCCCGGAGGCCATTGCAGCTTCCGACTTGGAACCCTATCTCAAGAGATTATTTATTTCAATAGCTCCTTCATTGACTGCTGATTCCATACAGATAGAGCGAGCTCATCGGGCATTGCGACCCAAACCTAAAGACTCTGAACCTCCTAGGGATGTTGTTCTTAAATTGCTGTCATTCCAGATCAAGAACACCATCACTTTGGCCAGTAGGAACGCCACCTCCTTTTTGTTTGATGGATCCCGTATACATGTATTTCAAGACTTGGCCCCAGCTACCTTAGCTAAACGTCGCGACCTTCGAGCAGTCACAGCTACACTCCGGGATCATGGCTATAAATACAGATGGGGATTCCCCTTCCATCTCTCGGTGAACATTGAAAGCCGCCTTCATTCTATCCGCTCTGTGGAAGAGGGGAATCAACTGCTTAGAAAACTGAACTTGGCAACTACCCCTGATCCAGTTCCTAATCGCTCTGTAGCATCATCGCCAACCTGATTTACTTCCGATTTGGGTTTGAATCTTTTGTTGCCTATTGTAGATCTAAGGTTAATTTTCTAACTGTTTCTTACAAGCTATTTTCTAATTAATCCTATATCTCCACTGATCACTAGAAGCTTACGAAATGTTTTGAATATTATTATTTTTTATTGCTATGGCCTTGCCTAATTTACAGGTAAAGATATTTTTCTCAGGATTTTAATTTAGTCCTACTAATACTGATGTTTTTCAGTCTGATTTATTGTGTACTGGAATATATTCATGTTATTATATGTAAATGTTGAGTTCATATATGTACATGTGCACTGTGGGTTTTTGATTCTAATACTACTAGATTTGCCTCTTTACCTGTTACTATAATGTTTCACAGTTATAGTGTCTAATATGGCTCTATCATTGGACCTAAAATTTATTTATTTATTCTTTTTCCTTTTGTTCTTCTTTTTCTTGCTCATAGTGTTATCTAATGTTCAGTATCAACCAATGATTACTATATGTAGCTCTTAGGGGGGAGCGGTGGTATTCTTACTTGTCTCTCCACCCCCCCAAAATTAGGGATTATAGTTAAATATATTAATTGGGCTTGTTAATAGGCCTATTATTAACTACATTATTCAATCCCACCTGTGAGCTCCCACCCCTGTGGAGCTCTACCTTTGTGTCCGACTATCCAGTTCTGTAGGATATTATCGGACGCTTATTTAGTCTCTATTTTTATTTTTCATCTCTATTATTTTTTTTTTATCATTATTATTTTTTTTCAACGTTTTCCGGAGTTTTTTCACTGGTATTCATTTAGACGTAATTTGAACCCTTGCTACAATGCCTCTAACGAGTTTATCCATTAACACAAAAGGGCTTAATACACCCCAAAAACGCTCACATCTTCACAAGACCCTCCGTAAAATGAAAGGAGATATTATTTTTTTACAGGAGACCCACTTGAAAAATAACTCGCACCCGTCATTATCCTCCAAAACCTTCCCAAAGGTTTGGTACTCCAACCATACCTCTAAACGTAATGGCGTGGCAATTTTGATCAGAAATTCTCTCCCTTTTCAATTTTTAGATTCAAAATGTGACTCTGAGGGCAGATATATTATGATACGAGGTAAGATTGGCCATGAGGAGATTACGTTAGCTAACATATATGCCCCTAACACTGACCAAACCAGATTCTTTCGTAAATTTTTTCATGATTTCAATATCTACCATAAAGGTAAAACATTAGTGGGCGGAGACTTTAATATGACTCTCTCTCCTCACCTGGACAAATCAGGCTCCCCCTCTCGTAGAGACATGTCAACCCCATCATTAGCACTACAGAAAAATATAGCCGAAACTGGGCTATTCGATGTATGGCGTTTTCTTAACCCTACAACCCGAGATTATACTTTTTATTCCATACCCCATGATGTATATTCTCGTATTGATTTATTTCTTTGTTGTGCCTCTCTCTCACAGTCTGCAATTCAGTCCAAGATAATTCCTAACACTTGGTCGGATCACTCAATTTTGTTGGTAACATTTAACCTATTAGAATCTAAAACTGGTAGATCTCCATGGAGACTTAATGAAACTTTATTAAAAATCCCCCAATTTCAAGAATTGATAAAAACCAAAATTCAGGATTACTTCGTCCTTAATGAACAGGGAGACTGTACTACATCGATAGTCTGGGAGGCCCATAAAGCGGTCATACGGGGATCAATTATCCAATATGCTTCTCGTAGGAAAAGAGAACAGGAGCAACAGATAGCTCACCTGACTAAATCCATTGCAGATCTAGATAGAGAACATAAACACACTCACTCCAAGACCACTCTTGCCCAACTTTCTAAAGCAAGATCTGAAATGCAAACTCTCCAAGCCGAGGAGGTTGAACGGTCTCTACGCTGGGCTAATCAAAATTTCTACGACAAAAGCAACAAGGCTCATACCTTATTGGCTAATAAACTTCGCACTAAAACAGCGGGCCAGGCCATCTACTCAATTAAAGACCCCACTGGCAGTTTAACCTATGAGCCTAAATGTATCAATAAGGTATTTTCAGACTATTATCGAGCTCTATATAATTTAAAACCACCTGTTGACCTATCCTTTCATAACACTGAATCCCAAATGTATCTAGACTCTTGTGCCCTCCCCCAAATTGATACATCTGCTTGTCAGCTCCTAAATAATGATATCTCAATCGAGGAAATTGAAGCGGCACTAAAAGTCCAGAAACCATCTAAGGCTCCAGGCCCAGATGGATACTCAATGGCCTACTACAAAACATTTGCCCCTCAGTTGTTGCCATATACGGTTAAAATATTTAATGGAGTCATGAATGGAACCCCGTTCCATACTGATTCTTTGGCCTCTCGTATTATAGTTATTCCCAAACCCGGTAAAGACCCTTCCCTTTGTACCAACTATAGGCCCATTTCTTTAATAAACACTGATCTTAAATTATTTGCCAAGGTTCTTGCTACTAGACTAAATTCGGTGGTGACGTCTTTGGTTGACTCTGACCAAGTAGGCTTTATGCTGGGATGTCAGGCCTCAGACAACACAAGACGCATTATCAATTTGATCCATCATATTAATGTTTCCAAAATACCTTCTATAGTCCTAGCACTCGACGCTGAGAAGGCGTTTGATCGCATTTCATGGCCCTTCCTATTCTCTACTCTCTCTTCATTTGGATTCAGGGGCCACTTTATTACAGCTATTAAGGCCCTCTTTTCCTGTCCCTCTTCTACGGTTCTGACAAATGGGATCTGTTCTCCCAGATTCACCCTTACCAATGGTACACGACAAGGATGCCCATTGTCACCCCTTATATTCGCCCTATGATTCGAACCACTAGCAGCTCGTATTCGAGCTAATACTGATATCCAGGGTATTACAGTTGGTCAAAACCATTACAAAATATCCCTTTTTGCGGATGATGTCCTCCTGACCCTTTCCAATCCGTTAATATCCCTTCCTAACCTTCAAAAAGAACTCTCCATTTATGGTTCCTGTTCAGGATACAAAGTTAATCATTCTAAATCGGAAGCTTTAGCTTTACATGTCTCTCCCCATTTGCAGACCACGTTAACGTCTAAATTTCCTTTTCTTTGGAGGCCATCCGCTATAAAATATCTCGGGATATCCATCACTAAAACCTACTGTTCTCTGTATCAGGCTAATTTTGTCCCTCTGATTAATAATTTGACACATGATCTTCAGAAATGGGATCGGTTGTATATCTCATGGTTTGGTAGAATAAACGCTCTCAAAATGAATCTTCTCCCCCGTTTACTATATCTTTTCCAGACTCTCCCAATTTCGATACCCCGCACAACCCTTGCCTCTTTACAAAAACTCTGTAACAGATTTGTGTGGGCGGGACGCAGGCCCCGTATCAAGAGATCAATTCTCAGCAAAAGTACAATCACGGGGGGCCTGGGACTCCCTATCATACAGTCTTATTACGACGCATGTCATCTTAATCATATTTTGTCATGGCATTCTGGCCCAGGAACTAAAAAATGGGTTGATATTGAGAATTCATTGACTCAATGTGGTTCGCTTAATACTTTGATTTGGCTCCTCAAAAATTGTAGGCCGGCATCAGTGTACTCTGTCCCTACTGTTAAGTTCTCTCTCCAGTTGTGGGACAAAACACGCATCACTTATGACCTCTCTCCCTATCCGTCCCCACTCACCCCAATATGGGACCATCCACAATTCCCTTCAGGATGTGATAGAAATATTTCAGCTCCATGGCGAGCTCGAGGCGTAGACAGATTTCTCCATATCAAAGGCGAATTAGCTCCTTCCTCATTCCAAGACTTACAAGATCACCTAAATTTACCCTCCTCTTGTTTCTTCCAATATTTTCAAATTATTAGTTTTATCTGCTCTCAATCCAAATCTCCTATATTGCGCAAGCCTACCTCATTTGAACGTATGTGTTTATATTCAATTGGGAAGAGAGGGAATATTTCAACAATTTACAACTCAGTTCTAACCCCTGACCGTCCTCCACGTGAATCACATGAGTTACTATGGGAATCTGATCTTGCTGTGATCTTAGACGATGACCAATGGGAAGAAATTAAATTACATACTGCCAAAGCCTCCATCAGTGTTTCAATACGTGAAACCTGCTATAAAGTATATACCCGTTGGTATTTAGTCCCTACTAAACTACATTCCATATTTCCTGCTACGTCCAAAATGTGTTGGAGACTTTGTGGTCAAGAAGGAACATTTTTCCACATTTGGTGGTCTTGTCCCTCTATCCGCCTTTTGTGGTCCCATGTTCACCAAGTGATTAATCAAGCTCTTGGTACAGGATTTATATTAAACCCAGTCTCTGCATTATTGAATGCACCACTCATTGGTGTCTCCAAAACCCAGGATAAATTGATTACACATATCTGTAATGCCGCTAAAACCCTTATAGCCAAACACTGGAAAGACCAACGCCCACCCTCAAGAGATGCTCTTATGGCTAAAATTAACTATATTGCATCAATGGAATATATTTCCAGCTTAAAAAATAACTCGATGACAAAATATCATTTGATTTGGTCACCATGGTTTCATTCTCAGGCCCGCGCGACTCCTGGAATCCGTTGATTACTCTACCCTTAATCTCCCTTACTTCCCCTTCCCTTGAATTCTTTCCTCCTATTTTTTATTTTTTTTTCTCTCTTTTTGAGGATTCTGTACGATACCATAGACTTTTCTTTTTTGTTAGTCTTTGAAAGGACATTCACGCTACTCTGATTATTGTTATCTCACAGTCTTACATTTGTATTCTCACCCTCGATTTATTTTTTTATTTTTATTTTTTTATTTTATTTTTATTTATATGTTCTATATGTGATGTTATTCATATATGTCTTCATAACTGTAAAATCTTTTTGTCTCAATAAAAATTATTGTTATTAAAAAAAAAATAATATTTAAGAGGTTTATACTGTAGATTATGCACAGATTTTAATTACTGGTGAGAAGCAAAATGATTGTGACACAAATCATCACAATCCTCTCTTTAAGTCCAGTAAAACTCAGATTTGCCCGAACAAATGCTGACATTTGTAATTAAAATGCTTTGTATAAAAGGAATAGTTATGCAATAAATATTCTATTATGTATTTTGTAGAAGTTTCAGGAGGGAATGTAACACCAAGTACATTAAAGTTTAAATATTGGACACTGCCTTTAATTCATATTAAATACATTTTATGAGAATGTTTTTGTTGTTTTCTGTAAAAGAGAAAACCAAAACAGAGAGGGGAGGGAGAGAGAGAGAGGGGAGGGAGAGAGAGAGAGGGGAGGGAGAGAGAGAGGGGGGAGGGGGGAGAGAGGGGGAGAGAGAGAGGGGGAGAGAGGGGGAGAGAGAGAGGGGGAGAGAGGGGGGGGAGAGAGAGGGGAGGGAGAGAGAGAGGGGGGAGGGGGGAGAGGGGGAGAGAGAGAGGGGGAGAGAGGGGAGGGAGAGAGAGAGGGGGAGAGAGAGAGGGGGGAGGATGTTAATTACAATATTGAGCTAATTGCATAGCATTGTTCTGCTCAACAGCCAATTTACAGTGAGCAAATCCAGTGTGAATGTAGGCCAGGCCGATATAAGATGTGAACACACTAAGTTCTAGGAATTCTGGAATTCAACTCTGAAGTTACAGTATATTTTATATTTGTCAAAAATGTGTTGAATAATTAGCACCTGTTGGTGAATCAGCCAATGGCAGTGTCTGGAATATACAGAAACAAGCATCAACAAATGCTACATGTATATAGCTGTATAGTAACTTCCAGCTGCTCTGACACTCATTCCACCTGGTTGGTACTGTGGGAAAACATCTGTTGATTCTGTTTGTGGCTTTGTCTATTAATAGCCCAGACTACTGTGATGTCTATTAATAACCCAGACTTGTGTGCAGACTGCATTTGCTTCATAGCTGTATAAATATTACTGACACATTGCCTGCCTTACATGCGATTTCCCTTATATTTCTTGTACACTTTACAACCTCACTACAATGTACTTACTATCATTAAACACTGTCTGATAGGAATATCTAACCATTTTACTGTGTGTATATATATATATATATATATATATAAGCCATTAAACGGCGAAACACGTTGGGTCGATGCTACATTATTCTCCTCTCCTTTCCTGTAAAGAGTTTATGTACGTTGTTTACCAGTCTTTATGTGCAAACTAAATAAGTCACCCATTTGTTTTATTATTCCCTTTTGTTAATTTAACTTAATCCTAAACCTAGGAATAAACACACTGACACATGTATGGAATTAAAAGAGGTCACAGCCAGAATTTATTGATCAAATTGAAATTTTAGAATAGGTGGCAAGAAGAAAGCAGTGCTCCAAGGCCACAGCCCGATGGATACCAATACTAAATAATAGGGGCGGATCCCCGCCCTGCGCAGACTGACCTGGGGCAGTACCATCCTCCCCTAATTGGCACAGCATTGGCCCCTCCCTTGGAACAAAGACCATGTCCCCCCTTTAGGCGGTGACAAACTGGCCGCTCTCAAAGGAAAGATGCTACCACAGGCACTCCTGCGCTAATAATAGGCCACACGTGAGCACTGCTTCCCGCCAGACTGCACCTCTACCTGTTGGGAGAAATCACAGACAAAAGCACTATCCAACAAAATAAGAATGATAGAAACCAGCTTACACATTTGGGGTTGAATAAACTGGAAAGAGGAAGATGTCTCCCTTCCCCAGACTATTTATATGGGACCTCTAAGCCCTCCCAGAAATCCTACCATAGGCTTATACTCCTCAAATGACCAATAACTAACCGCACCCCCCTCCAGCTTTTAACCCTTAACTTACCTAACAAAATTACATATCAAACAGGGTGCTTATCTATCCTTAAACTTATTCAAGTATTCGGATGCATTAAGTCACCCATTTGTTTTATTATTCCCTTTTGTTAATTTAACTTAATCCTAAACCTAGGAATAAACACACTGACACATGTATGGAATTAAAAGAGGTTACAGCCAGAATTTATTGATCAAATTGAAATTTTAGAATAGGTGGCAAGAAGAAAGCAGTGCTCCAAGGCCACAGCCCGATGGATACCAATACTAAATAATAGGGGCGGATCCCCGCCCTGCGCAGACTGACCTGGGGCAGTACCATCCTCCCCTAACTGCACAGCATTGGCCCCTCCCTTGGAACAAAGACCATGTCCCCCCTTTAGGCGGTGACAAACTGGCCGCTCTCAAAGGAAAGATGCTACCACAGGCACTCCTGCCCTAATAATAGGCCGCCCGTGAGCACTGCTTCCCGCCAAAGCCCGGTTCGCAGAACCAGGCCCGCCACCAAACTGTGACCTTCCTGAAAATAAAGGGAAACTGCAGAGGTCACTGATCAACCACACTAGCCCCGCGCCCAGGAGTTTAGCCCCATTGGGTCTATGAAAGCTCTCCGCCCTGTAACGTAAAAATTTGGGTATTGCATGACGCGTCCGCCAACGCTAAATGACAAGTGTGCAATGACCATATCCGCTCAATACCCATGCATGCGCCAAAATCATTGCCTCCCAAGTGGGGCCCCAAACGTCTCATCTGCTGCCCATAGGGCATCTAGCAGGCGCTTCCAATGCATTTCTCGTAATCCTAACAATTGCAACTTACCCACTCACAACAAAAAATTGGACCTGCAAATCCAAGGGGTGCTGGCTAGCCCAGTAAAAAATAGGAATTTACCCACACCCGACAATTAGCGGCAGTAGGCATAAGGCCCCTAGGTTTCCCAACACTCTCGCAAGGAGCGCAACTACTTAGTGCAACTTATCCTCCTTTAAATACGACCTCGCCACCCTAACTGTTTTTAATAAGTTGACTGAAACACCTGCCCCCGCTGCGCAAGCTGCTGCCCCTAACTAAATTAATGAGTCCTGCAAAGCTCCGTAGCTATACCTAAAGCAATAAGATAATTCTGAAATACCCTCATAAACTGCCACCTGGACAAAGGGGGTTAGATTAGCAAGGATAAACCAGTGCCCGCCACCTGGAGGGCGAACATTATTAAAGCACCCTGCCTGAGCAACTGGACAAAATCACGAGATATGCAAGCGCCTGAATAGAAATGCAACGCCCCCTGGCCAGCTAATTTGTCTTAAACCTATGTAATTAGCATAAGATCAATACCTGCTTAATAACCACCTTATTAAACCTTAAACCTGCTAGCGCATAAAGCTTATTAGCAGCAACTAGCTTGCCCATGCTTAGTATAATGTAATTGGCCAGATCCGCCCACGGCGTGCCTGGAAAAATTTAGAGATACTTGATAATGCTGAAGACAAACCGCCTTGGAATGACCCCTTTCGTGGCATGCCCCAGACAAACTCTGCTATATAATCATCAATCGACCTACCTCACCCGCTCTTGGAAGCTAAGACCCTGCCCATCGTACCAAACCGCCGTGTAGGCCTTTAATGTACTAGGCGTCAATGACTTCAGTGTGAGGTCCTTGATGCCAGTCCAATGAAATGCCGGGCATGGAAAGGGAAGGTTAAACCATTTAAACAGGAGGCACGATAATGAACCTGTCCCACTGAAAAAGATTTTAGGCGTCCGCCATACCGTTTGCAGCGCCTGAAACCTGCCATGCCCTAAATTCAATATTCCTTACCCACTTAGCAGTGTAAAATACATCAACAACCGTAAGGCCGGATCTAAGTCCGTCCCTGATTAGCACCGACCTACACCACGCTTAAGTTATCCAAAAGGGAATTCGCCTATTGCAAATCTTGCTCTCCTACAGCTACCTTCCATTGGGAACACTCTCTAAAAGAAGGATGTTCTTGTTTAGGCCCTGAAACCCATAAGTAACCGGCTCGGGCTCCATGCACCACACCCTTACAAAATGCACCAAAACTTAAGGAACCGGACACATCTGTAAACAGTTGAAGTTTGAATTGGCTACAGATGCCGGAGGCCATATCTTTACGCCATTGAATTCGCACATAAACAACCAACCAAAAACGCAGAACCTCACTCAGCTCCAAAGAGATGCAAAATGAGGTTATGAGGCTTCCTAACCCCCGCTGAGGTTCCTCCTAGCCATCTGCTGAAAAAAACAAACAAACAAACAAACCAACAACTCCTAGGTATGACTCTAAACGCGAAACTGAGGGGACCCAATTGCAACTACATTAACTAAACCTTCTTTACCGAAATGAACGCTTCTAGCAACTCCCCCGAAATGCCACACCCTCTCCATAGACAAGTGGCATAACCCTATCAAGGTATCGGTTTCTACATCCAAGTAATATATGCGCATAAGTAGACCTTACTAACGACGAACAAGGCCAGCAAGCAAAAAAGTAACTAAACCCTCGAAAAGTACACGAAATGAAACAGCCCATCGACAGACATCAGTCTACATAATAGAGCTCCACTACTTTAATTCCCACATATCTAAAGGACTCGGGGTGAATGGGCAACAGCCGTAAAGCGGATTCTATATCCGCCTTAGCTAGTAGAGCCCTCCCCCCGAAACCTTGTACTATCTCCAGGGCGTTTTTTTTTTTTTTTTTTATAAACAGATTGGCAAACGACACGACAAACTGATGGACATCATGCGTGGGAGCCCAACCCTTCTATCTGGGCAAGAGAGATGCTGTATCAACCCAAATCTACTCGGTTCCCTCTACGGTGCCGCCTTAAAGGCGGTGCACCTAAACTTTCAGAAAAAGGGGGGGGATGCAAAAAGGTGGCCGCACATGCGCCCTAACCTGGCTTCCACCTCCACCGTACACCTAACGACTTCCAGATGGACATGCGCTGATTTCAGAATCCTCCTAGAAAACCCAGATATCACCCATGTCAAAGGTAAACACCAACCCACGCCAAAACCTTGCCCCCCCCAAAAAAAGGCTGCTTCCTCCCCAAGGGGATAATGACCCAACCAACTCCTTAAAACCCCCAAATTACTCAGCAACGGCGCTTCATTGAACACCTCCGCGATGCTCGTTGCCCTATTCTCCTCAACCTGTTCCTGCGCCGCAGACCCCCTGCACATCTTGGCTGGGTGACCACTCCCGCAGAGCATGCAGATATGCCAATATCCACAGCCTGCCCCCCATGATGCTGCGTGTTATTACACGCGTAGCACGACACGCAACTGATGCCTGCAGATCCAGGACGGATCAGAAAAGGCTGCTTCAGACCAGCCGAGGAATCTGCAGGCGCGTTAGGCAGTTGATGGACTGCAAGCCAAACCTCGACGTCCTTGAAACCGAATTAAAACACTGCCTACCCCTCCTGCTGTGTCCTAAATGCGTCGTATTGCCGCCAAGCGGTACCTTTTAGCTGACTAGTTTAAGCCGTGTACCATGTGCATGTATTTTAGCACATTCATAATACTCCCCAGGCCTGGATTCAAGGGGCGTGCCGCAAAAACATATACACGCGCCTCCGAATTCTGGTAAGATCGACATGTCGCCTCCGCAACTACCCCAGCTGACTAAGTCCGATCCAAAGACCTACTTGCATAATCCTCAACCGCAAACATATGCACAAATTTACTCTTCTTGATCTGCTCCCTAAATTTAGAACTTAAACCCTTAAGGATAGCCATATTCGCGCAGTGAACCTAATTTCCCGATGCATCCGGCACCTTAGTTGCCGACACTGTGTTAGACCTCTTATGGCTCCCCTGCTTTGCCTTAATTTTTATTTATTTATTTGCGCAAAGTAACGCCTGAAATTGCACGGCCTATCGGATGAACTGGAAGAATCGCTAGAATCAGTGGAAGATGAATGTGCGCTGCGAAATGTAGAAAAACCATGCTCACCAGAAATTGCCGCCGAAGGACCAGACATTTCCTCCTGAGCGTTCGCCAACTGTCCCTCACTGTGCGGTGCGCCCACCACGATTTGACTCGCTGATACCACTGCATCATCCGTCTGCTGGACCTCGATAACGCGACTGGAAAGATCAGAAACTCCTACCTGGGGGCTTGAAACAGTGACTGGTGAATTGGACCGCACAGCAACTGTGCCTGCGGAATGGGGGACAGGGGGGGCAATGGGTGGCAGTGGGGGGTTTGGGCAGATTGCGGGGAAGGCAGTGGGGACAGAAGGGGGGGGTTGCAGCATATGTGTAGTTTGGGAATATGCAGGTGCGGGGGCATGAGGCAGGGAAAAGGGGTGAAAAAACCTGATAGGAAGGTGCAAAAACCATGTAAAAGGGGGTTAGGGTCTGGAGTTGCAGCAGGGGGGGCTGATGGTACACGGAAGGGGCAGGATGGTAAGGGGCAGTATATTTCAAGAGGATTCTGCGTGTAGTGTGGTGGTGTATAAATATGGGGACCTGTCCTACTGCTGAGCCAGAAACGGGGCGAAGGGGTATAACTCCCGCCCCTGGGTGCCGGCAAACAACAGGGAAAAGATTGCTGGGTGGGGCACCTGGGGCCTTGGAAAACCCTGTTACTAAAGAACAGCGGGGAGTGCTGGGGGGGGCCCTGCTCCTGGAGCAGAGGGGGTGGATGTAGGGGGGAACAGGACCAAGCAGGGCTCCCTGTGTAGGCCGAAAATATATAAAATGGCCGCCGTGACCCTGTGGCTGGGGCCAACCGCCGGTGCAGGGAGCGGGCTGGCCGTGATCTGCGGTGCTGGGACGGGGGGCTGTGGCCACCTGAGCTACTCGCGGCGCTGCCAGAGAGCCAGACAGCCATGATCTGGGCCATGTGCGGGAGCGCAGACAGGCGCGCGGTCGCGGCCTATAGCAGGGCGCGCCCCGCTAAGAGGAAGCCACTGTGGTGAGAGGCGGCGGGGGGGGAGGGCGTTGGCTGAACGGCGGGGCCTGGGAGTAACTGAGGGGGGCAGTGGAAGGGGATGAGGGGGCCACAGGGCGAGAGGCCTGGGAGCTTCCATAAGGCGGCAGGCGGGCGGGGGGTGGGGGGCGGCTGAACGGCTGGGCATGGCTGAGAAGATACTGGCAGGGGACAGGGGATGGATGAACACAAAAGCAGGGGAGGGAGGAGGAAAATGTGGAACAGAGTCTGAAAGGAAGCAAAATAGATAAACAATAACATAAATACTGACAGGAGCTAGAGAGGGTGTAAGAAAAGGGTAGATAAATGAAGTGTAAAATGCAGATGGGCAAGGGAAAGACAGGCAGATTAAATATAATATATAAATGATACTTAGCCAGCCTGGTTGAATAAACTGGAAAGAGGAAGATGGCTCCCTTCCCCAGACTATTTATATGGGACCTCTAAGCCCTCCCAGAAATCCTACCATAGGCTTATACTCCTCAAATGGCCAATAACTAACCGCACCCCCCTCCAGCTTTTAACCCTTAACTTACCTAACAAAATTACATATCAAACAGGGTGCTTATCTATCCTCAAACTTATTCAGGTATTTGGATGCATTACTTTGCAGTTTACAAAAATACTGCACTATGGAAACTTCTTGTACTTTTTGAGGTTCTATGCTGACTTTAACTGAAGAAGAGGCTATAGAGTTCCCATCCTGGGTCATCCTCAGTACAGAGTGAAAAGATCTTGGCTGATACGCATAATTTATTCTGAGAGTGCTTCAGTGATTGTTAAATTACTACACTATCAGGCGCTCGCTTTCTCTGTCACTCATAACAGGTTTTATTTCTGCCATTTAACCCAATGTTTTTTTGAGAAGCTGGGCTGCCGCCCACGGAAGGTGGTGGGAAGTGTGACCGAGCCAATTAGAGACTGTGTGGTTTGCCGTTACTACATTCAAGTTGGGCCCCTTAAAACTTCGGTGCGGCCTATACTCTAATTAATTTTGTGATATATATATATATATAATATATATATTAGGGATGTGCAGGCTCGGTTCTACTCGGTTCCGTTTGGTTTTTTTTACCGAATCTTATTTGGTATCAGCTGTCACGAGTTTTGGATAGCCAATAAGATTCGGTAAAAAAAAACCGAACGGAACCGAGTAGAACCGAGCCTGCACATCCCTAATATATATATATATATATATATATATATATATATATATATATATATATATATATATAAATGGTGGCACTCCAGACAACTTTCAAAGATGCAAAATGTGTTTAAGTTTTAATTAATTGAATGAAAACTTGAGCACATTTTGCATCTTTGAAACTTATCTGGAGTACCACCATATGGTCACTATGGGCCTGATTCAGCAAGGAACGCACGCTAGCAGACGCACGCACCCAGCCACTGTGAGGACAGCAGCACAAGATGCAGACGCCAAGCCCAATATTTAGCCGCCCATCTCCCTTTACTCAAAGCCTGATGAGTACGCAAGATAGCGTAAACATCGGTAACATCGAGAACCATCGACAACATTTGCATAATAGTGGTTGACCAAACCTCACGCAGGATCTTGGCAACTTCCTGTGTGCACGGAGTCTCATCACTGCATAAGGCACAGCAGTGGCTTATTTATGCACGCCCCTAAAACACAATGTACAGGCACGCCTGCGTTCCCATGACCACCCCCCTTCACCACCCACAAATGGCACATCCTGTCAATAATTTTTCCCTGAGTCTGCGTATTCACTGCACTCGCTTTTGTGGATGCAGTAAGCGGTTCGCACACACGCACTGTGACCCACACGAATGTGCAGACTGTGAACATCGGCCGATGGCGTGCGTCTGCATCCGTGCGTTCCTTGCTGAATCATGTCCTATATGCATTGGGTTTCTATACCCCTTGAGGGCACCTGCGCAAAGTAACGCAATTCTACCATAATAGATTGCTGGGGGACATCTGAAAAAAAAAAAAAAATATATATATATATATATATATATATATATGTAAGATATAGGCTGCACTCCACGGCTTCCAACAAAACACTCCTACACTTGCTAGTATTAAGTCAATGTTATTATAAGTATATATGATTGCAACACTGTTGCACCTGCAGGGTTGAATGAGAACCTGTCACTTGGTTCAGCGTTAAGTCAGATTGCAATATAACCGTTGATTTGTGGTTATTGTTGATTTGTGGTTATTTACAGACAGATTACAATATATATTGTTGATTTGTGGCTATTTACATGCACATGAAGTTAATTTAATGTATGTGTATACCACAGACGTTGGTAAATGCTGAATAAGTTGCATTTTAGATAAGCAGACTTAATTGATGCCATTTACGATGTCGGCCATGCTACACCTTATGATCTATAGCTTGTCCCTTTAATATAAGCATTCTGGAACTTTAGACAATTTATACTATATAATCAATGTTTTAGTTTACTTTACTTGCCTCTTACCTAGATGGCTTATGATCCAAATTTTTGTATTTCACTCTGCTGGAGAGATACTTTACTTTTGTATACATTATGACTTTCTGCAAGCGCAGGTAATAGGGATATCTGTGTTTCTAGCTGTTGTATTACAAATAACTAATGTCATTATATTTTGTACTACAGTATTTTGATTAACTTTAGTTATGTTAACATCAATATGTACTGTCTTGTTGGTATGGGATCATGATATGTTTAGTCAATATTGTTCGGTGGTGGTGTACACAGGTAACCATGGTTACCAGGTCCTTCCTCCCCGTAGGCCGCTGGGACGCATGACGTCATTGTGGTGCGCCCGCTGGCGTGCGTGGGGTGGATGGAGCTCCTGGACTTCACTGGGTGTTATATAAGAGGTAAGTTGTGTATGTAATCTTTGTCCTGATGAAAGGTGCAATAAAGAAGGCATCTGAAACATTGACTTAATACTACCAAGTATAGGAGTGTTTTGTTGGAAACCTTGGAGTGCCACCTATATCTTACATATAAAATTTGGAATCATTTTCCCGGGAGGGCACCCAGGTAATTAAAGTAATTAAAGTATCAAGTGGAGTGCCAGTCATATGCTAGTAGTATATGTATACATACTTATAATAACATTGTAATGGTTGTTTCTGTACATACATTTTTTTTAAAGAAATGCTCTTCTTGGGACTGTGTATGAACTATGGAGACAAAGAAATGTTTTTCCTGAATTTTTGTTTGTCTATTCGTTTCGGCATCATGCAAAAACTACAGGATGAATTTGGATTGCGTTTTCAATATTGTATAGCTTAGTCACCTAGAAAGAGGTATGTACTATGTTAATGTGACATCAGGGACAAACCAGATGCTTGACGCACAGCATTGCACTGAAAGTTGATGTTCCGATCATGTCTCCGCAGAACTTGACTCTGCTCAAGTTATGCAGCGGAACCTACCGGCATCCAATTCCACCGGTATCCAAAGGGTTGCATCGTCTGCAGCCCCTAGGAGCCAGTTGGGGCTTCCAGTAAGGCAGAGTAGCGGTTTCCTCCTGGAAGCCACTCTCTGCTAATAGCAGCCCGGACTGGCAGTCCCAGGGAGAGGAGAAACCTCCCCCTTAGACTGATTGTATATGTGACTGGCAGGTAGCGCTTCCTAAAGGAAGCCACTGCCAGTCACACGGTGTAGCCAGTGCAGTCATGGACTGCACTGACTACACTGAGGTGGTGGATTTACTGGGGGTGCTGCAGCCTCGCAGTCCCTAGTCAAAATCCACCACTGACCCTAACCCTCCCCCTAAACCCAATACTTACTGGATGCTGCTAGTAGGAATCCTGGAGCTAGGATTATGATTGGTGTCAGGATTCTGGCTCCAGCATTCTGACAGCCGAGATGTAAACTACTTCCATATATAAATATATTCATATTTCTATATTGTATGGGCCTGATGCATTTTTTTAATGCATTTAACAGCACCAAACAAAAATATTTTTTGTACTAGTTTCTATATGTAGAAATACACCAGCAATTCATTCAACTGATATATAGTTTGTCCTGAGGTAGAGTTATACACATTTTCTCATAAAAAAACACAGCAGATGCGAAATGCATGAAAATGACGTAACATCTTATGATATGTGTGACTCAGTAAACTACATTAAAAGGGGTCATTTTATTTAAGTGTAATGCTGGTGGTGCAGTATGCACATCAGCCATATGTATGGTAGCTCCTACGGGGGTGCATGCCATAGGGGCAAAATCAGGGGATTTAGGGGCTATGCAGCGTACCATTGCTGGCCTTCCAATGCATCACAACAGCAAATAGCAGGCATCGCCTACACATCGCCCCTAACTAAATCCACTCCAAAGAGCCTACTGTATGAATTTATTTTAAAGCATACTGTATCATGCTATAAGTGTATCATCATACAGCAGAGATGTCAGTCATCAACATTGAGATTATGACTTTAATGTTACTGTTGAAAATTAGACTATGTAACTGAATAATTTAAGTAAATGAACAGCTTATCCCCCCAAAAAAACACTACCAACACTAACATCCAGAGCCTAGATGGTAACAGCTTGTTAATTAAATAAATTGTATCAATGTTCCTAATTGCTGCTAAACCCCATGTTTGACCTTGGTTTAATAGATGTAAAAGTCCTGAGAAATGTGAACCTATCAAGCCATATACTGTAAGCATTGACAACTCCTTTTGTGAGGTCTTCAGGAATCAGTGCTTTATTCACTTGCACAAACCTGTGTGTGAAGAGAGAAAACTTATATATATTTTTTTCTCTACTATGACTTAAGCAAGGCATACATTATGAAATTATCAACCCAGTCCACGGATTATAGTGTTTGGCCGCAACCAATCATTGATAATATGACAGTCAGGCATGCCAAATCTTCCAATATGCCCAACTGATAATTGGTTGACCACCACAGTGCACACACTGTGGCTGACTGCCCAACATTTCTCCAAATCCCTCACGGGAGGAACGGGTAACTGGTAGACCTCCCAACAAGGTCAATGAATAGACCTCCCATGGGGGTTTATCCATCGTGTTAATTATCAGAGGCCAGGCGGCCCCCAATAATTAACTTTCTAGCTAGCAATGAGCGCTAGAGTAATTCAACATTGCTCCGATGTGGCAACAGCTGAGCCGAAGATCAGCTGTCCCAGTAAATCTTTTCTCCACTACTTTAGTAGCAGTGAAACTTAGCATTGCTGAGTATGACCTTGGATTCACACAAGCGCGATTTCTATTGGAAGGAGCTGAGCAGTGATGGAGGGATCCAAATGGATCCCTCTTTGTGACATGGTCTCTTTCCCATAGGGAAACAGTGGAGGTGAGGGAACAAATGGCATCTGACGATGGATGAATTTTGATCCCCATACTAGTGTATGAGGACAACGGGCAAGATCCGATTATATCTCCTGCATTACATTTATTATGAATGGCCCTGACACTTAATTTATACAAAAGTAGGCCTTTGTATAAATTAGGTGATGATGAATAGACCCCCAGGGAAGAAAAGCAGATACTGTATCATGACCATATATACTGTGAAATATCTTACAGTGTAAAACCACAAAATCTGCTTGGTTTAGCTTGTCAGATCAATTGTCTGTTCATCTGACAGACATCTCTTATCTAACAATGTATAGTATGCCCAGCATTAGATAAAAATCTGATCCTTTAGTGATTCATTCTAAAGTTATGCTGAAAGTGTGTGGAAAGTATTGGAAAGTTTAATTTCTATTAAATGTAAAGAGTATATGGTTGGCTGCTATGTCCAAATAGATAAAGAAATTATTTGTGCTGTTAGTCACCACTGCTGTGTTGTCTCTCCAACTAAACACAGTAATGTTTGAAATATTTGTAATGTGAGTTAATGATACCGACAAGTGCTACATAAAACATGCTCCTGTATATACTGTTATAAAGCTGACCTAAAATAGATTTCCATATATTATGCCTAGCAGCCAATATTAATATTTTAATTTATTCCACAGGATTACCGCTTAAATATCTTCCTCCGACAGAAGTGGAATGACCCCCGACTTGCATATAGTGAATATCCGGATGACTCTTTAGATTTAGATCCATCTATGTTGGATTCTATATGGAAACCTGATTTATTTTTTGCCAATGAAAAAGGTGCTAATTTTCATGAAGTTACAACAGACAACAAGCTCCTGAGAATCTTCAAAGATGGAAATGTTCTTTATTCTATTCGGTATGTATTGTATTCATGTTTCTAAGCAATGTCTATACTGTAGAATATATTTTGTTCGCATTATTAGCTGTATGATTATTTTATTAAAATCACTGGAAGACTATATGGAACATAAAAAAATCATTGTATTTTCATTCCTCAGATAGCAGGAGCAGTCATTGCTCTAAGAAGGTACTCTACATCAGTAACTTGAAAAAAAAATTAAATTGTTAAAAATCATGAATTTAAATGTCTTTTCCAAATGAGAAACCCAAAATAAAAAATATCAAATTTAAAGTTTATAAATTTAGCAAAGTGTCACAAATTTAATATATTAGAAATATGAACACTTATTTATTCATAAAACATATTAATTAGAGATGTGCCATTCGGTTCTCCAGATATCTAAAGCCACCAGATTTTCATGAATCTGGAGTCGTGTGTTTTGATCTTTTCATGGTACGGAATTCGGATTTTAAACCAAAATTTGGGTTTTGGATTGCATAAAATACATGATTTTACCTGTTTATAAAACCATTTTTTTTTTCAATTTAAAAAAAACAAAAACAGATCCACAACCAAAACACTTGAGGGTGGTTTTGCAAAACCAAAACATGAAGATGAATCCAGAACCAAAACACGGGGGTCAGCTCACATCTCTAATATTAATATACTAACAATCATCCAATTATTGTTAAATATATAACATATTACTATGTAATCATTCACTCAATATAGATAAAAATAACAAAAAATAAACTGAACCACTCTTGATACAATAAAAATGTAATTCATATTTATATCATTCATATCCCTGTCAAAATCATGGCTTGTTTGTAACACCATAAATGTTTAATAAAATATACCAATAAAATAACATTTAAAAATAAATGAAACACACAACAAGCAGCAACTCCTGGTTATGTGTAAAAACGGAATCAATAACCCTAGAAAAGTCATTTGGGAGAAACAAACCTCTGTAAAAATGGCCTTTATTCCAAATGAATTGTGGTGGAGGGATGTAACATCATTCCTCCACAAGAAAGTCACTCAACTAAAACCTGATTGATAGTCGTGGAAAATGCCGCCTCAGGCATTTATTACAAATTAAGCAGTGAAAAGAGAGGAAAACTGGACTAGCAGAGAAGTTGCCCATAACAACCAATGGAGGCTGTATAAATTCAAAAAGCCCATGCAACCAAAGTCAAACCAAAATCTTTGACTATAATTTCACAATTGGTGGGATAGATTGTGCAAATCAATATCTGATGAACTGTCCAATGAATGGTAAAAGGGGTAAGAAACTTTGCATAACATTTTCTACCCACTTATTTGACTTTGCAGAGCTATTATTCTAGACTAAATAAAATAAAGGTGACAAAACCCATATACAATTTAGAATGGAACTGAGGTCCTGATTCAGAGCCGGACGCTCTGACAGAGCGCTCGCTCTGAATCAGGGCGTCTTTTTTTTTTATATACAGCGGCCTCCTGGCTGCTTGCATTGCTGTGGGTTGCCACCCACAGCTAATGCGATCGGCCAGGATGATGGTTGCGATGGTCAAGATCATTGCGACCATCGGGCTTGCGATGAGACCCTTGTGGTAGGGTCTCGTGGCAGCAAGCCCCAGAGAGCCTTCGGCTCAAACAGAGCCGAAAGCTCTCCCACTGACATCACTTGTGATGTCAGTGGGGCCGCCCCCAGATGGTACGCGTTCTCATGGGAATGCCTCCGTCTGGCCAGCCACCCCCCCACCACACCTCACTCAACATCGACAGCACGCCCCCTTTGGTGCGAGATCCGGAGCGACGGATTGCCCGTCGCTATCCGGGTCTCGCGCATGCGCACAATGGAGCCGGCTCCGTCGTGCGCATGCGCTGTGGGCCACCATCGACCTGGTTGCGAGCACTCTTCGCTTGTGACCGGGTCTGAATCAGGCCCTGAGTGAGTTGCTCTTTGAAAATAAACACACATTAGAGACCTCAACGTCAATTAGGGGTCGGCCAGGAACCAACCCAAACACCTTATAGCTAAATGAGAGGCACTTCCCAGAAAACACTGCTCTAATAGAGAAGAGAGAAAATACAGCAGGAATATGTGCCATTTGCAGCTTAAGAGGGGATGAAGAAAATTCACAAAGAAGCAAAGTATTTCTGCAATAGAGCATGTGATGTTGAACTTTGCGCTGCACAGTTTCACATTTTTATTACTAAAATTGTGTAAAATAAACTTAATACAGATTTTGTTTATATAATTCCTAAAAAATATTACAATGTCCAATAAAGTTTTGTTAAAAATATTAGCCAGTTAAATTTTTTATAAAAATGTGAGAATTTTTTTTTTTCTCGTACAATTTTTAGTGAAGAAATAAAACAAATTTAAACTATAAATATTTCCCAGAATGAAGTGAGTTAGTATACTTTATTTTTCATGAAGTTACAAAGAATGCTATGGTATAGCTAGCTCTTTTACCTTTCAGGATATTTAATAATGTACTGTAGATATATTATACCTTTAGTTAAAATCCAATATGTCATTAGAAGGACATCATTAGAAACGTTTGCCTTCACATAGTAAATGCCAAAGGCAGCCTGTGGCTTTACAATGGGCAAGCAACATTGACATGCTATTCACTTTGTACTTTATTTTCACCAGCAAAATAGCAAATCGTATGTAAGAAAAATTAAAAGTTAAATATTCATGTAATGCAGCCTTATAACAAGTGTTTAATAGGTTACTGAAAAACATTTTCACTTTTTAAACATAGTTGCAAACTTAAAAAACTACTTTTTTATGTTTACTAAAAGAGAAAATATAATTTTTCTTTGGCAGGTACAGTTTAAGCGATGAAGTGGCCCTGTGTGGTCTTTTTGCAAGCCCACCCCCTCACCGACACACATGATAAGTACACTTTAGCATTGTGTTGGCGCCATTTTCCCTGTGATTTCTCATGCACAGATATCCAGAAATTTGGGGCCTGATTCAGGTTGGTTCGCAAGGATGCTTTCGCACACAACCGGTTCACTGCGAAAATATGCAAATTAATGGCAACTGCAGTAAAGTACCAAAATGCCCATCAGTGTATAAAGCCTGCCCACTTCCCATGACATGCATCTGCAAGTCAGTGAAAACATCAGTACCATCGAAACCACCCGCACAGTTGTGGTTGACCTGACCCTACCGCCGAAACTGCTAAACTTCCTATTGCCATCTAGACTTCTGCCAGCGTATGCTATCACGGGGGCTTAATTATGTACGCCCCTGTAATGGTGTTTAAATGCCCAGGCACGCCTGCATTTCTCTGACAACCCCCCGTCCCCACCCTCAAACAGCCACTTCCTGTCAATCACTGTGTGAAGACTCTGCATACTCACTGCGATCTCTTCCCGATCGCTGTGGCCGGTTTGGAAAACATGCACTGCATCTTATACGCATGCGCAGAATGCTAACATCGGCTGGCTGCGTGCGAATGCAACCTTGCGAACCAACCTGAATCAGGCCCATGGTGCAGGCACCATTTTCATTGTATTTTCTGCACCCATCGGCGGAGAGGTAAGTATAGTCTATTTATGCATCCATTATAGATACCTATTATATATTCGGTTTATAAAATCAAATAGTCTATACTTACGGTTCTAATTGGACTTTAAATTAATTTCTATGAAAACCAAGAAATTGAAGTTAGGATTTTGTGGAATGAACATGTTACATTATTAGTTGTACAGTATGTTGGTCTGCATGCACTGCAATGTGTGTCAAATGCAGAGCTGCACATGTTATTTTCCATGCAATGCCATGCTCCCTAGATGAAAACATTTAACATCTGCACAAGCATATTTTCATCTACATCTGGTGCAGTTCATTGGTTAGTAGGCAACCAAGTCACAAGTCCTGGATGTAGTGCAGTCACTTGATCATGTTACGCTTTCTCTCTGTGGGAAATGTATCAAGCCCTGGAGATAAAGTGCAGAAGTTTATTTAAAATGACAGTTAGAAGCTGATTGGTTGCTTTTGGCAACTTCTCCATTTTATCTCTCTCCAGGGCTTGATACATTTTCATCGCTCTCTCCCTCTAGGGGGCTTTAAACAATGTGCTATTGAATAATGAAGAAGCTGAGTGCCTTTTACTCAGTGAAACGCGTTAAGTTTGGGACACTTTACCGGACTCCATTTACCAATATCTTGGATCACATTGTTGCAGTTGCTCTGTTACCAGTTGGATTATGCAATCAGCCCAATACCATCGGCAAGTCATCTTGCTTAAGGACTGTAGGGTTCACCATTCCATCCCCTGTGGTAACTTTACCTGCTATTATTGGAGCATGAGTTGTTTCGAAATACCTTTATATTGATTGTGCATGGTCAGTTTACTCAGTATACCTGTATTTAATGGGACATTATTAAGAGTCTGGAGTTTTTATTCTAATACCCATATGAACTTTTATTTCAAGTGACCAACTGTCTTTTATATATTACTTTAATTTTAAGCCATCCAATAACTGATCTATTTCTATTGGTGGTTTAGTGCTGTCTCTACTGTTTATATTTGGAGACTGACCACCTCTCTGACAGCTGGTTTTGAGGTATCATATTTTTTATATTCATACTGCTATTGTTTAGTGCCTACTGCGCTAAATGGCAACTGCACTGGAGATCATAGTGGGTTTACAGAGCTTCGCACCAGTTGTCCTGTGACTGTTCTTGCTTCTGATTGTGCTCTTTTGGCTGTGAACTCTACTTGTGACCCAGCCACACACACTCTCTCCACTCTCTCCATACACTCTCACCCCCTACATTTACTGCCTACACCCCAGCAGCACCCATACACACACACACACACACACACACACCATCCCCACTGCAATTACAGCCAACACCCTAGCAGCATCTAGGCAAACACTCTCTCACCCTGAATTCACTGCAACATTACAGTTGCACCTATACACTCTCTCCCCACCAACCTGCATTCACTACTAACACCTTAGCAGCACCCAGACACAGACTCTTCTCTGCATTCACTGCCAGCACTAAAACAGCACCTAGGCACATTCTCTCTCCACTTGCATTCACTGCCAACACTACAGCAGCTGCACACAGACACACACACTTCCCCCAGATAACTACCAACACCCCAGCACACAAGCACTACCTGTTGCTGATCCTGCTATTTGCTGCTCCCACAGCAACAGCGGAGGTAGCAGGTCTTACTCTACCCTACCCCTTTTATGTACTTGGTGTGGTTTCCTTGCTGGAAAACTGTCATTACAGACCAGACTCCAGGTACGGGGTCTTGGCACTTGCCCCCAGGGCTTATTAAATTTCCTCCAATGTTAAAAAGCAGTGCTTTTCACTACAGTCCTGCACAATGAAAGAGATAGGGGGGGTGTATTTATGGCAGTGGTTCTGAAAACTTTCTTGAATCATGGCGACCTAGAGTATCAGCATTTGTTTCATGGCACCATTCGGCCATAAGTTTCTTATTGAGAAGTTCAGCAAAAATGAAATCAAGTAAATACTTTGGGAATCACAGATTTATGGTGATTAATGGAGAGAGAGAGAATTAATACATATATATATATAAATTTATATATATTTATATATACATATATATGAATGAATAGTTTAGCAGGAGTACATGGGCAGCACTCTGGACAACTAAAATGGGTTCTACTGCATTTTTAGATAAAAGTCCAGTAGTCAGAATATTTGAAAAAACAAAAGAAGAAGAAGCAGAGGGCCTGATTCAGACACGCTCGCGAGCGCTGAGCGCTCGCAAGCGGGTCAATGTTGCCCAAGTGCACATGCGCACGACGGAGGCGGCTCCGTCATGCGCATGCGCGAGACCCGAATAACGACGGCCAAGCCATCGTTATGGGTCTTGCACCAAAGGGGGCGTGCTGTTGATGGTGATTGACAGCACGCCCCCTTTGGTGGGCGTGCCGGGGGCGTGGCTGCCCAGACGGAGGCGTTCCCATGGGAACGCCTACCGTCTGGGGCCGGCCCCACTAACATCACTAGTGATGTCAGTGGGAGTGCTTTTGGCTCTGATAGAGCCAAAAGCACTCCAGGGCTTGCGGCAGACGAGACCTTACCTTAGGGTCTCGTCGCAAGCCTGATTGTTGCGATCATCTTGACCATCACGACCATCATTTTGGCAGCTCGCTATAGCTGTGGGTGGCCACCCACAGCTATACGAGCGGCCAGGAGGCCGCTCCAAAAAGTAAGAGGGACGGCCCTGATTCAGAGTGAGCACTCTGCAGTGGTGTAACTAGGGTATCTGGAGCAACCCCCCGATGTGCGCGCGGCGAAGGCGCGCGCTGCAAAAAAATGGGCGTGGTCACTTAAAAATGGGGTGTGTCAACATGACACACCCCTTTATTTTCAAACTGAACATTCCTATCCATATGCACCTTAACCCCAGTAGTACCCCTTATACCAGGGGTCTTCAAACTTGGCCCTCCAGCTGCTGTGGAACTACACATCCCAGCAAGCCCTGCCACCTTTTTGATATAACAGCATGCTAAAACTATGTGCAGTGCATGCTGGGATGTGTAGTTCCACAGCATCTGGAGGGCCAAGTTTGAAGACCCCTGCCTTATACAGTACCCCCAGTCCCTCTCATGCAGGCCCATAGTAGTACCCCTTATACAGTATCCCCAGTAGTGGTCCCTCTTATACAGCCCCCAATCAGTTCCCCTTACTCAGTACCCCCAGTAGTGGCCCCCCCAAATGCAGTGCCCCACGTAGTGTTCCCCCTTATGCAGTGCCCCCAGTAGCAGTCCCCACAATGCAGTGCGCCCAGTAGCGGTATCCCCTTATGCAGTGCCCTTTATATGGTGCCCCCAGTAGTAGTCCCCCCCAATGCAGTGCCCTTTTATATAGTGCCCCAGCAGTAGTCCCCCCCATGCAGTTTTCCCAGTATTGGTCCCCTTATGCAGGCACCCTGTAGTGATCCCCCATATCTAGTGCCCCCTGTAGTGGTCCCCGCAGTGCCCCTAGCAGTAAGCCCCTTATATAGTGCCCCCAGCAGTAGTCCCCCCCCCTCCCATGCAGTGCCCCCAGTAGTGGTCCCCCTGATGCAGGCTCCCAGTAGTGACCCCCCCTATCCAGTGGTCCCTGTAGTGGCCCTTCCTGTTATTGCCCCCAGTAGTGGTCCCCCGAGTGCAGTGCCTCTAGTAATAGGCCCCTTTTAGAATGCCCCCAGTGATAGTTCCCCCCCCTAAGTAGTAGTCCCCAGTAGAGTAGCCCCCCCCAGTATAGGTCCTCCCAATGGTGCCCCCAGTAGTAGCCACACCTCCCCCAGTAGAGGTCCCCCCAGTAGTAGTAGCCACTCCCCTCCCCCGTTGTGCAGATAGGTTCTAAAAAAATATATATATATATAAAAATATACTTACCTGATTCCACGCTGCTCCTGTCCGCGATGCTGCTCCTGCCCGCCAGTCCGCCCGGGCTGGCGCGCTCAGCATTATGGGACAGACGTCATGACGTCAGTCCCATTACCCACTGCAGGAGCCGGACGGAAGTCCGGCTCTTGCAGTGGGTGCTGCAGCAGTCAATGAGAGTCTATCTGATTCTCATTGGCTGCTGTTTAACACACGCATCGCCGCCAGCGCTGGCGGCGATGCGTGTGTTATGCACAGCCTGAGCCCGCCTCCTAGCGCTATTGGGCAAGCGCTCAGGGGGAGGAAACAGGCTCAGGCGTGCAGCACAGGACCAGCGCTGGAAGCCTAGCGCTGACCGCACTAATTGTGGTCGGCGCTACACCGGCTAACTAGGGCAGGTGGGCCGGTACCGTGGCCGGCGGTGCCCCCCCCGCGTCGCTGGTCCAACGGCGCCCAGGGCACGAACCCCGCTCGCCCTGCCCTAGTTACGCCTCTGGCGCTCTGTCAGAGCGTCCGGCTCTGAATCAGGGCCAGAGTCCAGAGCAGAAATCAGTGGGAGCTCTGAATTTCTTCAGTAGAATATTATTTGAGTTAGTGTTAAGATGATTACACGGCAGCATCCTCTGAATATGGCTTACCACCCAGGAGGAAACTTGTGGACATCCAAACTGTTTTGTATTTTGTAATAAAAAAATATCTGTTGAACTGCCCTTCACATGTTATTGTCCTCCACTGTATATACATAATTGATAAGATACACCCTAAGCTGGTTGGCCACGATAAGGCTCATGAGAGGAGATTTATCAAAGCTTAGAGGTAAAGTACCAACAAACAGCTTCAACTGTCATTTTACAGGCTCTGTTTCAAAAAATGACAGCTAGTTGATACTTTATTTTTCTCCAACATATAACTCTCCAAAATTTGATAAATGTCCTCCTTAGTATAGTAAACTATGGCCCTGATTCAGAGCTGAACGCTCTGAGCAGAACGCTCGCTCTGAATCAGGGCCGTCCTATTTAAATGTGGAGCGGCCCACAGCTTATGCGAGCGTCCATGATGATGGTCGCGATGGTCAAGACCATCGTGACCATCGGGCTTGCGACGAGACCCTTGCGGTAGGGTCTCGTTGCTGCAAGCCCAGGAGTGATTTTGCCTCTATCAGAGCCAAAATCACTCCCACTGACATCACTAGTGATGTCAGTGGGGCCGGACTAAGATGGTAGGCGTTCCCATGGGAACGCCTCCGTCTGGCAGCCACGCCCCCGGAACGCTCACCAAAGGGGGCGTGCTGTCACTCACCATCGACAGCACTCCCCCTTTGGTGCGAGACCCCGAGCGACGTATTTCTCGTCGCTCGCCGGGTCTTGCGCATGCGCACGACGGAGCTCCCTCTGTCGTGCGCATGCGCATTCATCCACCATCGACCCGCTGGCGAGCGACCTTCTCTCGCGAGCGGGTCTGAATGACCCCCTATGTTTGTTGAATTTTTACATAGAAAAAATTATAAAGATCCATAGACTAAGTCATTATATGGTCATGGAACTTAAAGGTAACTTAATACATTCTTATAATTAACAGTAGGAGTACATTACCCAATTTATTATTATTATTATTATTATTATTATTATTATTAATAATAATAATAATAATAATAAGAAGAAGAAGAATTGCTTACTACATGCAAACAATTTGGATAGCACAATATTATCTTGATGCCGTAAAGGGCCCTTTTTATGAGAGAGGCTGAACTTATCACAATGTTTGGGTTATACAGTATAATGAAGTATATTTGCTAAAACTGGTGCCATGAACAGTATCCCTTATTTTTGCGGTAACATTTGTATTCTGATGTATCATGGCAGCAATACTACCTAGTGTATTTATTGTATGCTGTTTGTTTGTTGCTTTGTTTCTTTGTATGCAAAATATTAATAAAATATTTGATTCAAATAAAACAAAATTAACTTTATTGTATTGAAATTTTAAAAGCATGATAAGGTAAGCTGTGCAGGAAAGAATTTTCAGGCAGGTGCAGAGAAGCTGGGGGACTGCTGTATTAGAAAACATAAAATATCTGGTACTAATACTATGTTCTCTTATTGCAGTCTGACACTGACGTTATCCTGCCCTATGGATCTGAAGAATTTTCCTATGGATGTGCAGACTTGTATAATGCAACTGGAAAGCTGTAAGTGAGAAAGAAAATAATGATTACATCAAAGGATTATTACATCTAAAATGCTATATATTTAAATAACAATTTTTGTGAAAGTATCCAGAATCAGTGTAAAGATGATGTTCCTAATAATTTATAGATTTGCAAACTTTTATTCAAAAACCTATAGAAATATTCTGGTAGAATCAGTGGTGAGGATGGCAAAAATAAAATAAAATAGGTATAATAATAAATAATTTTGTCCTATTATAAAAAGTTCATTTTTCATATGCTTGGCTGAAGGCCCATTTTACAGGAATTTGTAATTTTTGAAAACCACAGTTTTGCATTATGATCAAAATATGAATCCTTATTTTTTCAATTATGTAAACATATTCATTATGTACTACATGTATAAAATACTAAAACATCACACCATACAAATCAATTTTCACTATTTACCTTGGAAAAAAAAAAAATCAGATCCTCATCATAGATAATGTACCATGAATATGCAAGCAGGAACAGTTAAAATAACCATGACAAATTATCTTATATCTAAAGTGTTCATCGAGGATATTATAATGAGAGTTTGTAAGCACCTTATATAACCAAGGATATAAATATATTTTATGCCTATCAATAATCTCTCACCCTCCAAAAATAGGTTGAAACGATGTTTTGATGAGCTGTTGCTAACCCCAGCATCCTTGACCCCACACTGGATACTAATTGTTAATCTGGAAAAATCTCACCAACTTGTTACATGTTTTATGTGCCGTGCGCTCCACAATTTCTACATGGTTTTGAGTGCTGCATGTTCAAGTTTTCCCATATCTTACCTTGAGTTTCCTGCAGGTTTCCACAATGCGTTTAACCACAATTTCCAAAAACCATACAGAAAAGGAATGCTGTCACAATGCTATTAAATGCTAATACCTGTAGTCAGGGCCAAAACTATGGGAGACAATGGAGGCACCTGCCACCGGGCTCCAACTCTGAAGGGGCACCTCCTCCATTGTCCACAACATATTCACCCCACTTAGGGCTGTAATTATGTACCCGGAGTGTACCGTCATACATGGCACCCCTTCCCGGTGCCTGAGAAGCCACTAGTGGAGAGCTTCATGTCAGACCATCAGCTGCTGCCTTCGTCTATCTATAGCCTGACTGCATGTGAATTGCTTCATTACAGTTTCAGCGGCTGTGACGGGTGGGCACCAAATTATAACTTGCCTCCGGGCGTCTGGGATGAACTTACGCCACTGTCTGTCGTAGTGGGTGTGGTGAGTGGTGGTGACACAACCACAATAGTTTCTAGTGTTATACCTGTTTATTTGCATACTACTAGTATTAGAAACACTAATAAACACTGTAGTATTATTATTATTATTATTATTATTATTATTATTGCCAGTGGGAATGAGGTCTAAAAGAGTTTTAAAATTGACTAAAAAAATGGACTATAATGTATTAGCTTATCCATATTGGGGCAGAGGCAGAGTTTTTTGGATGAACAGTATTTTGTGTTCACACTGAGCTAGTTCTGAAGCAGAGCATACACAAGTATCACATGCAACTCAGGGCTTGATTCAGAGGTGAATACAATGCCGATGTTCCTGCAGTTGCTCGATGTTCTTTGTACTGCACAAACGTCTGAGCCGCACTGTGCATGTGTCCGGATGGGTCAGCGACGGCAGTCATAGATAGTATTTGGATGCAGTGATTGACAGTCAGTGTGTGTTTATGGGAGGAAACAGGGGTGGCTAGTCAAATGCAGGTGTGTTTTGGGCATTTTGTAAGCGTATCCGAGCCAGCAATTGTATCTTTGTACATAGCTTCACTGGCCCTGGCAACTTTTGACAGACATTTGGAGCAGCTATAGGGTTGCATCTTTCATAATGATGGGTGTAGTAGGTATTACCACCGGCCGAATGGCCGGCGGTTCAAATCCCAACAGCGGAAGCCCGGCAGGGGTGAAGATCCTGATGGCTAATTAAGGTAAGTACCACTAACCTAATTCCCTACCCTAACCCTCCCTTAGGGGTGCCTAGACCTAATCCCCCTTCCCCGCAGCCTAAACCTTAGTCTCCCGGGGTGCCTAACCCTAACCTCCCCCCAGGAGTGCCTAAACCTAACCCCCCTTCCCCTAGCCTCAACCTAACCCTCCCGGGGGGGGTGCCTAACCCTAAGTTCCCTTGGGAGCCCTAAAACCTAACCCACCCCCCCGTGGCTGTCCACGCCCGGAGCCCGGCTTACCTTTGTTCGGTATGCCGGGCGTCAGGCTCCCGGCGTAGCTCTAATGACAGGCGTCGGGATTTCAACACCTGTCAGTACCTTGTCAGGATTAGACAGTCGGGAAGCCGGTGGTCGGCATTTAGACCTGACTACATTCCATAGTGATGATGGCTATGAAATGAAGCATACAAATGGCGCCATTTCTGCCACAGATATACTTACAAAACTGCATATGAGTTAATATACACATGTAATTCCCTGCACTCAGTGTGGGAGCATTTATGATCAGCTAGTATTTAGCTCAGCATTGGCCCCATTATCTTGCTGTCTTTACTAAATGTCTACTGTAGTTTTTGCTTTCTCCAGTGTGTTTTCTGAAAGCCTTAACAAAAGTCATGCTTACAAGTTACGTAATAACTAAAAAGCTAGGTGTAAACATGTTCTTATACATATTCTTATACATGTTCTTATTTTATATTCGCAGTTAGCATAATTTAGCAACAACAGTTTTTGGAGCTGTATAATGTTGGTAAATACAGTACCTATAGCACTGATGTACTGGTTGCAAATAATGCCTACTTTACATTTACATTTTCTCTCTGACTTCTTCAGTGTTTCTTTTTGAATTGTCCATATGTTGATTGTTTTTGCAAGATTTTGTAGTACTTTAAGACATGTTAGCATCTTTTGCAAGTTAAAACCATGTAAAATGCGACACTTTGGACATGGTTTGCTCTACACATCATTACTACATTTCTAATGCTGGGCATACACTCTACAATTATCTGTCAGATATCTGTCAAATCTGTCTGGTGGGAAGGAAAGTCTGGTCCGTTTTCTAGTGTTTGGGAGCAAATTTCTATTGTCATTTGCTCCCATACATTACCAGGTTTTCATTCCAACCAGCCAGATTGGACAGATATCTGACAGATAATTGCATAGTGTATGCCCAGCATTAGGTGGTTTCTTTTTGTAACATTGCCCTTGTGCACACCACAGAAACAATCTGTTGATTCAGTGCTATTGGATGCCAAAAGCAGAGCATTTCTGCAATGTATTAAAGGTGGCAAAAATGAACAACTACTGGCTGCCTGGCTGATTTATGTAGGGGAGCATAGAGCCATACCAAATAAATACTGTAAATAATGGTATTCAGTGAAAATTGGAAACAATCATGTGGAAACAATTGGCATAAAAGATGTCAAAGTGGACAAAATAAAAAATCAATACATTTGTATTAATATGTTTGACAATATGTGGAAATTCTGCATAATTTCCTGATCATCTTAAATAAACACATTTAATTTGGCTAAACAGATTTTGACATAGCAGTTGTTTCTTGTCAGATTAATGACTTTGAGTTTGGGATGTTTCTTCTGGCAACAGTTGACATGCTTCAAATGATAATCAGTATTACCCACAGCTGTTTTTCAATTGAGTACACACCGTATTATTGAGTATCAAAGTATTTTGTATGGAGTCACAGATTCCAAGGAAATATCCAAGGAGCTGTTTTGCAGAAGCTATACTGTTACAAGAGCCTTTTACAAACTAATCTTTAAAAATGTATTGAAAATATGTAGAAATAACAATTATTTTTTTTAATTAAAAAAATATATTCTTAGCGCTGATAACAGTATTTTAGATTGCTACATGACTGAACTATCATATACAATGTATATACATATATAACATACAGATTGACATAATGTGTCTTCCAGTTGGGTACACGATGAATGATCTAATTTTTGAATGGCAAGACAATGCACCTGTGCAGATAGCAGATGGTCTCACTCTTCCACAGTTTGTTCTAAAAGAAGAGAAGGATTTGCGTTATTGTACCAAGCACTATAATACAGGTAACTACATTCTCTTTATTGGTTGTGATCTGACTTCTTAAAATACACAATGCACTTACATTTTCAACATGGAGTGTACTACAACAATAAAATATTACTTCAGTAAAACATACAGACTGTACTATATAAACATGCATTTTATTAAAGAGTCAGTTCTGGTATGTAATAAGTGTTGTGAACAAAATCAAATGGATTGAGCTTGCCCTTCACTAAACATTATTTCAATGCAATGTTCAAATATATCATAAAGAAAAGCTTCTGTTAATATTTGCCAATTAGTTTAAACAGGTCAATGTGTAATTATTGTTTACTTTTGTAATGCTATGATTTTGAATAGTAATTGTGACCAGATGGCCTTACTTTGCTGGTTAGTACAGATTGTGGGGAAGTTACTCTATTCCTGTCCAGCCTGCTTACTTCAGTACTTCAGGGATGTAGGGATTCCCGTCAGTAACCACCTGTTACTGATTCCTCCCACTGCAGAAAGGGTGGGTAACTCACTGCCACCACCAGGCCCAAACACTGGCACCTGTAAAGGCTTGTTCCACCAGGCTCTTATACTGGCATCTGGATCTGCTTACTTCTGGGTATGTCTAGTGCTCAACAGTTAGACAGCCGAAGAATGGTTAGGTGGTTTCATTAACTGGTGGTTACTAGATAAATAGTATAATTATTGTCAGCAGCTAGCTCTATGAGTACATACACTTGGGGACAAGCAATTTCCAGTAAACACATTTACTTCTATGGGAAAGGGGAGGGTTAAAATGGAAGCCTAAGACTAGCATGTCCAAAGTGACTGACCTACTGGTGTCATTTTTGATCTTTAAAACAGGAAGGTGAAAGCAAAGAAAAAAATATATATTAAAATACAAATTTACAAGAGATTGTTGTAGTTTAGTTGATGATAACATTTTCAAAGACATGGTTTTGAAAAAAAAATCAACATCAGTTGACCGGAGCACAAATAGTGTATTGAACTGACTTTTAGCATAGAACACAATATGATGTATGTTTTATTTTATTAACATTATAGAAATCAACATAATTTTCTGAATTTTTAAAAAATATCATTTTGTTTTCTTTACCAAGGAAAGTTTACGTGCATTGAAGTTCGATTCCATCTGGAGAGACAGATGGGTTACTATTTGATTCAGATGTATATTCCCAGTCTTTTGATTGTTATTTTATCGTGGGTGTCCTTTTGGATCAATATGGATGCAGCTCCAGCCAGAGTCGCCCTAGGTATAACTACTGTACTTACTATGACGACACAGAGTTCTGGTTCCCGAGCCTCACTTCCTAAGGTAAGCATGACAACTTCAGCCACATTCTTCAGATACACAAATTAGAAGCAGTCCTTTTGGGAGCTGAACCAATATTGATTATAAATCAGAGTCTAAATACGCTGGGGGTCTCTTTCATTGCAAATGCGTCTTATTGGCAATGCAATACGAATAAGATGCATAAGCAGTCTATGCTGATTACAATTATGCGGCATGTGTATGTTCTGTGTGCGGCCAAGTCTGTATAATCATCACAAAGGAACATGGTGGGAAAAAACAGCTGTTGACACCGGTGTCTCCATACTGTTCCAAACGTCGTAGAAAAAGGGGCATTACTACAAAGCAGGACTACACATTACTTCAGGATAGCTAACAGTACTCTGCAGAACCTCAGTCTGTTTATTTCTCCAAAACTTGATGCTACCAGCAGCTCCAGATAATGTAAAAAAAAGTGAATTTCCTGTAGGAAATGCACCAATTAAGATATCTGAAGGAAATGTTTTTTACAAATTTTGTGATCAGTTTCACCAATTTGGTCTGTACATGAATTTTTACTATTTCACTCAATTCTAATACAGTATCAAATGTATAATTGAGTGTTCTTAATTTAAGTTTTGTAAGCATAAGATGAGCACAAACAAAAATATATTATTTATCTAAATATTTATTTTATATATCAAGTATTTATTACCCTATTGCAGTAATTGTTTATCGTTTGGAACGGAATATGGGCCTGATTCAGAGCCGGATGCTATTTGCGGTCGTTCGTTCTGAAAAAAGGGGTGGCTATTCAAATGAACCGTTCGCTCTTTGCGGTCTGTTCACGCCTCTATGTCTGAACGAGTTAACAAAACTTTGGAAACTACGCCCCCTGGCCGCTCGCATCCTACGTCATGTCCGCTATTTATTAGATTAATCGAGTACATCGACCAGCGTATGAACTGCTCGCTATTCTTGTGGTTGGTTTTTCCTACCTCAATCTTGCGAGCAGTTCTGACTATAAAATAACCCAGTGACGTGGTCAATTACGCTGCTGTATTAATTATACACACCCATAAAACGCCCGTTTTGACCTTTAAGCATGCCTGCGTTCTGATCTCCACTCCCCGTTTTCAAGCACCCTCCCCTGTTACCACCCACATACGCCTCCTCCTGTCACTCAAAATAGCAGGCATTCGCTATTTAGCGAACAAACGATTTTCGGCCGCACTGACTGGTTCGCGCATGTGTATTACGATCCGTACGCATGCGCAGTTGGGCAAACATCGCTCGGAACGAACGAGCGGCCGCTTACGAGCGGCTCTGAATCAGGCCCTATGAGCTTAGTTTCATCCAGAGATGTTTTTGACTTTTGGTAGATGTTTTTTTTCAGGTGTGTTCATACAGTATTCACTCTCCTTTCCTCATCCCACTTTCTGTTCAGAATATAATACATTCAAATTTCCACATTTTATATGGTTTGACGATCATGTAATGTACACATGTGCAATACATCTGCTTCAGCACACATACACTTCTTTTCAGATAAATCTGATTATTTGCGCTTCAAGAGTATAGGACTAAACAAAACAATGAACAATATTTTATTGCATTTAAAGCAGCACACACTTTTGCTTTGCATATGTTTGTAGTAAATAACATAATTTGCTATGTTATCTAACATGATACAATCTTTCATCCTAGCTAAAATCCTTCGAACTACATTCATTTGGTTAACCAGATTTTGACTGCTCAAATAAAATCACTAATTATTTTCCATGGTGGAAGGAGAGAGAAAAGCTCATATAGAACTCATTAAGTAAAGTAAAGAAAGAAAGTTAATATTTCCTGCCAGATCCCTATATGCGCGTCCAACCTTTATGTACACATAGCCATTACTAAATGAAAGCACATATACTAATAATCAAATGTGTTTGTTTTATTATTTATTATTTCTATGCTTCAATTATTTTTAAGATGCATTGTTACATGTCTGCGTATAAAGGAGTAAATAATATATACCTGTCAATATACTTGCCCAAATGGTGTAGTAGGCATTCAAATCCCGACAGCACAAGCATAGCACTTGTGAAGATCCCGATAGCTAGTAAGGTAAGTATAACTAACCCTATTTTCCCCCCTAACTCTCCCTTAGGGGTGCCTAACCCTAACATCCCCCCAAGTGCCTAACCCTAACCCCCTCTAGGTGCCTAAACCTACCCCCCCCGTTCCTGCAGCCTAAACCTAAGTCTCCCAGGGGGGTGCCTAACCCTAACCCCCATTCCCCTAGCCTAAACCTATCCCTCCTGGGGGGTGCCTAACCCTAAGTCTCCCCGGGAGCCCTGACACCTAACCCTCTCCCCTGTGGCTGTCCGCACCCAGGTTACCTTCGTTCGGGATGCCAGGCGTCGGGCTCCCAGCGTAGGTCTAATGACAGGCGTCGGGTTTTCGACACCTGTCATTAGTACCTTGCCGGGATTTGACAGTAGGGAAGCCGGCGGTTGGCATTTAGAACGTCGACTTCCTGACTACATCCCTTGCCCAAACATTGTTCCAGGGAACAAACACACAGACATTGCGTCAAAAAGAGAATATCATGTACACAGACTTATTACAGCTTATGGGCCTGATTCAAAGATTTTCGCAAAGCCAATATTTACGCAGATCGAGTGATTGTTTGCAAATTTGCATGTGCAAAAGCCGCTCTGCACATGCAAAGCGATTGCATTGCAAACGCACTTATACAGAGGAACCATTTGGAAAGTGAGTGACAGGCAGTCAGCGTTTGGTTGGTGGTTAGAAAAATGCAAGTGTGTTGGACCGTTAAAACGCCGTTTCATGGGCGTGCAAAAATTAGCCATTGTGATCTCCTTCACATCATGAGAGCTCTCTGTGTCAGGAGAGTTGCAGTGTTTGGGGCTGGTCAGGCTTGACTAACATGCTGCTTGACTGCCCGATATATATCAATGTTTATGCTGTTGTACCTCATCAGATGGATATGTCCCTATGCTCATGCTCTGCTTTGGAAGGCATTAGCATATTTTTAGCAACTGTGGGCCTGATTCAGAGCCGGACGCTATTTGCAAACGGTCGTTCAGAAAAAGGGGCCGGCTATTTAAATTGAGCGCTTGCTCTTTGCGGTCTGTTGACGCCTCTATGTCTGAGCGAGCAAATGAAACATGCGCTCGCTATTTTGTAAAGACGCCCCCTGGCCGTTTGCATCAAATGTCATCTCCGCTATTTATTAGATTAATTGAGTACATCGAAAGGCGTCTGAACTGCTCGCAGTGTTTGTGGTAGATTTTTCTTCCCGCAATCACTGCGAGCAGTTCAGGCTAAAAGACAACCAAGTGACGTGGTCGATGACGCTGCTTTGTTAATTATGCACACCCATTAAACGGACGTTTTGACCGTTTGGCACGCCTGCGTTCGGATCTCCACTCCCCGTTTTCAAGCACCTTCCCCTGTTACCACCCACTAACGCCTCATTCTGTCACTCAAATTAGCAGGCCCTCGCTGTTTTGCAAGCGCACGATTTCCGACCACAATGACTGGTTGGCGCATGCGCATTACGACCCATACGCATGCGCAGATGTGCGAACATAGCTCTGAGCGAGCGAGCGGCCGCTTACGAGTGGCTCTGAATCAGGCCCTGTGTTCCTTCAGAGAATTGAGTTGCGATTGCATAAGCGTAAATCTCAGATTCAGGCCCTACATTTGTACATAGCAAACTCTATGGTTAAGTGTGTAAAGAACTAGCTTCTATTCTGTAACACAATTTAGGTCACTATAACTTAATTTTTTAGTTATTGGGAATTCTAAACAATTTTGACATGGTGGATATATTTAAAACATGATTTGAACTAAATACAAAACATAATTTAAATAAATAAAAGTTTTATTGTTTTATATGTTTATATTACTATGATGTTTACCATGTATCATGCTATATAATGTCATGTTGTGAATTAAATAATAGTAACAGTAAGTAACTCCCAGAAGCTTTAAGATGTGATCCATAGTTATAAATATAGTAGCTTTGCCTTCAAATGAGAAAAATATATGTTTTAATATTTTTTCTAGATTTGTATTTTTCTTTTTCCCTTTTTAGTGTATTTTGCGTGTTATTTTAAATATTTTATATGTTTAAATGAGTGCACAATTTCTTACAAGTTGTTTTGAACTTGCTGAATTGGCAACCTTTAGACTAAATACACTGCAAACTCTGTGAATAATAGATGGGATATATCCAGGGAGAGCGAGAGTAGGGATTTGTGTGATTTACATTATTCCCTGGACCCTAATTGTATAAAGTACTTCTACCTATGTCTTACTTTTTGCACAGAGTAACAAATTATCATATGTACCTGCATAGTGTAAAAACCGATTCATGTTAAACCATTACTTTTGATGGCTTTTATTTTAACTTGCTGAACTCCATATAATAGAATACTGTCATTTACTATGTCCTTTAAAATCACTTGCATTGTAAGTTAAGAATTTAGGGACTGATGTAGAGCTGCATGCAAAGGTGAGCTGTAGGTGGACTTGGTGCGCACTGCACATGATCAGGAGCAGAAAACATGCATTGATTGGCAACCCAGAGTCACATGTGTATCATTTGCAATTCTACATGTGGCTGAATGGATGTAACAAGACAGTAATAGAGTGTTGAACAGGATGGGTACGGGATGCCGGCACTTGGGATCCCGGCGGTCAAAATCCCATTTCTGGCATCCCGACAGGGTTAGGATACCGACACCTGCCAGTAGGTATCCTCCCCCTCTCCCTACCCTAACCCTCCCTCCCCATTGCCTGAACCTAACCTCCCCCTCCCTGCACTCTAAACCTAAACCTCCCCCCCTAGTGCCTAACCCGTAGCCATAACCCTAACCCTCCCCCCAACCCCACTACTTACCTTCAGGATATCAGCGGTCGGGACGCCGGCACCAGGATTCTGAGAGGTGTCAGGTTTCCGGCACCGGTATGACTATTTGAACAAGCGGATTCACAGAGGCAGTGCCTAAAGGAGGCACGGCCCTGCATTCTGAGTACCAGGAGGCATAACTACCGTGGCCAGGCTTTTGGGCTAGACCGGCCCATCAGGCCATTGGCCCATCAGGCCATCGACCCTTCTGGCATTTGCTATAAGAGCCAGATGGCCGGTCCGGCCATTCAAGCAACTTTGCACATGGACAAATATACACATATAGTTCTGTGCATGCATTGTGGACACAATTATGGCAACTTGCATGCAACGCTGCATTTGCCAAATGTCCATACATCAGCAATCTGAAAAAAACTATTCAACGATTTTGTGTTTTTTTCCTTGATTTCACAATTCTCCAATCCACAATATGCATACATTACAGATAGTTTTCAGTGATCTGCAGATCAATTTCAGCAAATAACAGATATTACAATTGTGAAAGGGTCATCATTTTATTAGTAAAGGTTGGCAAATCGGTTGATCGTTACCATACACTAGCAATCTACAGCCCCGATTGGTTGGTGAAATCCAACATTTTTAACCACCTGATTTACTGATTCTGATAATTTTTTGGCCGGAATCAGCAATCAGTGAACCCCATACATTGCATACATTACACAATCATCTACAAAACGGGGAACTGCTCCCAATTGATTGCTGATCTATAATTTGTTGAAGCAAGAAGTAATCCAATATTAACGATCTCTTGTCTGATCCACCATTGCAGGACCCTCCCCAGGTATACCAACACATACTGCATGCCCCCATAATGTAGTGGCCCACATGCCCCATATTAATACACCCTCTGCCACAATACCAACCTTGCCCCATATGCCCCCATAATGTAGTGGCCCACATGCCCCATATTAATACACCCTCTGCCACAATACCAACCTTTCCCTATACGCAAACTTCTTCTCTGTTGGCTTCTCAATGCTGGCTCTCTGGATGAAGCTGACGGTAACCTCAGCGTCACACTGGTGGGAACTCTATCCCATCATGTTCACTGTCGATTACAATGCAGCCATATGGATACAGACATATTTCCTTGCTGGCAGCCACAGAACGTTATTAGCATACTGACTGTGTCTGTGTCAGTATGGCCGCATAGCCAGCTGTTCAACCCTTTAAATCTTAGCACCTCTCGTGGTTGCACTGCTCAAACATGCCTTGAGCCGGCCCTGCACCATTGCTTCACTTTCTTGTAAGACATTCTATTGTTAAATGACACTTGCAATGGTCTGCTGTTATAATAAGCTGTATTAGGTAAATGACTTCAGCTCTCAGCATATTCTTCCTGCATTGTATTTGTATGTCCCAGCCTCATAAGCTGTATTAGGTAAATGACTACAGCTCTGAGCAATTAACCTAGAAGTTAAGTAGTTTATCACTGCATACTAGCTATAGCTGATGGTTTTGAATTTATTTTTTTCTGGTTTTGTTTTCTTTTTTAGCTTATAGATATATAGACCCAGATGTTAGCTTAATGGTATGTGCTATTTGTTTAAGTTAATTTATTACTAGCAATATTAGTGGGAGTGTTTTGGGGGTTGTTAGTAATCAGTGGTTTTACATGCCAGGGCTCCTATGTAAGGTTCATTAGTAGGCTGGAAGCCTTTGCTGGAGTGCCCTGTCTCATAAGTGCCCTATTTAAAAGTGCCAATTACATTTTAAATCGATTATTGGCGTTATATCAGCATTATACAGAAGTGAAACAGAAGGAAACCCACCGATCTACAAACAAACAACAACCTAAACATTAATTTGACAAAGTGGGATGAACAATTGTGAGTTCACATTCTCCATACTACAAGATTCTGTGGACTACATAACCAGGACTTTCATTACTAAACTCCCTGTTTGGTGGCTACATAAACCTGGTGCCTCCCTTGCTACTATTTGTGCTGGCTCTGTGCTTTACATATAATCTTAATGCATACTTTACTGTGTTAATGTCAGTTTACCTCTATAATAATTAGGGGTGAGCGGGTTCGGATTTCTGAAATCCGAACCCCCCCTAGCCCCCCCGATCCGAGGCCGATCTGAGTCAGGCTCGACTTTTCCCGCCTGACCCGGATCTGAAATCGAGGCAAAATGTCATCATTCCGCCTTCAGGGTCTCGCAGGTTTAGGATTCTATATAAGGTACCCGCGTCAGCGCCATTTTCTCACTTGGCTGTAGACAGTGAAGAGGGAGGGTGGGAGTTAGGGCTGGCTGGGCAGTGTAGTGCAGTGTAGTGTTGTGCTGTGCTGCTGTTGTCCATAGGGGCTGTGTCCACTCCTCCAAAGTCCATAGGGGCTGGATGTGTTGTGCTGTGCTACTGTTGTCCATAGGGACTGTGTCCACTCCTCCAAAATCCATAGGGGCTGGCTGTGTTGTGCTGTGCTGCTGTTGTCCATAGGGGCTGTGTCCACTCCTCCAAAGTCCATAGGGTCTGGCTGTGTTGTGCTATGCTGCTGTTGTCCATAGGGGCTATGTCCACTCCTCCAAAGTCCATAGGGGCTGGCTGGACTGTGTTGTGCTGCTGTTGTCCATAGGGGCTGTGTCCACTCCAAAGTCCTGTGCAGTGTCCCAGTCCTAAAGGGGTGCTGTAGTGTTGTCCATCAGGGGTGCTCCCCCCAAGTGCAAAAAAAAATAAATATTTTTTCTGTGTTTGTGAATTGTGTGCACAGTAGCCGCATGTGCATCAACAAAGTAGAACCAAGTGTGCGCCTGTGTCATAAGTAAAGGGCCGGCTGGCTCGTCCGTTAAAGGGTGCTGTAACCCCCAAAGTGCACTTCAAATAATATTTTTTTTTTCTGTGTTTGTGAATTGTGTGCGCAGTAGCTGCACGTGCATCAACAAAGTAGCGCCAAGCGTGCGCCTCTGTCATAAGTAAAGGGCCGGCTGGCTTGACCGTTAATAGGTGCTGTAACCCCCAAAGTGCACTCCAAACAAAATAAAAAATTATTTTCTGTGTTTGTGAATTGTGTGCACTGTGGCCGCATGTGCATCAAGAAAGTAGCGCCAAGCATGCGCCTGTGTCATAAGTAAAGGGTCAGCTGGCTCATCTGTTAAAGGGTGGTGTAACCCCCAAAGTGCACTCCAAACAAGATAAAAAATTATTTTCTGTGTTTGTGAATTGTGTGCACTGTGGCTGCACGTGCATCAACAAAGTAGCAGCACCAAGTGTGCGCCTGTGTCCCATAAGTAAAGGGCCGGCTTGTCTGTTAAATGGTGCTGTAAACCCCAAAGTACACTCCAAAAAAAAATATATATTTTTTTTTTTGTGAATTGTGTGCGCAGTAGCCGCACGTGTATCAACAAAGTAGCGCCAAGCGTGCGCCTGTGTCATAAGTGAAGGGCCGGCTGGCTTGACCATTAAAGGGTGCTGTAACCCCCAAAGTGCACTCCAAACAAAATAAATAAAAAAATTTCTGTGTTTGTGAATTGTGTGCACTGTGGCTGCACATGCATCAACAAAGGAGCAGCGCCAAGCGTGCGCCTGTGTTCGTTAAAGGGTGCTGTAACCCTCAAAGTGCACTCCAAAAAAAATAAAAATATATATTTTTTTGTGTTTGTGAATTGTGTGCGCAGTAGCTGCACGTGCATCAACAAAGTAGCACCAAGCGTGCGCCTGTGTCATAAATGAAGGGCCAGCTGGCTTGACCATTAAAGGGTGGTGTAACTCCCAAAGTGCACTCCAAACAAAATAAAAAAATATTTTCTATGTTTGTGAATTGTGTGCACTGTGGCTGCACGTGCATAAACAAAGGAGCAGCGCCAAGCGTGCGCCTGTGTCTCATAAGTAAAGGGCCGGCTGGCTTGTCTGTTAAAGGGTGGTGTAACTCCCAAAGTGCTCTCCAAATAAAATAAAAATATATTTTCTGTGTTTGTGAATTGTGTGCACTGTGGCTGCATGTGCATCCTCAAAGCAGCAGCGCCAAGCGTGCGTCTGTCTGTTAAAGGGTGGTGTAACCCTCAAAGTGCGCTCCACAAAAAATAAAAAATTCTTTTTTTTCTGTCTTTGTGAATTGTGTGCACTGTAGCTGCATGTGCATCAACAAAGGAGCAGCGCCAAGCATGCGCCTGTGTCCCATAAGTAAAGAGCTGGCTGGCTCATTTCTTAAAGGGTGGTGTAACCCACAAAGTGCACTAGTCTCCAGCAAAAATAAAAAAATATTTATTGTGTTTGTGTGTGCCTTAGCCGCACGTATATATCAATATAACATAAATGGAGAACCAAACTTTCTCTGATAAAAATAAAATAGGGAAAGATCAAGAACCACTTCCTCCTAGTGCTGAAGCTGCTGCCACTAGTCATAACATAGACGATAACATGCCATCAACGATGTCTGCCAAGGCCGATGCCCAATGTCATAGTAGAGGGCACATACATTCCCAAAAGACAAAGTTCAGGAAAATTACCTTAAAAAAAACATTTAAATCATCTGAGGAGAAACGTAAACATGCCAATATGCCATTTACGACACGGAGTGGCAAGGAACGGCTAAGGTCTTTCCCTAGGTTCATGAGTAGTGGTTCAGCTTCACATGACGATGGAAGCCCTCCTCCCACTAAAAAAATCAAACGAGTTAAGCTGGCAAAAGCACAGCAAAAATTGTGCATTCTAAGAAGATATCAGAAATCCCCAAGGTTAGTCCAAATGTGGTGGCGGTTGCGATGCCTGACCTTCCCATCACTGGATGGGAAGAGGTGGCTCTTTCCACCATTTGCACGCCCTCTGCAAGTGCTGAAAGGAGCACCCACAGTCCACTTTCACCATTCAGCGGCTGCGTGCTGAAGACTGGAGCACCAGCAAACACTCTAGAACCTGCCCTGCCATCACCTGAAGCAAGTGGTTGTGACGCTGTAGAACTCAACCCTCTATATGCTTCAGAGGATGGAGGAGCAGCAAAAGGCCATTCAAGCCTATACATCCACCTATGACATAGGCAAAGGAGGGGGTATGCACCTGACTCAAGCGCAGTGGAGAATGATTTCCGTGTTGTGCAATGTTCTCCAGCCCTTCGAACTTGCCACACGTGAAGTTAGTTCAGACACTGCCAGCTTGAGTCAGGTCATTCCCCTCATCAGGCTTTTGCAGAAGCAGCTGGAGAAAGTGAAGGAGGAGCTAAGATGGAGCGATGCTGCTCGGCATGTGGGACTTGTTGATGAAGCCCTTCATTTGCTTTGCCAGGATTCCAGGGTGGTCAATCTGTTGAAATCAGACGACTACATTTTGGCCACTGTGCTCGATCCTAGGTTTAAAGCCTATGTGGTGTCTCTCTTTCCGGCTGACACAAGCCTGCAGTAGTGCAAAGACCTGCTGGTGAAAACACTGTCAGCTGAAGCGGTACGTGACATGTCAACAGTTCCTTCATTTTCTCCCGCAACTGGGGATGCCAGGAAAAAACTTAGGTATCCTAAGCACCTAAGCAACCCACTGGCGGTGATGCAGGACAGGCAGGACCAAGTTTGGACATCTGGTCCGGACTGAAGGACCTGGCAACAATTTCTGACATGTCTACTGTCACTGCGTATGATACTGTCACCATTGACAGAATGGTGGAGGATTACATCAGTGACAGCATCCAAGTAGGCATGTCAGACAGTCCGTACTTGTACTGGCAGGAAAAAGGGCAATTTGGAGGCCACTGTACAAACTGGCTCTATTTTACCTGAGTTACCCCCCCTCCAGTGTGTACTCCGAAAGAGTGTTTAGTGCAGCCGGGAACCTTGTCAGCAAAAGGCGTAGGAGGTTGCTTCCACAAAACGTGGAGAAGATGATGTTCATAAAAATGAATTATCAACTCTTCCAGAGAGACCAGCCTCCAGAACGTACAGAGGGACCTGTGGTGGTGGATTCCAGCGGGGATGAATTAATACTCTGTGAGGATGAGGATGTACACAACACTAAAGAGGGTGAGGAATCGGTGGATGAGGAGGATGAGGACGACATCTTGCCTCCGTAGAGCCAGTTTGTGCAGGGACAGATTAATTGCGAGCTTGTTTTGTGGGGGCCCAAACGAACCAATCATTTCAGCCACAGTCGTGTGGCAGACCCTGGCGCTGAAATGATTGGTTTGTTAAAGTGTGCATGTCCTGTTTATACAACATAAGGGTGGGTGGGAGGGCCCAAGGACAATTCCATCTTGCACCTCTTTTTTTTTTCTTTGCATTATGTACTATTTGGGGCCTAGTTTTTCAAACTGCCATCCTGTCTGCCACTGCAGTGTAACTCCGAGATGGGCCACGTGTTTGTGCCGTCCACTCGTATCTCTTAGCATAGTCATCCAGCTACCTCAGTGCAACCTTTTAGACATAAAAACACTATTGTGAGGTGTGAGGTGTTCAGAATAGACTGGAAATGAGTGGAAATTAAGGTTATTGAGGTTAATAATAGCATAGGAGCAGAAAAACCCACAAATTCTGTGATTTTAGCTGTTTTTATGCTTTTTTTTAAAAAAAATACAGATCCAAAACACAAAACCCAGAACCCAAAACACAGAAGGGTGGTTTTGGCAAAACCAATCCAGATCCAAAACATGAAGAAAGATCCAGATCCAAAACCAAAACACAAAACACGAAAAGTGGCTGGTGCACACCCCTAATAATAATGTACTTTTACCTTAGCTCTTTTTCCAAGTCCTATATAATCTAGCTCCAACCACTGTCTATTTTATTATTTAATTTCTGCTCCCACCACATCTCCACTTTTATTATACTCAATAATAAACTTTTGTTGTACAGACACTTTTCCCACACTGTGCTCTTACTTGCATTTCTGGACATCTGCACGCTCTTACATTCTTTCATCATTCCTACTTTCAACTTTTTCTTCCCCTATTTACCTCATCCTTACCATGACCATGTTTTCTTCAACTCCCACCTTCACTCAGTGTCTCTCTAATCTTTTGTTCTGCCCCCTGCTTCCACCTTTATCCTTTCCCCCTTGTCTCCTCCACTTCCTCCTGCCCTTATCTACACTCCTCTGTTTACCTTCTTCCACATCTTCTCCCATTACTCCACTTTCATTCTCTTATACTCAACTGGGGTCCTACTACATTATTGCTAATCCCTCCTCCCACCACCCTCTCCCTATCACTTCACCACACCTCCATCCACATATCATTAATCTTCATCCCTGCCCACTTTCTACTGTCTTCCCTTCTCACCTCCACGCTACAGCAACCCTGATAATCTCATTCAAATCTCTCCAACAAACTTTGTCCCTCTATCCTGTGCCCTCTGGAATGCCAGGTAAGTCTCTAATAAACTGGTCCCAACCCATGAGCTTTTCATCTCCAACTCTCTGAAAATCCGAGCCATTACTGAAACCTGGATTTTACCCTCTGACACCACTTCTCCTGCAGCTATCTCCTCTGGGGGCCTCACCTTTTCCCACACCCCTTGGGGATCGCCATGGTGGTTGTGTTGGGGGTCCTTCTATCCCCCGGTTACTCATACCAACCCATACCCTCTGAACCATCCCTTACATTCTCTTCATTTGAAGTCCATGCTATACACCTCTTTCACCCAGTATACCTCCTAGTAGCTGTCATTTACCGTCCCCCTGGTCCTTCCTCCAAATTCCTTGACAACTTTGCTTCCTGGCTCCCTCACTTTCTCTCCTCAGACCTTCCTTCCATTATTCTAGGTGACTTCAATATTCCAATTGATATCCCCACAGAATCCTCTGCCTCCAAACTCCTCAGCCTCACATCTTCATTTGGTCTCCCCCAATGGACCTCCTCACCCTCCCTTGTAAGTGGCCATTTGCTTGATCTGATCTTCACTAAACGTTGTGATATTTGTGTTTACTCCAATTCCCCATTCCCCCTTTCTGATCATCACCTTCTCTCTTTTAACCTGTCCCTCTCTCCTTCCCCTTCTCTACCTCCAATAGCCACCATCACGAAGCGTAACATTGAAGCTATCAAGACTTCCTTTTCTTCCCTGCTTGACTCGCTTCTATCCCCTATTCTCTCTCTCCTGAACAAGCCACTTCCCTATACAATGCCTCCCTTACTTCGGCTCTGCACTCTGTTGCTTCGGCGATCACTACTCACACTCACAGATCTACTCCTCAATCCTGGCATTCCAAATGCACCAGATACCTGCAAAAGTGTTCAGGAACCGCCGTGCGACAGTGGAGAAGATCACGCTCTAAGACAGATTTTCTCCATTTCAAATTCATGCTCTCATCCTATAGTGCTGCTCTTTCCCTCTCTAAACAGTCATATTTCAAGATCCTCATCTCCTCTCAGTCCTCTAATCCCCAGCGTCCCTTCACCACTTTCAACTCCCTCCTTCGCCCACCACCTCCTCATCTCCCCTCCTTGCTCTCTGCCCTTGACTTTCCTACCTACTTTACATCTAAAATTGATTCCATACATCAGGACGTCATATCGAACCAGTCCCCCAGCTCTCCACCTCCTCCTTTCCCAGATCACTCCTCACCATCAACTTTACCAACTCTAACATCCTTCTCCCCTGTATCTGCTACAGAGAGGTAGTCATGGCCCTCATCTGGCCCTCCCCCTTTATCCTATCCCCTCCTGCCTCCTCCGCTATCTCTCTCCTGCCTGCTCCCATCTTGCCCATCTCATTAACCTCTCCCTCTCATCAGCCACTGTTCCTTCTGCAATCAATCATGCCCTTGTCTCCCCCATTCTTAAAAAATCCTAACCTTCTCTCTAACTACTGACCTATCTCTCTCCTCCCTTTTGCCTCCAAACTCCTTGAGCAGATTGTCAACAACCGCCTTACCGCTTTTCTTTCCTCCCACTCCTTCCTTGACCATTTTTAGTCTGGCTTCCGTTCTCTCCACTCCACTGAAACTGCCCTCACGAAAGTCAGCATCAACCTCCTTGCTGCCAAATCCAATGGCCACTACTCTATACTTATTCTACTTGATCTCTCTGCTGCTTTTGACACTGTGGACCACCCTCTCCTGCTTCACTCCCTTGGTCTACATAACACTGCCCTCCTGGCTATCCTCCTACCTCTCTGACTGATCTTTCTTGGTTTCCTCTCATGACTCCTCTTCCCCTCCACAGCCTCTTACAGTAGGTGTTCCCCAAGGTTATGTTCTTGGACCTCTCCTATTCTCCCTCTATACTTCCTCTCTAGGTGAACTCATCAGCTCTTTTGACCTCCATTATCATCTCTATACTGATGATACTCAAAACTACCTTTTCTCCCCTGATCTCTCCCCCTCTCTTCTGACTCGTATCTTCAACTGTCTCTCTGGTATCTCTTCCTGAATGTCCCAGCAATTTCTTAAGCTTAATATGTCTAAGACAGAGCTGATTGTCTTCCCACCCTCCCACATAACCTCACTTCCCGCAATTTCTTTATCAATTGATGGCATAACTATCTCATCTAGTCCCAAGGTGCACTGTCTTGGAGTTATCGTGGACTCATCCCTCTATTTCAAACCACATATCCAGAACCTTCGCAGTCCTGTCGTTTCCATCTCAAAAATATTTCCAAGATCAGACCCTATCTCACCCAGGATGCTACAAAAACCTTCATACACTCACTGGTCAACTCCAGATTGGATTATTGTAACCTCCTATCTGGCCTCCCCAAATCCCATCTCTCTCCTCTCCAGTCTGTCCTTAATGCTGTTGCATGGCTTACCTTCCTCTCCAAATGCTCTACATTTGCATCCCCTCTCCTACTAGGCCTCCACTGGCTCCCCTTCCTTTTTAGAACCCAATTTAAGGTTCTCATGCTCGCTTACAAAGCCCTCACCCAATCTTCTCTTATATACATCTCTGATCTCATATCCCTTCACTCTCCTCTCTACTCTCCTCGTTCAACTAATGCACGCCGCCTTTCCTGCCAACTGATTACTTCCTCCCACTCCCGCCTCCAAGATTTTGACTGCACTGCTCCCCACCTCTGAAACACTATCCCACTCCCCATCAGTCTCTCCACATTTTTGCAATCCTTCAAGCGGGCTCTCAAGACCCACTACTTCATCAAAGCTTTCCAGCTATCATTCTAACTCCCTGCTACGTGCTCCTTCCTCCCCATCTACCCCATCTGTGTCAAACCTGTTTGTCTTCCCCTCCCTTTTAGAATGCAAGCTCTTACGAACAGGGCCCTCTACCCACTTGTGCTTCTCCCTACTTTAGTTTCATCTACTTTTTACTCACCACTAGGGCACCTAACACTTGGTTGCTTATGCTCTGTTGCTTATCTGGGTGTTATGGTCGCTAATGTAGCAATATATATGATCCATGGTCCTGTATTGTTCTGTAAGTTGCTTGTCAACAATTTGTTTATGTACTTTGTAAGGCGCTGCAGAACACTTGTGGCGCCATATAAATAAATGATAATAATAGTAATAATCCATTTACTTGTCAATCTAGCACCACTGTCAAATGAATGATCCTTTAAAAAAATTAAATTTTTGCATCCTTTCATATGTCTACGTTATGGATCCTCAGAAGTTTCAGGAAGGATACAGTGCTCCATTTGGATTAATAGAGTAATATATTTAAATGACATTGCAAGCATTATATGAAAATTGTTTTTGTTTTACATCCTTAAAAATTGTTTGTCATTTATTTTTATATAGCCTTTAATATTTCACAGAGGTAATGTATTAGTAATAATATTATTTTCTCATTTTTATATGATTTTTCTGATATATGAGAATGCTATATCTCATTAAAAGCTTTTGTTTTTGACCTTTAAGGGTAAATTTACTAAAGGTTGATTTTAATCAATTTTGATCGATTTTAAACTGATCTAAATTAATGTTCTGTTTCAGGGGCTAAATCGCATATTTACTAACAGACAATTTTTTTATATTGATTGCTAAATGTTAGTAAATGTGTGATTTAGCTCCTGAAACATATTGCATTATATATATTTAAAAGCTATCTAATCTACCTTTAGTAAATTTACCCCTAAGGGCATATTTATAATGTTATTTTTACTAAAATAATGTGAAAAACTGGTGTTTTCACACCCTTTTAACATTATTTTAGTATGTAAATGTAAAGGGCAATTGGAGTAGTTTTTGTGAAAAACTAATCCAATGCCTTCAATTCACATTGTTTAGTAAGTAGATCACATTTTCCATACTTGTAATGGGAAATGTGATCTGCCTGATATTTACTACAAATAAATTGTAAAAAAGTACCGGGAAAGCCCTGTGATAATAACACCAAGAGGGCGGAGTCACGGGGGAGTTCGCTGGTAGTGGTAGCTGACAGCGGCGCTTGCACGGACACATACTGTATTTTTTTGTGAAAAATACATTGGCAATTATGCGAAGTGGATTCACAGGGACAGGGCTTTATCGCAAGCACTTTCCATGCATGCAATTTTTGGTACAACCTTGTGATGTATTCAAATATCGCATTGCGACTTTGACCATATCTATCATAGCCAGTCCGCATCTGAGATGCGGATTGTTATAAATATGCCCCTTAGAGACTAAAAACCATTAGATGTTTTGAATAGAGTACATATGATCATAAAATTTAAAATTATTTTTTATTGTCTTGTACTAAGAATCGTACAGCACACAGTGTAAAGATTTTACACTGTGTACTGTATTTCATACACTGAGTAGTATGAAATATATAGATAATTAGAAAATAACATAAAATAGTGATTAATTAAATCAGATTGTTTGAATAATTACGTATTTTTTTGGGAAAATGACTGCAGCCTTTTTTAAGCAACTTTACTAATAAATATCTGCAGATTACAACTATACCTACTAATCCAAATTGTAACAGTAATGATGTGTTACATAACTGGGGAGTGACTTGTACATCATTGTATAAATTATCTTTAATAACTAATAGAATCAAGCTACTCTATCTATCTATCTAAATATATATAATATTAAAATGTTATTACTTGTTTTAAACATGTCTCATTAGAATATGAGAATTGGCCATCTTTTTTCTCTGCAATTTGTCTATAAAAGAGGATTAGCATGCCCCTTGTACATTGTGGTAAAAATGGACATACAGGAAAAATACACACAGTGATCAAAAAATCAGACTTAAAGTTGCATTTGGTTAGTAAGGCTGAGAAAGGAGAGGAGTGACAGTTACTGTACAAGTGAGTAACGGGGTGTACTGTACTAGTAGAATTTAAACTACCCAAGCCTATCATGCATCAAAAAACTCAGTAATGAGATTTCCCCTTATTTTGTGAACCTTGAAACACTTTATAGAATGCTACAGTACTTCAGTAAAATCCCTCACCACTGTTGTTAGCATGAACATTAATGAGTAGTCTCAGAATTTTGAAAGTGGACAATAAATATCTCCAGGAAATGAAATGTTTGTGTATTGCTAATATAACATGACTTGTATACACATCTTGAACTTTGTATGAATATCCTGATATATGTCTGACTTTTTCTAATGACAGTGTAAAATGACATATGGCATACCTATTAATACTAGTAAAACTTTATCAATTAATTTAATTATCCATTGTTAATTAGAGAAACATACAGTAGTTACACATATCTGTATATATGAGAATATTTTAATGCTTTCATCTTTCCAAGTATTGAAATTGTGATCCTAATTTTGGCATAATTTAAAATATTTGAGCATAACTCTATTAACTTTTTCCATAGGTGTCATATGTTAAAGCTATTGATATTTGGATGGCAGTTTGTCTTCTGTTCGTGTTTTCTGCCTTATTGGAATATGCTGCAGTCAATTTTGTATCCAGGCAGCACAAAGAACTTCTAAGATTTCGACGAAGGAGAAAGAAGGATAAGGTATTTTACAATAATTTTATATGGAAACACTTGTATGACATTTTCTCAGAGTTACATGTGGGTGGTTTATATTTCTTGAAACATATATAGATGACATTTTGAACTTTTTCGGAACTTTTTGCAATCTTTTTAGAAAATAATGTCAACATTTAAATGACAACATCTCACTACTGTCTAGCAAAAGTAATAATACTGTAGTGTTTAATTTTATATTTGGCTGTTGGATAGAGATTTTATGATCTGTTCCTATCCAGTTTACTATAGATCAAAGGTGATATTCTATTCAAGTTTCATTATTAAGAATTTATTCAAATATAAGATTCATATTTAAAGTGCAATACAAATGTTTTATTATTAATTCCACAGTCAGGCATAGCATTCAGAGATATAACAAGAGGCGTACAGCAGAGGAAAACATACAGGTCACAAACAATTTAGTAGAAAATTTAAATTATCTATATACCAGTATGTGTCTGGTCTGTCACGAATTATGTCACAAGTGGAGTCAATGATCAGGAAAGTGCAGAGATCTTTTTTACACTTAAAGAATTTAAGAATTGAAAATGGTTTGGGAGTCCTTTAGCCTGACAAGAATTTAAGAACTCCAAAGCAGAGTGCCTAGAAATGAAGATAAAAATTAATTAGCAAAATGTCAGGAACTAGGATTGTACATGGATATCAGAGAGTTAGGGATTCAGGAATACACATTGGTAGCAGGATTACAGGGACTCAGAATTGCACTGGGGTAGTAGCGTGTCACAATTTCAGGATGCCACATGGATAGTATAGAGTGAGGAATTTAAGATTGCACACTGGAACTTGATCAAGTTTTGAAGAAAGAGCATGCTAAGAACAAAGAGCAGTAAAATGTATTTTAATTAAGCCATAATTCTCACCAAACTGAAATGCAAGGATCATGGAAGTATAATATGTGGCGATCTAAAAGTACTTTCCGTGCTTCTTGGACAGTAGGGAGGATACACAAGTACCCCTGCTTCTTATGTGAATAGGATAGCTGGGATAGGAGCCAACACTGGATCAAAAAGGAGTGGCCATATAGGGTAACATTACAACATGGAAGCAAAAATGTTGTACAGCAAAGTTTGGTTGATTCAGAGAAATGTACTCAAGAAAAAAATGGAGAGCGCTAGACAGAGGTGAATAGTTTAATAAGCACTGACAATAAACATAGCATAGTAAAAAACTATCAAATATAAAATAAATATAAAATAAAATTGCAGTATAAATTCATGAATCCCAGAATAAGGTAAAACACCTAAAATCCTCCAAGGAGTAAATCAACATGTGATATAGCAGAAAGCAGCATGCACCAAAAGACTGTTGTAAGCATATGATTAGTTGCAAAGCATCTCATGCATTCCACATTGAGCTTAAAGGAGCATTAGTAAATCAGGCTGTTAGTGGGCAAAAGGCTTGCATGCATAATGTCAATCCAGCTAAAATAGATAATGGCTCAGGGCAGTAATGGCAGTGAGAGCCTCATGTAGAGTTCAGGTAACAGTAGAATCTTACCACCTATATAATTGAAGCTGTTTGCCGGCGTCCCGGCAGAATAGCTAGTTGGCATCTGTCCTGCTTCTCAAGGCTGAATTGCTGTAAACAAACTGCCATCCAGGAAGGGAAGTGCACTGCCTGCTGCCCATTCCACGTCCAAGTGGCACAAGGGAGGCCAGGGACGGAGGTGTGAGTAACAACTCCGTGGATGTATTTCCCGGCAACTGAAGTGTAACAGCGTGTCAGTCTGTGTGCGCACCGGAGCAATGGAAGCGGAGCCAGCTGGAAAGAGTCGTGCAGCCAATTGGATGATGTCTAAGTCCGGGATTCAGAGGAAACACTGACACGTTTCTCGGCCAATAGGAGGGGCTGTTTCATCAGAGGCAGCTAGTGTCTAAAGGACATCTCTATTTATACTGATCAGTAATATGATAAATAGAAACACATAAAATAATTAATCAATTAACTTGTCAGCTCATATTTGTCACTGGGATAGATAAAACATTGAGAGAACTAAGAAACAACAATATATAAATAAGATTCATACTTATTAGAATAAAATGGACACCTAAAAATACAGGATTTAATATAAATTATATGTAATCGCCAATCAATTAGCAGAGAATCATAGTGATTTTATTCTCATATAGGTTGAAAATAGTTGTCATTATCAGACGATCATAGGTATAAAAGCATATCTATAAAAACATGTATAAAAATATATATATACCTACAATAACAGAGACAATTAAATAAAAATTATAAAATAATAACATTAATACCATTAATGATAATATTACCAATAAAAATAGTTATATTATGAGACACTAATACATTATTCATAGGAAAATAGGTATGTGTATGGCAGGATGGACACCACTCTCCCTCCATACTCATCACTAGCTGTATATCATCTAATTCTGGCTGTGATGAGCTGTGTGAGAGAGGGGATTTTGTAGCATAAATAAAACATGTAAAGGGTTCTCTCCTGTAATAGTCTAAATGGAAATTTCAATTACAAATCCAAACAGGTGGATGCAACTGGATATAATATAGCAAAGACGTTAATGATTTCAGTACTATCTGCTGTATGGGTTAAACACAATTAGTCAATTAGAAGTGGCTAGATATAGATAGTGCTGCTGATAGTCATTATCATCATCATTGTGTATCATTATAGAGGCCCCCACAAGACATATGCTTCCTAATTGTGAGGCACTTACTATGTACTCATCCTTTGTTTGCATTCTCCCGCCTATCCCCATTTCACCTCTCCAGGCATAGGGAAACACTTGTCAATAATAGTGGGCTGTATTGCCTGTTCCACCCCCTTGGATAGAGGTTTCCTAGTGAGTATTGCTGCCACTCAAAAATTATATAACAGGGTATTTAAAAGATGAAATGTTAACTCTTTGGATGCAGGTACATAAGTAGTGTTCAAAAATATTCCCAAAGGATAACAGTTAGAGTTGTTCTTGATTGGTAGGATATTGGGCCTGATTCAGAGGTGGGCGCTAATGCTTGTGCAGCTCCTATTTATTTTGGATTCACTGCTGGAAATGCCAGTTTCAGCGTTCCCCTTGTGTACTTGTGAGTGCCAGACATGAAAAGCTCAGAGACGCTGACTTTCATTGTCCGCGGTGAGTGCAAAACTGCTGCTCTCTACCATGGATGCACCATCGCATACACCATGAACACTTATGACACCCTATGACTGGGGCAGTGTCTCCTCCTGAACTTCCTCTAATCATGCCTCTGTAGCTCTGGCACTGTGTTTGAGAATGCAGTCACATTCAGTGACACACCCTTGACACCACCATAACATGCCCATGAGATGGCCTTTTTTTGCATTCACTTCAAGCCGCCTCCAAGTCACTTCCCAGGAATGCCCATGGCTGTCAGCTGCTAGCCCTATTACATACAAGTGACTCTATTTGCAACAGACATTTCTGCATACCCTCAGTGGTATGCATGCACCGTAGGAGTTTCTTGCATGAGCAGTATCAAATAATCACTTAACTGCGCAAACATAGACACTGCATCCATCTCTAAATAAGTACTATTGTGTCCAAAGTGAAAAAGTGACTGATCCAGCAAATGATTTATATCCAAACAATTAATATTTTATTGATATATATTTTTGAGCAAATAATAAAAAGGGGATTTTCCTACAATATACTGTATTTTACATTATCTACTCAAACTTAGATTGTAAAATATACATTGTTAAAACAGATGTTCCCCAAATAGGTCGGTGCGATACATTTGACTGAAGACAATGTGTGCTTCTTAATAAGTTAGACCAGAGGAAATTATTTAGTAGTTCCTAGTTCCACAACATATTTTGCAACTATTTCACCATTAGTCTGGTGTACTTAAAATATGGACACACACAAACCGTAAACTTATATAGATCCCTTAGCGAGTAAGATTTTGTTTGGAAACAAATGTGAAATTTCTTCATGTGCTTGTGGATCCCAAATACATTATTAACATATTGCCAATTAAGATATTGAACTACATAATTTTTTTATTTAAATATATATATTTTAGAATGGTAAAACATTTTTTAATACAATATTTATGCTAATTTCTTATATATATATATATATATATATATATATATATATATATATATTATATGGAATGTTTTGGTGATTTAAAAAAAAAAATTATGGTACAGTGTTTGGGTGCTCAATAAGGGTATCCCACTAGCAAATCATGTCAGCAATAATAAAGAACAAAATACCAAACAACCTAGTACATGGCAGGGTGCTAACTCCCTTCTTGAGCCCCCTGTAAAGTACGCCATATTGAGATGGAGAAACTGCGTCTGCTATAGGGCTGATGTAAGCTTCAGTGGATCGACCAAGGGTGCTTCTACAGATGCACCAAAATGTATTACTGCTGCTGGAAGTGGGCATTTTAGTATGATCAGAATCAGCCATGGCATTAGCGTGAAGATGCAAATATGGCTGCGGCCACGTTTGCTTCCATCTCAGAATGAGCCCCAAGAATCTCAACAATACAAAAGCAATTTAAAGTTAAAATAGTATGTCCATGTGTCTTATCTAATCAAATGTTATCTGTACACCAAACATTTTAATTTAATCTCAGTTGGATTGACTTCAAAAACATAAAAAGCCTGGAGGCTCGCTCTGAGCAATGTCATTTACAGATCATACCATACCAAGTATCCTAAAGAGGAAAACAATAATATGTGATCATGTTCCTTCTGCTAAAGGTTATTTTGGTTATTCCTAGATGAAAAAAGAAAACACCTAGTTTAAACAGTTTAAGTTAGAGATGTGCGGGTTCAGTTTTACTCGGTTTTACTCGGATATGTTCGAATCTCAAATCGGCATCTTATTGGCTATCAGCTATAACATGTTTTGGATAGCCAATAAAATAAATCCAAACTAATCCATCCTACCCCATCCCACACATCCCACAAATCTGCATTAATGCATATGCATTTGCTTACTGTTATGGCCATGGAAAATTCATACAAGATACACTACACCAACCGGCAAAGCACTCACTCTTCATCAGCCCCAAGATATCACAGAACAATATAATTTTCAGATGGGCTTGTCCATGTCCATGTGTGAGAACTACATGCTTACAGGCTTAATCATATATAAAATGTATATTGAGGCATAAATTACTTTATTATTATAATGGAATTTTTCAACTCTTGCTTAGTCCTGACCCCCTGGGCATGCCAGCTCACCAATTTCCGTAATTGGGACTTACTGTAGACCCTTCTAAAAAAAATTATTATTCCTCTACTCACACTATAATAATAGCCAAAAAGATTATATTGGTTCATTTGATTACCAGTTCAACCCACTCCCTCAATGATGTCAAACCGAAGATGCTACAGATTCTCTACTTTGATAGAAGAACCACTCTGCCCAAGACTGATAAAAAAAGTCAATTATTGTCAGAGTCATAATAATGGCCACATCAGTAACCCACCATTTGTGTGTATTAGCTAATATATTCTGCATATGTCAACATTTTACTTTTATAAGCAATGTCCATGTTAAGCATATTGAGTATGTTGAATGTTTATACTTTAAATTAGAGATGTGCACTGGACCATTTTTGATGGATTTGGATTTGGCTGTGATTCACTGTCCGGTTTTGGATTTGGCAAACCACCGTGACTGGTTTTGGATTTGAATTTTTTTAAAAAAGGAAAAAAAAGCTAAAATAACATATTTTGCGCTTTCTTTGTTCCTAGAGTATTATTAACCTCAATAACATTAATTTCCAGTCATTTACAGTCAATGTAGACCACCTCACAGCTCACAATATTGTTTTCACCATTATTGGCCAAAGGCTGCAGTGAGCTGGCTGGTTAATAAGCAACAGAGCAGGGCACCGACACCACAGTTTAAAGCACATCTATGAAACATTGCCACACAGCAGTGGCAGAAATGAAAGGTAGTGCAAGATGGAATTGTCCTTGGGCCCTCCCACCCACCCAGTGGGGTACGGCCAGCAGAGTCACAGTACTTGTATACACAGTGGGCTTTGGCACAAGGAGTCACAGTGCTTGTATACACAGAGGGCTATGGCCCAAGGAGTCACAGCTCTTGTATACACAGAGGGCTATGGCCCAAGGAGTCACAGTGCTTGTATACAATACACAGTGGGATACAGCAAAAAAAAAACATTTTTTTTTACTTTTTGTATACTTTTTTTTTTACACTGGAGCAGATGGGCATGAGTATAGCGTAGAATATAGAATGTAGCATGCCTTGTACACACAGCCACTTGTGAGTCTGGACACAACCACTTTAATCAGCAGAGTATAGCGCAGCATACATCAGCATGCTATGCAGTGTGAGCCACCTATACACAGTCACTTAACAGCACAGCCACTTGTGAGTCTGGAGTGGACACAGGTTACTACAGCCACTTTAATCAGCAGAGTAGCGCAGCATACATCAGCGTGCCCCTACAGTCACTTTACCAGCACAGCCACTCTGGACACAGCCACTTTAACATATGCAGAGTGACATTGCAAAGCAGTGCACCACATGTGATTGAACGCACTTTAAATACCATTTAGCCCACCCCCCTCCGCCTCCTCCCTTAAGCATGGTCCTTTCATCTTCTCATTCTCATTCAATAATGTTTTGTCTTTTATCTCGGACGCTCTTTACCCTCAATGATTGCTGGATTCATATTATCTGAGGACTCTTATTGTTGATGACATTACTAGTATTTCATTACAGTTTAACCATGCCCTGACTCTCTTGGATATTGTACATCATTATTGTGAATATCTGTTCTATGCTTTGTTCATCCTTTTATGTCATACTTTGATTGAGCATTTGATGATCATTGTACTTTTCCATTCATCATAAAACCTAATAAAAACAGATTTAAAAAATATATATATATATATTTTGATCCAAAAAATTTGTATACCTTCTTTGGTTTCTGAGATCAGAGCTGGTCTTTAAATAGTGACCTGTAGTATACACAATTAAAACAGTTACATTTTTATTTTATAACTGACTTCTCTGAAACACAACATTATGATAACAATAAACACTTATGAAAGGACTAGAAATGACATGCAACATAGATACAGCCATGCACGGTACCTGGCACCTTTCGCAACCATGTCTGCTTGGTATGTGATGCCTGTTTTCTCTGTGCAGGAATAAATGGTTATGGCCTGAAAACAGATTGGAAAGATATCCTGCATTTTTCCTTCAGCATAAAACTGTCAAGAAATTGATTTGTATTTAAAAGACTGACATTTCGTCCTTGAAAATAATCAGTAGAGAAATCTTGGCAACATCTTTCCTTATAGAAAGAAAGACCTGATAAGATGTTATCACATGCTCAGACAAAGGAATAAGATATGATATTTACCTTGAGGATGACAATAGCTTTTGCTAAATCACATTAATCCAGTTTCACAAATGAATGTCATTTTTGTTTTCCTGAACAATGATAAAAATAGCATTAGAGAGCAACGCATGTCTTGTTTTGTTTCCCAGATCATACAGTATGCAGACCGATGACTATTTAATATGCACTGAAACATACTAGGGCCATAGATAAATACAACTTGTATTACTATGTCTTGTTCAGCAAATGCAGTTTCAAAACAACAGTTAATAAACAAAAAAAATCTTCCAAAACAGCAATACAGTTCTTTTAGTGGACTTACAGGTCCAGGATTCCTAACACTGGTCATGCCTGGGTCTATACCCTGGGCGCCCTCTTTAAGGGTCTGGTTAAAGCATTACAATAGGCCATCCGTTTGTGGGTGATAGACTGAGGTGGTAATCCAAATACCCTTAACAGTCGGCACAAATATTTAATCAATTTAGTTACAAAAGGGGTACCTTGATCTGTCTGAACCTCTTTTGGTATTCCCAGACAAGTATATAGCATCAATAACTCCTGGGCAATAGTGCTAGATTTCATGTTATGTAGCGGGATGGCCTCCGGGTACCTTGGGGCATAATCTACTACCACTAATATGTATTGATGCCCACAAGCATATTTATTCACCAGCCCTATCAGATCCATACCAATTCTCTCAAAAGGTACAGAAACGACAGGGAGGGGATCCAAGGGTGCCTGAAACCCTGGCCAGGGTGCTGTCTTCTGACACACTGGACATTCCTGACAATACTTTTTTACAGCTGCATGAATACTGGCTCAGAAGAATCTTAACTGAATACACTGGAGAGTTTTCTCCCCCAAATGGCCACCCCGCAGGTGTGTGTGAGCCCCCCTCAACACCATATACTATAGTTTCTGGGGAACCAACAATTGGTCTACTCTCTTAACCTGCAAATTTGTTACATGATATAACAAATCATTTTGCAATGCAAAGTATGGCACACCTTCTGCTGGTAAAGCCGTGATACTCTACCATTTATCTCTACAACATTGTCAAATACATTTATCAAGTTCCCATCATTCTGATGGTCTTGGCCAAAGTCTTGCAAAGGCACTTCCTTGCCAATGGGAACACACTGTGCCTTGGTCTCACTCCCCTCCTGAGGTTCACTGGCCAAGGAGGGTGTTACAATACCAAACTTTGGGCCACAGCAGAGCTTGGTTCCTGGGACACCACCTTCAGAGATCACCCTTTTATCACTATCAGGAGGTGCACTCGAGGGCATTCTTCTACATCCCCATGTACACATATAATCTTTACCGAGGGTAACACCTGATCAGCCCCAGGTGGAACCAGGTTGGAAGAGATGATGGTTAATTTGCCAATATCCTCTAAGGCCAAGACCTCCTTGCCTTTCACTCGCACCATCAAATGAAACAAAGTGATTTGCAGCGGGGAAGTTCCTCCAGCAGCCATGCTGACCACTGGTTGAGTTGTTTTTCCAGCACTGCAGTCCATCGGTTCACCCTGCTTTGGGCTGTCCCAGCACAAATGACCAGGCTTGCCGCAATCAAAACACACAGCTGGAGGTAGGTTGTTGGATTTGACAACTGAGACCTGGGTTTTAGGCTTTGGTACTGGCTGGAACCTCTGCTTGGAATTATTCAACTTCCCAAGAGTCAGGTACCATTCAGTCACCACTGCTAACTCCTAAAACATTTTAGGATCAGCCTGTAGGGCCCACTGTTGCACCACACGGTCTAATACACACACCGCATTGTCCATAGCCACCATCTCTACTATACGCTGAGCAGAGTTTTTATCTGGCTGCAACCATGCCTTACTCAGCCTAGCTAATATGGCCATCTGGACCCTTGGAGGCTCAGACGGGTTCAGCCACCATTTCTGAAACTCCTGAGCTTTGCTAGGTCCAGTCGCTCCAACCCTGCAGAGTATGGCCTTTTTCAAGTGAGGATAGAAGTTTGCCTCAGTCATGTTTAATCAACCCTCTGAGGTTCCCCTGTGAGACAGGGAGCAAGTCTGGCAGCCCACTCCACCTCAGGCCATTTTAAATGTGCAGCAGTATATTCAAAGGTACATGGAAAAGCTTCAGCGTCATCAGGTGGTGTAAGCTTCTGTAACACATCTCGATCATGCCCACCTTTGCTCATTTCAGTTAACTCTGCGTGCAATATCTGAATTTGAGTTTGTTGACCCTGAATCATAGTTTGCTGTCCTTCCACCTGTACTTACTACCCTGCAGCTTATTCAGCAAAACTTTTATTGATACCCCTTAATCGCAATACCTAAATGTCACTATTTAGCTCTACAAGTCGCATAAGAAATAATTGCTTTCCAATCTAATTGTGGTTCCAAAGCACAAAAAGTTATATTATTCAATGAAAAGTTTAATGCGCTGTGATCTAGACAATTAGCGCAAAAAGCAAGTAAATACAATGGTACAAGCCGATAAATACACGTACGCACTGGTCGAGTATGCAGTACTTCAATCCTGAATCTGCCATCACCGTCGCCAAAGGATATGGAGAAATGACTGACTACTGCCCCAGCTCACAAACCTATATTCGGTACAGGTTTCAGAGACGGCAAAGGCACAGAATAACAGATGCTCATTGGTTCTAGCTCAGGTCACTCTGTTCATTGATTAGTTCATATGGTGTCATCAGAGGTATGGATCAGCTTTCCAACAGCTTCTTTGTGTAGGTTTCCCTCTGAAGAACTGGTTTAAACTAGCCAAAAGACACTACATACAGAGGTATACATTCTTTCCCTAATTCCCTATAATCCATAACTTGCGGACGCATGATGTGATCTCCTTGCCAATAGAATTGAAAATCTGCAAATAAAAGGGATTTAGAATGGTACCAAACATGATATGTCTACTAGTTTCTGTACCTTAAATATAATATACATACATTTCACAACATAATTATTAGCTAACAAAACCTCTAATATTAAGCTTAATGTGAGGGAGATAGTTGTGTAATTTCGCTGGTATGCATTGTGCATATTTTTATTTATGTATGTCTTCTGTATAAAGCAAATGTGCGTAGTGCGTGTGTATGCATGTGAATACACATATGAGCGTCTATGTGTGAGCATATAAGTCTATGTATGTGCTTTATGTGAATCAGTGTATGTCTAATATATATATTTAATATTTGGTTTGCCTAAACCAAATTCCATGGTGTAAGGGTGTTCTTCTTAGAGGTGACCAGCAGAGCTTTGAAGTCTGCTAGCTCATCAAAGGTTTTTCTCTGCTTGTTTGAAGTGCAAATATCAGTCCCTATAAACTACAGTAGCAGTGAACAAAAGGCATACAATTGCTATAGATATGCAGGTTTCTGACAATGGCTTTTAACTCTGCATTCAGAACACTTCCTCAGAGCATATCAGTCTCTGTGTTACACTTCAATTGCCACAGACATATTGTATCTGTATGCGGAGCTTCTCAATATATATATATATATATATATATATATATATATGCAAACACACACAGACATACGCATGGAACCTGTTTCTCACACACTTGACTAAACCTTGAGTGATATATATATATATATGCATCTGTGCGCATCGGATTGCGCCAATACAAAGCATGCATCCAATTTGCTCTTTACCAGGCAACAGATGATTGAATCATCAGATAATAATTGCAAATGATCACATACAATTATTTGACTTCGACAGTCCACCCTTTGATAGCAAACAAGACGCTGTCACCCTCTATTCTTAACTTATTCAGTCATGCATAATAATGTATTATTCAATGTTCTAACCGGTGTGACACAAGTCGGTCATTGAACCATTAATAATGCATTTCAAGTGGGTAGAACAACCCTTATATGCACTTGTCAGATCGATACGGGACCATGGGTACGATGTGGGTTCTCATCAAACCTATAAAGGAAGTCTGGGGAGATGAGACTATATTATCTAGGATGTTTACAGGAACATTTCCAATTATTATTATACAAGACTTTGCCTGTTCACATATTATTTTCTGTAGGCACATTCAATGTCAGGGTTGTAATGCAATCCTTCACTATATTAGCGTACGTGTTATGTATGTTGATCATACAGGTGGTAAAAGAGACTAAATTCAATTTGGAGAGAATCATAACAACATAATTTTCACCGTTCTAAAATCAATAAGCCTACAGTTTTTCTAATTATGTTATCTTCACCAAATGATGTTGACATCTGTTCTGGATGATCTGGATCCCGATTCTTCCAATCTGTGTCTCGACCGGTCGTCTTTGCATTCGTGTCGTCATCTACCAGGAATATCGTTTGTCCGCAGCTGGACCTAGTTAGCATCTAAAATAGAAAATTTGAGATATCAGTACTCTTGAATGTCTCCATCTTTCCTACCAATCTGATGTCTTGTCTTCCACCTGATCCATCTGCAGTCTACAGATATCCTGCTGTTGGCTTGATCTGCCTACATGGACAAAAAACAGATCCTTCGAGCGTTAGTGGTTCCCCCCCCCACTGTGATAATTTTGTCCTAAGGTCCTACAATGCATTTTCCTTTCTCACTTTTGATAAAAATCTCCAAATGATTGTCCATAATCTGGGAAATTCTAAATTTCCAACCTTCAAAATACACTTTGACCTGTATTCCGATGTTCCGGGGAACTAGAAAGAAATGTTAGTATACATAATACATGCATGTCAATATGCAACTAATTCTTATATATTCTAACTGTTAATAGATATACCCAGTTCATTTAGCAGTAACAGAAAATTATCCTGTGAAACCTGTTTAAATATAAGACCAATTTTGAAACAGCCTTAAATTTATTTTCTCATTGAAAACCCCTAGTAATTGGAGGCCTTATCTCCTCTGCTGGGAAATGGATGTATATTTCTCCTTCTACTACCCCTCCTCCTAGGACCAGTGAGTGTCCCTCCTGGTCACAAGAGGTAAAACATCAAAATTACAACAGGTGTTTTTGAGAAAAAAACAACTTACATTATGCTGCACATCCATATCTTTATGATCTGTGGCAACCCCTCTGTTCTGGTGAATGAAACCTCCACCCTTTGGTTATCAATAATACCTACATCACAATTTAACTAGGTTTCACATATATATATATATATATATATATATATATATATAGATATCACATTTGTGCCTGCTACCAACAATCACCTGGGATTTCCAAAACACATTCCTTATGAACTGTTACCACTTATAACAGCTTCGATGTCATTTAACACATACATTACTTCATGAGATATACACCTTATGTTTAGCTATTAATCTTTCCAATATCCTACAAACCAGACCTTGTACATCCATTTTCCAATTCCTATGAATTTGGTCAGAGGTTGAAATACTTACTTATTACCACCAGGGGATTTTAGAATCCTTTTCTCCGATACACATTATTGTACTTTACCTGTACACAGTCTTGAGAACAATTGCATATACCGTAAACATTGTTATAAGTATAAAAGTTAAGTCCATTATCACCTGTAATCAGAAAACATAAAGACATCTCCTTGTCCTCTGCAGTAATGACAAACCTAGATTTCCTTATCTCTGCTTTTCATATGATAACTCTACTTCTAAGACATATCTCATGTCCAACGTTCTGGGTATTACACATATCACATTGTTTCCCAATATCTACAATATTACATATAGTGCTATCTTAAAATCATATTTCTTGCAGTCATCTATACTTACCACATGACCTGTTTACCTACAGGGAAACAATTATTTAGACATCCTAACATCTGTGGCATCTTAAATGAAATTATCCATTTTTACCTTTACCTTTATTACAGAACCCGCCAACCTGTGATTCAGTCTTTTCTAATTCCATTCTGCTTTTCTGCTTATCAGTATATATAGAACGACTATTACAGGACTTCTTGCAAACCTGCTATATGATCCAATTAATCATACCCTGCTTAGCATTAAATCACCTGGTTCTAAGCTTCACGTCGATGTTACCTATATACCTGTTACAGGATTGAATAAATGAGTTAAATACAAATACCTCCTTTGGCAAGTTCTTTATTCTATTTACAGAAATCCATATCAGTGTGAGTTATGACTAGTGTACAGGGTCAGACTGGGCCATAGGGGTACAGAAAACCTCCAGTGGTCCCCAATACACCATTCTTACCACATCACTAAATGCATTACCCGTGCAGACAATTATTATAGACATGTCTCTGTAGGAAATAAGAATTAGAATTAAAACAATAGGACATCTTACATAACAACAATAAGTGCTTTCACCGCTACATCTCAGATATTCTTAAGCATCTTATATCTCTTAACATTACTAAATTTTCCCTACAATTTTCTTTTATCTTGCACCACTACAGACCCCAGACATTGGGTCGTCCTCGCTGCACTATATGTGTATAACAATCAAAGCTTCCTATGAGTTAACCCTGTCAGCTTCCACAGGGTCTACACCTGCCCTTATTTCCTTGACAAGACACATCCAATAACCTGATTACCTTAAACAATGTACTATGCATATTTCAGCAAACCTTCAAATCATACTCAGTTATAACTGCAAGGTAATGTGTGGTTTACATGCGATCTAATACACAGATAATACAATATAACACACCATATGTCATACCTGTCATACTCCGAACTGAATTTCTTAACCTAAAATAAATCTATAAACTGCTGTGTTAACAAGGAAATTTTCAGAAAACATACAAACTCCACACAGGATCTTATCATAGCACATACACAGATAAGTACATATAAACTATACACAGAAAACTTTCATATGCGGCACCTACAAACTCCGCACAGAAACCCAATATCATGTGAGTACAAATAAATCATAAACCTCTGTATTGCATGTGTGTGTTCAGTAATGCAACTATATTACACAGATCCCCATTTTCCAAGATTGTGTGTAAACCCACCCCCTTTTTTTATCAGGCATTGAGAACAACAGCAAGTCATAAATACAAATCACAATTCACATTAGTGTTGCATTCTAGCTCCTGTATAAACCATGATTATTCATAACAAACATCTTAAAATTTGCCAATTATAATGTTTCTGACATTCTCAGAACACCCCACATTGGAACAATCCATCAATATATATATATATATATATATATATATATATATATGTATCACATTCTAATATGTAAAAATAATTTTATCATCGCTAAAAATATGAATTTCCAGCTACATTCATTTGCTTCAAATATATAAAAATGAGTCATATCTGCGTTGGCTGCCATTACTTATGAATTCCCCAGTACTTTAAAACAAGCATTGTACATGTGTGACTTTAATGCCCAATTTTCACTGCAGATATGCTGCCGGGTAGCCTATATAATATAGGCAGCACAGACAGGGTTAATACAAGATACCTTTGATTACCATTACCTGCTATGTGTACACACTCAGTAGCTTTCTGCCTCATCAAACACCTACCAAGTCTTTAGGTCCAACACACGGTACCTAGCATAGGCCCCACACACAGTAGTAGCCTATTCACAATACAATCTCACATTTGCTTTCATACACATTTAGTTTTCTGTGCAAAAAATAGACTTTTCGCTAGTATGGCAGTATGATTCAGAGGTTTTAAACAATGTAATCATGCTAGCAATACAACAATACTATCAGAACGATTGTTTGAACACGTGGCAGCAATACAGGAAACACGCATATGCTATTGTGCGACTCACACTCTAGCGCCAAGACAGACAACAAAAGAAATTAAGTTTTCTCTCCCGTCCCCATGTCCTAGTCAGCACTGCTTGAAATCACACAATAACGGATATCGGTTTCACAACACTAGATGGTACAGGTTTTGAACACAGTGCATTCTTTCCTGCGTATGGTGCCTACTTCCACCCTTTGTTGCGAAATCGAGATCCGTATGCTATCATGCAAATTCTTCGTAGTGTGACCCCCAAAATTACGAGCCCCAAACTATTGATACCCCTTAATCGCTATACCTAAATGTCACTATTTAGTGCTACAAGTCGCATAAGAAATAATTGCTTTCCAATCTAATTGTGGTTCCAAAGCACAAAAAGTTATATTATTCAATGAAAAGTATAACACGCTGTGATCTAGACAATTAGCGCAAAAAGCAAGTAAATTCAAAGGTAAAAGCCGATAAATACTCGTGCGCACTGGTCCAGTATGCAGTATTTCAATCCTGAATCTGTGGTCACCGTCACCCAAGGATATGGAGAAATGACTGACTACTGCCCCAGCTCACAAGCCTATATTCGGTACAGGTTTCAGAGACAAAGGCACAGAATAACAGATGCTCATTGGTTATTGCTTCAGGTCACTCCATTCATTGGTTAGTTCATATGGTGTCATCAGAGGTATGGATCAGCTTTCCAACAGCTTCTTTTGTTTAGGTTTCCCTCTGAAGAACTGGTTTAAACTAGCCAAAAGACACTATATACAGAGGTATACATTCTAATCCCTAATTTCCTATAATCCATAACTTGCGGATGCATGATGTGATCTCCTTGCCGATAGAACCGGAGATCTGCAAATAAACAGGGATTTAGAATGGTACCAAGCATGACATGTCTACTAGTTTCTGTACCTTAAATATCATATACATACATTTCACAACATAATTATTAGCTAACAAAACCTCTAATATTAAGCTTAATGTGAGGGAACCTTTTTATAAGTGCGTGCATGTGTGAGTGTGAGATACTTGTGTAAATTCACTGGTATCTGTTGTGCATATTTTTATTTATGTATGTCTTGTGTATAATGCAAATGTGTGTAGTGCATGTGTATGCATGTGAATACACATATGAGTGTCTATGTGTGACATATAAGTCTATGTTTGTGCATTATGTGAATCAGTGTATGTGTAATATATACATTTAATATTTGGTTTGCCTAAACCAAATTCCATGGTGTAAGGGTGTTCTTCTTAGAGGTGACCAGCAGACCTTTGAAGTCTGCTAGCTCATCAAAGGTTTTTCTCTGCTTGTTTGAAGTGCAAATATCAGTTCCTATAAACTACAGTAGCATTGAACAAAAGGCATACAATTGCTATAGATATGCAGGTTTCTGACAATGGCTTTTAACTCTGCATTCAGAACACTTCCTCTGAGCATATCAGTTTCTGTGTTACACTTCAATTGCCACAGACATATTGTATCTGTATGTGGTGCTTCTCAATATATATATATGCAAACACACACAGACATACGCATGGTACCTGTTTCTCACACACTTGACTAAACCTTGAATGTTGTATATATATATATATATATATATATATATATATCTGTGCACATCGGATTGCCAGGCAACAGATGACTAGATCATCAGATAATAATTGCAAACTATCACATCCAATTATTTGACTTTGACACTTTTCAAAAGCTTCTCCATATTACACTGCTTTATCCTTTTATGGACAAACTTAGGAGGATATATAAATTCTCTTTTGCAAACCAGATTCCCAGCAATCTATATCAGCTGGCTTCCCTTAAAACTGCACTACATTCCCTGGGCTCCCAGCCCACACACAGGAATTAAGCAGTTTTATATTGTGCACAATTTGCATATACACGTGGACAGATTATCACTGTGAACAATTGCTGTTTTATGGCTGGCCTGCCACACTCACCTACCCAGCTGCTAGTAATGCATCTCAGACTCACCAAGCTTCTGCACAGCGGGTAGCGTCCTGCAATGCATCTCAATGCCACTGTGGGTGGATCCTGTCACTGTATCTGGGCTCTTGCTGCATAGCAGTATCCAGCAAGATCCCTGTTCAGGTGCCAAATGTGACAAGAATCACATAGACTGGGTAAAATGCAACAGATGTCTATTTTCTCACCTTAGGCAGGAATATAGGACAGTGCAGTGTTCATAGGCAAGATGTGCAGGCTCGTACACATAATCTTCCAAAACATCAATACAGTTCTTTTAGTGGACTCACAGGTCCAGGATCCCTAACACTGCTCACCCCCGGGCATATAACCTGGGCGACTACTTCAACATCAGAATCAGTTTCCCAGTGTCTCTGCAGCTCTTTTACCAGCCTCACACAGGTGTCTGTAATCAGCTGCCTTACCAGACTCAAATTTACACACATAAACTCTGGCCCGGATCTGACAACTGTTTGAGGCAACACCTGTACTGGACCCTTCAGTCCTACTGCTTTTGCTCTGCCATATCTGAGATATGAACATTCCATATTTACTTCATGTGGAAATACGCTGACCCTGTCACTTTACAGGCTGTATTTGAAACTGTAACCCGCTTGAAGGATTGCTCACCTTTAGATATAATAGGGAGCTGAAGCTCACTGTAAGGAACTTTAATTCCTGTTACATATTTTTTTTTTGGGGGGGGGGTTCAGCTTGGACTAATAGTGAATGGATCAATTGTATAAACATGGCCAGAAACAAATTCCATAGTGCAGTCCAACTTGTTTTCCTGCCCCGCTTTTGCCACATTCCCTCAGTTGCAGAGAGCTGTTCTTCTAGCTTGGTAATTTCCCCCATTGTGCTCTCCAACTTCTTTTGAGTCTGTAGAAGATTGCTTTCTATATCTTCAAGTTCAACAAGTCCCAACTCGTTCAGCTATTTCTGATTCTTAAACTTTCATTTTACACTCAAGCTCTTGTTATCAAGCACTCATTTCCACCTAGAGATTGTGAAACTGTTTCTGTGCATTTAATAGACATTTTCCAAGGTTCATTTTCTCTTCTTGCAGCTCCTCAATCACAACTTGTTCATGGTAAAGTTCTTTCTACAAAACTTCACTTTCTTCTGCTTTTTCATGCAGATTTTTCTGTAGAAATTGTTTTACTTCAGCAAGATACCTTGAAGTTATTCTGTGCATAACCAAATTGGACTGGAAAGTCTGCATTTGCTCCTCAAAACTTGCTTGAAGTCAAACAATTCCATGTCTTTTGAATCCCTGTATCTTTCACATTGAGCACGAGTCTGCAACACATGGAGATATCTCTCTTTTCCCCAGAGCATTCATGGAGCTTCTCAGTTAGACAGTTGCTTTCTAGCTCCCACTCTGCAAGTTTTTCTTTTGTGGACACAATTGAGTCTTTTTCTTTCAACACTAGAGCTAAATTTGCCACTTTTCTTTGTGTGCATGCTGCGTCACTGATATCCCTTTTAATGCTTCCACCTCCTCCGAGGTACCTTACACTTTTGGTGTCTTGCTCTCTCTCTTTCTCTCTCTCTGCAAGAAGCACATCATTTCCATACTCTTTTTTTCCTAAAGGTGTTTAGATATAACTGCCAATTTGAGGTCTCTCTTTAAAAGCTTTATTTTCCAATTCACTTTTTTCTTTCTCTTGTCTAAATTATATTTTTAAAATTTGTAATGTTTTTACAGTTTCTCTTCTGCAGACTTTTTATTTAAGTCACTTATTTGCTCCACAAGATACAGAAGTCTTTAGTGCAACACTTTATTCATATGGTCAAATTCTTCCATGCTGACATACTGTAGTGCTCTCCCATTCACTGACCACACACATTGTCAATTTTACTCTGCATTTGCATTTTTAGATGTTTCTTTCTCTTGAAAATCACTTTCCAAAACAGTATCTAGAAAATAATTATCCTCCATCATATCACAGAGGAGTTCAAAATACTTAAAATTACCTCCTTTCTAATTTTTCGGTTCCACGCCACTTGTCAAGGCTTCATGAGAATACAAAAGACTGTGGTTCTGAAAAGTGTGTGTGTGTCCATATTGGCAGGCTAATTAAGTTTAAAGTATGTTTTAGACTTCACAAGCCTGGCAAGTGCCTTTATCTCTACATATATAGTATTATTGTTGGGTTACCGACAGCTCAGTGGAAACTCTAAAGAAGCACCCCAGCAATTACAAGATGTTAGGTGTGAGGGGTGGACCACAGATTCCATGTGTCACTATATATATATATATATATATATATATAGATAGATAGATAGATAGATAGACACATGGGGGGTTACCAACAGGGTGGATACTTACGGATACTGGTGGGTTAAAGGACTCAATCACTCGGGATCTATTACAACTAGGGGATGGAGAAAATGCCTGTGGGTGATCTGTTAATACACTTGGGTGAGAGGTACAATTACAATTGGGACCTTTGGGGAGAGGGTGTGCAGGATACCCCTATGAATATTTTTTTAAACAAAATCTTCAAAAACATTTTCAAAAATACATTCTGAATATAAATAAAACAATTTCCAAGTGTTTTTTGGGGGTGAATGACCAATCAGAACAAGAAGAAGCCACAGAGGACTGGAGGGAAGTATTTGGTTAAAGAGAGAACTACTTAGGCTTACCAAGCCTGCAGCACACATCATAAAGCAACAGACCAGAGTCTTCACCTCCCCAGTGACTTTAACATATGTCACTTTGAGAAGAGGGTGGCTACACATGGAGCCACTGCCTCAGAGGTAGGCAAATTATGTCAGTTTATGTCTGACAGTGATAACGTACAGCTCCAGACAGCCCTTGCAGCTGAGAGCAGAACACTGATTTATCTCAGGGGGCAGAGCCAAGCCCCGGCAGCAGCACTCCTCCAGCACTAAGAAGAGTAAAGCTGGCCACACACTAGACCAACTTACATCCAACCAGCCAACTTGTTAATTGGTTGGAATGAAAATCTTGTAACGGATGGGAGTAACTGTTGATCAGCAATTTGCTCCTAAATGCCATAAAACAGATGAAAATGGTCGTCAGATAAGTTTGTTAAATGTTTGATCTAAACAATTTGTTCAAACACCAGTTTTTGTCGATTTTCTGGTGTTTGGGAGCAAATTGCTGATTGTCATTTGCTTTCATCCTTACCACATTTTCATTCCAACCAATCAACAAGTTGGCTGGTTGGACAGATAATCTTTAGATGTGGGGCCAGCTTAAGACGGTGCAGGGGATTCAGATCTAGGCAATTTAAAGAGGAAAGAAACCAGGTAGTCTGTCAGGGGGAGAGCTCAGCTGTAATCTAAACTGTTCCAGTGAGTATAGCAAGATCTACAATACTTTTATAGGGAACAAGCATTTATGTGTGGGAAAAATTTGTGTGTTTCTGTATATTTGTGCGTATATATATTTCACATATTATGAATAAGGTTGCACTACTGTGTGATATAATTTGAATTGGTACTAATTTGTGGCCACGCTCCATTCCCATAAGGCCACATACCTTTATGTTTGCCACACGACTTTGGCACCCACCATCCCTGTTTAGAATATAAGGGTTGCCAGCCCTTTCTTTGCCTGGGGCATTCGGACCCCTAGAAACACCCTTAATAACTGGTTGCCATTTATCCAGGCTTAATCATTCTTAAAATAACATAAAGACTTTTTAATGCGTTTCTGTTGCAATCAAGTGTAACATTTTAACTCTTATAGGTTTCATATGTTTTTTTGTTACATCTCATTTTACATATATTATAGCAATCGTATCTTTGTTATAATATTTACTTTATAGCCTGAACTAGAGGTGCTGCACATACTCTCATGCAGGTCTTCAGTTCTTTTATCTATAATTCAACCATTTGTCAAGACATGAATAGCAACAACTGTAGAAAATTGTAAACTGTATGCTTTCATTAGAATTTTACAACAGATGCTTCCTAGAAAGGGAACTGCTATGCATTAAAGATATTAAACCATAAGTAATTTATATTTTTATTTCCCTTGGGAAATCATATAGTTTAGATAATTAACACTATTAAAATAAAACAGAAATTCAGAGAATCGGTTCTTTAACATCCAAATTATACTTGTACTTATAGACAGACATAATCATGACACATTTAATGGGATATAAAATCAGGATTGGTACTAGTTAATACAGAAAACATTGTCCCTCTAGCCCAGTGTTTCCCAAATTGAGGGCCTGATTCAGCTTTGGGAATACAGTGAGAAATAGCACTTAACTGTGACCCTGGACAAACCATATTGCAATGCAAGGGGTGTAAATGCATCCAGTTTTTTGCATGTGGGGTAAATACTGGCTGCTTTTGAATGTAGCCCACAAATACTGCACAGCTTAATTATTACTCTACAATTTAGATGTCAGTTTGGTCACGTCCCTCCAAAATCTAAATCTCTCTGCACATTTTAAATCTGCCCACCTGCAAGGCAGCATGGTTTCACCAAGATCATCATTTGAGTGAGATATCTCACTCTGGGGTCTATGGCCCTCATTCAGAGCCGCTCGCTATTTGCGGTTGTTCGTTCTAAAACAAGGGGTGGCTATTCAAATGAACCGTTCGCTAATTGCGGTCTGTTCACGCCTCTAAGTCTGAACGCGCGAGCAAAACTTACGGTTGAAATTTTGAAAAATACGCCCCCTTGCCGCTCGCACCATACGTCATGTCCTCTATTTATTAGCTTAATCGAGTACATTGAACAGCGTATGAACTGCTCGCTATTCTTGTGGCTGGTTTTTTCAACAGCTATTTTGCGAGCAGTTCGGAGTAAAAAAAAAACAAGTGACGTGGTCAATGACGCTGCTGTATTAATTATGCACTCCCTTAAAATGCCCGTTTTGACCTTTAAGCACACCTGCGATCTAATTCCACACCCCCGTTTTCAAGCACCTTCCCCTGTTACCACCCACATACGCCTCCTTCTGTCACTCAAAATAGCAGGCATTCGCTATATAGCGAACAAACGATTTTCGGCCGCACTGACTGGTTCGCGCATGCGTATTAAAATCCGTACGCATGCGCAGATGTGCGAACATCGGTCAGAACGAACGAGCGGCCGCTTACGAGCGGCTCTGAATCAGGGCCTATGTACTAAGCAGCGATAAGTGACAGAGTGAAAAGTGATAAGTCTGTGATAAGGTGCCAGCCAGTCAGCTCCCAACTATCATTTTTCAAACACAGCCTGTGAGATGGCAGTTGGGAGCTGATTGGCTGGCACCTTATCACTGACTTATCACTTTTCACTCTGTCTCTTATCACTGCTTAGTACATAGCCCTCTCTATTTCCAAAGCTGAATCAGGCCCTCATTCCTCAGGGAGCACTAACAGTGCATGATTTCCATTTTTCCCAGTTGGTACACAGATATATTTATTACTGGCTGACACATTTTAAAAGATCCACAGGTGGAGCGATGGTAAATCACTCTTTCTTTGCAGCCTGTTCAGCAAAGATAGCATATGCACCTCCTTTATTCTTGGAGAAAACAGTAGTGAATGGTTTATGCCAGGAGGTGTGACGGCACAGTGATAGTGCTAAAAATACAACTCACAATTGCTACATACTGTAATACAGTACCAGATCAAGCAGTGTTATTAATAACTCATAAAGTGGCATTCCCAAGCAATTTTAAATTAGAACAAGATGCAAAAACAAAATAGCAGTTTTTAAATACTCGTACACACATCAGATACCTTCCTCTTTAAAAGATGACATGGAAATATGCAAAAAAAATGGTACAGTAGTAATACTGTAATAATGGGATCAGATGTAGCACCAACATTACTATAACATTAGCATAAATGGGAAAGATCGAGATTGTTCGTATTTTCACTAAAACTATATTATTATTTCTATTATGTAACTATCTACAGCAATTTATATAATTGATATAAGAGAAAGAGCTGGGAAGCAGGAATGTAGCTCTTGTGCTCCACCAGCAGGGGGAGACTGGCAAGGCCGTGGCAGCTGCCACAATGCCCATCTAACCCCCAAGAAGAGAGAGGTTGGGATGAGACCACCGAGAAAGAGCTGGAAGCCTGTCAGTGTGAGCAGCCCAGTGAAGTTTTCAGCACCCATGAGGGGGAAAGAGATGCAAGTATATGTGTTGGAGAGATGAGGAGAGGAGTTTCCCAGTAGCTTTACTGTTAAGGGACAAGAGGAGTCCCTTATGCATAAAAGCCCCTCGGCAGCCATTAAATGGGGGGTCTCTGTGGTAGCAGTGTGGCTATAGGAGCCATTCCTGTAGGATAGGGATGGGCTGCAGCTGAGAGCGTGATAGCTGCAATGGAAAAGTCTGTATATATATATATTGCTGTCCCATGTGAAGGAGAAGGAGAGCAGAGAGAGGCAGATGGGATGTGAAACACTTTGTATATTGTCTTAGAAGAGACAAAAAGAGTCAGAGTGCAAAATAATTGAAGCTGTGGAACTACAGGCACCAGCCAGCAAAGGGCCAGGGGGACCTGCATGTATGAAGTGGAGAACTCAGGCACCAACCAGCAAATGGCCAGGTAGTCCTGCATGTATGAAGTGGAGAACTACAGGCACCAGTCGGAATATGGCCAGGTGGACCTGCATGTATGAGGTTAGAGAACTACAGGCACCAGCCAGTGTAGGGCCAGGTAGATCTGTATGTGTAAAATTCAAAGCATTCATTGTAACTGTGCTTAAAGACTGTGCTAGTGAAGAAGAGTGTGATGCAATGTAACCATATCCATAAGATTGTCATACACCATCTGACATGCGAAGTGTAAGAGCTGGAGGGAGAGGAGAAGCTGCTTTAACCATATTCATAAGTCATGTGCAGGAGGAGAGAAATAAATTGGTATATTTTTATAAGAGAAGGTCTGGCACCCAAGTTATTGAACAAGAACTGTTGCTGCATATGTCTAAACCTGTAACTATATGTGTGACTGTTATATAGCCTGCATGGCAGGGACCCCCTTCTCAAGTATTGCCCACAGCCTGGAGAGCTAGGCTGAGGCAATAGGAGGTGTATCACTCCAAATGCACTTTTCTCCATACCGGACACTGAAGGGGGGTTACAAAATGATTTGGCAGCACAATGGTGTAATGGTTAGCATTACTGCCTCACAGCACTTAGGTCATGGGTTCGCCTCCCACTACGACCTTAACTGTGTGGAGTTTGTATATTCTCCCTGTTTTTGCGTGGGTTTCCTCCGGGTACTCCATTTTCCTCTCATACTCCAAAAATATACTGGCAGGTTAATTGGCTCCCAACAAAAAAAAAAGAACCCTAATGTGTATGTGCGTGTACATGTGGTAGGGAATATAGATTGTATGCTCCACTGGGGCAGGGACTGATGTGAATAGACAAATATTCTCGGTAAAGTGCTACGGAATATGTGTGCGCTATATAAATAACTGGTAATAATAATAATTAACTTTTCTATACAATATGTAATACATAGTATGCTACTATATTTTACGATTATATTTAGCATGATTGGGTGGTACAAAGAACTCACAGTTCAGGCGCCATTGATTCCATCTTTAGGGTACTGTGTGTGTGGTGTATGTACATGTTTTCTCCATGAAACCAGGTGCTCCATGTACATGGTTTCTCCTCGAAACCAAAAACATACTGTTAGGTTAATTGCTTCGGACAAAATGGACTAGTGCATTTGAGTAGTAGAACATTTAGTGTAAGCTTCAATGGGGGTAGGGCTTGATGTGAATGATTAAAAATTCTACAGTTTGTAAAGTGCTGAGTAATATGGAGGCAGCTTATAAAGTAACATTTAAAATAATAAATGTTTTCTATTTTCGCCACAATTCCCATGTCATTATGTTAAAAAGGAATAAAAAATGAAAAGTACATTTAAAAAAAGTGCTCTGGTAAGCAGAATGGGTGGATGTGCATTCGGTAGTAGTCGTCAGAATTGTGTTCACATTGTACACTAGCCACCACAATTGGTGGTCTGCTTTGTAATAGTATAGTAGTCATCACATCTGGGGTATGCATCATGTACTTGCTTTAAAAATGAGGCCTGCATTGCATACTCACATCAATACACACAATATAAAAACTGCCTCTTTCTCTTCAGTGTTCATGGTCCTGCAATCAGTTATCACTGATTGCAGGTGAAGTGTAAAGTTAAATATGTAACTTTTGTTTAAACATGAAAAAATGCATTAGTACGGAACATTCTGAGGTTGTATTTTCAATTTCACATTTCTAAAGACACATGCAACATTAAATCTATTGTAGAGATATTTTTGGTGCAAAAATGTCTGACATCATCACTATTATCATCATCATCATCAATTTGCATGGCTGAGTTGTTCTTCCATGTCCTTGGTGTATTTGGCTTGTCATGACCTTTATAGCTGCGATTGGTACTACAAGTCTCAGCACATCCAGTTGACAGTGCAGGGACTTGTAGTCTCATCAAAGCTCTATAGGCAGTCAGTGATCTATGACCCTTAGACTTTTTACCTCTCCCTGTAAACTCCAGATCATGTTCTGTGATCCAGACTAAACAGTACTCCCAGGGAAGACCACCACAAAGATTACTATATGAGGCTGCAGCAACCTCCTTCTTTGTTTGCTGCCTGGCTGTTAAATGAGGAAGAAGTTGGACTGTGGTGGGTATCTGACTGTGTGGAACTGCTGGGAAGGGCAGCAGAGCCAAGATGAGGTGCTTCCCCTCACCCACAGGTGAATATTCCTGTCCTGACTCCTTCCTGCATTGCTGGATGCTGGACGGGGTCGGGGCTGGCCTGGAGTTGTGAGGAGTTTTACTGACACACAAGCTCCTCAAATGCCCAAGGTAGGAGCTGCTGTGGATGGCCATGTGCAGCAGCTCCCCCTCGGCCATTTTACTTACTATACAATGAGCAGATCTGGCTGCCTGATCACGGCAGGTGGCAGTTAGCATGAATCAGCCTGGCTGGGGGAAGAGCCAGGGGCTGTGGCAAGTCACTGAGGGGAGCATGGAGCTGCCCCAGCGGGAACTGGTCAATGCTCCCAGTGGCCCAATCTGCCCCTGAATATATGTCATGGGAGAAAAAAAGCTATATATTGAAAAAGCATTCATCAAGAAGTTTAATACCAGGGGATTACTGTATTCTAGTAAAAGTAGGTTAAGCGTTGAAAAATATGTACAATCTTACAATTTCAATTGAAACAGTATATAGCTATATTGAATTAATATATGTATAGTATATGCAAAATTATGTATTTGCATGTTACTTTATTCTCTACAGAAATCAGTACCCTATGAGCATGTGAGTAAAGTATGGATCACTGTATCACAATAGTAAAGAAACAATTGTCTGTGTGAAATAATCCTCGGTGTGTAATACAATACTGACAATCAATAAATGAGAGAACATTGATTAAATACAGAGTAGTTTGTTTTCTCTGCAAAGCAGCAGAGGGCACAAGAGGCTGATTTATGAATTTGAGAACTCTATTTGTAAATGATCAGTTTACAGTGCGTAGATGTGTAACAAGATTTATTTTGTTTACACTTTTACAGTAAAGAAACCTAAAGGCTACTTAGACAAGAGATATTCCTTTATCTTTAGGCAATACTGTACATGGCTTATATTTAAAACCCTAATAAGCTGTTTTTTTTCTTTTAGTTTTCTCAAGCTGCAGTAGCTTTGTATGGAGCAGTGATACATTGTATCTAGTGTCCTTAAAACAGAAGTAGATATTGTAAAGGCAGCACACAACGATCTTAGTAGTTATTAAAGTAAAATGAATTCCAAGGTACCTTTTATTTTTACTTTAGTACTGTATTTGTGCTATTCTAACACATAGAAGCAGTATATGATGATTGTAAGGAGCTTCTTCTTGTGCCTTTGAATGGAGAAACATTGGGCCTGATTCAGTTGTACACTGTTTGCATTGCAATGTGCAAATATGCAAATGATGCAGGAGGCATCTGAAGACAAAAGATGCTCAGTGCCGACATCACAGATCCGAGTGCTGTATCTGAAGATGCAGCATCAGATCACCATCGCGACCATCGGTTGCATCATCGGCCATCTGAGTAAGCCTAAGGCTACTCAGAATGGCCGTCTCATCTCCCTAGCCAAGGCCAGTATATTTGCGTTGGAATATATAATGCTAATTATGCTGCTAGTGATAGCTTCAGCCGCCTTACATCTAAAGCATGTGGAGATGTTATTTTATTGAAGACAAATTACTGTAGCAGCATTTCACTCCTGTGTCACAGATCCTTGGGGACAATATGTTTTTGTTGATAGTGCTATATGCGAAAATAGGTATGGTTTTTTGTCATTTTTACAGTATGCACAGAATGTATATAACAAATTGTTTTTTCCAAAGATTGTTATTATAATTATGTAATTCCTCTGACTCTACCCTGATTGTGGGTGGCGATTTTAAATTAGTCTGCTCCCCTTAAATGGAGAGACTATCTTGGTAAGATAAATCTTCTTCACCCCAATTTTGAATTCTTTAATAATTCACCTGTCATCTTGGCTTAACTGATATTTGGAGAGCATACCACCCTCTAGATCATACAGCAAGTTACCTTCTTATCAGTAGTTCATGGCTTTTACAGTTGCCTACCTACTTATTTTGGGTTATTTACATCCAAAGGGGACAGCTACTGAAATTGAGCCTATATGTAGTTCTGACAGTGCTTTGGCCTGGATGACTGTGACCTTAATGCTAGATAAGGGACAATACCATCAATGATGTTTCCCATCATACATTGCTATTTGCCTAAAATGTAGAAATGTGTTTGAGGTGAATTAGCAAGACTATAAACATAATATTTTAGGTATGGGCAATGTGACCCATTGTTATTTTGGAAGGCATTTTTAAACAGTTCTTGGAGATTAAATAATATGTTAGACAGCAACTTACTGTACTAAAAACTGCAGTATGTTGCTTTTTATTCTTCTGCCCAGAAAGAACTTACAGATACTTTATAAAAGTTACATTCTCTCCAACAGTTGCGCATAAAGCTACCAATCTGGATCAAAACTTTGCTTTTGGCTGTGTTTTATCCCAGTTGGGTTTTTGCTCCACTTATCTAAGGGACAGCTGCTTTCATAAGTATGGCAATAAAACAGGCACCATCTATCTCAACTTTTATGTTGTACCCAACCCTGCAAGATGATTAAATCTGTGCAGAGACCTGATTGTCATTTGTATGTCAAACAAATTTTTATGAGTCGCTATATTCTCAGGGTGATATAGATGAGGTTCAGAAATCCAAATTATGGGATAAAATCCAGTTGACTGCCCAACATTAGTCACAACTGACTGACCCAATTAGTATTGATGAAATGGTTAGAGGGATGAAGGCACTTGAGCTTACTTTAATTCTGCAATTATAAAAGTTCTCCCAACACCAGGTTGTAATCCTGATTTACTGGTCTCCAATATTATAATTCCTCTTCTAAACAATGATTATAAATTACTCAGATTCTAGCAAAAATAATTAATTTGGTTCTCCCTTCAGTGATTCAAGGTGATCAGGTTTCATTTGGGGTAGACATTTGATGGTAAATCTTAGGTAGTTCTCTCTGTAATACAAGCACTGAAGTCTCCTAATACTCCTGGTGCCAATGTCCTATTATCCTTAGATGCTGTCAATCTATTTGATCTCATTACCTGGGATCATTTATATGAATCCATATAAAGCTTTGATGTCCCAGATAACATTATTATTCCTCTGCATACTCTGTACAATGAGCTTGTAACACAGGCTATTGGCAATAGATAGGTATCTGCTACTTTTAAAGTACAGGGGATATGAGCAGGGATGTTCATTATAACTAATTCTATTTGAGTCTGAGCCTGTATATGAAGTGTTATGATGCAGTGGCCACAGCTTTTTTCATGCCAAGTTGCATTGAAGATCCCCCATATTCTCATTTCCCAAGTTCTTAGCTTTTTTAGGGTTAGGGTTAAGTAACTTTGGTCTCTAATCATAAATCCTGTTTATGTAAATGATCCAAATACATATTTTTTTATGGGTTTGGATGATTGTAATTTTTAATAATGAACAGTTAAATTGTGTGATATGTTTGAATGATTGTTCAAAATCTGTTTCCATGCCTAATTTTTTAATTTTTGGCTCTAGTTTTCTAATATTCCCTCTTCATGAATAAGATAGTGAATTAGACAACAGGTACCAGCTGCACAGTACAAGAAAAGGAAACCCCTCTCCAACCAACTCATAGCAATCAAACAGATGTTTTCATTTTCTAGAGACTGTACTAGATAAATGGTACAGTAGCTCAAGTTCACTTTATTAAATTACTGTTTTTTCAATAAATTCAAGGCCAAGTACCTATCAATAACAGACCCCTAGATCGTCATGCTTTCAAATTTGTCAGAACAATTAACTTTGATGTTTTATAATATTGCCCATATAAATGATTAAGTTTTACATTTTTTTTTAATTTAGAAAAATAAAATCTAATCTTATAATGTTTCCTTAAATGTTGCTGTCTCCAAGATCTAAGACAATTATTGAAACCAATTAATGAAAAATAACTGACAAGTTTAAGAAAGTTACCAACCAAATAAAAACTATAATTTTTGGACATTTATGCACAAGTTACAAAGGGACACATCTATACAAGCCCATGTATAGATGTGTCCCTCTGTATTTAGGAGGTAATCAGACTCTCTATGCAGGAAATTCAGCTTCTGCCGCTGGTCAGGAATATCACAGGTGTGTTCATCTGGAAGGAAAGATATCCAGTGAAACCATCTGTGACATCATTGTTGCAATCAGCAACCACCGTAGGACCACGGTGATTATTAGGTCCAATGTTACAGACTCACTGAAAAAGGGTGAGTGTGATTCTTACATCGCCATTTCTTGTTTGCTAATATTTACAGATTTACACTATATATATTTTTTTCTCTCTTTATCGCATGAGGGGAACACCAAGATATCCATAGATCCTTTGGAAGTGCCGGAACCACCCCTTTTTTTCTATTGTCTTTTTTAGGAGCTCTGTTGAAAAGCCTCTGCTGTTCATGGCTAATATCCAATTGGATCTCTTTTTGTATGAAACTCAGCACCAGTTACACATTCCCAAATCACATACAAACCAGCCTGGCAAAGGACAGATGTGCAATGTTTGGAAAAAACAATTGATGTCTTTTATTTTAAGTAGTTTATACAGCAAGATATATGAGAGGTAACAGATGAATAGCTAAAGCAGAGTGCTAATCTTTCATTTTGCAAAAGCTACTACAACAAGATGGCTGAAACCTGTAATGTAACATAGTCCAAGATGGGATCCTACTTTTGCTTTTGTTGTATATTAAAAATGAAATGCACAGTTTAACAAAGTAAGCACTTCAGCAACAGTGAATGCCATTTTGATGCAGAAGTGCTTGGTTTCTTTGGGCCCCACCTTTTGGTTTCTGGCATTGCTTGTTGGATAAGGATTTTAGCCAGTTAATAATGGGTTTTGGCTAACAATCTTATTGTTTTAAGATAGATAGATTACAAATATTGTTATCCATTTTTTAATGATCCTATTCATTATAAATGTGGTTACCATGATATTAAAAGTAACCAAATGGTTCATGTATTTGAATAAATATGAAAATAATATTATTTGAGATACTTACTAGACATGATGCATGGACTCTTGCATAACTAATGCAATCTATGTATAGGTGAGTCTTTTATTATACATAAACTTTAAATAATTAGAATAATTTATTAAACCAAATTGATCGTATTTCAAGAAACTTTTATCTCTGAAAGCAGGTACAGTATTGTATAGCCAAGTGTAGAAATTATGCCAATTCAATCCTAGTAATAAATCTTAATTTTTTGTACCCCAATCTAAATGACTAAACTGTTCAAGTGAAATACAAGCAGTTTGATCAGCATCTGTGCTTTTATTTAGTACCAGCACCTCTCTTTTGGTAAACATTTTAATTCTCATAACTAGTTCTGGCAACAGGAAGAAATGTATTAAATCATTTCAGAAATTAATTTAAAAAGCATCTGAAGACTGGTACAGAGGATGCAAGCAGATATAAATCTTGTATTAATTTTTAACTTTAGGATTTACCTGAATAAGCCAACTTAATAAAGGATGACTTACTCTGTTTTTGCAGGATGATGATGTAAGGGAAAGTCGTTTCAGCTTTACAGCTTATGGCATGGGACCTTGTCTACAAGCTAAAGATGGGGTAACTCCAAAGGGGACAATGAACCCAGCACCTGCAGCACCAAAATCCCATGAAGAGATGAGAAAAGTGTTTATTGACAGAGCAAAAAAGATTGACACAATTTCTCGAGCCGGCTTTCCTCTAACCTTCCTAATATTCAATATATTTTACTGGGTCATCTATAAAATTTTACGACATGAAGACATTCACCAGCAGCAAGACTAATGGACTGAAGGCTGATACGTCACTTGCCGATACAGAAAAGTACGAAAACTTGAGTCAACAGAGTTTAACAATCTGCTTATATCTGTTCCCTAATAAATATGAAACATTTCATATCAAACAGAAAATATCAACACAATTAGATGGTGCAACTACAGCTACATTATACTGCCAACTGTTTTTATGTGTAATAACTCAGAGGTGTCAATGCACAAATCTTAATGTTTTTTTTTAAGTAAAGTTATTTTACTATACACTATTATATACACAAGGACCAAACAGGTTAAACATTGTCTATTTACTGTGACTACAACTTTATTGGCGTACAAAAGTTTTTTTTTAACATTTAAATCTTGTGATAACATTTAACTGCTTATATTTTTGAGTAGTAAATACTATTTTTGAAGTATAATCAATGTCACATTTTGTACAAGAACAGAAAATTCTGTATTTAGGGCACAGTCATAATCAATCTGCCTTAGAATCTTTTTAAAATTAAAAAAACTTTCTAGTGATCAAAAATGCCCAAAAGAGCATTGGCTCCAGTCAAGCCTTCTAACAGCTTCTTCTTAGACTATGAAAATCATTACTGCAACTGTAAAAAGTTACCTCAGTTATGGTATTAGTATTTTTGTTACTAAATTCAGTTTATTTTTTACTTTCTTAAGGTTTTAATAATATCAAATTTAAAATTACATTTAAATTTCAGCTTCTTTAATAATATTATCTAAAATGTTTACTCTTAGTTTTAACAATTGATTATACTGTATACAATGTATTATATAGTTTTTTTTACAAGAATGTAATAAATGTAAATTAAGCATAATGTAGTTTAGAATGTTTGTGTAGCAAATGCAAATATACTATTTAAGAATGAAAAAAAAACAGGATTTCAGATAAAAAGTTATGTATGGGATGTATTATCTGGAAACCCTATCTCCAAAATCGTCCCACACTGCTTCTGCAGAAAACATGAAGTCACAAATGTTATGATAATCAATTTATAGGTTGCATTCTTATAAAATTTTAATGCCGACTCAAAATAGCTGCTTATAAAAATATATTGGTTTCAAAATATGGCATTTTATTGTTTTAACTTGAATAGTTTTTTCAGACTCCAAGCCAACTGTTATAGAGATTAAGTACTAGAAGTGATCAGGGTGATTCTTAAATAACAAATAAAAAAAGATGTTTACAGTTTTGAACTCATGCATCTAGAGTGAAGACTATGTCATCCCTTATCTACTGATGATATAAAGCATAAGCATTTTTCATACATTTACTTAAAAAATTGACAATTGGAACTTGGGGCCTGATTCAGAGCCACTCGTAAGTGTCCGCTCGTTCGCTCCGAGCGATGTTCGCACATCTGCGCATGCGTATGGGTCGCAATGCGCATGCGCCAACCAGTCATTGCGGTCGGAAATCGTGCACTCGCAAAACAGCGAGGGCCTGCTAATTTGAGTGACAGAATGAGGCGTTTGTGGGTGGCAACAGGGGAAGGTGCTTGAAAATGGGGAGTGGAGATCCAAATGCAGGCGTGCCAAACGGTCAAAACGGGCGTTTAATGGGTGTGCATAATTAACAAAGAAGCGTCATCGACCACGTCACTTGGTTGTCTTTTAGCCTGAACTGCTCGCAGTGATTGCGGGAAGTAAAACCTACCACAAGCACTGCAAGCAGTTCAGACGCCTTTTCGATGTACTCGATTAATCTAATAAATAGCGGACATGACGTATGATGCGAACGGCCAGGGGGCGTCTCTACAAAATAGCGAGTGCATGTTTCGATTGCTCGCTCAGACATAGAGGCATCAACAGACCGCAAAGAGTGAGCGCTCAATTTAAATAGCCGGCCCCTTTTTCTGAACGACTGTTCGCAAATAGCGTCCGGCTCTGAATCAGGCCCTTGGTTCCATCTGTGATAACCCAGACTATAGTTACATGCAAGGGGGATGAGTGTAAGGTTTTTATGCAGTAGATGAGGCATTTTTATTACATACTCTTTATTGTATAGTCTCAGTATTTTCCATGCCACCTTTTTTACCTCACTGCAGTCAACTGTTTTATTTTGTTTTTAGAGATTAGGGTAAAATGTATTTATCTCACTACTCAGACATCTTTTCTATTACAGTTTGTATGGCATACCAAAAGTGTGATTATTTTATCATAATTGCAGAGTGTAAATTGTTTGTTATGTCATGTTTTTATTTCTAAATCAAATGTGATAAACTCACAGGATGAAACATATTCTATATATAATAAAATCAATTCCAAAAAGTGGAAACATATTCTGTATTCTCCTTGAAACAGAAGTATTGATATATAGTTTTGACTATATGTGATATTATGATGTGATACATTTATAAATCAATATATTGACATCTCTGGAATTAATCTGTGCATTACAACATGTTTCAATAATCCTATGAAGAAATGTCAGCATTTACTTACATGTCTTCACGGTTATTTCTCTACATATAAGTTGTTGTTTTTTTTGCTAAAAAACAATGTGCAATGTATATAAGGTTTATTTTTATATGGTTATATATGTAAAGGCCTTTATGCACATTGTTACAGGCAAAGTCAATGGAGTTTTTGAAATTATGTCTCACATCCCAAAAAATAGATTATTATGAACAAGTTAGGGTGTGTTCTTTATTTCCTGCTCATTGGTGAGACATTATCTCCACTCACAATCGTTCTACCAAACTCAAACCTTTTAAGTCACAGTACTATCATTTGGTAAAGTATAGTTACATACTTACAATATTTTATAGACAAAAGGGGAATACATTATTTTTCAAAAATTTAACTACACGAATGGTATACAGCAGTCTTAGATTTATTCACTGCCAAACTTTGTTTCAGTTATTTACAATAACTTTTATTATTTACAATATTCTTTTCTGTATATGCTGACCACTTCCTGTCTATGCTGACCACTTCCATTAAAACATTAATCAAAAATATCACTTATATGAGGTCTGATCCTATGTGTCCTCAGTGTTAGTGTTGGACCAAGGATCCTCATGCTGCTTCTTAGGATGGACACACTACTTGTATGGGAAAAAGAAAGAATATTTATATTATAATAAAATATGTTAATTACATATTAGATAAACCACAGTATTACATATCTAGCCCCCAAATTAGGGCTTTAGTATTTTGTTGTTTGGAAATAGGTGGATGATTTCCTACCCATGGAAAAAATATATATTTTGTTAATGAAGAAAATTCTGAAAACTGGACCATTTGGAGGGTAATTTTGACAGAGCTGAGAATCTTTCCAATATGTTATTTTTGCAAGTACAGTAAATGCAATTATTATTTTTCACAACTTATTATCCATGTAATGATTTTGAAAGGGCTTTATTGTAACTTTCCAATATTTTGTAAAATATGGAAAAAATATTTTTAGTTAAGTTACAAGTCAAACTATTATGTGATAATTAATTTAGAGAGTATAGCCAGGGCAATAGACATTAAGTCAAGCCATGTTATTGTGTGGACAGTATACCAAACAGTGATGCTCACTGCAAAAGTTGTATACTACCGCAAAGGGGGATGCGGCTGTTCCATTTTGAGGCTGTAGTTATGCCTTCATGGCATTCCCTTGATCATTTGGGCATCCCCTGGGTATAGCATACCAATATTTATGCTTGAAAAGTAGCAATGTTCACGAGAATGCAGCTTATCAAGTCACTGGGAATCAGTAATATCACTGAGGCTCAAGACACAAAGTGTCCCATACCTTGATGCTATTAGAAGCTCTTTGTGAATATTAGAATAAATATTGATTCAGCCTATTGAATGGCTACCTTTCCAGTGAGATGATAACTAGTTAACTTTAACAATATGTTTACCACAGTGAATGACATAATAATACATTATATGCTAAATATTGGAGAAAAATATGGTATCTATTAATTTTCCACAGACTTCAACAAATGTATTTATTTCTTTGATATAATAGAAACATCGAAGGGAACATTTTCTACTATTTACTTATTGAGACAGCAAACCAGCACTTGAGATCTATATGTACTATTATCTAAAATTGTATTCACTCTCTCTAAAACCTTTTTCCATAACATATGAAAACACAGTAAAGCATGCCAATTACATAAATTAACCAATGACTCTCTATGCATTGTAAATATCATTAAATAACTTAATATTATTAGTGTAGTCATAAGTCTAACAGTAGACTAATGCCAAAAGTATTATAAAATGCTGCTAATATATCACCAAAAATATTAAAATTTGAATTATAGAAAAGGTTAAAATATCTTTTTTGTGAAAATACTACTATTATTTAAATTGCAGTATTGATATTGTTTTTGTGAGATAAATCATTTCAATATTTACAATAGATGTCTTCCTAAAAATAAATTATTTGCCTAAGTAAAAATGTATGTATGTAGATACTCTATTTGAGCAATAAATGTATATTAAACATAATATTATTAAATTCAATCTACCAAAATTGAAAAGTGTTGAATGTACGCTAAAAGATCTTAAGCCAAATTACGTGTTATATATAAAATGTGTTAATTTATATATACTGGATTAAATATTACACTTGCTGTATTGACAGCAGTCTCTGTGTCCAGTTAGACTAAAATACACTAATATACACATACTATATATATATATAGTATATATATATACATGCATATACTGTATGTATTTACACACACAATCTGTATTTTTTACAATTACATAATTAATGTTCAAAAGTCCTAACATTTGATAAATCTAATCTCAAGTGACAGATAACATGTTTATCTGGATTTATTTCATCATATCACAATAAACCAACACAACAAGGCTATAAGTGAAAAAAGTAAGTATATAGAATGATTCAATAGCTTTAATAATCACTGTACCAGGTATGTAGTTAGCATCGCGGTGGTAGGGATGCCAGACCTTCAGAATACTGGCACTGGAATCCCAAGAGTAGTCAGAATCCCAGCTCCGGAATCCCAACCACCGGCAACCTGACAGTAATTATTGGGGTCAGGGTTAGGCACTAGTGGGGTTGGGTTAGGGATAGGCTGTGGGCGGAGGGTTAGGCTGTTGAGGGGAGGGTTAGGGTACTTACCTAGTTGGGTTGGGATTCTGTTGGGATTCTGTTGAGATGCCCCTGTTGGTATTGTTACCACTGGCATCCAGACCACTGGGATCCCATACCCAACCCCTGCACAGTACTTGAGGAAATTTGGCTCACTTTTCATTATAACATTGCTTTAATGCATTCTTGCATAAGGGCCTTTGTTCATCACGACTCTCTTAAGGTTCTGCCACATCATTTCAGTGGGCTTCAAGTGTAAGGTAGCCATTCCCAAACCTTGTTATTTTTTCTTTTTCAGCCAGTTAATTGTAGATCTGCTGTTATGTATAAAATAATTATGTTGCATTATTCAAACCCAACATCATTTGTTGGACAGACAACCTCACATTTCATGTAGGGCTCTTTAGTTGCAATACAGCCTCAAAACAAACCCAAATCATTACTCCTCTCCTTCCAGAATTTATGGCTGACATGAGATTTCTTTGTGCTACTTTTACATAATAGACAAAGTTGCCCTGCCTTTTTCTGATGGTTTCATCATGAACATTGTTCATGTTATCAGAAGCACATATGTATGTATTGAATGTAGCTTTTGGGTTTTCTGGGACTCATCAAAGCATATGTTCTGATCTTAGGTGAATTTGTTAAAACTTTCACTCCTGGGAAGATATGAAACTGTCTTTCATGTTCTCCATTTGTAAATAAGCTCTCTCATTGTGAAATAATGAACTTAAAGTTGTTCGGAATGGCATTGCAACCCTTTCTAGTTTGATAATCAGTATGCATTGCTAATCTGAGATTAGTGCAGGTATCCTCTCCTTAGCATGTTTTAAAACAAACTGGAATGCACGAGACCGACCTGTCAAGTGTTTAATTTTATATACAGTAGGATTGGCAGGAATTCCTAATGATCGCATAATGAAATGCACTTCATTGGCATGACCTGACTCAGGACTTGATTCAGAGATGGACCCTAATGCCAATGCAGATGTGAATTTGTACTCAGTGCTGTGCGAAAATATGCAAATGTCACAGCCACCTGGATTTGTATTGCGAAGCCCACCGGCAACTTTGCAAACCCAAGAGTACAAAGACAGCATCGATGGCAGGTCAGTTGATTATCGGCCTTCTGAATAACCCAGTGGTCACGCAGAATGGCCATGGGAACTGAGATACTGGAGCCATTTTTACTGCATATAGGATCGCAGTTACAGACTGAGACACTCCCCGAATATGTTGCGACATTCCTGTGTTTTTATTGCCACCCTCTGGTGCCGTCCACAAATGGTCCTTGCCTGTCAATCACTTTGTCAATAAATCTTTGCAAATAAATCTTCACTTTAAGTGACATCGGTAATAAAAACCCGATTCATGTGCAGTGTGACTCATTTTCATGTGCAGATTATGATAATCACTCAACTGCTTAAACATCAGCATTGCATCCATCTCTAAATCAGACTCTCAAATTGCTTTTTTATTTATGGCTTTGTTATGTTGCCTTAGTTTAGTGAATTCTATTTTAAATTATGTTACATGAGACTTGATATATTTTCAAAGAGGTACACTTTCTCCATCACACATACATACATACACACTCCCACACACAAACACATATAGTAAAAGTAATAATCTATTATTTATGGGGTACATTTGTATTACAGTCTAATGAAAAAAATAATATAGGGAGAATAAAAATTTAGTTTTTATCATTTAAATGTCTGTGTATGTAAAAAAATAAAACAACATAGGGTGCAATAATTATATTAACAATATATTTTGTTACACTCGCATCTTATTAAACTATTGTTTAAAAAATAGAGAGACCATTTTAAAAAGGAGGAAGGAATATGAGATGTTAAACCTGTTGAATGTGATATGGAGCATTTGCTTCAATTATAGCAAAAAAGAAAAAGAAATAAAAAATAATGTACCATATGCTTGCAATGCTTGAATATTGTTGCACTTCTACATAACATGTTTGTGAGATATGCAAGAAAAACATTGATTATGTTTGTATCTTCATATATGCATAAAACTAGATAGATATATAAGATGGTGTCAGTAAATGTCATTTTTAAAGAAAAGCAAAATATGTGCGTGTGTGTTGTAAAAAATGTGCCATAAGATTTCAACATGTGGAATAAATAATATAAAACAGAAGAAAGGATATATATATATATATATATATATATATTCATATAGTATATATATATATATATATATATATATATATATATTCATACAGTATATATATATATATATATATATATATATATCTTCATCATGGAACATGTACATATGTTTGTTTTTTGTGTTTGCTTATTTTTCTGTGCTAAGAACGTTGCATGCTTTGTATGATGTAATTTTTTCACTTACTGTTAGCCAAAGCTTCGAGAGTTTATGTCTAACCAGTTGTAACTTACTTACGATTGTAAATATTTTAACGTGATAAATAAAGTTTTTCTTTGTTATTAATAGTGTTGTTAAAATGTATTTCAATAACATCACACATAAAATGTGCAATTAACTGAATAAAAATAAAGTATAACAATTTATAAGAATGTAATGCATTATTATAATTATATTAAACACATATGTTAGTAAGAATTGCTTATATCAAGTTAACAGAACAGACAATTTACTTACATTATATGAGATAATAAGAATTGTTTGCATACTGTTAACAGTACAGAGAATAACACCAATTATACAGTACATAAAAGTTAATAAAAATGGTTTAAATCAAGTTATACAGAACACAAAAGTTAGTTTCATGTTAACAGAAAATGACACTAATTATATGAAACAAGAAAAAAAGCCCATATCAAATTTATGTTTATTAAATCTGCTGTAATATCACAGCTTATACTAGAGATGTGCGTGAACCCCAGTGTTTTGATTTTTCCAAAACCTCCCCTCAAGGGTTTGTTTTTGCCAAAACCACCTTTGGTGTTGGAGCTGGATTTCTTTAAAAATTGCTAAAACAGCTAAAATTATGTAATTTGTGCCTGTTTTTGTTCCTACAGTATTATTAACCTCAATAATATTAAGTTCCACTTAATTTCTCCACAGGTCATAATATTATTTTCACTCATACTGCCCAAAGGCTGCAGCAAGCTAACAGGCTAAACTAAGCAACAGAGCAGCAGCAAAAATATGGCAATATAAAAAAAGTATATACTGTAGCACATCTAGGAATCATAGTGGCATGACAGTGGCAGACAGGATGTCATTTTAATATAAACTATACAATGCTATAGAATGTTTTCACTAATCAAGAACTAGTTCAGAGGCCCGAGGCCAGCACTGGTTTATGGAGGTTGTAGTATTGGTAGAAGCCATGTAAATGATTGATTGATTTATTCATTGATTAATTGATTGATTACAGAATATAACTATCAATAAAAATAAATTTGATGCACGGAAGAAACTATTAAAAAACAAGAATTCAAAATCCCAATGAGATTGATTGATTAATTCATTAGTGTTAATAATTTAACTAATAAAAACAACTTGGAGAAAGGTAAAACTTTATTACAAAACAAGCATCCAAAATCCCAATGAAATTGATTGATTGATTGATTACAGTACTAATATACTGTATACATATAAGGGAAAAAAATCTGATACATGGAACAAACTATTAAAAATCAAGCATCCACAATCCTAATGAGATTTTTAAAGTGGAATTTGAATCCAAACTGAAATCACAGGCCTCATGATTAAAGGCAGAGTCAAATTGAATAATTAATTGTATCTCCTGAGAAGCTGCAGGAAATGGGGCCTAAATGCCTGGATGAGAAGCTAGTGATGGATGGAATTGCAAGATACAAACCAACATAAATGCCCCAGTACAGTAAAGTAAACACATACAATCTTGGCAAAGCCCATAATGAAAAGTGGTACACAATGGAATTGTCCTTGGGACCTCCCACCGACCCAGCCTTATGTTGGATATTAAAAAGGACATACACAGTTTAACAAAGTAAACACTTCATTGACAGGGACTGCCATTTTTGTGGCTGAAGTGTTTGGTTTGTTTGTCGCCCCACAAAACAAACTACCAATGAACTTAAGGCAGCTAACATTCATCATCATCATCATCAGTGTTAATATCATCATCATCATCATCACACAATCTAAGCTCATCACCACTGGAATCCACAATTACAGAAGTCTCTAGTTTCTTGTAATTGGTAGCAAAGGTCTTCCTCATAGAATTTGTAGTTCATTTTTATTAACATCAGTTTTTCCACATTGTTAGGAAATAGCCTCCTATATCAATCGCTCACAGGGTTCCCGACTGTGCTAAATACTCTTTCTGAGTACACATTGGAGGGTGTGCAGCTTAAATAAAGCAAAGCTAGTTTGTACAAGAGGCTTGACATTCTCTTTTTTTCTCCCAGTATTCAAAGGAACTGTGTGACATGCTAATTTGTTCATTATCATTAATATAACCCTCCACCATTCTATTGATGATTACTGTATCAGAGTTATGGCAGAGTTGTCACTAATTTTGGGCAATTATTTTAAGCCTGACCAGATGTCATATTAGGGTTTCACTCTGGTGCACTGAGTTGACTCTTCATCATCACCAATGAGTCTCTTGGAAAATTAAATTTTTTTTCCTGGCAAAGGCATGGCCACATGGGGTCTGCACTACATCCAATCCCTACCATCAGTTTGAAACAACTGGAATCATGACTCATTGGACCATGTAATATGATGCCAGTCCTCCAGGGTCCAATTAGCAATATGAGAAGCCCAGGTGAGGCGCTGTGTCCAGTGTTGTCATGTTAACAGGGGCACTCTGGTGGGTTTTCTGCTCCCATATCCTATGGAAGCTAAAGAATGCTGCACTGATCTGCTGGATATACACCTGGTACCTTCTGCATTGAATGTGGATGTGATTGGCACTTGTCTGTTATCACAGGCAATTCTGGGCAGATGCCACTAGTCACGATCATTGTGCACCCGTGGTCGGCCACTCTACTGTTCACGATGGGTGGTAATGCCTTCCATGAGGTATTCCCAGTACATTTATGACACCGTATATCGAGGAATGTTCAACTTTAGCAATGGAAAGTCCCATTCGTTGGGCCCACACTATCATGCTTAATTCTAACTCAATAATTCACATCACCTTGCCATGAGCAGTCTTGCTAGTGTTTAAACTGACCCATGAGATCCAGATTACAACTGATAAAGGTCTGGGCATTTCCAAGATGACACAGTACAGTAACGCCTTCTACCAGAACCCATACCTATTGCTATTCCAGCTACTACTTAAAAACTATTTGCACTCCTACCTATTCCTACTAGTAGTAATGGCACACTTATGGTGCCCTGATGTCATGCTAGTGGCTTTTTTTCTTAACACAGTGCTCCAGTCCACAGTTCCAAACCCTCTCCCTCCACTCTACTGTGTGAAATGCCACTTGATCATGAGGGAGGGACTTTTATATGCAATCCAAAAATACACAAGATGTGACGTCAGAAAGTTGAACTTTTGCCTAATTTTGGGATCCAGATTTGGCGGGAAAATCCGAGCCAGGACTCGGAATCAGTGGGATTCCCTAATCTCATGGTGTAGGTGGCGGATAAGGACTGGACACCAAACAATCAAGCTTTCAACTGCCAGGATGCAACTGTCCCTCCCCCCCCTAAAGTCCCCTTCTGAGGCAAGTAAGTTTGTTAACAAGCCCAAGGCAGGAGGAGTAGAGGAGAGGAGAGAAGGACGACTGGTACACAGAAGAATCACACTCTCACATCAAAGAGACGGGAAACCGGTGACCAGAAAACCCAAACCAGAGAAGCCAAGGGCATGGACTTTGAAGAAAGAGAGTTAACAAAGGTAAGTTTTACTATAACTCTCATTTTCTTCTTCAGGGTCCATAGGAATCCACAGGGATACCATGGGGATATCCCATAGCAGAATTCAAGGGTGGAGATGCTCCTGAGCTGAGAGGAGTATTCTGTGTCTAAATGATGCATCCTAATTTCTGGTGTGTTCGGTTTATAGTGAAACCGAACCACTCATCTCTAGTTTATACTGTACATTACTAATTTGATGATATTCTTAGCAAACCTATTTAAATCTCACTTTGAAAAAGGCAGAGGAGTGTGAGGGGGAGGTTAATTGGTAAATTGCCATCTCCACTACATCCCCCCCAACTTCCCTTTGCAGTTAAAAAGAACCACAGAGTCCCAATAGAAATTGTTGTTAAGGTGATAGCAAAGCTTTCAAATGTAAAAATAAATGCGAATTACAACTAGAAAACAGCAATTGCCCATACATTTATTTACAGCAAACATAACATGTTAATGGTACTACATTAGTTAGTAGTAATTATTTATCAGCACTTCCTTCCATTAAAATTTCCTCACTTTAATTCTGTAGGTAGGTAGTTCCCCTGCTTCTAAATCAATCAAATTCTACCAAAATTCTAAATTTTAATTAATTTTTCTATCCAAAGAAGCCAACTTTTTAAAATGATTAGTGGTGCTCACACTAAACACCTCCACCCCATACAGTGTCAGACTAGGCTAACAGGGGTACCATCTCAGCATGATGCATTTCCACCTTTGTCTTGTGTGATGGAGGTCCGGCTAGGTAAAAGTGTTGGCTGATACAGGGAAATGATTCTTATAAAAGGTTACCGATGGTCTTGCAGTGTAAGTGTTCCATGTAAAATATGTTTCACCAAAAAGTTAATAGCAGTGAAGCATCACAATGCTTTAGGATCCTTGTGCTGGTACCTACGGTGGGATAATCCGACACTGCACCCCATATATACCTGAAAAATACCCTGCATAAATATGTTCAGTGGCTGCAGCTGCTCCAATATTGGGGTGATCTAACAACAGCAACCAGGGCTGCACTGGGACTAAAAATCTTCCCTGGCATTTAAAGCGCAAAGGCACACCTGCTGTGCACTCCATGTATGATATTGTTGCATGCTGATGGAGCACAAACATATGTATCATGCTTTGCCTTGTGCCCACATCGTTCATTTATTTTGTTGTGCAAAGCATCATATTATCTTGATGTGGTTGGAACTATACATGTGAGGCTCCATCTGTTACTTACAGCTAATTGAATCAAACCCAATGTGTTATAGTTACAAATTTGGCACCTGGTACAGGAACGACAAATTTAAATACTTAAGTTATTTCTTGCATTGTTACAGGTTTGGGGTGTTGGAAATCTGTGTAAAATGTGGTGTTCTAGCAGAGTTGTGTACACACCAGTGGATATATAAAGAAACCAGGCAACTAGTCAAGTGGAACTTAACAAGATGTGTGGTTCATTGTGTACAGCCATAAGCACTGTTACACTTATTTTGTCCAAGAGATGAAGCAGAGCGGGGTTAGGCAACTCACCAGCTGGTCACTGTCTCATGTACTGTGGAAATGGTGCAGACACTGGAACAGCCATAATAAGTGCTTACTGTTCTCAGGAGCTAAGTGGAGGACAGACGTCCTCCACTTTTATTGATCATACGCAGTGAAGCTAGATGGTGCCGCACATGCATAGCTGGGTATCAGCAGCCATCTTAGTAAGGGAACAGAAGTGTCACTTGAGGAGCCATATTATTGGAGACTGGGTTGACCTCCTTAACTGGAACTTTTGGAAAGTCCATTCCACTCATGAAATAGGCCTTAGCAACAGTGGCTTGACTTATAACTTTTGAATTGCTGTCACTGTTATGAATCTTGATGCTTTTACATTCTTGACATCTAACTTATGATTTTTTCCCTCTTCTTTAGACTTCCATTCACATAAAATCAGTATTTGACTTTGGCCTTTGAACTACCCGAGGTACACTAAATGCAATGTTTGCAAATTCCTAATCATATCTAGTGGGTCATTTGTCAATATTTGTTCTAGTAGATGATATTTGTTGTGGTTGAACTTCCATGTTGGTAGACACTGGTTCAGATTCCTCTCCATCTGCTGGTATGTCCAATGACATATTCTTGCTTTGCATGTCAAAGTTCAGCTTCTCTTTCACTTGTTTTTTCTCTTTAAATAAAACTTCTGTTGAGTTTTCTTGTACTTGGATTCCATAATCTGCAACCCTTTCTTTCATGTCAACCCTTTCTTTCATGGCAATAGATAAGCTTTATGCACTTTATTGATATATAATCTGACATGCATCTTATCTACTTTGGTACTGTATATGGACATAAGCAATACTGTACTTCCAAATGTTCACAAGTGGTTCACACTTGGCTTTCTTCTTGACCAGACCTCAATTGGTGTTATGTCTTTCAGGGCAACTGTTGAAGAATGATTCTTAACGTAAACTGCTGTGTACACGGCTTCCACTCAAAATGTTTCTCTAGTTTTGTATTCTTTCACAAGCATTTTTCTTTTTCCACTAGTATGCAACTTTCTTGTTAATTAACACCATTTTGATCAGGACTATAAGCAATTGTCAAAAGAATTGTTTCACCTCTTTGTTAAGATTTTCACCACCATTTCACTATCTCTACAATTCTTTTGTAGTCTGCAAATTTCTACTTCAGATTTCTCTATTATGAAATATACATCTGTTTACTTCTTGTGAAGTCATCTACAAATGTTACAAAGTATCTGTATCCACTAAAAGACTTTACCTCCATTGGTCCACACACATCTGAATGCACTATTTCAAGTGGTTCCATAGCTCTGTTTGTTGATGTTGGAAACAGCTGACAACTTTGTTTCCCAAATAATCAGTTTTACACATAAGGGTTTCTGTGTGTTAGTCACTAACATTCCTGTGACCATCCAGACCAGCAGCTTTTGGACACTGTCATTTCCAAGATGACCAAATATTCTATGACAGAGTTCCAATAACTGTGACTCACTTGTCATCATTGTATAGCAGTGCTATGTATCAAGGACATTCAATTGCTGATGTCTTGTGCCTGGAGCAGTATTTGTCCCTCTTCTGTTTTTTGCAATGCACTTTCCTTATGTGAATTGAATGCTGTGGCCACTTTGCCCTAGGCACACTAATGGAAATTAGATTTGTTCCCAACTCTGGCACATTAAATATATTTCAGATTTCTGTGTCTTTTATTCTCGGTCCAATCCTCAAAAGAGCTTTAATTGTCCTAAATTCTATCGATTTCAATGTTTGTTTGCCAATTCCCTTGATTGTGATAGGATCACACTCACTTATCTTAGTGAACCAATCCTTGTTGCAGCTGAAATGTCTTGTTGCACCAGAATTGATACACTAAGAATTTTTTCTGTGGTTATCTGCGACACTTAGTGCTGACTGATCTCTGTCATCACATTTCTGGCTCAGTACAGGATTCATTTTTCTCTGCTTACAGTAATCATAGAAATTGAACTTAAATTTTCTGGATTTTTTATTTTTTTGCTTGCAATGCAGTCATCTTAGTATTAGTTTCAGAAGATGCACTTTCCTGAAACTTTGCTCTCACTGTGTCTTTTGTCAACTTCGCAGTATTTGCTTCTGACGCCACTAACAAGAAGTCAAACTCTGGTGGTAAATTCTGAAGCATGGTCATTGCTATTTCTTCATCGTCTATTTCTGTACCAACAGACATAAACTGCTGAGAAATTTATCAGCAGACACTGGAACAGCAGTAATAAATGGTTACTGGTCTTAGGAGCTAAGAGAAGAACAGCCATCCTCCACTGTATCGCTCATACATACTGTAGTGAAGCAAGATGGTGACGTGCATGCATGGCTGGGTAAGTGAACAGAAGTGTCCCTTGAGGAGCCATGTTGTTGGAGACTGCACAGTAGCGTAGTCCATTCCTTTTTGATGCAGACATATTTTTACTGTACACAGTTTGTGGAACTGCATGTATCATGATATACAAAGAAAAATGGTAGTTGCTCAGATCAGCTTAATTGCATAACACAGGTGCTTGTAAAGGGCGGGGTTTACTCTGAACACAGAAAAAAAAGAGAGATTTGCCCTCCAGCACACTGCAGCAAAAACAATACTTAAATCCTACATAATAATAGAGATTTTAGAGGTATTGGTTACACATATTTGCAAATATATGAATAAGCGCCAGGCCAATCATCAAGGCTCCTCTATACTGGCATCCCTAATATTAGGGGCTCACGGCCGAGAAGCAAGGCACCCCAAAAAAATTCCAACCAAGGGCCATCCCCAGGGCATCACACAAAAAAGGGAAAAAGGTGATAGTGAAGTATGTAGGAAAGATGTGTAAAGATGAATCAATAAGTGTTAATGAAATGATAAAGAATTAAAATGACATATATAATGTACAAACAAATAGAGAAGTGATAAAAGTATTCTATGTGAATTAAGTGGTGATGCCATGAGAAAGGCCCAGTCAGAACCCCCCCGGGGGCCCCATTCCCAAACGCTCACCCCGAAATAATTATTGCTACATAATGGTAGCGCACCCACTCTGGGTCATATAATTACAATTGATGTACTGCATGATAACAGTACATATGTAAGCTGAGAGCCAACTTACCTTGGAGGTACCCCAAAAAACCTCCACATGGCACTATAAGCATCAGCACCTCCTCCTAATGCTGACTGCCTTCATGCCTCTCCAAATTTACAAAGAAAAATGGTAGTTGCTCAGATCAGCTTAATTGCAAAACACAGGTGCTTGTAAAGGGCGGGGTTTACTCTGAACACAGAAAAAAAAAAAAAAAAAAGAGAGATTTGCCCTCCAGCACACTGCAGCAAAAACAATACTTAAATCCTACATAATAATAGAGATTTAGAGGTATTGGTTACACATATTTGCAAATATATGAATAAGCGCCAGGCCAATCGTCAAGGCTCCTCTATACTGGCGTCCCTAATATTAGGGGCTCACGTCCGAGAAGCAAGGCACCCCAAAAAAATTCCAACCAAGGGCCAACCCCAGGGCATCACACGAAAAAGGGAAAAAGGTGATAGTGAAGTATGTAGGAAAGATGTGTAAAGATAAATCAATAAGTGTTAATGAAATGATAAAGAATTAAAATGATATATAATGTACAAACAAATAGAGAAGTGATAAAAGTATTCTATGTGAATTAAGTGGTGATGCCATGAGAAAGGCCCAGTCAGAACCCCCCCGGGGGCCCCATTCCCAAACGCTCACCCCAAAATAATTATTGATACATAATGGTAGCGCAACCCACTCTGGGTCATATAATTACAATTGATGTACTGCATGATAACAGTACATATGTAAACTGAGAGCTAACTTACCTTGGAGGTACCCCAAAAAACCTCCACATGGCACTATAAGCATCAGCACCTCCTCCTAATGCTGACTGCCTTCATGCCTCTCCAAATTTACAAAGAAAAATGGTAGTTGCTCAGATCAGCTTAATTGCAAAACACAGGTGCTTGTATCATGATATATTTGTAATTTAAAAAGACCCTTGTGCAGCCAGAATTTATGTGCAGTATATGATCAGGTCAGAAAATTATACGGAAATCTTTGCAGTCTATCCAAACAGGAAGTGTATGCATTTCCCTTAATCACATATGTGCTACAGCCATAAGTGATTATTTGCTAAGAGACATTTTTTAAACAATGCTAACAATTTTACAATGATCTCTGTTGAGTGATATTTGATGTTGTTGAAAGTACCCTCTGTTTCCTTCCTATGAAAGTATATTCAAAGCTATTCTTTGCCATTACCGGACAGCAGGAACATAACACTACATTGGGCCCTATAGGAAAATTTGACGGGGGGAGGGGGTCTCCTGCAGCCTTGCTCTGTCTTAGCTTTATTACACTCATAGTATGCTGACAGTATAGTGAATGCAGGCAAAGTAGCATGGAGTATGGGCCCCAACTCATATCTGAGCTCCGTAGCTGCTGTAGCCCCTATAACATTGACAGTTCCCCCAATGATTGAAATATAGGAAGACTTGTTGCTGATTTGTTCCTACCTATGCACTCCCACACAAAAATCACATTGACTAACCAGATAATGAGTTATCAGAAATAGTTTGAGTTTACTAAAAAAAAAATTCTACTGCCAATGGCCTGTTTTTGTATGATATACATCTCAGGTATTCAAACAATTCACCTATTCATCTTGTAAAAGAAAGATATATTGCTCCCGCACTCAGATATGTTTTTTTATTTGGGAGCTGCTGAGGTAATGGAGATGCCCTATTATCTCCTCAAAATAGGAATATTAAAGACTAGTTATACCAAAGTGCTGCACCATAGAGTGTATATGTAGTCTATAATCAAAAGAAATTAAAAAAATGGTCCCTGTAATGTTGGTGCAAATGATTGTAACTAGTCAAAAACTTAGGTATGTCAGATCCCAATGTTCAAATAAACAGTTGTATATATAAAAATCTTTACTTGCAAAACAATACAATAATATCTTCATCAATCATGAAGTAATATATACTATAAACAAATCATATGAAAAATGCAAAAAACCACTTGGGGGAGTGTAGTTATGAGGTAGTCTATGTCTACTATGGAGCTGAAGTAGACAATTCTCATAAGAGGTGCACATGGGTGTTGCTTGAGCTATTGTTACTTTCACATAAAGAAACCATCTGGGTCTCTCTTACAGATATGTCAAATTAAACTGAAGGCTCATTGAAACTTGATGCGGAATGTTAAGGCTTATTGCAGTGTCATGCTAATATGAATATTGGTTCCAAAATAAACTCTCTGTCTCTGTGGAACTGCTGCATCCCACTGGCCAAATTTATTGCTGTTTAATATAGATGACCGGGTAGGTCTTCCCAGGGAATGAAGTACAGCAGTGTTCCTGACTGGCGGGGATTGCTCTAAGACTAGACTGTCTCCCTCCAGGTGCCAATGCCTGCAAATTGCCTGACAAACCGGTGTTCACCTGCGATACACACTGGAGTGAATTGTCGCTGTCTGGGGAGGGGTGTAATGGTGTAGACTCCAAAGGGAATTGATAGCCATACTCCCCTCTCTCCTTGTAGAGACTTACCTCCCTTGTCCTGTCTGGTTGCTGCTCCTTCCCCTTGCCAACTCTCTGTCTCATGGCACATCTGTGTTCCTCTGTGGTGCTTGCTTCTGCTGTGCACTTCCGGTTGCGGCAGAAGTGTGTAGTCCAAAGTGCTGAATGGCAGCAGATGTTTGTTTTGCTGGTTTCCCTAGCCTTCAGACAGTAATGTGTGTTCAGTCTCCTGTGTCCTTCAACGTGTTTTGGCTATTAAGCCTTTTTCAAGGAGTGGTTAGATAGTAGTTTCCTTATTTATATTTATACCACACTTCCCTTTCCTATTGGTTGATTGGGGAAGGGGGGGTGGTCAGCAGATGTGTGGTAAAGGAGAAAAAAGGGGGTGTGTATTCACGCCTTATCAATCCCCTACTGATATATTGCTTCATTTGAGATATTTTTAATAAATGAACATTATGTGTTTATTCAGTTTACGTAGGTACATCACTGCAATGGGATGGATATACGTCAATATAACCAAATAAATGTACCAACATGGAACAGAAATATTGGATAATAGTAATGATAGTACTTGCAAAAAACAAAAAAAGAATAAAAAAATATATATAAGTGAATACAAAATTATTATTAAAGTAAACATAATAAACAACAATAATCCTAATAGAGGAAAATGATACTGGAAATAAAACAATGAAAATGAAAACAGATATAAGTAAAAAAAAAAGAAAAGTAAATTGAAAATAAAAATAAATCTAATTATAAGAATAAAAATAAAAATAAATGAAACTAAAAATAAATCGAGATAAGTATAAAAATAGAATCATTGATGATATTATAAAAAAGGGGGAATCAGGGGTAGTGGCTCGGATGGAACTATATAACTCGTGAATCCATTATTGTTCTTTGTTAACATGTCTCATCACTAATATGGTCTCATAATCTGAATCAATCAGTCCATGGACTGTTGGGTCCCCTCACATCATTGAAACCAGTCTGTCTCCAGACATAAATTATTTATTAAGTAGACTCGCAATATTGAAGTCAATGTTAAGTCCTCTGGGTTCCAGTGTTTGTAGATTATAGATCCACTCAATCTCTCTTTTATTTATTTTCAGTAGAAAATCACCCCCTCTCCAGTTATGTACAGGTTTGTCGATCGCTATGAAATCCAAACCTGTGGGGTCAGAGTTGTGGTGTTATCTAAAATGTTGTGAGACACTGTGGTTTTTGTACCCTATCCTGATGTTCCCTAAATGAGGGGTTTGATTGTTCTACCAATGTATTAAAAGCCACATGGGCACCTTAGGAGATAAATTACCCTTTTCGATTCACAGGTGATGTGTTCTCTGATCTCATTATTTTTAACTGTGGTGGTTGATATGAAAGATTTGATAGTTTTGGTGCTGCATTTGTTCAGAAATCTACATGCTTGACATCTTCCACAATAGCTAAACCCCACTAGTTTTTGGTTGGATAGTGTGGTCTTTGTTACTTTTGGGGTATGTGGTTTCTGATTAATTTCTTTTTGAGGTCATGTGCTTTGCTATACACTATGTCTGGGCGTTCTTTCAGAAGTGTTTTAAGATCTTGGTCCTGTAGTAGAATATGCCAGTGCTTGTTCATAATCTTTTTAATTTTAATAGCCTCTTCATTGTATTGTGTCACAAAATATGTTCGATCTTGTTTTTCCCTGTTAGTGAGATCTTTTGGTAGTAATAATGTATCTCTATCCAGTGTTTTTGCCTCTCTGTACGCCTCTTGTACTCATTTTTTGTCATATTGTTTTTCTAGAAACAGATCAGTGAGATTTGTGCCTTGTACTTTGTAATCTTCCATTTTGCTACAATTCCTCCTTATACGTCTATACTGACCTCTCGGCATATTGGTAAGCCAATTGTTTTTATGTCCACTTGTGGCTAAGATGTAGCTGTTTACATCAACTCTTATCTTGTAATTTTTTGTGTGAATTTGTCCATCCTCTACATATATTTCTGTGTCCATAAATTCTACCCTAGTTTGACTGTATCTGGTGGTCAAAGTGAAATTCTTTTGATTGTGACTCATATGCTCTATAAACTGTTGAAGGCTGTCCTTAGTGCCTTTCCATATGAAGATAGTATCATCGATGTATCTCTGCCAAAGGACAAGGTTCACTCCAAAGCCATGCCCCTGCCTGATAGAATCCTCCTCCCACTTGCCCATAAAGAGGTTGGCATAGCTTGGAGTGAACCTCATCCCCATGGCAGTCCCGGTCATTTGTAAGTAGAAAGTATCATTGAACCAAGCATAACTGAGGCTCAAAATGAAATAGATGATCTGGATGATAAAATATATTTGTTGTTTATGTAGATGAGTATCTTTTTCCAAAAAAAATCTGGTGCTGTCCAGTCCCTGTTGATGGTTTATTATTGTATAAAGTGATGTCACGTCGCTTGTTACAAGCAAGTAGTCTTCCTGCCAGTCTATTGTTGTTAATGTGCAGAAGATAACTGTCATGTCTTTTATGTATGAGGGTTGCTTTTTTACTGTGTCCTGTAAGAATGAGTCGGTATACTGGGATAGGTTTGATGTGAGGGAATTTATTCTTGAAATTATTGGGCATCTGGGTGGATGTTGGTGATCTTTATGTATCTTTGAAAGATCGTATAAAACTGCTATGACTGGGTGTGGTGTATTCATGAAGTCAAATTCTGATTTGGTGAGGATCCTTTCTCTAGGCCATTCTTTAATAATGTGTTGAGTTCCTTCTGGAACTTCATTGTGGGATCTAATCTTCAAATTTGGTACGTTTTGGAGTCATTGAGTATTGTAAGTGATTCTTTTATGTAGTCTAGTTTGTTAAGAATCACAATCCCCCCCTTTGTTTGCTGTTTTCACTATTATGTCAGTATTTCTATCTAGTTCTTTCAATACAGATTTTTCTTTGTTAGTTAAGTTGATCTTATATTTATTGTTGACATTCAATTTCTCTATTTCCTGTTGTACTAATAAAACAGAATAAAGCACAAACTGATGCTACACAGGTGCTGATATGAGTATGTTGTCCAAGCAGCTACTAAAAGCGGGATAGTCACTCCCTGCCAACAGATATACACAATAAATAAAAAGTAGCGCTAGAATTGTTAGAACATAAAAATTATGAAAACTAGGTATAGTAATCGTCTAGATATCAAAAATTGTGCCAAAGAATTAAAAATACAGAAGATTAATTTCTGTTCAGTAGAAATGACACTGATCTCACCAAGAACTTTTAGTCCATACTTTGCTTGAGTATGCACAGCTCCTGAAGGAAAAACACTTGGGAGGCCAAAATAAAAAGCATAGGACAGTCCGCTGTATATAGATGGTAATATTCACTGATAGAGGGATGTCCCTTTTAGATTTTGATCATCCGGTTATAGTCTGAGTCCTCAAAAGATATGGTGTTCATATGTGGTAATGTCACAAATTGTAGCATAGTGAGGTTGGGTTTTAGGGGGTAAGTTAGGGTTAGGCACACCTAGGGGGAGAGCTAGGCACCACTGGGGGGGTTAGGGTTAGGCACTAAGGGGGGAGGGTTAGGTTTAGGTATGAAGGGGAGAGACTTATGTTTAGGCACTAATGGGGAGGATTAGGGTGTGGGTTGGGGAGGTTTAGGGTTAGGCTATAAAAAGGGAGGGTTAGGGGGGAAGGGGTGAGGGTAAATATATTTACCTGACCCCTGTTGGGATACTAATCATTGGGATGCCGCTGTCATTATTCTGACAGGAGGCATCCCGACAGCCAGCATTACATACCGATTACAAATTCTCTACCTTTAAACACAGCTATTAGAGGACATATTACACCACACCTTTTTTATTCTTTACCTGTATCTATATGGCATATTTAATCTCTAAAGTACTATTCCCAACAGGGACACCATCAGGGGGTTACCTACATATGAAAAGTACACACATACTGTATATAGAAAAGAGACAATAACACAGACAAAAATTAAATATACAATATACAACACAAATATTAAAATACTAGTAAATGTTCATGGCATTTGCTGGGATCCAATCAACATCCCGGCACGTGGGATGCCGGCTCTTAGAATACCGGTGCCAGGATCCCAACACCTTTCCAAATCCCAGCACCGGCATCTCGACCGCCGGCATCCTGACCACCTGCATCCTGAAGGTAAGTAGTGGGTTTTGGGTAAGGGTTAGTGAAGGGGTTAGGGTTAGGCACTAGGGGGGGTGGGTTAGGTTTAGGGTGCAGGTAGGGGGAGGTAAGGTTTAGGCACTAGGGGTTGAGGTTAGGTTTAGGCATTGGTGAGGTAGGGTTAGGGGTAGGGAGAGGGGTGAGAGTTAGGATACCTACCGACAGTTGTTGGTATCCTAACCCTGTCAGGATGCTGTTGTCAGGATTTTGACCGTCGGGATCCTGAGCGCCGATTTCCCGTACCCAACCCCATTTGCTGGGTCACTTTAGCCACTTCAACAAGGATATCAGTGCGAGATTCACTGCATGTTGTACCCTTGTCAGAGCATTTCCTCCATAGAAGATGGCAGAACTGTCTTTGGTCCTGATGCCTGAAAGGAATGAGGAAGCTGTCTTGACTACACCATGTGCTCCCTGGTGAGTAAGAGTCTGAAGACAAGCTGTCCCAGAGCCTGACAAGGACGAAGAGATCCATATGGCTTATGACAGCGCAGCCAGAATGACTGCTCAGGGGACTGGGACAATGTTGGGGGTGGCACCATGAGCACATGGGCATGTCTTACTGTGGGTGGATGGGCAGGAGGCAAGTCACGGTTATGGCAGTCAAGCCACACCCTCTCACACAACATGATGGCATAATAATTAGCAGGGTCCAATTTTATAATAATAATGTCTGTATGTCCCTAATTATCCACTTTGATAACTGATGAGGACTAATCTAGCTGGTAAGTAATTTGTGTGTGTGTGTATATATATATATATATATATATATATGTTCTGGGCCTCCCACCAAATGGATGTGGATGGCATCACACAATTTGGATGAAAACTTCACAGAGTGGTAACATTGGATCCCAGAAGACATACTAGGGGGTTGAGGTCCCGATCAGATCTCCCGTTGGTGTACACTGAGCAGAACTTTAACTCGGGGAGTCTGTTCTGGGCCTTCCACTGCATGGATTTGGATGAAAACTTCACAGAGGGGTGGCAATTGGTCTGGGATGCCTAATGGAGTGGTTGGGGTCCAGGTCAGACTTCACGGCGGAGTGCGCCGGGTAGAGCTTTGACCCAGGGACCAAGTTCTGGGAATCCCACTGGATTGATTTGGATGATATCACATAACAAAACTTAATAACTTGAAGATTCAAACCTGAACTAGTTAAATATAAAGCAGCTTGATCCATCAATCTTACCTAGCTCTCCTCTTCAAAATAATTCAGACTTCTGTCTTTATTTCCACAGTGGTGTCATAGCAACTTAATGACAGTACATAAGCGCTTGCATGCAGTTTTAAATGAATTTTGTTTTTTTAATATATCACCAGGGTTTAATAGCTATTTGTGTGGTACCTCCAAGGCATCGCTGATTTCTTAGATCCTTTTTAAATTGATCTTTCCTGAGTATTCCCGGCATTATTGCACTAATGAATCAAGATATCTGATTCTAGGTTTACATAATGATAAAGTTTATTTTTGATACAACAATTGATTTATTGCTATAAGGAACTGTTTTATATAAGTTGCAGTTTTCCTCTAAAAGTCAAATTTGTCTTGGAACCATGGTACATCAGTTCTGCACATTGTAGAAAATGGATTTCCAGTTGATCATTAGCTTCACATATAGGTTAGACTAGTTGAAGTACTTGGCAATGCCGGGTTTAAATCTTCAAGTTATTATGTTTTATTATGTGATGTTGTTCAAATCCATCCAGTGGAAGGCCCAGAACAGGCTCACTGGGTCAAGGTTCTCCCCGGTGCCTTCCACTGTGAGGTCCAACCAGGACCCCAACCACTCCATTAGACATCCCAGACCAATTGCCATCCCTCTGTGAAGTTTTTATTCATATTCAGCCAGTGAAAGCTCCAGTACAGGCTCCCCGGGCCATAGTTAAGCCCAGCGTACAGCAATGGGAGCTCTGACCAGGACTTCAACCCCCTAATATGTTTTCTGGGATCCAATGTTACCACTCTGTGAAGTTTTCATCCAAATTATGTGATGTTGTCCAAATCCATCCAGTAGAAAGGCCCGGAGCAGGCTCCCTGGGTCATGGTTCTGCCCGACACACTCCGCGGTGGGGTCTGACTGGGACCAGAACCACTACATTAATATTCCAGACCAATTGCCACCCCTCTGTGAAGTTATCATGCAAATATATCCAGTAAAAGGCCCAGAATAGTCTCCCCAGGTCAAAGTTCTGGCCAGTATCTCCAAGTCAAAGTTCTGCCCAGTGTAGACCAAGTCCAACCGGGACCTTAAACCCCCTAGTATGTCTTCTGGGATCCTATGTTGCCACTCTGCAAAGTTTTCATCCAAATCCATCCAGTAGAAGGCTCAGAACAGGCCCCAAGTTCTGCCCAGCGTAAACCAACGGGAGGTCCGACCAGGACCTCAACTCCCTAGTGTGTCTTCTGGGATCCAATATTACCACTCTGTGAAGTTTTCATCCAAATTATGTAATGTTGTCCAAATCACTCCAGTGGAAGGCCCAGAATAAGCTAACTGGATCAAAGTTCTGGCAAGCGCACTACGACATGAGGTCCAACTGGGACCCCAACCACTCCATTAGGCATCCCATCCCAACTGCTACCCCTCTCTGAAGTTTGCTGTCAGTAAGGCAGGGATGTGCCACTGTCAGTGAAGCAGGGATGTGCTACTTTCCTCTGAGTAGTGTCTGTATGCTGTTGCTGTTGTTTACATTTGGATTTATTAACAGATGGTCATGTTTTTTACCAGTTATTACCAGTTATTTATATAGCGCACACATTCCGCAGCGCCTTATAGAGAATATTTGGCCATTTACATCTGTCGCTGCCCCAGTGGAGCTTACAATCTATATTCCCTACCACATGCTCACAAACATACACACTATGGTCAATTTTGTGGGGAGTCAATTAACCTAACAGGATATTTTTGGGGTGTGGGAGGAAACTGGAGTACCCGGAGGAAACCCATGCAAGCACAGGGAGGATATACAAACTCCAAACAGTTAGGGCTGTAGTGGGAATCAAACCCATGACCTCAGTGCTGTGAGGCAGTAATGCTAACCATTACATCATATGTGTTGCAAGTGACAGTTGGAAGTAGTTCATGTGAGCAGTTACGCTGGGAAGTGTCTAACCGTTGGGAAATAATGCACAGTCGTAATCTAGTGTGTAAAATGATGTTAGTGGGAAAGCTGTTATTATAACACACTACTTTACATGGGAACTTTGCAGCTCTGCCAATCCTAAACTGTTGCCCCAATCTAATTTTTCTCTTTGACTTATATATCTACATGGTAAGATCTTTATTTTGATTATGCAACTATACTTTTACATTCAGCCGTTCTCTCAAAATAGATCTAAAAAAAAAACCTTATAGAATTAATATATAGATTCACAAATTCCTTGTCAATTGATGGGAGGTACGACTGGGACCCTATCCCCCTTATAACCTGGCCAGAACCCAACTGCACCAACTTGCATTGTTTTTATCACAATCGGAACAGGGGTGTCCAAATGCAAAACCAGACAAACAAATAAACCAATTATTAAATATATATACTATATACAGGCATGGCGACAGGGGGGGACTAAGGGGACACCCGTACCAGGCCCCGAGGTCCAGAGTGGCCCCAAGGACCGATGGGCACTGGCACAAAACGGGGCCACGGATGGCGGTGTCTGTTCCAGCTTGGCCCTGGCAGCGCTGGGCTCTTCCAGGTGGCTCAGCTGTGGCCCGGGCCGGGCCTGACATGTAGGTTAGCAACGTGGCGGTGTGACATCAGAGGTCATGTAGCCGCACGACAGGCATGCAGCGCCGCTGTGGATTGCGGAGATGGGAAGAGCTAGATCCCCTTCCGTGTTTGGATAGAAGTGAAAGTGGATAATGCATGAGCCTGAGGAATAGGTGCTGGGGATGAAAGAAGATAAAGGGGCATAGGAAGCTGATAAAGGCTGGGGGCAGTGGAAGGTGATGGGTACTGGGGATAGAGAAAGATGAAGGGCATTGGAAGGTGATGGGGCCTGGGAGCAGAAAGTGACATGGGCTGGGGGTAGAGGAAGATGAGATGGGCTAGGGGCAGAGGAAGGTGATGGGGGTTTGGGACAGAGTATATGATGGGGCTGGGGATAGAGGAAGATGAAGGGGCAGCGGAAGTTGATGGGGCAGAAGGTGACATGGGCTGGGGGCAGAGGAATATGATAAGGATGGAGAAATGTGAAGGGGTAGAGGAAGATTATGGGGGCAGAGAAAGGTGATAGGGGCAGGGGGCAGAGAAAGGTGATGCGGGCTAGGGACAGAGGAAGGTGAAGATGGGAGAGGAAGGTGATGGGACTGGTACAATAGGTGATGAGGGCTGGGGATGGAGGGTCGTGGTGAGAATGTGGGGCCCCCAGAGACATCAGTGTACTGGGCCCTGAGATTTCTGTTGCTGGCCCTGACTATATCTATAAATATATATATATTTATTAGAGATGTGCGTCAACCCCCATGTTTTGGTTTTGGATCTGTATCTCCTTTGTGTTTTGGATCAGGATTGGTTTTGCCAAGAACGCCCTTGCGTGTTTTTGTTTTGGACCTGTATTTTTTTCTACAAAATCATAAAAAACTGCTGAAATCACATAATTTGGGCCAGTTTTTGTTCCTATAGTATTATTAACCTCAATAATATTTATTCCCAGTTATTTCCAGTAAATTTTTACCACCTCACAGCTCACAATATTGATTTCATCCAGATTAGGCCAAAAGTTTGCATTGAGCTAGCTGGCTGACTAAGCTAAGCGACAGAAATGGACGTCACAAACATGTAGCAGTACAGCTTCCAACATGGCACATCTAGGAAACAGTGGCACTGCAGTGGCAGACAGGATAGGAGTTTAATAAACTATGTGACCCCATAGGAAGTTATAACCAAGAATGTTTTCAATATAAAATAACTAGGTCAGAGGCCTAAGGGAGTTGGAGTATGTTTATGGAGTACTTGCAGACAGGGAAAGGATGGAAGGATTGATTACTGTAGTTTGTAAATTTATTTATTTAATTTTTTTGAATCTGAAGAAAATTTATGAGGGAGGATCAATGTAGGATCAAGTTCTTCAATTCCTGAAAGACATCTTTAATTTGGAGGAGGCTCGGTATTCGCTCATGGATAGTTTCTCAGAAGATATTATGCAGTGTCTGCACCATCACAAGGAGATTCTTGGGGTGTATAAGGGAGCAGGCTCACTGAAGCCCACTTCTGTCCAAAGCTATGTGAACCAACCACCTAAAATCTGATCATCTGAGTGACAACTGCAGAGCACCTGTCACTAACATACAGTGAGGGCAGCCATTGTGTGCCACATCCTCATTAAATATTGGTTTAGCCCATATAAGTTGTATATTTTTTTACATCTAATCCAAATGTGGTTGCCTGCCTTGTGGAGGTGCTTCTAAATAGTACACACTGTAAACAGTTGTTTACTTTGTGCTTAGGTAGGTTGTTGGAGATATTGGGACCAAGACGTGCTGTTTACATCAGCCTGTAGCTCTCCAGCTGAACTACAACTCCCAGCATCCATACTGTTTGCCGGGTCTGCTGGAAGTTGTTTGTCAACAATGGGTGGCATGCCTCATGTTACCTCAGCCTGCTTTACGCACGAAATGTACCAGTAAATATGTATGTATGTGACCAATATACACATCTCTTTTTTGTATTAAACGTACATGATTTGCACTTTATTGCACACATCCTGGCAGGAAGATACTCTGGTTTGATGCAGTTATTCCGCTTAGAGTCACCTACATGCAAAGACGGCAGGAATTTAATGAGCTGAACCGTTATTTATAACAGTCTATCAACTCACCAGGGTCTTGGGACAGGTTGGGGTTGGGGGGGAACAATTTAAAAAACTGGGTAAATTTGAAAATCTACCATGTTTTGCCCACCCAATAAAACTTGGTGTTTCAGAATTTTAAAAAAATAAATAAAAGGGGCATAAAGGGGATGCTATCTGTGGCCATTTTTGGCATTCAGCAACCGCATGTCGAAGAATTCAGCGGCTGTGGCAGTTCAATTACCAAAATGGCACATCTAGGAAAGAGAATGGCACTGCAGTGGCAGACAGGATGGCAGTTTAATAAACTATAACAATAATGTTTGTCATCTATACAAAAAGATAGCCAGCAATGCCCCAAACAATGCATAATGCAAAGAAAAAAGGTGCAAGAAGGAATTTAGGGCCTGATTCAGAGCCGGTCGCTATTTGCACTCGCTCGTCCAGAAAATAGGGGTGGCTATTCAAATGAACCGTTCGCTGTTTGCGGTCTGTTCACGCCTCTAGGTCTGGACGAGCGAACAAAACTTGCGGTCGTTTTTTGGGAAACTACGCCCCCTGTCCGCTCGCATCCTACGTCATGTCCGCTATTTATTAGATTAATCGAGTACATCGAACAGGGTATGAGCTGCTCGCTATTCTTGTGGTTTGTTTTTGCTACCACAATTTTGCGAGCAGTTCTGGCTATAAAATAACCCAGTGACGTGGTCAATGACGCTGCTGTTTTAAATATGCACACCCATAAAACGCCCGTTTTGACCTTTAAGCACGCCTGCGATCGGATCTCCACTCCCCGTTTTCAAGCACCTTCCCCTGTTACCACCCACATACGCCTCATCCTGACACTCAAATTAGCAGGCATTCGCTATGTTGCGAGCACATGAATTTCGGCCGCACTGACTGGTTCGCGCATGCGTATAACGATCAGTTGGGCAAACATCGCTCGGAGCGAACGAGCTGCTACTTACGAGTGGCTCTGAATCAGGCCCTTAGATTCTTGAATGGGTGGATGAACTATTAATGTGGCAGCACTAAAAATGGAAGCTCTGAACAGGAAGGGGGCGGAGGGATTTAAAGTCTGGTACTAAACATCCCTTATCACTGTGCTTCTGGGATTATGTAAAGGTACGGCAAGGCTGGGAGGGGAGGAGAGGGAGCATCTCCAGATACCATCACAAAATAGCCTCTCCATTTGATGCTTGAATTGCATCTGAACAAACATGGCTGTTATGATCAAGGAAAGCCAAGACCATCAGTTTGGTATCTACAAATCAAGGATGAAAAATGGCATAAGTGTATTCTCCAAGAATACCTATTTGTGATTTTAGCTGAAATAAATACAGTATGAAACAAAAGAAAAGTGTCAGAGCAGTGGCACAAATGCATGGCACAAACACACAGTGCTAATATGATACATTGGGCTATAGATACATACACTGGGGTAAAGCCTGCAGTGCTTTTATGGATACACTGGGGTACAGAAGCATAAACTGGAGTATGGCCTGCAGCGTCACAGTGCGTATATGGATACACTGGGGTAGGGCCTGCAGCATTACAGTACTTATATGGATACACTGGGGTACAGCCTGCAGCATTACAGTATTTGTATGGATACACTGGGGTACAGCCTGCAGCGGTACAGTACTTGTATGGATACACTGGGGTACAGCCTGCAGCATCACAGTATTTGTATGGATACACTGGGGTACAGCCTGCAGCATTACAGTACTTGTATGGATACACTGGGGTACAGCCTGCAGCATCACAGTATTTGTATGGATACACTAAACAGGGCTGCCAACAGCGGGGGACTGCCGAAACTGGAGACCTGGGCCTGGACACCTGGCACAAGGGGGGGGGGGGGCGCTCCTTCCCCCTGTAGTTTCTGGCATTTTTTTACGTAGAGCAGCAGCGCTGCTGTCTCCGTTAGATTAAGTTGAGCTGGCGGGGACTAGGACCCGCTATGGCTCTAAAATCTCGGTCTGGCTTCGGCTGCCCGGCAACATGTACAGGCGTGTCAATGTATGAGGGCCAGGACTCAGCAGAGGAGACAGCAGATGGAATATTTAAATGTGCTGTCCTGTGCCTGTGAAAGCAGGGGAGAAAGGGGGGCTGCACACATACAGAAGAGGGGGCTGGTTGTACACATAAGGGGGCCTGGCTGGACACACACATAAGGGGGCTTGGCTAGACACACACATAAGGGGGCCTGGCTGGACACACACATAAGGGGGCCTGGCTGGACACACACAGAAGGGGGGCTGGTTGGACACATAAGGGGGCCTGTTTGGACACAAATGGGGGCCTGGCTGGACACACACAGAAGGGGGTCTGGTTGGACACATAAGGGGGCCTGGCTGGACACAATAGGGGGCCTGGCTGGATACACATAGAAGGGGGCCTGGCTGGACACACACATAAGGGGGCCTGGCTGGACACACACAGAAGGGGCCTGGTTGGATACACACAGAAGGGGGGCTGGTTGGACACACATAGAAGGGGGGCTGATTGGACACATAAGAGGGCCTGGCTGGACACATAAGGGGGCCTGGCTGGACACACACATAAGGGGGGCTGGCTGGACACACACATAAGGGGAGCTGGTTGGACACATAAGGGGGCCTGTCTGAACACATATGGGGGCCTGGCTGGACACACACAGAAGGGGGGCTGGTTGGACACATAAGGGGGCTGGCTAGATGCACATAAGGGGGCCTGGCTGGACACACATAAGGAGGGCTGGCTGTATGCACATAAGAGGGGCCTGGCTATATGCACAGAAAGGGGGCCTGGCTGGATGCACATAAGGAGGGCTGGTTGGACACATAAGGGGGCTGGCTGGCTGGATGCACATAAGTTGGGGTTTGCTGGATGCACATAAGTTGAGGTTAGCTGGATGCACATAAGAGGACAAGCTTGATAATTTTTGCCCAAATTTTTTTGTAGGAATAAGGTAGTGGGAGAAGGGGAGCCCTGCCGATTTTGTCAGTCCAGGGCCCCACAATTTCTGATGGCAGCCCTGACACTGAGGTAGGGCCTGTAGCATCACAGTACTTATATGGATACACTGAGGTATGGCCAGCAGCATCACAGTACTTATATGGATACATTGAGGTACAGCCAGCAGCGTCACAGTACTTATATGGAATCCTGATACAATGGGGTATGGCCAGCAGCGTCACAGTACTTATATGGATACATTGAGGTACATCCAGCAGTGTCACAGTACTTATATGGAATCTGGATACACTGGGGTATGGCCAGCAGCGTCACAGTACTTATATGGATACATTGGGGTACCGCTTGCAGCATCACAACAGTACTTATATGGAATCTGGATACACTGGGGTATGGCTAGCAGCGTCACAGTACTTATATGGATACATTGGGGTACCGCTTGCAGCATCACAATAGTACTTATATGGAATCTGGATACACTGAGGTACGGCCTGCAGCATCACAGTACTTATATGGATACACTGAGGTTCAGCCAGCAGGCTCACAGTACTGATGTGGAATCTGGATACACTGGGGTATGGCCAGCAGCGTCAGAGTACTTATATGGATACATTGGGGTACTGCTTGCAGCATCACAGTACTTATATGGAATCTGGATACACTGGGGTATGGCCAGCACCATCACAGTACTTACAGTATATGGAATCTGGATACACTGAGGTACGGCCTGCAGCATCACAGTACTTATATGGATACACTGAGGTTCAGCCAGCAGGCTCACAGTACTGATGTGGAATCTGGATACACTGGGGTATTGCCAGCAGCGTCAGAGTACTTATATGGATACATTGGGGTACCACCTGCCGTCCAGCCACAGTACTTATATGGAATATGGATACACTGGGGTATGGCCAGCATCGTCACAGTACTTACAGTATATGGAATCTGGATACACTGGGGTATGGCCAGCAGCATCACAGTACTTATATGGAATCTGGATACACTGGGGTATGGCCAGCAGCGTCACAGTACTTATATGGATAGATTGTAGTACCGCCTGCAGCATCACAGTATTTATAAAGACCTAGAAAATGAGCCGTTAGTGATTTTTAGGAAAACTAGGAATCTTAAGAATCATCTTTCTCCTAGCCTATTTGAGAGATCAAAAGAGGGCGTGGAAAGAGGAATTAATAACTGGTTACAAACTAGACCTAATGGTTGCTTTAAATGTGGAAAACTTGCATGTATTACGTGTAAGTTTATCAACAATAAGAGTACAGATTTTTGTTCCTCAGTGTTCAATGTAAAACATTCTATTGAATGTTATATTCATTGTCAAACCACGTATGTGGTTTATCTTGTTACCTGTATATGTGGAAAGCAAATAGATCGGACGTACCATCAGAACCCTAAATTCAAATTAGGCTTATTGCATATTTACTATGGGCACTTTGACACCAGGGACACTCAATGAGAATATTGAGCTCAATAACATCTCTGGTAAAGTATTATCTATTCAATCTTTATTGGTTTACCTTGTTAATAAATTGTTATAGTTGAATATAATTTCTTAGATTAAAATTACATAATATTTGAGTGTATCTGGTTAGTACTGTGTAATGTGTGCGGTCTCGTATCTTGTTGAGCTAATAAGGCCTATAGTCTGTGAGTATATTTCAAGAAAATTTTCTTTAAATGATCTATCTATTATATATATATATATATATATATAGTAGGGGTGAGCGGGTTCGGATTTCTGAAATCCGAACCCCCCCGAGCCCCCCCGATCTGAGTCCAATCCGAGTCAGGCTCGACTTTTCCCGCCTGACTCGGATCTGAAATCGAGGCAAAACGTCATCATCCCGCCTTCCGAGTCTCGCGGGTTTTGGATCCTATATAAGGTACCCGCGTCGGCGCCATTTTCTCACTCGGCTGTGGACAGTGAAGAGGGAGGGTGGGAGTTAGGGCTGGCTGGGCTGTGTAGTGTAGTGCAGTGTAGTGCTGCTGTTGTCCACTACTTCAAAGTCCATAGGGGCTGGCTGTGTTGTGCTGTGCTGCTGTTGTTAATAGGGGCTGTGTCCACTACTTCAAAGTCCATAGGGGCTGGCTGGACTGTGCTGTGCAGTCAGTTCTCCATAGGGGCTGTGTCCACTCCAAAGTCCTGTGCAGTGTCCCAGTCCTAAAGGGGTGCTGTAGTGTTGTCCAGGGGGTGCTCTGTCCATCAGGGGTGCTCCCCCCAAGTGCTAAAAATATAATATATTTTCTGTGTTTGTGAATTGTGTGCGCAGTAGCCGCACGTGCATCAACAAAGTAGTGCCAAGCGTGCGCCTGTGTCATAAGTAAAGGGTCGGCTGGCTTGACCGTTAAAGGGTGCTGTAACCCCCAAAGTACACTCCAGTCCAAACCAAAAAAAAATATATTTTCTGTGTTTGTGAATTGTGTGCGCAGTAGCCGCACGTGCATCAACAAAGTAGTGCCAAGCGTGCGCCTGTGTCATAAGTAAAGGGCCGGCTGGCTTGGCCGTTAAATGGTGCTGTAACCCCCAAAGTACACTCCAGTCCAAACCAAAAAAATATATATTTTCTGTGTTTGTGAATTGTGTGCGCAGTAGCCGCACGTGCATCAACAAAGTAGTGCCAAGCGTGCGCCTGTGTCATCAGTAAAGGGCCGGCTGGCTTGACCGTTAAAGGGTGCTGTAACCCCCAAAGTACACTCCAAACCAAAAAAATATATATTTTCTGTGTTTGTGACTTGTGTGCACTGTGGCTGCACGTGCATCAACAAAGGAGCAGCGCCAAGCGTGCGCCTGTGTCCCATAAGTAAAGAGCTGGCTGGCTCATTTCTTAAAGGGTGGTGTAACCCACAAAGTGCACTACTCTCCAGCAAAAATAAAAAAATATTTTCTGTGTTTGTGTGCGCTTTAGCCGCACGTATATATCAATATAACATAAATGGAGGACCAAACTTTCTCAGATAAAAATAAAATAGGGAAAGATCAAGAACCACTTCCTCCTAGTGCTGTTGCTGCTGCTGGGAGTTGTTCATCATCCCAGAGAGGAAGTAGGAACATCACTACTTTTACTAAACAATTGACCCTCCAACAGTCCCTAGCGATGAGGATGAAGTACGACAGCAGTCATCCTGAAGCAAAACGTATAACTGTGGCCTTGACTGCTATGTTGGTGTTAGACGTGCGTCCGGTATCCGCCATTAGTGCAGTGGTATTTAGACAATTGATGGAGGTAGTGTGTCCCCGGTTCCAAATCCCGTCTAGATTCCACCTGCATCCTCAAAGCAACAGCGACAAGCGTGCGTCTGACTGTTAAAGGGTGGTGACACCCTCAAAGTGTGCTACACAAACAATAAAAATATTGTTCTTTTTTTTTCTGTCTTTGTGAAATGTGTGGGCTGTAGCCGCACCTGCATCCTTAAAGCAGCAGCGACAAGCGTGCGTCTGTCTGTTAAAGGGTGGTGACACCCTCAAAGTGTGCTACACAAACAATAAAAATATTGTTCTTTTTTTTCTGTCTTTGTGAATTGTGTGGGCTGTAGCCGCACTTGCATCCTCAAAGCAGCAGCGACAAGCGTGCGTCTGTCTGTTAAAGGGTGGTGTAACTCTCAAAGTGCTCCAAAAAATAAAAAACTATTTTTTTAATGTGTTTGTGACTTGTGTGCGATGTAGCCGCACTTGCATCTTCAAAGCAGCAGCGACAAGCATGCGTCTGTCTGTTAAAGGGTGGTGACACCCTCAAAGTGTGCTACACAAACAATAAAAATATTGTTCTTTTTTTTCTGTCTTTGTGAATTGTGTGGGCTGTAGCCGCACTTGCATCCTTAAAGCAGCAGCGACAAGCGTGCGTCTGTCTGTTAAAGGGTGGTGTAACTCTGAAAGTGCTCCAAAAACTAAAAAACTATTTTTTGAAGAGTTTGTGACTTGTGTGCGATGTAGCCGCACTTGCATCTTCAAAGCAGCAGCGACAAGCGTGCGTCTGTCTGTTAAAGGGTGGTGACACCCTCAAAGTGTGCTACACAAACAATAAAAATATTCTTCTTTTTTCTGTCTTTGTGAATTGTATGGGCTGTAGCCGCACTTGCATCCTCAAAGCAGCAGCGACAAGCGTGCGTCTGTCTGTTAAAGGGTGGTGTAACCCTCAAAGTGCGCTCCACAAACAATAAAAATATTCTTCTTTTTTTTTCTGTCTTTGTGAATTGTGTGGGCTGTAGCCGCACTTGCATCCTCAAAGCAGCAGCGACAAGCGTGCGTCTGTCTGTTAAAGGATTACATCGGTGACAGCATCCAAGTAGGCATGTCAGACAGTCCGTACCTGTACTGGCAGGAAAAAGAAGCAATTTGGAGGTCCCTGTACAAACTGGCTCTATTTTACCTGAGTTGCCCCCCCTCCAGTGTGTACTCCGAAAGAGTGTTTAGTGCAGCCGGGAACCTTGTCAGCGAAAGGCATAGGAGGTTGCTTCCACAAAATGTGGAGAAGATGATGTTCATAAAATGAATTATCAACTCTTCCAGGGAGACCAGCCTCCAGAACGTACAGAGGGACCTGTGGTTGTGGATTCCAGCGGGGACGAATTAATACTCTGTGAGGATGAGGATGTACACACTGAAGAGGGTGAGGAATCGGTGGATGAGGAGGATGAGGATGACATCTTGCCTCCGTAGAGCCAGTTTGTGCAGGGACAGATTAATTGCCAGCTTGTTTTGTGGGGGCCCAAACGAACCAATCATTTCAGCCACAGTTGTGTGGCAGACCCTGGCGCTGAAATGATTGGTTTGTTAAAGTGTGCATGTCCTGTTTATACAACATAAGGGTGGGTGGGAGGGCCCAAGGACAATTCCATCTTGCACCTCTTTTTTTTCTTTGCATTATGTACAGTTTGGGGCCTAGTTTTTCAAACTGCCATCCTGTCTGCCACTGCAGTTTCACGCCTAGATGGGTCACGTGTTTGTGCCGCCCACTCGTGTCGCTTAGCATAGTCATCCAGCTACCTCGGTGCAACCTTTTGGACATAAAAACACTATTGTGAGATGTGAGGTGTTCAGAATAGACTGGAAATGAGTGGAAATTAAGGTTATTGAGGTTAATAATAGCATAGGAGCAGAAAAACCTACAAATCCTGTGATTTTAGCTGTTTTTATGCTTTTTTTCAAAAAAATACAGATCCAAAACACAAAACCCAGAACCCAAAACACGGAAGGGTGGTTTTGGCAAAACCAATCCAGATCCAAAACACGAAGAAAGATCCAGATCCAAAACCAAAACACAAAACACGAAAAGTGGCCGGTGCACACCCCTAATATATAGTGCAACTATTGTTCCTACTAAGAGCTCTAGACAAATCTTTGAAGATGGTGTTTACCATTCTACTACTTCTATGTTGTGTTTTATAAGAAAATTGTATATTGCTGTCTATGTTGGGAGCTGAACCCAGGTCTCTGGGATCTGTGTGCAGCTCTTTGTTTCGTTGAGCCATTGAGGCTCCAGGATTCGACTGAGAGATTTAGATGTAATTGTTATCTCCTAGTAATCTGTGAGCGATGCCTTTTCTGATGTTAAATAGACTCCTCTCCCCTTTCTGCACAGATCCCCCCTCCCCTCACAGCACAAACACCCTCTTTCTTCACATCACCGACCCCTCTCAGTACAGACCCACCTCCTCTTACATCACTGACCCCTCTTTCCTCACATCACTGACCCCTCTCCACTCAGCACAGCCCCTCACAGCTCAGACCACTATTCTCTCTCCTTCCCTCACCTCTCACAGCACATTTCTCCCCTCTCCACTAGCTCCAGCAAACTTACCTGCTGGCCGGGGCCTGGGGACATTGTTTGCGCTGCGGACCTGTCCTGCTCCTGCATGGATCCTCCGGACCCTAGGCATCTGCTTGTGTTGCCTAGAAGTAAATCTGGCCCTGCAATGTAACATTATTTATATGGAATCTGGATACACTGGGGTATGGCCTGCAGCGTCACAGTATTTGTATGGATACACTGGGGTACTGCTTGTAGCATCAGTTCTTGTATGGATACACTGTGGTATAGCCTGCATTGTCACAGTACTTATATGGATCTGGATACACTGGGGGTTCGGCCTGCAGCATCACAGTACTTGTATGGATACACTGGGGTACAGCCTGCAGCATCACAGTTGTTTATATGGATATACTGGGGTACGGAAGCATACACTGGGATACGTAAAGCAGCGTCATAGTGCTTATATGGATACACTGGGGGGTATGGCCTGCAGCATCACAGTGCTTATATGGATACACTGGGGTGCAGCACAAAAAAACTTTTAAACTTTTTTTGACATCATTTTCTTCTTCTTTTCTTGATAGTTTTACAGCCCCCGGATGGACAGCACACTGGACAGACCCTGGATGCACCCCTGGATGGACAGCACAGCTCCCTGGATGGACAGTACAGCTCAGCCCTCTCTGGATGGGTCTCAGCAAGGAAATGGCACCGATCACAGCTGGGAGTGACTTTTAATATAACACTGTCATCATGAAACAGTGATATATAAAAATGTACAATGTTGGATGTAAACCTGCCTCCTTGATCATATTTTCTTGAGCCATGAGTGACGCACCTTTGGGGTTTCTGGATGATTTATATGTGAAGGCACAGGTGCAGAATACATCCAATAATATTATGCTACTTTTTGCAAATATTTGTGTGCATATTGTGAAATTTAAAGTGATTTGTTAAATATAGTACAGTAGTGCAAAAATACTGTACACTCGCAAAACCTTAGCGCGAGATCTGGTGTCACTCTAGTGAATATATGTCACGCTAAGAACAAAGTTGATTAAGGATACATCTGTATACTGAGGGGTTAGTGTAAACACATTATTCAGTAGTTTAAAAAGTAGTTGGCTGGTGGAAAGATAAAGCATGAGTTGTAAGAAAGAAAAACAAACATTGCTGGAATCATAAGATAATAAATATACAATATCAGCAGCAGCAGACTTTGGCCGGGAGCTGTTACCAAAGGGTGGTGACAACATACATGTAAAGCATATCACACTGTTGTTCTTTTTTCCTTCACAGGACTAGAATGTGATAGCAAAAAATGTAGGGTGTTTAGTTATCCTTTGAAAGGTCACTGTATTTCTTTAGACTTTCCAGGGTACAGTGATTAAATTGCAAGAAGGTGGATCTAGTCCAAAATCCCAAACTTTTAAAGACTGTCTTTAAAATCGGACTCTAGAAGCCAACGCAGCCAATGTGCCTATACGGATATGTTTGTATAATCTCCATTGTCATTAGGTGGCTTCTTAAAAGTTCTTGCTGACTCGGAGACTTAATTGATGGATTCATAAATTGTATATCATTTATTTCCCCTTGTGTTAAGGGCTAGAACATCTGGTTTTTTTTGTTGTTTTCTCCACTTGTGAGTAGGAACGTAAATGTGAAATAATGGGGGAGATAGAAATAATCTTGGAGAGAAATAAAGTACCAACCAATCAGTTTCTAACTGTCATTTTGAAAAATGACAAAAGCTGATTGGTCGGAACTTTGGGCCTGATTCAGCAAGGACCACACAGGGGAGAACTCACGCACCTGGCCGATGTTTTTGCTGTTCGCATGCATCGCACTGCACGTGTGCGAACTTGCCAGTGCGATCGGATTATGGTACGCAGACAACACGCAGTGTGTACGCAGACCCTTCCGAAACTGATTGACAGGAAGTTCCGTTTGTGGGTGGTGAGGGGGGGTGGTCAGGCAAACGCAGGCGCTATAACACCGTTATAGGGGCGTTCATAATTAAGGCAGTGTGGCGGCATACGCAGCCATACCGTAAGCTGTACACAGGAAGCGGCCAAAATCCTGCTGCAGGTCAGGTCAACCACTATTATGCTAATGGGTAGTGCAGAGCACAGTGAAAGTGGTCAGCACTACACAGCGGCGGCTGTGTGTTTGTTATAGCAGCCAATGAGAGTCAGACGGACTCTCATTGGCTGCTGCGTCCACGGAGGGAGCTGGCTGGAGCACATTTATGAGCTTCACCTTCCAGCTCCCCCCGCAGTGAGTGATGGGAGAGACATCATGATGTCTCTTTCAGAGTGCAGATGAGCGGGCCGGGAGGAGCGGACAGCGGTGTTCGCAGCAGGAGCGGGGATTCAGGTAAGTTGTGTTATTTTTTTGTGTGTGTTTGCGTGTAAGGGGGCATGGGAACTGGCACAGCATAAGGGAGGTGTTACTGGGAGCACTGCATAGGGAGGACTACTACTGGGGCAATGCATAGGGGGGACTACTACTAGGGGCACTGCATAGGGGGACTAGTACTGGGGGGGCACTGCTTAGGGGGACTACTACTGGGGAGCACTGCATATGGGGGATTACTACTGGGGCACTGCATAGGGGTGATTACTACTGGGGGCAATGCATAGGGGGGACTACTACTGGGGGCAATGCATGGGGGGGACTGCTTCTGATAGCCCTTCTGCTCCACGGGAGGTTTTTGTCCACCCTGAGCTTGCCTTAGGACACCTGCATAACGGTTTGACAGGTGTACCGCCCCAGTCAAACTCCCCACCTGCCACTGTGGGCAATGCATAGGGGGGACTACTACTGGGGGCAATGCATAGGGGGAACTACTTCTGGGGGCACTGTATATGGGGCACTACTGGGGGCACTGCATAAGGGTCCACTTCTGGGGGCACTGCATAGGGGGACCACTACTGAGGGGCACTTCATAGGGGGGCCCAAAGCATATTCTTGCACCTGGGCCCACCACTCTCTAGTTCCACCACTGGCATAAAGCCTTTCAGAATGTATGTTTATTTACATTTACAGTTCAATAGCTATATTATATAATCATATTGGAAAGTTTTAAACATGAGGTTAGAATGCCTTTAAGTCTAGTAGAAGCCACACCAGCAGTAATATCAGTGGCGTAACTACAGCCCCTGCAGACCCCGCGGTAGCTTGGGGGCACGAGGGCTTGTGGGGCGAGTTGGCTGCAAATTAGATGCAGACTAGTCGTCTGCATGGAATATGCAGAAAACGGTTCTCCAAAAATGGCCGCTGCCTAGGAGAAGACAGATGCTAGAGGTCCTACTGGACCTCTAGCATCTGTTAGTCACGCAGACAGGGCGGTAGTGCGGACCGCACATAAGTGCCGTCCGCACTACACTAGTATAACAAACACACAGCGGCCAGCGCTGGCAGCTGTGTGTTTGTTTTAGCAGCCAATGAGAGTCAGATAGACTCTCATCGGTTGCTTGTCTTGCGCCCACTGCTGAAGCCAGGCTCTTCCGGCTCCCGCAGTGGGCGATGATGGGAGAGATGTCATGACGTCTCTCCCATCATGCAGAGCGGGCCTGCCCGGGAGGACGCCGGACAGAGGAGCCGATGCCAGAGAGTTGATCAAGGTAAGTGGATTTTGTTTTTCTGTCTGTCTTGCGGGGGGGTTGTTTACTACTACTGGGGGTATTGCTGGGGGGGTTGTTTACTACTACTACTACTACTTGGGGCATTGCTGGGGAGGTTGTTTACTACAACTACTACTTCTGGGGGGTTGTTTACTACTACTACTGGGGGCATTGCTGGGAGGGGGGACTACTACTGGGGGCATTGCTGGGGGGACTACTACTGGAGGCACTGGTGGGACCACTACTGGAGGCACTGGTGGGACCACTACTGGGGGCAGAGGCGTCACTAGGGTTGGTGTCACCCAGTGCTATATCTCCCTCTCCACCAAAAAAAAAATCAGGACCAAGGTGCGCAGCTCCACACTCTCTCCCCCCTTACCAGTCATGCAGTCCAGTACTCACACTGCAGTGCTCCACCCAGAATGCCGGCGGGCATGAGCAGAGAGAGAGAGGGACTCACGAGATGATGACACATCATCTCACGGGACCTGTAGCTCCGCATCGGCGAGATACAGTGGGCACTAACTATGATAGACACATAACACAACAGTCCAGACCGAACAATAGGCTGGCCTGGAGAGCAGGGCCATTTCAATGGGCTGGAGCTCCCAGTGCGAACCTATAAAATATGCCCCCCCCCACAAAAAAGCTTAATATAGTAAAAGTGGTCTCACAATAAGAGGCATGTTAAAAGACTACCTTATGAATAAATGACGTTAACATAACCATAGGATTAGGGACAGCAATACCTGTTAAAATTTCCATGGTACACCATCAGTCATTCCCCCCCCCCCACAGGGAAAAAAACACTTTGCTCCCCAATAGAAAAAATAACAATGCTCCCCAGAGAGATAAATAACATTGGTCCCCCACAGAAAATAGCACACATCCCGGCCAACCATCCACCCCTTTTATGTCCCCCAGCCAGCCTGCTCCCCCCTTCTGTGTCTCCAGCCAGCCATCTCCCCTTTCTTGTGTCCCCAGACCGCCAGCCCCCTTCTGTGCCTCCAGACAGCCAGGCCCCCTTATGTGCACCCAGATAGCTACCCCCCCTCTGTGTCCACAGCCAGCTAGCCCCTTCTGTGACCTCAGGCAGCCTGCCCCTTTTGTGTTTCCAGACAGACTGTCCCCCCTTCTGTGTTTTCAGACAGCCTACCTCCTTTTGTGATCCCAGACAGCCTGTCCCTCCATCTCTGTCCCCAGCAAGCTACCCCTTCTTCTGTCCCCAGCCAGTCAGCCCCACTTCTGTCCCCAGCCAGCCACCCCCACTTCTGTCCCCAGCCAGCCACTCCCTCTTCTGTCTCCAGCCAATCAGCCCCACTTCTGTCCCCAGCCAGCCAATCCCTCTTCTGTCTCCAGCCAGTCAGCCCCTCTTCTGTCCCCAGCCACTCCCTCTTCTGTCCCAGCCAGCCACTCCCTCTTCTGTCCCCAGCCAGCAACCCCCACTTCTGTCCCCAGCCAGCCACCCCCACTTCTGTCCCCAGCCAGCCACTCCCTCTTCTGTCCCCAGCCTGTCAGCCCCACTTCTGTCACCAGCCAGCCACTCCCTCTTCTGTCCCCAACCAGTCAGCCCCACTTCTGTCCCCAGCCAGCCACCCCCTCTGTCCACTGTTGTCCCCAGCCAGCCACTTCCTCTTCTGTCCACAGCCAGTCAGCCCCACTTCTGTCCCCAGCCAGCCACACCCACTTCTGTCCCCAGCCAGCCACTCCCTCTTCTGTCCCCAACTCGCCACCCCCTCTGCCCACTGTTGTCCCCAGCCAGCCACTTCCTCTTCTGTCCCCAGCCAGTCAGCCCCACTTCTGTCTCCAGCCAGCCACCCCCACTTCTGTCCCCAGCCAGCCACTCCCTCTTCTGTCCCCAATCAGTCAGCCCCACTTCTATCCCCACCCAGCCACCCCCACCCCCACTTCTGTCCCCAGCCAGCCACCCCCACTGACCACTGTTATCCCCAGCCAGCCACCTCCACTTCTGTCTCCAACCAGCCACCCCCACTTCTGTCCCCAGCCAGCGACCCCCATTGCGCACTGTTGTCCCCAGCCAGCCACCCCTCTTCTGTCCCCAGCCAGCGACCCCCACTACCCACTATTGTCCCCAGCCAGCCACCCCCTCTTCTATCCCCAGCCAGAGACCCCCACTGTACACTGTTGTCCCCAGCCAGCCACCCCCACTTCTGTCCCCAGCCAGAGACCCCAACTGCGCACAGTTGTCCCCAGCCAGCCACCCCCACTTCTGTCCCCAGCCAGCCACCCCCACTGCCCACTGTTGTCCCCAGCCAGCCACTTCCTCTTCTGTCCCCAGCCAGCCACCCCCACTGCCCCCTTCTGTTTTTTCAGACAGCCTACCTCCTTTTGTGATCCCAGACAGCCTGTCCCTCAATCTCTGTCCCCAGCAAGCTACCCCCTCTTCTGTCCCCAGCCAGTCAGCCCCACTTCTGTCCCCAGCCAGCCACCCCCACTTCTGTCCCAAGCCAGCCACTCCCTCTTCTGTCTCCAGCCAGTCAGCCCCTCTTCTGTCCCCAGCCAGCCACTCCCTCTTCTGTCCCCAGCCAGTCAGCCCCACTTCTGTCCCCAGCCAGCCACTCCCTCTTCTGTCTCCAGCCAGTCACTCCCTCTTCTGTCCCCAACCAGTCAGCCCCACTTCTGTCCCCAGCCAGCCACTCCACTGCCCACTGTTGTCCCCAGCCAGCCACTTCCTCTTCTGTCCCCAGCAGCACTCTGGCTTCCCTTACCTTGATGGCTCCTCTCTTGCAGCAGCAGTGGCGGCGGGCAAGCAGCGGGCTCCACTCCACTAGCAGCGATGGGGGTCTCTTCTCCTCCAGCAGCGGCAGGCAGGCAGGCGGGCTCCTCTCATCCAGCAGCGGAGGCACAGGTTGACGCCATGACGTCACATGCTGCGTGCCTTCAAGGCGGCCGGGACGTGCAGCGGCTGTGGAAGAAGGTGGGAAATGGGCGGGCAGATCCCCTTCCAGAGACCATGAAGTGGCTAGCTACTGGTGTGCTCCTCCCCCTCTCTGAGGTTCTGCGTTAAGTGTAATGGTGGGGGAGTGTGCGGTCTTTGGTGTCACCCCCTTGGAGGGTGACACCCAGTGTGGCCTGCACCCCCCGCACCCCCCTTGTGACGCCACTGACTGGGGGCACTGCACTGGTGGGACCACTACTGGGGGCACTGCACTGGTGGGACCACTACTACTGGGGGCATTGCTGGGGGAGGACTACTACTACTGGGGGCACTGCTGGGGGGTTAGTACTGGGGTCACTATTTAAGTGGGTCTTCTACTGAGGGCATTATATAAGGGGCACTGCATAGGGGAATGACTACCTGGGGCACTGCACAGGGGGACCACTTCTGGGGGCACTACTGTATACTGTAAACTGTCTAGGGGGGGTGGGAGCACATTTTTTATTTTTGCACTGGGGGCCAAATTGCATATAAATGGCCCTGTAATTATTTAACAAAATGCCAAGGGGGGGGGGCGACAGAAAAATGTTTAGCAGGGGGGTGAAAAATTTATAGTAACGCCACTGAGTAACATGATGTCAGTGACTTATTAAATGATTACTGTATTGACAACTGTATTTATTACAAAGGGTGTTACCTTGTTTGTGATCAACTTTGTTCAAACAAGATTACATGATAATACTAGTCAGGTGTTTTTCCAAATGATATCGCCAGTAAATTGCTATGTTCTGTTTGTAAGAAAAATACTTCTGTTAAACTATGCAGATGAAGCAAAATGGCAGCTTTTCTCATATTAATAACTACAAATTTGTAAAGAACTATATTCCACTGCATAGAATAACTGAAGAGCATGTCTTATTGTACATGTGAAGAAAAATAATGTGAACATAGCATTTTGGGTGAGATGCACTAAGGGGTAAATTTACTAATATTCGTGTTGCTCCGAGATGACAATCTCGAGTGAAAATATAGTTTTCTTTACCAACACGGGAATTTACTATTGTTAAAATCGGGTTTTTCTTTCATTAAATTCGTCAGTGTTAATCATGCGGACAGCGGTGGTCGCAGCAGGAGCGGAGATTCAGGTAAGTTGTATTTTTTTTTTGTGTGTGTGTAAGGGGGCATGGGAACTGGCACAGCATTAGGGGGGCATTACTGGGAGCACTGTATAGGTGGGGTGGCCGCTACTAGGGGCACTGTATAGGGGGCCACTACTGCTGGCACTGTATGGGGGGTGGCCACTACTGGGGGCACTGTATGGGGGGTGGCCGCTACTGGGGGCATTGTATAGGGAGGACTACTACTGGGGGCAATGCATAGGGAGGACTATTACTGGGGGCAATGCATACGGGGGACTATTACTGGGGGCACTGCATAGAGGGGATTGCTACTGGGGGCAATGCACAGGGGGACCATTACTGGGAGGAATGCATAGGGGGACCACTACTGGGGGGCACTGCATAGTGGGGACTACTACTGGGGGCACTGCATATTGGGGATTACTACTGGGGCACTGCATAGGGGGATTACTACTGGGTGCAATGCATAGGGGGGACTACTTCTGGGGGCACTGCATAAGAGGGACTGCTAATGGGGGTAATGTACAAGGGGGACTACTTCTGGGGACACTGTGTAAGGGACACTTCTGGGGGCACTGTATATGGGGCACTACTGGGGGCACTGTACAAGGGTCCACTTCTGGGGGCACTGCATGGGGGGACCACTACTGGGGGTGCTGCATAGGGGGGCCCAAAGCATATTCTTGCACCTGGGCCCACCACTCTCTAGTTCCACCACTGGCATAAAGCCTTTCAGAATGTATGTTTATTTACGTTTACAGTTCAATAACTATATTATATAATCATATTGGAAAGTTTTAAACATGAGGTTAGAGTGCCTTTAAGTCTAGTAGAAGCCACACCAGCAGTGACATGATGTCAATGACTTATTAAATGATTATTGTATTGACAAATATTTTTATAACAAAGGGTGTTACCTTGTTTGTGATCAACTTTGTTCAAACAAGATTACATGATAATACTAGTCAGGTGTTTTTCCAAATGATATCGCCAGTAAATTGCTATGTTCTGTTTGTAAGAAAAATACTTCTGTTAAACTATGCAGATGAAGCAAAATAGTAGCTTTTCTCATATTAATAACTACAAATTTGCAGAGAACTATAATCCATTGCATAGATTAACTAAAGAGCATGTCTTATTGTACATGTGAAGAAAAATAATGTGAACATAGCATTTTGGGTGAGATGCACTAAGGGGTAAATTTACTAAGATTTGTGTTGCTCCAAGACGGCAATCTTGAGTGAAAATATAGGTTTTTTTTGCAAACACAGGAATTTACTATTGTTAAAATCGGGTGGGTTTTTTTCATTAAATTCAGCAGTGTTAATCCTGCAGAATCGCCCGTTTTTTTTACTTGAAGTTATTACACCATCGACTCAAATCGGAAGTACTTTTCATTCACTTCAGCATAACATGGGAATTTACCATTATTCGTTTTGTTTTATTCAGCCATTTTTGCAGCCAAAACGAGGAGTCAGTAGAAGCTTTAAATACACCGCCTCCTGAGCTGCAAGTTTCCATGAAACATACACAGATCAGTGTGATTTGTGTATGTTTCAGCATGGAAACAGTGTATACATGGTTAAAGTTAAAAAATAAAATTACGTAGGGTCCCCCCCAACAGGCATAACCAGTCCCGGTTCCTAAAAATACGGGAACAAAAATGAATTGGGTCCCCCCCCCCTGTATTTAAGGAACCAGCACCTGGCTGCTGAGTCAGTCCTGGTTTTAAATATAGGGTGAAAAAAAATGGTGTAGTGGTCCCCTGATATTTAAAACCGGCTAAGGTATAATGCCATAGCCAGGGGACTCTATCACCAGGTCACCCCAGCCAAAGCATTCACACCCTACTAGCTGGTCAGCCCAAGCTGGGGATCTCAAGTGAGGTGGGGACCCCCCTCTCCCTCTTTTTAGCGGTCGCTCATTGGCTGGTTACACGTGGGTCCCAGCCAATGAGTGGCTGCTGCATGTAAAGCGGACGATGATTGGCTAGCGGTCCATGGGAAATACAGATGACAACGGTCATCTGTCATTTCATGTAGTGTAAGTATATGTGACAACATATACTTACACATGTCTGGCATAGATCGGGTCAGTCGTGTTTTTATTTTGCTACGGAGAACTGCGCCAGGAATGAGGTCAGTTTGGGATCTTTCTTCCAGGTACCCCCATTGGAATTCTACTGGATAAGGGGACAGAACAGCTGGCAACAGGTAAGTACGTGTGAGTGAGGTAGGTAGGGGTATGTAATAAAGTTGTACTTTAGATGGTGTGTGAGTGTTATGGTTATTTAACTATTTTACAGCAGCGGTATGGGTCCCGGCTGCCTGCTTGCACTTGTAGTTCCATAAGTGCCACAGGGCAGGCATGCTGGCATCTGTAGTTCCACTTTAAAATACAATAGTTTCTCTAATTTTACACCATTATTACCCCCATACCCACCGCTTCAGGGGTGTGGGGAAGAACCCCGGGCTTCAGACTAAGGGTGAGGTGTCAGGAGAGGGGGGAGAACCCTTTATTGGGGGTCCCCACCTCCTCATAGATCCCCAGCTTGGGCTGACCAGCTCAGGGTGAAAATGCTTTGGCTGGGGTTCCCTGGCTGTGGCATTATACCCCAGCCGAATTTGAGCCTGGTGCTGGTTTTAAAGATAGGGGGACCCCTACATAATTTTTTTCACCCTATATTTAAAACCAGGACTGGCTCAGCAGCCACGTGCTGATTCCTAAAATATGGGGGGACCCTATTCATTTTTGTCCCAGTATTTTTAGGAATCAGGACTGGCTAAGCAACCCATTACATTACACTAACACACAAGCAGCCTGCACATATTTCACTGATATGTGCTGGCTGCTTGTTCGGGGGGGAAACTCGGGCATTAAACTCGGGTCTTTAACATGGACAGGATTAATCAATTCACCATCAGGCAACACTATCCTGACCAACATGGGAGGTTGGTAAATTCCCAATTTTTATTGTGAAACAAAAACGGCAATTTTTGAGCGTACCTATCCATGTTTAAAAACGGGAAAAATATCGGGACCAAAACGAATCTTAGTAAATTTACCCCTAAGCCTTGGAGATAGATAAAGTAGACAGAGATAAAATACCAACCAATCAGCTCCTGTCATTTTACAGGCTGTGTTTGAAAAATGACAGTTAGAAGCTACCTAATTGGTACTTTATCTCTCTGCACTTTATCTCTCTCCAAGGCTTAGTACATCTACCATCTCCTCTGCAATCATGTACAATACCAGTTTTCAAATTGTCTTAAAATAGATGTTGCCATATGAACACACTAGGGCAAACCCCTTTCACATAATTATTAGATAGAAATCAACAACTAAAATCTGGCATAGAAAAATACAAGGAACTGTTATCTTAAGAAATATAAGAAACAGATTGTGACCTCTCCTTCCCTAAATGCTCCGTATGAGAAGGAGAAAAAAATCCTACTTGCCTGTGACACAATAAAGTATAACGGATACTTCTTCCATATTCATGCATTAAAATGTACAGATGAATCCAAATAAGCCTTGCATGTACATATAAATACTTTTGTCTAAATATTTTCTTACCAAATTGGGCTCTAATGCTGACCATACAAGTAGCAATATCAGTTTTTCAATAGCAGGAGTATGTTTCTCGTTTATTAAGGTCCAATGGGACCTCTCTATGATGACAAGGAATGTAGATAATCTTAGGATATGAAATGTGTACAGTATGTCGCAATGTTGAAAGTGAAACTACAGAACACAACATTTTTCTAAAGAAACAGGAAATGGTCTCTTACAAATAAAAATCTGCATGCAAGTAAATAAAACCTTTTATAATCATATAAAGTGCCAATCTGCATGCAATCACATACACAAAGTGACAGATGTTTTCAGAGCATACAGAGAACAGTCACTTAGGCTGTGCAAACTCCATCCTTACTAACAGTATGGCTTTTATTTCACCAAGATAATCCAACATAGAATGTATTTCCCTTCACGTGGGGCTCAGCAGCATACCAAAATAATTTAGATAATTTTAAGAATGTCTAAATAGATAGTTGGTAGATGACTGCTGTCGATCAGAGGTTGTTACCTGTACAGTACATACTACATACTTTTCCTTGAGCTCATGCACATACATGCACAGACTCACAATAAAATGTGGTGGACCATGACAGACAAAAATACTTCTTATCGTAAAACACAGCTTGCAATGCACAATTATAACAACAACACATATCTTAAATGTACACAGTTATTGCTAATACAAACTCTTAACACCATCAACTACTAAAAACTATTACTATTCCCAATTACATTAACCAATCCTACATCCTCCTCTAGTTCTGAAAAATGCTTTCACTTGTACTGTTGAGCTATTGTGGGTATATGCCATCTCAAAAGAACTGCTACCAGTATTTTCTGGTGGGATCATGCTCTTCATAGCAACACAAACACATACCTCCCAACTGTCCCGCATTCAGCAGGACAGTCCCATTTTTCTGGGACTGTCCCGCTGTCCCATTCGAGGGCCACAGTGTCCCGCAGAGGAAGCAGGGGCGTAAGGAGGGTGGTTCCAGTGGAGCATGAGCTCCGGGCATTGGACAGATCAGAGGGCGTTGGCTGCGGGTGAAGTCTGACTCCAGCAGTTGCATAATAGATGATAGACTCCCGGGTGCCGGCTCCAGATGCACTGCTTTCTCTCCCTGATTGCCTCCTTCTCTGCTCCTGCACAGTGCCTTGGATCCTGAGAGCAGAGGCGGATTGCGCTGGGGGGAAGGTGCGGGCTGGACCTCTGTTCAGTGTTTTGGGTGAGTGAGGCTGCAGCCGCGAGCGCGGGGGAGGAGTTGTCACCAGCATTAGCCTACTTCTGGAAGTGAGGCAAGGAGCTTCAACGGAGGTCCCTGCAGCTCTGACACACTCAGTAAAAGGAGAAATAAGAGGGGAGCAAAGGAAGACAGAAAAGAGGGGTGAGAGGGAGACCAAAAAAAATGAGTAGAGCTGCCAACAGTTTATTATAATTATAATTATTAATAATTATTATTATTAACACTCAGTTACTTTTTGCACTGTCTGCCTCCAGTCCTCTTCTGCCTACCAGCATGCCTCTGTGCCTGTCTTCCTGCCCCCATCCAGTCCTTTCCTGCCTACCCTCCCACCTCCTTGCCCACTTCCAGTCCTCTCCCGACTACCAGCACACCTCCTCACTGGTTCCTCGCCTGACTCCAGTCCTCTCCTGCCTACCCACCCACTCACCTTACCTGCCTCCAGTCCACTCCCATCTACCAACTTGCCTCCTCAACTGCCCCTAGTCCTCACCCAGCTCCTGTCCTCACTCAACTATTCACTTGCCTCCCCATCTGCCTCTAGTACTTGCCCGTCTGTGACTGTCATTACTTCTTGAAAAGTACCCTCCGCAGCTGCTGCTGGTAGTGGACTGCATAAACATACATCCCCTCCCTGCCTTTATATTATCTATGGTGTGCCCTGACAGCCAGAGAGCAACTGGTAGGTTTGAGCTCCTGTTTTGGCAAATGTGGCCCACGACCAGTTTTGCAAAATTCAGTAGAGGGGGGCATGTAATAATAGCATGCTCCTCATTCTACACCTCTGGGTGGGAGGGGAAGCCCGGTGGGAAGCACATACTACTGCTCTGCATACCAGAGCAGCGGGAGAATAGATGGCGTGTGCATGCGCATGGCATCTGTTTACAGTGTAGGGGGAGCCTGGGGGCAGCCAGCACCCCCAAACACCCCCGCATTGACGCAAATGGGAGTGCCGCGAGGCCACACCCCATTTCCATTAAAGCTCCACCTCCTCTTGCACACGCACGTCTTGCGGCACACAAGATGTCATGAGTCCTATTACTGAAAAGTTAGGAAGTATGCAAACAGGAAAATTATTTTCCATGTTCTCTGCTACAGAAACTACCAAAAGACGAACAGCGTGGATGTAGTCAGGATCCCGAAGGTCCGGATGCTGATAGTGACAATACCGACAGCAGCATACCAATGGTCACAATCCCGACAGATCCCGATGGTGAGTATTAGGGTTCGAGTTAGGTTTAGGGTTATGATTAGGCACTAGGGGGAGGCTGCGGGAGGGGAGGGTTAGGGTTAGCCAGTGGTACGGGACGGTTAGGCTTAGGCAGCGTGACGGGATGATTAGGGTTAAGCTGCGGGGTGAGACGATTAAGATTAGGCTGCAGGTGGGGTGGGTTAGGGTTAGGGGGAGGGTTAGGGAAGGCGTAAGGGTTAAAATACTTACAAAAATTCATCTGGGATGCCGCTGTCTGTATTCTGTCCATCGGTATCCCATACCTAAGCCCAAATAGAGAAGGCATCAGCAATAAAATTTTAACTCACTGGGCCTGATTTAGAAGTGGGCGCAAAAGCGCATGCAGCAGTGCCTATTGAGGGTTTATCGTCTGCACTTTATGCAAATTGCATCAGAAACGCCTTTCACCCTCACTGAAAAGACCATTTTTATGTGTATTTCTAGCCACCTCCCAGTCACTGCCCATGGACAACCAGCATCTTTACACAAAATTCCAACACAGATGGTGTAATGGTTAGCTTTACTGTCTCACAGCACTGAGGTCCTGGGTTTGATTCCCACCAGAATCCTAACTGTGTGGAGTTTGTATATTCAACCATTGCTTGCGTTTACTCCGGGAACTCTGGTTTCCTCCAACACTTGAAAAATATACTGGTAGGATAATTGGCTCCTGACAAAAATGAACCCTAGTGTGTATGTGTGTCTGTGTACTTGTGGTCGATTGTAAGCTCCATGGTGGATGGGACTGATGTGAATGATTGAATATTCTCTGTAAAGCGCTGTGTTATAAGTATAAACAACTGGTAATAATTAGGGGTGAGCAGGTTTGGATTTCTGAAATCCGAACCCCCTCAAGACCCCCCGATCCGAGTCAGGCTCGACATTTCCCGCCTGACTCGGATCTGAAATCGAGGAAAAACGTCATCATCCAGCCTTCCGGGTCTCGCGGGTTTTGGATTCTATATAAGGTACCCGCGTCGGCGCCATTTTCTCACTCGGCTATGGACAGTGAAGAGGGAGGGTGGGAGTTAGGGCTGGCTGGGCTGTGTAGTGTAGTGTAGTGCAGTGTAGTGGTGTGCTGTGCTGTGCTGTGCTGTGCTGCTGTTGTCCATAGGGGCTGTGTCCACTCCTCCAAAGTCCATAGGGGCTGGCTGTGTTGTGCTGTGTTGCTGTTGTTCATAGGGGCTGTGTCCACTCCGCCAAAGTCCATAGGGGCAGGCTGTTGTGCAATCAGTTGTCCATAGGGGCTGTGTCCACTCCAAAGTCCTGTGCAGTGTCCCAGTCCTAAAGGGGTGCTGTAGTTTTGTCCAGGGGGTGCTCTGTCCATTAGGGGTGCTCCCCCAGAGTGCAAAAAAATTAATATTTTTTCTGTTTGTGAATTGTGTGCGCATTAGCCGCACGTGCATCAACAAAGTAGCACCAAGCGTGCGCCTGTGTCATAAGTAAAGGGCCAGCTGGCTTGACCGTTAAAGGGTGCTGTAACCCCCAAAGTGCACTCCAAACCAAATACAAAAATATTTCTGTGTTTGTGAATTGTGTGCACTGTGGCTGCACGTGCATCAACAAAGGAGCAGTACCAAGAGTGAGCCTGTGTCCCATAAGTAAAGGGCAAGCTGGCTTGTCCGTTAAAGGGTGCTGTAACCCCCAAAGTGCACTCCAAAAAAAAAAAATATATATATATATATTTTTTGGTGTTTGTGAATTGTGTGCGCAGTAGCCGCACATGCATCAACAAAGTAGCGCCAAGCGTGCGCCTGTGTCATAGGTAAAGGGCCGGCTGGCTTGACCATTAAAGGGTGCTGTAACCCCCAAAGTGCACTCCAAACCAAATACAAAAATATTTTCTGTGTTTGTGAATTGTGTGCACTGTGGCTGCACGTGCATCAACAAAGGAGCAGTGCCAAGCATGAGCCTGTGTCCCATAAGTAAAGGGCAAGCTGGCTTGTCCATTAAAGTGTGCTGTAACCCCCAAAGTGCACTCCAAAAAAAAAATATATATATATATATTTTTTGGTGTTTGTGAATTGTGTGCGCAGTAGCCGCACATGCATCAACAAAGTAGCGCCAAGCGTGCGCCTGTGTCATAGGTAAAGGGCCGGCTGGCTTGACCGTTAAAGGGTGCTGTAACCCCCAAAGTGCACTACAAACCAAATAAAAAATATTTTCTGTGTTTGTGAATTGTGTGCACTGTGGCTGCACGTGCATCAACAAAGGAGCAGCGCCAAGCGTGCGCCTGTGTACCATAAGTAAAGGGCTGGCTGGCTTGTCCGTTAAAGGGTGGTGTAACCCTCAAAGTGCGCTCCACAAAAAATAAAAAATTCTCCTTTTTTTTCTGTCTTGTGAATTGTGTGGGCTGTAGCTGCACCTGCATCCTCAAAGCAGCAGTGACAAGAGTGCATCTGTCTGTTAAAGGGTGGTGTAACCCCCTAAGTGCGCTCCACAAAATAAAAAATTCTTTTTTTTTCTGTCTTGTGAATTGTGTGGGCTGTAGCTGCACCTGCATCCTCAAAGCAGCAGTGACAAGAGTGCATCTGTCTGTTAAAGGGTGGTGTAACCCCCTAAGTGCGCTCCACAAAGAATAAAAAATTCTTTTTTTTTCTGTCTTTGTGAATTGTGTGGGCTATAGCCGCACCTGCATCAACAAAGGAGCAGCGCCAAGCGTGCACCTGTGTCCCATAAGTAAAGAGCCGGCTGGCTCATTTCTTAAAGGGTGGTTTAACCCACATAGTGCACTAGTCTCCAACAAAAATAAAAAATTATTTTCTGTGTTTGTGTGCACCTTAGCCGCACGTATATATCAATATAACATAAATGGAGGACCAAACTTTCTCTGATAAAAATAAAATAGGGAAAGATCAAGAACCACTTCCTCCTAGTGCTGAAGCTGCTGCCACTAGTCATGACATAGACGATAACATGCCATCATCGTCGTCTGCCAAGGCCGATGCCCAATGTCATAGTAGAGGGCACATACAATCCCAAATGACAAAGTTCAGGAAAATAACCTTAAAAATAACATTTAAATCATCTGAGGAGAAATGTCAACTTGCCAATATGCCATTTACGACACGGAGTGGCAAGGAACGGCTAAGGTTTTTCCCTATGTTCATGACTAGTGGTTCAGCTTCACATGACGATGGAAGCACTCCTCCCACTAAAAAAATCAAATGAGTTAAGCTGGCAAAAGCACAGCGAAGAACTGTGCGTTCTAAGAAGATATCACAAATCCCCAAGGAGAGTCCAAGTGTGGTGGCGGTTGCGATGGCTGACCTTCCCAGCACTGGACCGGAAGAGGTGGCTCTTTCCACCATTTCCACGCCCCCTGCAAGTGCTGAAAGGAGCACCCACAGTCCACTTGCTGATATGCAAATTGCAGATGTCACTGTTGAAGTACAACAGGATGAGGATACTGGTGTAGCTGGCGCTGAGGAGGAAGTTGGCGAGGAGGATTCTGATGGTGATCTGGTTTGTTTAAATCAGGCACCGGGGAAGACAGTTGTTGTCTGTGGGATGAAAAAGCCCATCACGGTCAAGCCTGGGCAGAAGACCAAACATTCCACCTCTTTGGTCTGGCAATATTTCTATCCAAATCCGGACAACAACTGTCTTGCCATATGTACCATATGTAAAGGTGAAATAAGTAGGGGTAGGGATGTTAACCACCTAGGAACATCCTCCCTTATACATGACCTGCAGGGCGTTCATAAAAAGTTACTGTCAAGTTCAGAAACTTTGGCTAAGACCGTAAGCTCCCTCCTCATCAATTTCCTCCTTAGTCAGGATCGGAAGTAGTCCTGCAGGCCATGTCACTGGCATGACTGACTGTCCTATCCGGGATTCCTCCGGAGGAACCTGCATAGCTACGCCTACTGCTGCCGCTGCTGCCGCTGCTGCTGCTGGGAGTCGTTCATCATCCCAAAGAGGAAGTAGGAACACCACTACTTTTACTAAACAGTTGACCCTCCAACAGTCCTTAGCGAGGAGGATGAAGTACGACAGCAGTCATCCTGAAGCAAAATGTATAACTGAGGCCTTGACTGCTATGTTGGTGTTAGACATGCGTCCAGTATCCGCCATTAGTGCAGTGGGATTTAGACAATTGATGGAGGTAGTGTGTCCCCAGTTCCAAATCCAGTCTAGATTCCACTTCACTAGGCAGTTGATACCGAGACTGTACAGAATAAGTGTCCTCAGTGTCCTGAAAAATGCGGTTGTACCCAATGTCCACTTAACTACGGACATGTGGACAAGTGGAACAGGGCAGACTAAGGACTATATGACTGTGACAGCCCACTGGGTAGATGTATCACCTCATGCAGCAACAACAGCAGCGTCACCAGTAGCATCATCTCAGAAACGCCAGCTCGTTCCAAGGCAGGCTATGCTGTGTATCACCGGTTTCAGTAAGAGGCACACCACCGACAACCTCTTAGAGAAACTGAGGGAAATCATCGCCCAGTGGCTTACCCCACTTAGACTCTCCTGGGGATTTGTGATATCTGACAACGCCACCAATATTGTGCGGGCATTACATCTGGGCAAATTCCAGCAAGTCCCATATTTTGCTCACACAATAAACTTGGTGGTGCAGAATTTTCTGAAAAGCAACAGGGGCATGCAGGAGACGCTTTGGGTGGCCCGAAAAATTTCTGCCCACTTTCGCCATTCAGCGACTGCGTGTGAAAGACTGGAGCGCCAGCAAACACTCTTGAACCTGCCCCGCCATCACCTGAAGCAAGAGGTTGTGACGTGGTGGAACTCAACCCTCTATATGCTTCAGAGGATGGAGGAGCAGCAAAAGGCCATTCAAGCCTATACATCCACCTATGACATAGGCAAAGGAGGGGGTATGCACCTGACTCAAGTGCAGTGAAGAATGATTTCCGTGTTGTACAAGGTTCTCCAGCCCTTTGAACTTGCCACACGTGAAGTCAGTTCAGACACTGCCAGCTTGAGTCAGGTCATTCCCCTCATCAGGCTTTTGCAGAAGCAGCTGGAGAAAGTGAAGGAGGAGCTAAGATGGAGCGATTCTGCTGGGCATGTGGGACTTGGGGATGAAGCCCTTCATTCACTTTGCCAGGATTCCAGGGTGGTCAATCTGTTGAAATCAGACCACTACATTTTGGGCACCGTGCTCGTTCCTAGGTTTAAAGCCTATGTGGTGTCTCTCTTTCCGGCCAACACAAGCCTGCAGAGGTGCAAAGACCTGCTGGTGAAAACATTGTCAGCTGAAGCGGAACATGACATGTCAACAGCTCTTTCTTCATTTTCTCCCGCAACTGGGGCTGCCAGGAAAAAACTTAGGTATTCTAAGAAACCCGCAGGGCGGTGATGCAGGGCAGGCAGGACCAAGTTTGAACATTTGGTCCGGACTGAAGGACCTGGCAACAATTTCTGACATGTCTACTGTCACTGCATATGATACTGTCACCATTGACAGAATCGAGGAGGATTACATCGGTGACAGCATCCAAGTAGGCATGTCAGACAGTCCGTACCTGTACTGGCAGGAAAAAGAGGCAATTTGGAGGCCCCTGTACAAACTGGCTCTATTTTACCTGAGTTGCCCCCCCTCCAGTGTGTACTCCGAAGAGTGTTTAGTGCAGCCGGGAACATTGTCAGCGAAAGGCGTAGGAGGTTGCTTCCACAAAATGTGGAGAAGATGATGTTCATAAAAATGAATTATCAACTCTTCCAGGGAGACCAGCCTCCAGAACGTACAGAGGGACCTGTGGTGGTGGATTCCAGCGGGGACGAATTAAAACTCTGTGAGGATGAGGATGTACACAACACTGAAGAGGGTGAGAAATCGGTGGATGAGGAGGATCAGGACCACATTTTGCCTTCGTAGAGCCAGTTTGTGCAGGGACACATTAATTGCCAGCTTGTTTTGTGGGGGCCCAAACGAACCAATCATTTCAGCCACAGTTGTGTGGCAGACCCTGGCGCTGAAATGATTGGTTTGCTAAAGTGTGCATGTCCTGTTTATACAACATAAGGGTGGGTGGGAGGTCCCAAGGACAATTCCATCTTGCACCTCTTTTTTTCTTTGCATTATGTACTGTTTGGGGCCTAGTTTGTCAAACTGCCATCCTGTCTGCCACTGCAGTGTCACTCCTAGATGGGCCACGTGTTTGTGCTGCCCACTCGTGTCGCTTAGCATAGTCATCCAGCTACCTTGGTGCAACCTTTTGGACATAAAAACACTATTGTGAGGTGTTCAGAATAGACTGGAAATTAGTGGAAATTAAGGTTATTGAGGTTAATAATAGCATAGGAGTAGAAAAACCACAAATTATGTGATTTTAGCTGTTTTTATGCTTTTTTTTCTAAAAAAATACAGATCCAAAACACAAAACCCAGAACCCAAAACACGGAAGGGTGGTTTTGGCAAAACCAATCCAGATCCAAAACACGAAGAAAGATCCAGATCCAAAGCCAAAACACGAAAAGTGGCCCGTGCACACCCCTAGTAATAATACCATATGTCTTAATCGCAACAGTCATTTGGTAGTTTTTAGAAGTTTTCATGCATGCGCAGTTGCAAAAAATCACTCAAATATGTTAACATTGTCTTTGTTTGCAATTTGCATGCGGCTCTGAATGAGGCCCACTATGTGTAAAAAGTGACCTCAGATTGTATTTCAGCCAACTCTCTTTGTCTTTGGTGTGAGGAATCCTTGGCAGGCAGCAACTGGAACCTTTAGCACAGGGGTGGCCAACTAGTCAGAGACAAAGGCCCTCATTCAGAGCCGTACGCTCTGAGCAGAGCGCACGCTCTGAATGAGGGCTGGCCTCCATGAGAATGGAGCGTCCTCCTGGACGCTCATATAGCTGTTGGTCACCACCCACAGGCTATACGAGCGTGCAGTTTGATGGCCGCGATGGTCATGACCATCGCGACCATCGAAACTGCGAGCCGGAGCCTGCAGTTGAGGTTTTCAACCGCAAGCTCCGGAGTGATTTTGGCTCTATCAGAGCCAAAATCACTCCCACTGACATCACTAGTGATGTCAGTGGGCCGGCTTCTGACGGAAGGCGTTCCCGTGGGAATGCCCCCGTCAGGGAGGCACGCCCCCGGCAAGCGTACCAAAGGGGGCGTGCTATCAATCAACATCGACAGCACGCCCCCTTTGATCAGACACAACGAACGAAGGACTTTCCTTCGCTCGTCGCGTCTGGCGCATGCGCACGACGGAGCTCCCTCCGTCATGCGCATGCTCAGTCCAGAACATCGACCCACTTGCGAGCGGACAGCCGCTCGTGAGTGGGTCTGAATCAGGCCCAAAGGGCCCAAAAATATCTGTAGTTAAAGAGCCAAGATCATGCACGTGCTGAAGAGTCGCACAAAAAGTTAATACATCATTTACATAATAATCTTCCAATATAAAGTTTTTTTTACCTTTTTACTTTGAGGTAACTGTTATATGGAAAGAAAAAGTCAGAGCAATATAGAAAACATTGAAAAAAACAGATCCACACATAAAAAAACACTGAAACGAGCCATATCCGCATAAAATACACTGAAAAAGCCACTTCCACATAAAATACACTGGAAAAGCCACATCCACATAAAATACCTTTCAAAAGCCACATCCACATAAAATACATTGAAAAAAAAACAGATTCACATAATACAATCCAGCCCCCCATATGTCACTCCAGCAGCTCCTCGTGTCACAACAGCAGTCCCTCCATGTGTCACTCCACCCATGTGACACTTCAGCAGCCACTCATGTGTCACTCCAGACCCTCATTTGTCACTCCAGCAGCTGCTCATGTGTAACAACAGCAGCCTCTCCATGTGTCACTACAGCAGTCCCTCATGTGTCACTCCAGCAGCTCTTCATGTGTCACCCCAGCCCCTCATTTGTCACTCCAGCAGCTCCTCATGTGTCACTCCAGCCCTCATTTGTCACTCCAGCAGCTCCCCATGTGCCACTCCAGCCCCTCCCCTGGCCACTTCAGTCCAGCCACTCTCCCCCACACTTACTCCCACTCCACATGCCAATCCAGCCCCACCACGTCATAAATAAAATTATACAGGTTAATTCACGAGTTGAGCTTTGCCTTCTGTTTGCAACATGACGTCATCACATCACACCACTACATTCCTCCTGAGCAGAGCAGACTACTACAAAAGCCAAGCCTCCTCTGAACAGCAGCACTCCTATCAGAAGAGTCAGTCTGTGTCAGGCAGGGGAGCCACGAGAATGGAAGAGCCGCGGGTTAGCCATCACTGCTTTAGCAAGAAAGTCATTGTTGAGACCTCAGAAAGGGCAGATATTGAAAAGAAAACTGGTTCCTTAGGCTCAAAGGCCAGGACAGATGCTTAGGACACCTTGGGCAAGGAGGCAGTGAATAAACCATCATGACACAAGGCAGAGATTGGGCCCTCAGGACAGAAGGCAGCACCTGATTCAATAATGAGGCACAAGCTATGGCACTCATCTAAAGCTCTAGAAGCAGATTCGTTTCTGTAAGAAGAACTGACAAACAAGCATTTATGATTTAAGAAAAGTCTCGGAGTTATCACACTCTGGTGTTGTAGTAAGGAAGGCCCAAGTTAGCATGGACTGGAACAAGCATGAATCAAAATTTAGCTGGCCTTTCAAAAAGCAGGGCAGGTGAACATGACACAAGTGGTGGAGAGGCAATCAGCACAGTAAAACAGCAGCTTGTTGTGATTAGACACTGATATTTGAGAGCCAGAACAAGAAAGCTCTGTATTTCTTTTCTACTTAGATGAGCAGACTGTCTGATTAAAAATTGGACAAGGACTGATAACTGTTACTGATGAATGTGACAGGGAGGAGGTGATCAGCACAGTAGGGGTTGTAACACAGACAGCAGATTGCTACATGAGAATAAACTTTTGTCATTCAGTCACGTTTTTGCAAGCAAGAACTAGAAAGTCTGTTATTTTTCTTCATTTTAGATGGCCAGACAAGAGGATTAGGAACTTAGGGCCTGATTCAGACCAGGAGGCTAAGCCGCAATCGCACGCTATGGCCGATAGTCTCCCGTCTGCGCATGCGTATGCATCGCAGTGCGCGTGCACGAGCCAATCACTGTGAGGGAATCGTGCGCTCGTAGTACACAGACTGTGCGCTACTTTGAGTGACAGTGTCGTTTGTGGGTGGTGTCAGGGAAAGGTCTGTGAAAACGGGGGTGTGGATGTGTGTACGCAGGCGTGTCTGTGTGTTCTAACGGCGTTTCATGGGCGTGCATAATTAGCATGGAGGCTTCATTGTACACGTCTCCTTGTTGTATTTCAGCCTGCAGTGATCGCAGTGCTTGCGAAAGGGTAGGGTCTACCTCAAGGGCTACGAGCAGCTCCAATGGCTCTCAAAGTCACTGATATTATATAAACTACCTGGAGATGACGTGTGCTGCGAAGGAAAAAAGGCGTCTTTAGACCGGTGTGCGTTCGCTCTGCCGTTGCTCTATAAGACATGGAGGGCGTCCTTAATCTAGCCGTGCGATCGCAGAATTTGCATACCTGACCCATGATGGCTGCGAAAGTGCGCTGCTTTGCTTCCGGGTCTGAATCGCCCCTTAGCCCAAAAATACAGCTGGTGGGGGCAGTGGCGTCCCTCCCCACGGTGACACCCGGTGCGGGGAGGGACGCCATGCGCTCGGCACCTGCCGAAATGGGGGCGTGGCCTTCGGGAGGGGGTGTGTTGGAGGCGTGGTGTCGCATGGCGGGCCTTCGGGAGGGGCGTGGCCTCGCGGCGCGAACCCGGCTCGTGGCTGTGGTTAACAAAATGATACATTAGGTATCAATGGGGTGATGCCCGGCGGGGGGTGCAGGAGGTGCGGGCATGGGCAGTGCCGGCTCCCTCACTGACAGGAGCCGAGTGCTGCACTTAATGCTATAGTGCAGCACCCGGCTCCTGTCACTGAGGGGGATCCTGCACCTTGGTGTCACCCCTCGGCGGGTGACACCCGGGTGCGGGCTGCACCCCCCGCACCCGCCTTGTGACGCCACTGGGTGGGGGCACAAAACCATAGGTACTGGGTGTAGATATTTGAATCAAAGCTTGAGTTACAGTATAACTACCAAATCTTTTAGCATGTTCCAAAAAAAGTGGTACTAAGTGCAGGGCATTGCCTCGAAGATGTTTAACTACATTTATTATTTATTTATTTATTTACAGTTTCTTATATAGCGCAACAAATTCCGTCGCACTTTACAATTTGACTACACAAGAATCCACAGAATGATAGTCATAAGGGTTAGCTGAAAAAGCTGAGTACATAGCTGCTAAAAAATCACGAGGTGTACAGGGTCACCTCCAAAATACAAAGGTACAGTAAAGCAGGAGTCTGCAATTAGCACAGAGTAAATGGCACCTGGTTTCAAAAGGGCTAATATAGCATTTGTGAGCACCATGCAATACCCTCTGGTCTACGACTATATAGGTTCCAGGGCCGGTGCTACCTTTAAGTAGCTGGCTAAGGTAGAGGCCACTGGAAGGCGCCACTGAGTCCATCAAAAAAGAAAGAAGAATGTCTCTATCAGTCTCGGCCCTGGACTGCTGATGACCAAGGCTGACGCAGGAACTCCTTCAGTCCCTGGCACTGCACTCTCACTTCTCAGTGCGATAGAATCAGCAGCAGTGGTGACCATCCCTTCCCTCTCCTCCAGTCCTCTCCTTTCCTCCGGGTGCCAGCCTGTAAGTCCAGTGGCATCCCTCCTCATGGTGACACACAGCGTGGATTAGAATGTACAGTGCATGGCAGAAAAGGGCATGCCCTTGTGTGTAGGGGCATGGCCTCATGGCACAAACCCCCCTTTTATTCACTTCGGTGGTCCCATAGATGCAAACTGCCCCTGGGGATCAGTCTGTGTGCAGTGCCGGCTCCCTCACTGTGTCAGGAGCCAAGTGCTGCACATAATGCTACAATGCAGCACCCGGCTCCTGTCACTGAGGAGGAGCCGGCACTTTGGTGTCACCCCTCGGTGGGTGACACCCTGGTGCAGCCCGCACCCCCCTTGTGACACCACTGTGTCAGTCACATAAGGAGATCTACCCCTAGACAACATGAGGAGCTGCTGCTGCTGAATGGAGCCTGGTAAAGTATGCGTTTACTTTTTGGTGAAGAGAAAGGATTAATGGGTGGGTGAGTGTGTGTATGGGTGAGGGGCTTGTGTGTAGGGGGCTTGTGTGTGTAGAGGGTGGGGGGCTTGTGTATGTAGGGAGTGGGAGGATGGTTTGTTTGTGTGTTAATGAAAGCACACAGGGTTAATGTATATGTGTATGACTATGTGTTGGAGGTAGTTTTATTGTGTGTGTGTGTGTGTGTATGTGGGGGGGTGTTGGTTTTAATGAGTGCTGACAGGGTGAGTGTGTGTGGGGATTAATGAGCACTAGAAGGATGAGTGTGTGAGGTTTTTTAGTGCTGGCAGGGTTAGTGTGCGTGTGGGGTTCATTTTATTAAGTACTGGCAGGATGAATGAGTGTGTGTGTCAATAACCACTGGCAGGGCCGAAACTAGGATATCTGTCACCCGGTGCAAGGTAGCAATTTTGCGCCCCCTCCATTCCCATACCTGGATTTTGTCCTTGCTCCTCCATAAGGCAGTGCACTAGTCAAACGTCCCTGGTACAGTGACTTACATTATTCCAAACACCATAATGCCCATTACACATTATGCCACACACTGTAATGCCTATTACCAAAGTGCCACTTACATATTTGTCCCCGACACCATTATATGCCCCACAGTAAGGCTTCTAATTACTTTAAAATTACCTGCTCGTTGTCGGGGGTTTCATGGTCGTTGCCAGGGGGTTTCACGGGAGAAGATGCAGCTTTCAGCATCTTCTCCTGGCACTTGCGCTGGCCTAACAGACATTAGAGGTCCAGTAAGGACCTCTAGCATCTGTCTCCTCCTTGGTGGTGGCCATTTTTGGATGGCCGATTTCTGACTCTACAGCCACCAAGCCACCGTGAGTCATCCCTTTTTCACCCCCTGCATTCCGGCACCTGGTGCACGTGCACCTCTAGCCCCCCCCCCCTAGTTGCGGCCCTGGCACTGGCAATGTGTGTGTGGGGGTTAATGAGTGCTGGCAGGGTTAGTGTGTGTGTGAGGGGTTGGTTTTATTGAGTGCTGGCAGGCTGAGTGTATGTGTGTCAATAAGCACTGGCAATGTGTGTGTGTGGGGTTAATGAGTGCTGGCAGAGTTAGTGTGTGTGTGAGGGGTTGGTTTTATTGAGTGCTGGCAGGGTGAGTGTGTGGGTGTGGGGTAATGAGTCCTGGCAGGGTGAGTGTGTGTTTTAATGAGTGCTGAAAGGGTTTGTTTGTGTGGAGGGGAGGTTTAATGAATGCTGGCAGTGTGTGTGTGTGGGGGAAGGGTTAATGAGTACTGACATATATTGGGGCAAAGATGTGCAGGACAAATATGTATTGGGGTATGTATTAGTGGCATAATGTATGGCATATAAAGAATGTAGGGCACATGTGGCATGAGTTTTGGGGGCATTGTGTGGCATAATTGATGGCTATGTGACATATAATAAATTTGGGGCATAGCTGTGTGCAATATTATGTATTGGGGCACAAATGTGTAGCATATTATGTATTGGGGCACAAATGTGGGGCATATTATGTATTGGGGCACAAATGTGGGGCATATTATGTATTGGGGCACAAATGTGGGGCATATTATGTATTGGGGCACAAATATGTGGCATGAGACATTGATGTGTAGCATAATTATGAAGTTGGGATATAGCTGTGTGACATATAATGAATTGGGGACAGTATTATGAGGTACATTATGATTTTGGGGCTCTCGTGTGTGGCATATTAGTTGGGGCATTTCTATATAGTATATTGCCACTTTTGGATACTGTTGTGTGGCATATTATAAATTAGGGACACTAATGCATGGCATATTATGAATTGGGGGAGCAGGAACAGTGGGTAAAAGCCAAGGGTGCCCAGAAACCTTGCACCACCCATGAAAGGTTCATCCTACAGCAGGATAATTACCCAAAACATAACTCCAGGCTTTGCCCTAACTACTTTGAGGAAAATGATAAGCTGGTAGGCTTCAACTCATTAAAAAGAAGACAGCACACTTTCCAGACTTAAACCCTATAGAGCTGGTTGGAATGAACTGGATAGAAAGGCGAAATCCAGGGCAGGAGGATTGACAAGGTGGGACCTAGGATGCTCTGATTGGAAAAGCTCAGCACATGGGTCAGAGGAGCATGTGCTGAGCTTTGGTTGGAAAAGCTCAGCACATGGGTCATAGGAGCATGTGCTGAGCTCTGGATGGAAAATCTCAGCACATGGGTCAGAGGAGCATGTGGTGAGTTTTGGTTGGAAAAGCTCGGCACATGGGTCAGAGGAGCATGTGCTGAGCTTTGATTAGAAGAGCTCAGCACATGACCACTGACACCTGGCCAACAATGGGGATGATTATGCTTTTAGGAGATGTGTGTGGATATTCACCTTATATTTTTAGCATCAATTATACTATTTTTGTCTGACGCAGATACTTCAGTGTTTTTTTTTTTTTTTTTTTAATATAGTTATAGCATTACACAGTATTACATTCATATGCTTTTGTTTAGTACATGAAAGATGAACATTTATTTTTATTCATTTAAGGGTTAACTATGATGCAGACAGTATATTTCACATTTGCTTTGTGAGCCATTTGCCTAATCTGTAAGAACCCCAATCGTTTTCACCCATTAACATTTACATGGCATGCAAGGCCAATTGATATTGCATTTCAAAGGCAAATACAGTAAACCAAACTGAGAATGATCCACATGGGGTGGCTGAGAGTGCTGTTCCTTTTTTCCTTATAGCTAGAATTTCTGTTTGACAATTTGTTTTGACTGAAAAATGTTTGCAAGCACTTTAGGTAATTTCTAATTGATTTATTTATGCATTAAATTGCATGATTATTTTTTTTCCTTTGATTAGCCTCCATATGCAAAAAGACCCTTTTCAATATTCTCTGCATCTTGCTTGCAAGCAGAAGTGTCAGTTATTTCACATCGACATCCACCAGTAGTAGGTGCGGGTTGGATATTAGTGTTCAATTATCACAAAGTCGAAACTGAGAATGGGGACAGTGTGATGTCGAAGCCAAAATTCTGACCAGTTAGTGCAATTTAAAGCCTTTTAACAGTGTCATCTTTGGAATTTCAAAGATGATGCTTTACCATCATGTTTAAAGTTGTAAAGCTGATACTGTTAAAATGTTTTAAATTGCATTATTAACAGGTCAGAATTACGGCTTCAACCTCACACTGTCCCCATTCTCAGTGTCAATATTGTGATCTTTGAACTCAAAACTGCATACTGGTAGGTCCTGTGTTTGGACAACAGCAGCACAGCGCAGCACAGCACAGCACAACACTACTCTGCACTACACTACACTACACAGCCCAGCCAGCCCTAACTCCCACCCTCCCTCTTCACTGTCCACAGCCGAGTGAGAAAATGGCGCCGACGCGGGTACCTTATATAGGATCCAAAACCCGCGAGACCCGGAAGGCGGGATGATGACGTTTTGCCTCGATTTCAGATCCGAGTCAGGCGGGAAAAGTCGAGCCTGACTCGGATCGGCCTCGGATCGGGGGGGCTCGGGGGGGTTCGGATTTCAGAAATCCGAACCCGCTCACCCCTAATACTAACCCTAGGTGAGCTGCAATTTTCAGGGAACTGTAGAAAATATATCAGTGTCAAAGTTACTGTGCGACACTAGGCAACCCCCTATCCTCACTGATGGACATCATAGCATTCAGTGTCAATTCAGTGTCAAAAGTAACACATAGCAACCAATCAGCTTCTAACTGTCATTTTATAGACTGTGCTAAAAACCTATTAACGGGTGAGGGGTGCTTTGTGTGCCAGTCACCTGATGCTTAACTAAAATAAAAGACACAGAGACATACTATAATTTGACCTTACAATATGTCAGCTATTGATTGAAGGATGTAACAAATGGTATGATGGCATAAGCGGATGGCCAAAATCAGTGCAGCCCAAAAATGCACTAACTCACAACACACAACACATGCATTGTGAGCACAGCCGTAGCAAGACATTTTAGTGCCCTTGGCGGTAATGGTAACTTACTGTTGAGGGCCATTATAAGCAATAAAATGCTCTTCAATATAGTACCCTCTCTCTTCAACCTGTTCTTCTTGCTAAAACCAATTTCTTCTTGTTTGGATACTGGCACTGTGGGGTCCCATTTGTAAAAAGAGATGGGCACAGTTCCCATCCTCCTCCCCCTAACCAACCTGACAGTAAAGCAATATCACTTACCAGGGTTGGAACCATCATCAGTGCAGACCAGCTCACACTAGTGACATTAGTCAATACTAATAATAAGTCTGAATAGCTCATTATAGTATGATGTCACTTTGGGCTGTGTTAGTAATGACGGTAGGGAGCGGTTCGGCTATAGAGGAACCCCTCCCCTCCTCTGCTGTTACTAGGGAACGTCCAAACGAGATGTCTGACATTAAAATCAGTCTTGTGCTTCTTCCCAATGCAAAAAAAAGAGGGAGGAAAAGAAACACCCTGTCAGCTATGCCCACATGGTTCAGCATGAAGTGGCATGCTGCCTGCGCCCTGCGGCTCATAGTTTAAACTTTTCAGACACAGTAAAACTCTTACCGTAAGAGAAATGTGTGGACATTATTACATTTGGACAGCTAATAATTAATGAAAATATGTAACCTCTGTCCACCTTATGAGTCTTTATTCACTTTAGGGAAAGCATGTTAATTAAAGTTGGTGAAAAGAGCCTCTGCCACGCGACTTTCTTCTACTCCCATCCTGTATTCTGTCCATTTCACCTTCCCTCCTAATTCCTTCCCGCTCACCTGTCCCCTCTCTCCTTTTCCCATCCACTCCACCCTTCCTTTCTCCAGTCTTCTGTCCCCACCATGCTCTTCAGTAGACTCCTTCTTTCTCCTATCCCCTCCATCCTTACTCCTCTTCTCATCCCCTGCACCCTTCCTCTCTCCCATCCCCTCCATCCTTCCTTCTCTTCTCATTCCCTCTGTCCTTCCTCTTTACAATCCCTTCCATCTCATTACTCTTTTCATCCCCTCCAGCCTTCCACTCTCTCATTCCCTCCATCCTATATCCTCTTCTCATCTTGTTCTTCTCCACCCTTTGTTTTTCATTAGTATGTGTGTTTGGGAGGGGGGGAGCAAAGCATATTTTTGTACCTGGGCCCATCACTCCCTAGTTCTGACACTATCACCTACTTTGATAATTATGACTCAACACTCCGTAGACCTACATTAATTATATGCATTATAGATGGTGAAAGTGTTGGAAGATTGGTGGTAATGAGAGATTTTAATTAATACTGTTTAGTGAGAGCACAGAAGTATAAGAGGAGTGAGTAAATGTAAAACAGAGGAAGTCAGCGGGTAAGCACAATTTACTCCAGAGACACTCTGCAGAGCACATTATATGCTATTAGTGAAAGCTGGGCCAGCAGAGTCCAGAGTAGAGGTGAGAGAACAGTCGTAGTGGAAGACAGGCTTATCATGGCAAGAGAGGTTGGTTATAGGGATAGAAGAGAGTCCAAAGACTAGGAGAAACTGGAGAGGTCAAAGATTTTGCCTAGAAAGAGTAGCCTTAAGAGCGAAGTTGCAAGTGATGGGAAATGTTGGAGGAAAGGAGGTTGGGTCAGAAAGATGGAGGGGTAGTCATTTGAGAGAGGAAGACAGTGAGGGAAGACAGTGAGAGAATATTGGAGGCAGCAGGGTTGGTGGGATTATCATTCAAGATATGAGGGAGAGGAGGACTGAGGAGAGAAAGTGGGTCAGCAAGGTGGAGACATTTTTGAAGAATTTGGTGACAGGACCAGGAGACAATAGATGGTGGCAACATGAATGTCCTTTCATTTTAAGTGAAAACTTAGAAAATATATAACACTCATCACCCATAATAAAGCAATCTAGAAGGAAGATTAATGTTTATAGGGATATATAATATTACAGGATCAGTGGATGGAAGTGTATTCGGGGCTGGGTAGGTCTCTCCATCCACTGAAGGGAGTGAGGGTGTGGTGTAGGCTTAGTGGGACACAGCAGCTGGAGACAGATTTCCTGTCCATGGTTCAGACTTGACACCTGGAGCCTGAGAGAGACAGGCGAGGTGAGGGGAAGAGACAGGGAAAGTGGAAGAGGGAAGGTAACAGGTTAAGAGGTGTGGAGGAGACCAGGAACTCAGCAGTGTTGCCACTGATGCTGTGATGAGGACCTGAGCTGGCATTTACCCTGTTAGGTACCGTACTTATGCATGGATATATGTACTATTAATGATTAATATATATATGTCTCCCTTTCAGTATATGTAGCATATATATATATATACATATACATATATACACACACATATATATATATATATATATATATTTGATTTTATTTTACATTGACTAGAACTCTAATTGAATAAATACAATGCATGCAATAACAGATGAAAAAACTTCATGATGCTATGTAAGTCTGAAACAAACCATTGTACTGTTAATATGGACATTATTTTTGAGTCAATCTATACCAATAAATAAAAATTTCAGGAGTGTCCTGGGCGCAACTGACACTCTAATAGCAGCAGACTGAAAAATCGTAAGTAATAGTACTCTTTACTACTATCTGAATCTAATAAACTGTCATAAAGCTGATAATTCTGTATGCGCTAGTGTCATAATAAATACAATCAGATACTTTCCTTAGACTTCCACACACTGGATATGCATGTTATTAGCTTTCCTCTGGTTAGATGATTAATTTCATACCATGAAAGACAAAAAAAAATTGTAGAAAATATGGTGTAATATGTAAAAACAATATTTAATAAGAACACAATTTCAATATGTCACAAAAAGTAAATAGACAACAATGGACCAATGGTTCGGTTGTCCAATCACCTAATAGTGATAAACAGTAAAATCACAAGCACAAAATCCACATATGTATACGGTGGGAGAATTACCAGAAGTTCTCTTGAATAGGGCATAAACAATATGGTAGAGGCCTCCGGAAACCTCATTCACAGTCCTTCTCCAAGTCAATCTCCTAGTTTCTCCTGTCACACTCCACCAACGCATTTCGGGAGAAAGCAACTCCCTTCCTCAAGGTAGTGTGACTAATGTGATAATGAGTCCTCTTATATACCCTTAATTGGATCAACGTTACGTTTTCACACATTTATTTTTCATTTTTTTCTAACACTTTCAACACTAAGCCACTCTCCCTTACCTAACACTTTACACTTTACTGCTATTTTTTATTTTATTTTATGTGGTGTCCTGGGGTGGTTTGGCGATGCCCCACTACCCAGGTAGAACAACAAGGTGGGATGGAGACATAGGGGTGAACAAGTACAATAATAATGCTGGAGCAGTCTGGAGCATAAGGGTATTGCTGGGTGTTGTAGTGGGTCGCAGAATGGTGTATGCCTCATGGTTAGTGGTGCTATGCCCCTTAGTAAAAGCGGTGGTGGCATAGGATATATGCAGTACTCTGTAGGACTCTGTATGGCTCTTACGGCTGGGAGTCTCAGAGGGCACACCCAATTTCCTGCAATGCTGTTTCAACAGGGCGCTCATGTGCACTAGTAAAAATCATAGGTCTAGTCTCCTGCTAAACTGCAGCAGGTCCTAGAGACCCCCGGCTCTGCTGCTCTATGGATCTGAGGCAGAGTAGAGTGCACCCCATCCAACACCAACAAGTTGAAATCACATGAGACCAACTCGAGAAAGTGAAGGTATCTCACTAATCTCTGGAGCAGGTTGGGTATGAAATACCAGTGCTGTTAGCTCAAACATGCAGAATCCAGACAGCAGCAGTAAGTATACTATCCCTACCCCTTCCCCTTCCCTAACCCTAACTCTCCCTTACTGGTGCCTAACCCTAACCCTTCCCGGGAGGTACCTAACCATATTTTCACCCCAGGGGTGCCTAAACCTAACCCCCCCTTCCCCAGGCTAACCACGCATACTTACCTGGATCCTTGTTCGGGATTCTGGTGGTCGGGATGCCGACACCGGTATAATGATCCCATTCTGGATAGCGGCATCTGTATTTTCCCGGGTGGTGGGATTCCGGCGTCGGTATGTCGATGGCCAGCATCCCGTCTGCCGGTTTATTGACTACATCCCTTTGGAGCAATAGTTATACATTACTTTATAAGAGTAGTCTCCTTTTTGGTATGCCTTAACTCTGTGCGATTATGAATAATGGGCTGCGCACAGAATGTGTTTTGTATATCTTAGGGACATATTTACTAGAACAGTTAGAACAGTTATTAGAATTTTGTGGGTGAAACCGTCTTTACCTTGGAAATGTTTGGAGGCTTTGGAGAAAAGGCTGCTTCATTTCCAGCACCTGTCCTATAGTGTTAGAATTTTGGGTGTGGTCTTTGTTAAACAAGTGTTTAATCTGTGTGATTTAATTTCTCTTTCTGGAAGATTTGTCATATGATAGTCACTGGCAGTGTGGGAGGTGAACATGATATTTTGTTCAATGCAATGGAATAATCTAAATATGAATTTTGTAAGCATTTGTATGATTAATAAAATAGAGGAACTCACATTGCTGAAAATGTCAGATGCTTTAAATGTAATATATATGAGTATAGTATCTGTTATGACCATATTATATACTAGAAATATTATTATAATTATTATTATTATTATTATTAATAATAAATTTATTAATAGGAATTAATGCAGTCGCCATAGACAGTTATGGGGCTGCTGCTGCAATCAATAAGAGGGGTACAACAACATTTATCACTATTATCTGCTGCTGTAACCCACTTTTTAACTGCCCTTATACTGTAAATTGGATAAGTTGAATATAATGAGTTGTTTTTAAGCTGCATACACACACAACAATTTTGTTACCAACGATTTTATGAACGATTTTCTGTCAGATTATCTGTCAGATCTTTTAAATTGTAATGAACGATTTTTTGAACTACAAATGATTTTTGTAACTTCCCTTAATGAAAATAGGCCCTGATTCAGAGCTGGACTCTCTGACAGAGCGCTTGCTCTGAATCAGGGCTGTCCTTCCTGATTTTAGAGCGGCCTCCTGGCCGCTCGCATAGCTGTGGGTGACCACCCACAGCTATAGCAAGTGGCCAAAACCATCGCGAGTGGCCAAGACCATCGCGACCATTGGGCTTGCGACGAGACCCTTGTGGTAGGGTCTCGTCTGCCGCAAGCCCTGGAGTGCTTTTGGCTCTATCAGAGCCAAAAGCACTCCCACTGACATCACTTGTGATGTCAGTGGGGCCGGCCCCAGACGGTAGGCGTTCCCATGGGAACACCTCCGTCTGGCCAGCTACGCCCCTGGCACGCCCACCAAAGGGGGCGTGCTGTCACTCACCATCGACAGCACGCCCCCTTTTTAGCGAGACCAATAGCGACGGCTTGCCCATCGCTATCCGGGTCTTGTGCATGCGCACGATGGAGCCGGGTCTGTCGTGCGCATGCGCACTGGCCCAACATCGACCCGCTTGCGAGCACTCAGCCCTCGCGAGCGGGTCTGAATCAGGCCCTCAGTTCAGTTGGTCAGTCAGAATGAACTACAAACTACAAATGGGAATGCGCTTAAACGATAATTGTTCACCGTTATAACTCAGAAACTTAACTTTTTTTTCAACGATTGAACGATAATTAGATCAGATTATCTGTCAGATCTTTTAAATTGTAATGAATGATTTTTTGAACTACAAATGATTTTTGTAACTTCCCTTAATGAAAATAGGCCCTGATTCAGAGCTGGACTCTCTGACAGAGCGCTTGCTCTGAATCAGGGCCGTCCTTCCTGATTTTAGAGCGGCCTCCTGGCCGCTCGCATAGCTGTGGGTGACCACCCACAGCTATAGCAAGTGGCCAAAACCATCGCGAGTGGCCAAGACCATCGCGACCATTGGGCTTGCGACGAGACCCTTGTGGTAGGGTCTCGTCTGCCGCAAGCCCTGGAGTGCTTTTGGCTCTATCAGAGCCAAAAGCACTCCCACTGACATCACTTGTGATGTCAGTGGGGCCGGCCCCAGACGGTAGGCGTTCCCATGGGAACACCTCCGTCTGGCCAGCTACGCCCCTGGCACGCCCACCAAAGGGGGCGTGCTGTCACTCACCATCGACAGCACGCCCCCTTTTTAGCGAGACCAATAGCGACGGCTTGCCCATCGCTATCCGGGTCTTGTGCATGCGCACGATGGAGCCGGGTCTGTCGTGCGCATGCGCACTGGCCCAACATCGACCCGCTTGCGAGCACTCAGCCCTCGCGAGCGGGTCTGAATCAGACCCTCAGTTCAGTTGGTCAGTCAGAATGAACTACAAACTACAAATGGGAATGCGCTTAAACGATAATTGTTCATCGTTATAACTCAGAAACGTAACTTTTTTTTCAACGATTGAACGATAATTACGGCGTTATAGTTAAATCATTAAAAAAATCGTTACGTGTGTATGTACCTTTAGACATATTGAGTTTGAGAAAGCACTGAGATGTCCAGGAGGAGATGGCACAAATACATAGACATAGAGGGAGAGAGGTCAGGGGACACAAATAACAGGGAAAATAGTAAGGTGTGGGATCAGGGGTGTCGAGAGGGGGGGAGCCAGTGGCGGATCCAGGGGGGAGGCGATCTGGGTGATCACCCACCGCAACACAACTGAAAAAAAAAAATCCCCCATAAGGGGGCGTGGCCACAAACCGCCGATTAGGCCACGCCCCCTTGATCCAGCCTGCTCTCTGCAGGGACAAGTGCTCAGGAAGAGGAAGAGCCTGAGAAACAGGTAGCGCACACTACACTGGCTGCCATGGTTGGAGCAGCAGGACTCCGAACTCAAAGAAAAAGGAGCAGTCCAACTGCCGAAATGAAGGTAAGTTGGAGGGGGCTGGGGAGCTGGTTGGTTGTTGAGGTTACTCAGGGCTGGAGGCTGGAATTACAGGGGTCTGGAGGGGAGACAGGATGACAGGGGCCTGGAGGGGAGACGGGAGGCTGAAATGTTGTGGGGCTGGAAGGGACACGGGGCTGGAGGCTGGAATGACAGGTGGCTGGAGGGGACACAGCTGGCTGAAAGTTGAATAACAGGGGGCTGAAGGGGACACAGAGGACTGAAGGCTGTAATGATGAGGGGACAGGAGCCTGGAATGACATGTGGCTTGAGGGGACACAGAGGGCTGAAGGCTGGAATGATGAGGGGCTGTAGTGGACAAGAGGCTGGAATCACAGGTGGCTGGATGGGACACAGAGGGCTGAAGGCTGGAATGATGAGGGGCTGGAGGGGACAGGAGGCTGGAATGACAGGTGGCTGGAGGGGACACAGAGGGCTTAAGGCTGGAATGATGAGGGGCTGGAGGGGACAGGAGGCTGGAATGACAGGTGGCTGGAGGGGACACAGGGCTGAAGGCTGGAATGACAAGTGGTTGGAGGCTGGAATTATCCCCCATCATTCATTCTGGAGGGTAGACAGAAGACTGGAGGCTGTAATGACAAGGGAATAGAGGGGACATAGAGGGGTGGAAGCTGGACGGAACATGGGCCAGGAGGCTGGAGGGGACACAGGGGGCACATTTCTGGTTGAACTTCTGTTGTACGATGATGACATTGGTTCTATTCCTACACAAACAGGCATCTTCCGGACCATGTGATCTTCAACGTGAATAGTCACTACTGATTGAGGACATTGTCTGCCCATGGAGAATCAATTTCTTCAGAGGTTCCCCATTGCCGAGAAACCACCATATAGGTAAGGTGAGTTTTTATTTATTACACACAAATGCAGTATTTATTTTTGTCCTATTAAGTGGAGCACCAAAAGGAATTCTCGCCCTGGGCTCTACTTGGTCTAGCCCGTCCCTTATATAACACACAAGGTCCCCCTCCCACAGGTGACTAAAACTGGATTAATGAGGAGTCTGAGGACCCAGGTGACATGTACCTCACTCCCTGGGCCCCCATTGGGATCCATGATGATGGACAGATCACCGACGCGGTGGCAAGCACATCCTTGCCACCACTGCATATACACACACCGCCCCCCTAAAGCAAGAGTCTAAATCCACCCCTGGGGGAAGCAGGTACCAATTGCTCAGGCCCAGGCTTGCTGGAGGGGCCCCGGTGGGGGCCCGGGTCCAACACCGCCCCCCTCCCTCCTACCTGTCAGCAGCCCAGCACACGCTGCTGTGTGCTAGGGTGTAGTAGGTAATACCGCCGGCCGCATGGCCAGCGATTCAAATCCCAACAACGGAAGCCTGGCAGAGGTGAAGACCCTGATCGCTAATAAGGTAAGTATTCTAACCCTATTTTATCCCCTAACCCTCCCTTAGGGGTGCCTAACCCTAACCTCCCCCCCAAGTGTCTAACCCTAACCCCCCTCTAAGTGCCTAAACCTAACCCTCCCCATCCCCGCAGCCTAAACCTAAGTCTCCCTGGGGGGGTACCTAACCCTAACCTCTCCCCTGGGGGTGCCTAACTCTAACCCCCCTTCCCCTAGCCTAACTCTAACCCTAACCCTCCTGGGGGGTGCCAAACCCTAAGTCCCCCCAGGAAGCCTAAAACCTACCCCCCCAGTGGCTGTCCACGCCCGGCGCCCGGCTTACCTTCATTCGGTATGCCGGGTGTCGGTCTCCCGGCGTAGGTCTAATGACAGGCGTCGGATTTTCGATGCCTGTCATTAGTACTTTGCCGGGATTAGGCAGTCGGGAAGCCGGCGGTCGACATTTAGACCGTCGGCTTCCTGACTACATCCCATGTGCTAGGCTACAGTTGGAGACTGTTCACTGCTGCTGAGCGACAGCAGCAGCAGTCTCCTTTGTCTGTGGGGAGTAGGCAACCTATGCCACTTAAGCTGCTGTGAAACAACACATCCCAGCATGTCCTGTCACAGTTTTGCTGTTATGGAATGTTAAATGCTAATTCTGTTTACTTACTTACAGTACTAGTCGGGTTACATGAATTTGAAGTTGAACACAGATCTGTATAACACACTGAAAATGCACATCCATAAGCATGCACTCATTAAATATTTATATTCATTGATGAAAAATCACATCACACCTTACCACAGCAGTAGGCAACATGTGGTACTCCAGCTGCTGTGGATCTACACATCCCAGCATGTCCTGTCACATTTTTGCTATTAGGGCATGCTAATACTGTGGCAGGGCATGCTGGGATGTGTATTTTCAAGCAGCTGGAGTGCCACAGGTTCCCTGCCCACTGTGTAGAAACCACTGTGGAGAAAGGTGTCTGTCTAGAAGCATTGGGGAGGGGCCCCTGCAAAATGTTGCTATGGGGACCACAATGGTCTGGCTATGCCCCTGACCATACGTCAGCCCATTTTCACAGTTTGTTTATTGTTTAAAAAATACTTATGATAATATAATTTTTCTATATTTTGTTTTTCATGGTCTTATGTTGAGGCCATTTTTGTAATTTTTTTTACTTATCACTGAAAATACCTTTTTAATTTGAATTCACTTTCATACATTTGTGATAAAAGTCCTTTATTATTGCCACGCTAATAATTGATCATTTTTGCATCTAAGATGTGATAAATGATACATCTGCCCCCAATTATGAAACATACGTATTATTAAATGGCCTTATAAAGCACATACCCAGGGGAAAGTTTATAAAGTACAAGCAGCAAGCAAACCATACCAAAGGATCACCTTTAATATAATCGGGATGTAGTTGGCATCCAGGCTGTCAGGATACCAGAGATCAGAATGCCAATACCAGAATCCCGACAGCAGTCAGGATCCCAGCTCCAGGACCTCAACCGCTGACATCCAGATGGTAAGTATTAGGAATTAGGGTTAAGCTCTAGGGGGAGGCAGTAGTGCACACAGGGGGGCTCTCTGTGTACCCAGAAACCCCCCGTGACAGCCTTGAGAGCAGACACCATGCTATTAAGCCCCGCCACCTCGCTGCCAAATGCTGCGATACGTGGGTTAATAAGGAGGAGGCGGAGCCAATATGACACCATTAAATTAGAATCGTGCCATTTGGCTCCACCCCCTCTCGATTGACCCACGAATTATGGCATTTTGCCACTATAGGGGAGGAGCATAATGACATGGTGGCTGCCTGCCAGGTTCCATCCCCACAGCTACTGCAAGGTAAGTGTAATGTATGTGTGACATTTGTATTTGTGTGTAAGGTATGTATGACATATGTATGTGTGTACATATAATATATGTATATGTTTGTGTATATATGTATGTCTGCATGTGTGTACATGTATACGTGTGTGTGTGTAACACCCCCTGGAAAAAATCCTACATTTGCCAGTGGGAGGGATAGGGTTAAGTTGTGGGGGGATAGTTAGGCTGCAAGAGGGGTGAGTTAGGTTTAAGCTGCGGCGGGGGGTAACTGGCTGAGGCACTGGCTAGTATCAGAGCCAGATTTACAGATATATTCAGTATATGAACCCGGGGATTCATGTGGGCATTATACAAATGTGCAGCTGTATATAGTGCTGGAAATTTGGTGTTTTTGATAAGGGATGTGTGGAAAAGGTAGACAGGGGAGGCAGTGCCTCACCTGTCATACACTTTTTGCTCCAGAGTTTTGGCAATAAAAATGATTAGAATAATACAAAGAAGATATTTATAATATTTTCTTTAATTTTTTCTTATCCTTTTATAGTCAAAACTTTGGCGTGTACCTAAGTATGACAGGAAAGGCTCTGCTAACCTGCCCCACATCACTGAACATCACTGGCAGGGGGGGGAGGGTTAGGTTTAGGGATAGGGTTAGGAGTAGGGTTAGAGTGCTTACCTAAAGGTGTCGGTATTTAAAATTAATCGGGATTCCAGCATCGAGATTCTGAGCGCCGGTATTGTGTGTGCCAGGATCCCATACCCAACCCATGTAATTAACTTATACATAGCAAAAAAGTAAATATATGTATAACATGTAAAGTACTGTACCTGTACAACTCATTAAATGTTATTTATGAAACATACTAAATACCAATTGCAAAACACCTTGGTTTTGCAGTGTTGTGCCTAGATGGTCTGTCTAGCACAGGGCCGAAACTAGGACATCTGTCACCCGGTGCAAGGCAGCAATTTTACGCCCTCCCTTCCTGTACCTGGATTTTGTAGTTGCTCCTCCGTAAGGCAGTGCACTACTCAGATGTCCCTGGTATAGTGACTTACATTATTCCACACACCATAATGCCCATTATACACTGTAATGCCTACTACCAAAGTACCACTTACATATTTGCCTGACACCATTTTATGCCCCACAGTAAGGCTTCTAATTACTTTAAAATTACCTACTCATTGTCAGGGGTTTTATGCTCATTACCATTTCCATGCTCGTTGCCAGGGGGTTTATGCTCATTGCCAGGGGGTACATGCTCGTTGCCATGGGGTTTCATGCTCGTTGCCAGGGGGTTTATGTTTGTTGCCAGGGGTTACATGCTCATTGCCATGGGGTTTATGCTCGTTGCCAGGGGTTACATGCTCATTGCCAGGGGGTTTCATGCTCGTTGCCAGGGGGTTTCATACTCCTTGCCATGGGGTTTCATGCTCGTTGCCAGGGAGGTTTATGCTCATTGCCAGGGGGGGTTTTGTTCATTGCCAGGGGGGTTTATGCTCTTTGCCAGGGGATTTCACGGGAGAAGATGCAGCTTTCAGCATCTTCTCCCGTCAATGCTAGTGTTCCCAGCACTTCTGGGAACGCTGTATACATTGCGCTGGCCTAAAAGACACTAGAGGTCCAGTAGGACCTCTAGTATCTGTCTCCTCCTTGGTGGCGGCCATTTTTGGATGGCCATTTTCAGCAGAGAACATGCGGACGGCTAGTCCGCATGGAATCTGCTGAAAATGGCCATCCATAAATGGCCGCCGCCAAGGAGGAGACAGACACTAGAGGTCCAGTAAGGACCTCTAGCATTTGTCTCCTCTTTGGCGGCGGCCATTTTTGGATGGCCGTTTTCTGAATCTGCAGCCACCAAGCCACCGCGAGTCAAGCTTTTTTCATCCCCTGCATTCCGGCACCCGGTGCACGTGCACCTCTAGCCCCCCCCTAGTTTCGGTCCTGTCTAGTAGACATGACATGAGACATGAGTAGACATGAGATCTCTGCAAGCTAGAAGTACATCTTTTTGTGAGAGTCCAGCTGTGCACAAGTGACATCAACTACTCACCTTTTTTCCTTTAATACTCTCTTTCAATAAAAAAAAATTTATCCAAAATATTATTTTTTTATTTTCATTTTTAAATACATGTACTTTATATTTGTTTTGTCCTGTTTATTTTACCTTTTGCGTAAGCTTATTACTGAATGTTAGATTGAGTAACAATGAATCAGCTGGCTACAGTAAGCATGTATTTACTAGAAAATGATGGGGTCGAAATGATGATGATATACAATATCGGTTATGAAAGCCAACAGATGGATAACTATGACACTTACAAGCATTAGTAAAATTGAGTACATGCCATTTTCTATGAATGAGGTGGCGAAGTAATTGAAAGCTTACACAATACTGAAATTACTTCTTTCAACACTGCAAATATTTGGTACAGGTGTTCTACAGGTTTAGTCATAGTAAATATATTTACAGTAGAAAACATTGTTGCTGACTTAAGGAGTATTTATGACTGATTCACTTATAATACGTTTCCGCTTTAACAAGCTAAAGTGATCAAAACCGTGTCCTGCTTAAATTATTCTTACCTGTACTGTATGTCTAGTCAGGTGCAATTAATAGGCATTACAGAGTGACATTTTATTCTGAACAAATTTATGACCAAGAGCCTTCTTTTATAATAATACTATTATGATAACTGGAATGTACTGTACAGTATAGGAATGTATGAGATAATAATTTGTATGTGACATGCTATGATAATTATATGTTGGTCATGTGCTCTGACCATAAACTAAAGCTTATGTCGAAGTTCTCAATATGATTCATAGTTTCAAAATGAGGACAGGAATAATAAACAAGATATATCTGTAGTTAACTGTTTCAAGGCTGGTTTCATGTTATATTTCAATGCTTAAGGGTAAATTTACTAAGAATTGAGATTGGTCGAGATGCCATTCTCAGGAGAGTTTAGGAATGATTTTCAACTCACAAATTTACTAAAGGCAAAGTTGGGTGAGTTAGAGAGATAGAGATATCTCGCAAAACTCGGGTGAGATAGCATACTCGAATCAACTCACCATCGGAACAGCTCTGAAATACTTTTCACCTAAAAGATAGATCTCTCAAATTTACCAAGAATCGGGATGACAAGCTCGGGTGAGATGACAGCAAACTCTCTGCCAAACTGACCATTCAAACTCTCCACCTCCTGAGCTGCGAGTTTAGCAGAAACATACACAAATCATTGTGATTTGTGTATGTTTCTGCATGTAAATAGTTAAAATTGGGTTCCCCTATGTTAGATCCCTTGCCGGGATTACACTGTCAGTATTGAGTCTCATAACTACATACCTTATATACAGCGTGTGTGTTGTGTCTTTATTTAACTATTTATTTTACAGTGGAGGTACGGGTGCCAGCCACCTGCTGGCACTTGTAGTTCCACAAGTGCCGAAGGGCAGGCATGCTGGCACCTGTAGTTCCACTGTAAAATACAATAGTTTACTTCTCTTTTACACTTTATTACCCCCCGTACCCACAGCCCAGGGGTGCTGGGAAGAGCACCGGGCTTCAGACCAAGCCTGGGGTTTCGGGAGAGGGGAGAACCCTTTTTTGGGGGTCCCCACCTCCCCTGAGATCCCCAGCTTGGCCTGACCAGCTTGGGGTGAGAATGCTTTGGCCCTGGAGACCCGGTAATAGGGTCTCCTGGCTGTGGCATTACACCCCAGTCGGTTTGGGTCCGGTGCTGGTTTTAAATATAGGGGGACCGCTATGCAATTTTTTCCCCCCTTTATTTAAATCCAGGACTGGCCCTGCAGCCTGGTGCTGGTTCCTAAATTATGGTGGAACCCTACTCAATTTGTTCCCTGTAATTTACGGAACCAGGACTGGCTGACAAGTCCGGGGCTGGTTATTCTTTTGGTGGGGGACCCTACATCTTTTTTTTTACAAAATGTAACTCGTCTTTTACAGGTTTTACACACAAGCAGCCTTCACATATCTCACTGATATGTGCAGTCTTCTAGCTCGGGAGAGATTTGCAGAGAGAAAACACTGCAATCTCGGATGAGTAATCTCATCTTCACTTGCAACTCGGGGAGATATCTCGATCTGCTTCACCATCTGCCATCTCACTTTCAGCTAAACTCACTTTTTAGTAAATTTGAGAGATGAAAAACTGGAGGAAAATCACCCAAGATTCGGCGATGCAAATTCAGATTAAAAAAACTAAACTCGACCATTCTCGATTCTTAGTAAGTTTACCCTTTAGGCTCACATGTTTGCAATATCCTAGATTTAGAAGGACTTACTTGTTTTGTAGAAAAAGGAATACTGATCCTGGCATCTATAAGTTCAAACCACACACATTAACATTAGTACTCTGATCTGTAGTTTCTGGTGCTTACAATAGAAAGGTGCTAGTCCTCTAACAAAGAATCAAAATAAAAAAATGAAATACAGAATGTTACAGCACTTGGAAGTCAGAATCAGAGACTGCATTCAAATTATATATATAATAGAAAGATGTTTATTGCACAATATACAAAAAAAATAACTCCGTGGAGTGGAAAATAACATGTCCACTAAAATGAAACATGGAAAAGCTCCAATAGGTAAATGAAATACTGTGCAAATTTCACTATAAGACACCACTGGTGATCCATCAATAAATGTAATAAAAGATGTTGTACTGGTTGAGTCTCTGGGATGGAGAAATGAAAACATCAAGAGTATACAGCTCATTTGAAGCTAAGTGATACAAAGTTTCCAACATTTTTGCAAACAGATGATACGGAATCGGTATGAAATATCGCCGGCCACATGGCCGGCGGTTCGATTCCCGGCAGCGCCTGGCCGACAGATGAGCAGAGCCCGGCAGTGGAAGCCCGACAGCGCTGGAAATCCTGATCGTCCCTAAGGTAAGTATAAACTAACCTAACCCCCTAACCCTCCTTAGGGATGCCTAACCCTAACCTCCCCCCAAGTGCCTAACCCTAATTCCCCCTCTAAGTGCCTAACCCTAACCCCCCCTTCCCCACTGCCTAAACCTAAGTTCCCCAGGGGGGCCTAACCCTAAGTCCCCCCCGGGGGTGCCTAACCCTCCCTCCCCCTAGCCTAACCCTAACCCTCCCAGGGGGGTGCCTAATGCTAAGTAAAAAATGAATACAAAGAAGACTTGCGCTGCTGATGTATAATAGATCAATGTTTATTAATAGATTCCAAAGTGGAATATCAAAGTATAAAATGCACAATAAATTATATGTGGTAAAAATTAGTTATAAAGTAAGAGAAGATCTATAAAAATAAATAAGTAGGAACACGTATTGAGAATGAATCCAAATAAACAGATATACAGATTCAAAATGAAACCATGACATGAAACAATGTATTGTTTCTTTAAAAAAGAAAAAAAAAAAAACCAGCTGGTGACTAAAAAAAAAAAAAAAAAATGATGGAAGTTCCTTATAATTAAGAAGTGGGCCTCCTTGGCACAACAGAGTCTATTAGGATATGAAGATAATCCCTAAATAAGGGTGCAAATCCTCAATATGCACACTGTAAGTTTACCTCTGTATATGAGTACAAAAAAGCAAATAATGGAGGATATTTTAGAAGGTAATAGGCCCCCTTAGCACAACATAGTCAGTTGAAAGTTAGAATATATTCCCTTTAATTGGGCACAGTTCCTCAATTGGTACACAGAATGTTCACCTTAATGTAAAAATGGTGAGTATATACTCACAGTGAGAAAGATGGAATTTAAATAGTACCTACATCAGGCACAAACTTCAATGTATATGGTCCCGTAGATAATGGACAGGAAACAACTCACAGTTAGATGAATAAGTCCTGGAGTGTAGGTATAGCTGTGTATCCCCGGTATACAGCACGGACTTGTAAATTCTGCGCTGTAGATGAAGCGCGTGTAGTAGCAAACGACTGTAGAATGATGCACTAGATCTATCCGAGCGTCCTCGGAGATCAGTGAAGGTTGGATTAACCGTGCTGGAGTCCGGTGTAGGTCCAGAAGGGACAGATAGATGACGTGGTTCCAAGTGAACAGATGCGGTCTCCGCTCGCGGGACCAGAGGTCTCCCGCTAATCTCCACAGCACAGGTGTAGGACAGGAAAGCCGGCAATAGTAGTTGGAACAGCCAGACACTCCGGTCTCCCTGGATGTAGACAGGGTGGTCACCGATAAGGGACCAAGGTTATCCGCTTGTCTCCACTGTACAGGTGCAATGAATAAAAGCCGGCAGAGGTAGCTGGAGCGGCCAGACACTCCGGTGTCTCTAAAGGTCAGAAGTCCAAGAAGCCCTTAACGCATTTCGTCACGCTCACGTGACTTTCTCAAAAGGTGTGGCTTCAAACCTTAGATGCTTCCTATATATAGATCCCATTGAATAGTAGCAGGTGTGGGAATTAATCAAATCAAAGTAATCGTTCTTTTTAAAGGCACATGAGGTGATAATTGCATGTTAAGCACTCATAAACTATTATTATAATAAGAAAGTATATATATATATTTAAATATATTGACCAGCAAAAAATCACTGAAGTAAAAATAATTATTCTAAACACTAATCATATCAAAAATTATATACATATCTAGACAAATAAACATATATAGATAATACAACAATATAATAATGTAAGGGGGTATCATAAATAAGGAATTAATAAAGATTCAGATGAGAAAAAAATATATAAAAAAAGGAGAAAATATATATATATATATATATATAAAAAAAAAAGAAAATAGATAACAAGACCATAGTCTCAAATATCAAAAAAGAAGGAGATAAAGAATAAATAAGAAATCATAATGGATATCTATTGCATAGTATAGTGAGACCAGAAACTTATCTTAAAATCTAGCATCGTTAATTAAATTAGATACTATTAATCCACAATAACTATGTAATAATTTCGTATCCCTGCAGTGATTACGATAGATAATAAACATAATGCATTTATATTAAACCAGATATGTCGTATATGTCTCCAATAGAGAGAGCATCAAGTTCAATACAGATTAAAAAAATGTATTCAAATAACAACATATAAGAGAATAAATAAATAAGAAAGTCTGCATTCATATAAGAAAAAACCACAAGAAAGAACATTGCATAATTTCTCCTTGTGGAGTGATTGAAACAAATCCACAGATAACTTAAACAAATCTACATCGGCTTGACTCCATATTATGGGTCAAATTCTATGCATTCATTTAGTCCCTCGGGAACGAGGGTCCTAAGTTTATGTATCCAGAAATTTTCCCTAGTACATAATAGTTTGAATCTATCACCTCCGCAGGAGGTGGGTTTGATCCATTCTATTCCTATCAAGGATAGTCCATGTGGATTATTGCCATGAAGGTCTACAAAATGTCTGGAGAGCCCATGAGTACAAAGACCCTTTATAATGTTCCTTCTATGCTCGAAGAATCTTGTTTTGAGGCAACGTGATGTTCTACCTACATACATTAATTGGCATTTACAGATCAGCACATATATAACAGATGTAGACTTGCAGTTAATATGTGACTGTATCTCAAATGATTCGTCGTCGTTTGAAGTTTTAAAAAAATGTGTTTTATTCTTAATAAAAGAACATGTTATACATTTTGTTGACCCACATTTATAACAACCTTTTACATTGCTTGGTAACCAGGATAATTGTGAGGGCAAGGCAGTTATTGAAGGATTCCTTTTATCTATAAAGAAGCTTTGTGTTAATCGATCTTTAAGATTATCCGATTTTTTAAACACAACTGAGGGTTTATTTGAGAGACAAGAGTTGAGTATATTATCTGTTTGGAGTATACTATGATTCCTTGTTATTATATTCTTTATCTTGCTAGACGCAATATTGTACTTAGAAATAAATATAGGTTGGTCTACATTAAAAGTAGACTTTTTACTCTTATATTGTAATAAGTCGTCTCTATTAAGATCCCTGGTTTCCTTAAGTGCTGTATCCAAAAGGGATAGCGGATATCCTTTGGATCTAAGACCATCACAAAGCTCTCTTGCCTGTTCTTCAAAGATGTCATTATTAGTGCAATTTCTGCGGATGCATCTTAATTGCCCCGGGGTATGTTGTTAATCCAGGGTCTATGATGTGAGCTTTTAAAATGTAGAAAATTAAAGTTATCTACTTCTTTCCTGAAGGTTCTAGATATGATGGCATCACTTTCTATGGAGAGTGAAATATCAAGAAACAAAATATTTTCTTTGTGTATACAGGTAGTGAATTTCAAATTAAAATCATTACTATTAAGTGTATCAGTGAACCGTGAACAAAAATCATGTGTATCACCATCAAAAATAAAATATAAATCGTCTATATACAGGCCATAGAGGACGAGGTCCGCGCCCATGCTCCGCCCCCAAATGTGCGCATCCTCGAACGCGCCCATATAAATGTTGGCGAAGCTGGGCGCGAACCTCGTCCCCATCGCCGTGCCGAGTGTCTGCAAGTAATAAACGTGATTAAAAATGAAATAATTATGTGATAATATAAACTCAATAGAATCCAAAATAAATTCACGTAGTCTCTCCGTCACATCTAAAGAGCATTCCAAACGTTTTCTCACTGCCTCTATACCTTTATGGTGTGGAATATTAGAATAAAGTGCTTGTACATCACTAGTAACAAAAAAATATGATTTTTTCCACTTAATTTTGGAAATAAGATTCAAAAAAGTAGTAGTGTCTCTAATATGTGACGGTTGGGAGACTGCGAGTGGTTGTAAAAAATAATCTATAAAATGTGATAAATTAGCAGTGAGGGACCCAACACCAGAGATGATAGGACGTCCAGGGGGTGCATTAAGTGATTTATGTATTTTAGGAAGGTGATAATAGGTAGGAGTGATAGGGTGTTTAGGAACTAAATAATGTGATTCGTCCAAAGTAATAATACCATCAGATCTAGCCTTCTCTACTAGATTTTTCAACCTCAAAGCAAAATCCCTCGTAGGGTCCATTCCAAGAACTTGATAAGTAATCTGATCATTCAATTGTCTATTAGCTTCTATGACATAGTCATCTGTATCTTGTATCACTATACCTCCTCCCTTGTCAGCAGGCTTGATGACAAGGGAGGGGTCTGAGGCTAAACTTTTTAAAGCCTCTCTTTCACTCTTAGACAGATTATTTTTATACTTAAAGCGTTTTTGTTCCTTTTTACACAGTGTGTTAAATTCGATCTGATTGCTTCTATAATGATAAGGAAAAAAATTGGATTGCAATTTGAACTTGTTTCTCTCATTTCCAGATCTATCTACATCAAAAATTCTTACATCACTTTCTGTTAAATTACCTTCTAATTGTAAAGACTCCAGGATCTCAAGAGTTTCTTTATCTGTGTCATCTAAAATTATGCTATCCCCTACTATACCTTTATTTTTTTATTTTTTAGTAGCGAAATATCTTTTTCTGGTGAGGCTCCTTATATATCTATTCAATTCAACAAATAGATTAAAAAAGTCAGGAGGTTTGGTGGGAGCAAATTTAAGACCTTTCTCTAACAGACTAATAGCATGTGAATTGAGTGGTTTGGAAGATAAATTATATATATTTGACCCTTTTATGTTCTTATATCTTTTCTTTTTCTGTATTCCAAAACCTCCTCTACAGCCTCTGGGCTTTGTTCTCTTCTTCTTTTGGGAGTTTCTACTCTCAGGATATCGTATCGATTCCTTTGCGATGGATACGGGTAGTGAGTTCTCAGGGGTCTTTCCTCTAAAAAAGAGGTCTGTCTCTGTGTATTCAAATAATGGGACTGACTATCTAAATTAAATGTTTTGGGTCTGGTGCTTTGTTGAGAAAACATAGGTTTATTTTTAAATTCCTCATTATCCTTTGGATGTACATTATCAGACCTACCCGGTGATGATCTGTCGGTGGACATTCTGGCCCTCCTAGCATCATCCCTTTTATTTGAATATTTTTTAGAGTCAAGGGGAGATCTATCTCGTCTCGCTGTCCATTTATATTGCGAACGTTGATTATAAGATCCCTGATCTTGGTAGAAATTTTTTCCGTTCTTATATACCCAGTCTGATCTACTATGTGACCTTCCTGGTTGAGGATGTTTTTTATTATAAGTCCTTACTTTATTTCTTCGATAGTCATCTAAATCACGATTAAACTTCTTATTTTTCCCTTCAATAATTTCTTTTTCGAATCCTACTATCTTCAAGTTGGTCTCTATGTCTCTTTTTTTATAACTAGGGTGCGTAGAAAAAATTTCAAAAGCTTTTTTAGTATCCTCTATTTCTTTAATTATAGTTTCTATTTTCTCCTTTCTATAGGATATTAACAATTCCATGAGAGCAAAGGAACAATTATCTAAGAGGCCTTCCCATTTTTCTGTTAATTCAATATTGTCAATAAAAGATAAAGCTTTGAAGATCCTAAGACCTCTAGGGATCTTCCTAGCTTTAACATATTTTTGTAATGTGATCATATCCCACCAATGGCGAGTCTCTGCTTTAAGAAGATCCTCAAGTTTAAAAAATAAAGTATTAAAATTCCTTTCACTACTCATATCATCCCTAACATCAATGATAGGGCTGGATTCATCATTTAGGTCAACCAGGTATTTTTGTCTCCTTTTCTCTCTTTCTGAAAAGCAAGTGAGATCTGACATGTTGTAACAACAGTCGCTTAAAGGACGACTCAAAATGCAGCCCTGCTAGAACAGTAAAAAGATTCTAAGAACAACAAACAACAGAATACAAGGCGCTTTAAGAGAGTCCAATAATAATCAGTGAAATATATGTCCTCAGCGCTGCAGGTCCAGAGAAACCTACTGTGAAGGTTCCCAAGTAACAAGCAAAAAATGAATACAAAGAAGACTTGCGCTGCTGATGTATAATAGATCAATGTTTATTAATAGATTCCAAAGTGGAATATCAAAGTATAAAATGCACAATAAATTATATGTGGTAAAAATTAGTTATAAAGTAAGAGAAGATCTATAAAAATAAATAAGTAGGAACACGTATTGAGAATGAATCCAAATAAACAGATATACAGATTCAAAATGAAACCATGACATGAAACAATGTATTGTTTCTTTAAAAAAGAAAAAAAAAAACCAGCTGGTGACTAAAAAAAAAAAAAAAAAAAAAAAATGATGGAAGTTCCTTATAATTAAGAAGTGGGCCTCCTTGGCACAACAGAGTCTATTAGGATATGAAGTTAATCCCTAAATAAGGGTGCAAATCCTCAATATGCACACTGTAAGTTTACCTCTGTATATGAGTACCAAAAAGCAAATAATGGAGGATATTTTAGAAGGTAATAGGCCCCCTTAGCACAACATAGTCAGTTGAAAGTTAGAATATATTCCCTTTAATTGGGCACAGTTCCTCAATTGGTACACAGAATGTTCACCTTAATGTAAAAATGGTGAGTATATACTCACAGTGAGAAAGATGGAACTTAAATAGTACCTACATCAGGCACAAACTTCAATGTATATGGTCCCGTAGATAATGGACAGGAAACAACTCACAGTTAGATGAATAAGTCCTGGAGTGTAGGTATAGCTGTGTATCCCCGGTATACAGCACGGACTTGTAAATTCTGCGCTGTAGATGAAGCGCGTGTAGTAGCAAACGACTGTAGAATGATGCACTAGATCTATCCGAGCGTCCTCGGAGATCAGTGAAGGTTGGATCAACCGTGCTGGAGTCCGGTGTAGGTCCAGAAGGGACAGATAGATGACGTGGTTCCAAGTGAACAGATGCGGTCTCCGCTCGCGGGACCAGAGGTCTCCCGCTAATCTCCACAGCACAGGTGTAGGACAGGAAAGCCGGCAATAGTAGCTGGAACAGCCGGACACTCCGGCTGGATGTAGACAGGGTGGTCACTGATAAGTCCCCCCAGGTGCCCTAAACTTAAAGCGGCAGTCCTCTCCCGACGCCCGGCGTTGGGGAAATGTCAGGCGTCTACATCTAGACGCCCGGCATTTCACCCTCGCCGGGATATGACAGTCGGGATGCCGGCTGCCGGTATTATGGCAGCCGGTTTCCCGATTGTATACCAATGATACAGATATTTATGGGCCACTGTATAATGCTATTTTTTTCATAAAATTATATAGAAACAACAGTTACCACATAATTTTATGTATCGATCTTATGTACTAATGTCACATTGCAGGAGATTTCACCTAAATCTCCTGCAAAGTGCTAATTAGCACTGCAGATCGCAGTCCCCATTATTATAAATTGGGATTATGATCTGTTCCCTATGTACTAAACTCCAAAGAGCAAAGCTTTTCGGAGTTTAGCCACTGTAGTTTACACCACCTTCAGATTAGATCTCTCCCCCGCAGACCCTGTCTGGCCCCGGAAGCTGGAGCTGTGTGCATGTGCAGTGTCAGCTTCCCCCGGGGAAGTCTTTCACCTCTCCAAAATGCCGGGGATATAACTCACAAGGACAGCGGTTACCGCAACCATTGTCTCTGCGAGTTCCCGATAGTACATAGCCGGAATATTTTCATTAAAAATGGAAATACTTACGGTGAGTTGGATTGTTAATAATTGTGGCAGTACCACGATTATTAATACATAGGCCCCTTGGTCTGTAATGGAATTACTGGATCCTTAAGTAAAAGAATAATGGAATGCTCCTAGAATGATTGTGTAAGGTCACCATTCCTGATGGCGTGTGTCCGGTGGCCTTGGTCCTGCACTGGAGCGTGCTCTGGTCAGGAGTTCCTACTCACTATTAGAAGGTTCTGATATCTGGCTTGCAACAGCGTGATGTATTGGGACTCACTTGTTTTGTATCTACACTTTTCTTCACCATTCATATTGTTTTTGTTTTGCTGAACAGACAGCCCTATTAGTCATATTAAATGCTGCAAATTACTGGAGCTGTGTTTGCAAGAACAAGTAAAAACAATGTCAAACGTATTTGTTCAAGTATAAAGAAATCTGAATACTAAATGTATTGTTGTGTGCAGAAATTTTACCTGACAGGGTGTGAGGATATATCTGTAGTAAGCTATCTTTTGTTCTGTCTTTAGAGGAACTCCATTCATATCTGCAGTTGCCTGGAGCCTCCCACCCCCAGCCAGAGGCTCAAATCATGTCCTCAAAAGTATATAATGTGATTTTATTAGCGCAATGGCCATAACATAAGGGATGGAATGGAGCAACTACACATACCCAGTGGCAGCAGCTTCTCCTACCAAGGCCAGTATTCAATTTGGAGCGAAAAGACGGAATCGGCGAAAAAGTTTTGCAGATGATGCCATTTCGCCAGACGGAAAAGTATCGCCGTATTCAATTTGAAAGACTTTCCGCCTAGACGGAGAGTCAATTCAATGTAATAGGCGAAAAAGTTTTGCCTATGAATAGCAGGCGGAAAAAAGTGCAGAATTGGGGTTTTGGGGTGCAACGTTGCGGGAACACCCGTGCAGCCTTCAGACACCCCAAAAAAAAAAAAAATCACTTTCAATTTTGGGGCGAAAAAAAAATGTTGGGGACAAAGTTAAAAACCAGCGAAATAGACTCTAGGGGAGTCCCCAAGTATGCCCCATGTGTCTCATGTGTTTTTTTTTCATTGCAGGGGCTTGCGGAAGATTCATTTTTCACGATTTTTTAAACTTAACTGTAGCAACTTTAAAATATGCTGGCCCCCATTTTAAAGTACCCCAAATTTGCTGGGATAAGTTATTTTCTGCAAAAAAACCTCCTGAATACTATTCTTCAACACTTATACAAAAACACTACTTAGCAGCTATGGAGCCCATTTAAAAACACCAAATTTCTTCAGCAAGCCACATCGGGGGGTACCATACCTAAACCCCATGTCAGAGCATCTTTTGGGGGGTGTCAGGCTGATTTCCCCAAATCTGACAGGACTTTCCGCTTGTTTCAGTTTCGCAGGGTCCCGTTTTTGCCTACTTTCAAATTGAATACGGGGATAAGCGGGCACGCACATGATACTTTGCTGCATGCAAAACAGGCAAAGTAGGCGGAAAGTTCGGGAGTCGAAAAAGTATCGCCGGTGAGATTCAAATTGAATACGACTCCAAGTCTGCTGTGTGGGTGGATCTGAACACTCAATCAGTGTATGGAGCAGAGAAGGAATCGTTATGTAATGCAGCCGGCTCTATTCCCAGCGGACCATATACCAACGCCGGAAGCCCAAACAGTGAAGATCCCGACTAGGGCTGGTAAGTACCCTAACCCTTCAGGATGCCATGCATCAGGATTTTGGCGTGGGGCTAAAGATAGGTGTCAGGATTTAGACACCTATCTTAAGTCCCTGGTCGAGCTTCCAGCATTGGGATTCCAACAGGCGGCATTCCGGGCGCCGGTATGTTAACTGCATCCCGCAGAGAGATCAGAGAGCAGCTACCAGCAAGTAGTGAAAGGTCTCTTAACATGAGGTGGGAGAATGTGTAAATAGAAAGCTCATTGCTGTCTTTTATTGTTTGTATTATGTTTGTATATTTATAATTCGATGTTTAAACTTTCCTGACCAGTTATGTTATTCATATGAGATAAATATTTTAATACAGAAAGTTAATTTTTAGACGGTCTCCCCTACAGTCTATACTATAGATCATCTATATTGTTACTTATTAATACTGTTTTACATACACTATCCAGTGTATAAGGAGACTAATGTGTACATATATGTCCAGAGCCAGTGCTAGGCTGTTTTAACCCTCCATTACACTTCTGGACTTGCTCCATTGGTCCGCAGACCAGGGGACTTGCATTGTGGAATGCAAACCCAGAAATTAAAAACATTCAGCTCAGACAGGCTGGCCCTACTGCCGGGATCAGTATGATATACCGCCGGACGTAAGCCTGGCGGATGTCATACCAATGCTGGAATGCAAACAGTGAGGATCCTGACGGAGGTGAGTACCCCAATATCACTAACCTTTTCCCCTGCTAACCCTAACCCTCGCTTAGGGGTGCCTAACCTTAACCCCCCTGTAAGTGCCTAAACCAACCGCCCCTTCCCCACAGCCTAAACTTTACACTCCTGGGGGGTGCCTAACCCTAACCTTCCCCCGGGGGTACCTAACCCCCCCTTCCCCTAGCCTAACCCTACCGGGGGGGTGCCTAACCCTAAGTCCCCCCCCGGGAGCCCCTACCCTAACCCTTCCCCCTCCGCGGCTGTCCGCGCCTGCCGCCCGGCTTACCTATGTTTGGTCTGCTTGGCGTCGGGCTCCCGGCATAGGTATAATGACAGGCGTCGACATTTCGACGCCTGTCATTAGACCCCTGTCAGGATGACACAGTCGGGAAGCCAGCGGTCGGCATATAGACCGTCGGCTTCCTGACTGCATCCCTTACTGCCAGGTGTTGTATATTAAATCTAATTTCAGGATTTCCACATCACAATGTTGACATGGTCAGAACGTCAACATATCAGATGTCAAACTTCACAATGTCGAAACTGGCAAAAAGTCAACATTGCCAGTGTGTCATATAATGCTAATCCTAACCCTAAATGTATCCCTACCTGCAGCTTAACACTAACCTTAATAAAACTCTAACCCTATTTGCAATTTAACCATAATCATAACCCTAATGTAACCCTAACTCTAAATAAGGAGTACCTAGTGTCGGACTCGGGCATAATGGGTTTTCGGGGGAAATGCAGCAGTAAGGGCCCATGCTTAAGGGGTGTGGTCAGCCACCACAAAGGCTTGGCTAATCATTAGAGAGTGTGTGGTCTGGGCTTCTTTATAAAGATAGCGTTCCCCCTTAGCTGTTTTAGCGTTGCACCCTGCTCGATTTCTAAAAGGCAAACTGCTCCCTGCCCTGTGCATACCCTGTTGCTGTATTTAGTGGCTTACTGTTATTGCTAGTTTATGCAGTTTGTGAGGCAGACTATAGCTTGTTACATGCTAGTTATGTCCTCTTCATGAGCTGGCTAAGTTTACTCTAAAATTAAGTATTTGGAAACCCTCATTTAGAAATATTGCTTGTCCCCCAGCTACCCACCCCTCACAAAAGTAAAATTAGAAAACTTATGATAGTAGGCAGCAGTTTGAGAAGAGATTTACATTTCAGAAACAAAATAAAAAATTCAGAAAAATGTTGGGCCAATCAACGGTTCAAAAGGACACTGGTGGTGAACAGGGCTATTTTACAGTAGGTTCAGGAGCTGTGGGTGTAGCTACTGGGGCTAAAGAAAATCAATTATGTACAGTATATATATATATATATATATATATATATAAAATACATCAATTAACTTCCCTTAGGTACAGAATAATTGACCACATCCCGGTTCGCTTCAGAGGCGGTGATCGTATTAAAGCTTTAACTAGGTTGGAAGCCTCTTGGATCTTTAAATTGGACACAGTTTCCCCTAGGGGTTTAAATGGACGTATATCATGGAATACATTACTGTGAACTAACTGCTCTAATTATATCAGTGTACCAAGTTTTGCTCTAGCTTTAACTTTGGTGCCTTACGAGTTAATATTTATAGGTTGTTATATTTGCATGAAAACATTTTTTCATTTATTAGCTTTCATATACCATTTGGCATTGTTACTTGAATACTGTTTTATCATCTGACTGATGCAGATCTGTCTTTTTTATACATGTCTTTCTGCTCTATTTCACATATTTTCTACAGTCAGTCTATGGCCGGGCAAGCGTCTCAGGTTTCCATGACAACCGCCGGAGAACGTAGGCTGCTGCGTCATGAAGATGCGCTGATGCTGCCACCCACTCCCTCCAGTCTCGTGCACCCGGCTACACTGCCTGATCTGCATTCACATCTACCATGGGAATATAAGATAAGGTGATCATCTCTTTATTTTCTTATGTATTCCTGATGACGGTGAATTAAATCATTGCATTTATTAGAAGTACTGCAGTGCCGTGTTGTGATTTGCCTAGTGCATCTCAGAGACCATATATATATATATATATATATATATATTATTTGGAAACAGGCACTCAAAAGGGATTTTAAAATAAAATTTATTTTGTGGAAAATACATTTTGGCCCCAAAAATTACATTATAGTTAATGAGAGGTTCAGGAAATGTGTGCCTGCTTGTTCCTGCTGAATAATAGCACTGGTGTTGAATTCTAAATATATATACATACTGTATGTTGCAAGTGCATTGAAGTGATGTTGTGAATACTTCCTCATTTTATACACTCAGTGGTAGAACTAGAGCCTTTGGTGGAGTTGTTATGAGAAGAGGGGGTGCCTGTTGCCACCGCAAAACCAGCAAATGCTATAGTTCCACCATTGCCAGTGATCTATTAACCACTTGCCTGGCATGGTCGTATTTTTCCAACCAAACCAGGCCATGCTTTATCTGATCTAGTCGCAATATTTCAGCTAGTCAGATAAACAGTGAAGGCGGCTGCAGCAAGAGAATCTTCCCGCAGCTGTTGCTTTTAGAGGGACCTTCCGGTTCCTCTATTTCTGCTCTGCTGCCGATTGGTCAGCACAACAGGACCCCACCCAGCGGCTGCTGAAATTAGCAGCCGCCGGAAAACTTTAAATTTAGTCGCCCTCAAGTGTACTTGGTACCTAAAGCCACTCTGAAATGGTATGTCATGATGGTCGCGATGTTTCCAAAGTTCTCGATGTTCCGATGATGGTGTTGCGATGTTTCAAAAAACTATTTTTTTACAAAAAATTTAAAAAAACAATCTTTTTTTTAATTAAATCATTTTGGATAAGTGGAAATAGATGTTCTTCACCTAATTCACTCATTAAAAATACCCGACAATTTCTGAGCGTTTTTTAGAAACAAATGTTGTCAGTTAAGTAGTTAAAACCACAAATAGGGGTATTTATGAAAGCTGGAAGAGAGATTAAATTATGAGAGATAAAGTACCAACCAATCAGCTCCTGTCACTTTACAGACTGTGTATGAAAAATGACAGTTTGGAGCTGATCGGTTGGAACTTTATCTCTCTTCACTTTATCTCTCTCTGAGTTTTCATGAATACAAAATTTCACTTCACTGTGCATGAACAGGTCCCCAAGCATGCTCATGGGCCATACGAGGATAGACTGCATCGCCACTCCTCAGCAAAGTTTGCTATGATATGTGGTGATTTGGGGCGGGATGTAATAGAGTTCGAGTTTTTAGTCATATCTAAACTCGCACATTCTCGCACATTTGTTTTGATCGTGTTTCACATACAACTCACGCTATGTAATGGGGTGTCAGCCAAATTGCGATTTCGTGTGCGCGTTCTCCTGAGAATACAGATCCGGAAGTATGCGTTTTTTTGGACCAACCAGAATGCGAGTTTCATTTAGTGTTCTGTCGAGTTTAAACAAAGTCACTCATTGGCCCTCCAAAGTCTCCTGATGCCTACCTCACACACCATATATAAACCCCTATCCTCCATTTTGTCCTTTGAAAGGTATTGAGGAGTTTTGTGAAGGAGTGGTGAGAGAGAGTGAAAAAAAAGCCTACAATTGTATTGTAATTGTGCTGCAGCATGGCATCCAGAAAAGCAAGGAGGGTGGCCAGGATGGTGGAGAAGGAGGATGAGGAGGTTGTACTGCAACCTGATATTGGTGAGGAGGTGAGCAGTGAGGAGGAGAGCAGCGAGGAGGTGAGCAGTGAGGAGGAGAGCAGCGAGGAGGTGAGCAGTGAGGAGGTGAGCAGTGAGGAGGTGAGCAGTGAGGAGGAGAGTAGTGAGGAGGTGAGCAGTGAGGAGGAGAGCAGCGAGGAGGTGAGCAGTGAGGAGGAGAGCAGCGAGGAGGTGAGCAGTGAGGAGGAGAGCAGCGAGGAGGTGAGCAGTGAGGAGGAGAGCAGCGAGGAGGTGAGCAGTGAGGAGGTGAGCAGTGAGGAGGAGAGTAGTGAGGAGGTGAGCAGTGAGGAGGAGAGCAGCGAGGAGGTGAGCAGTGAGGAGGAGAGCAGCGAGGAGGTGAGCAGCGAGGAGGAGAGCAGCGAGGAGGTGAGCAGCGAGGAGGAGAGCAGCGAGGAGGTGAGCAGCGAGGAGGTGAGCAGCGAGGAGGAGAGTAGTGAGGAGGTGAGCAGGGAGGAGGTGAGCAGGGAGGAGGAGAGCAGCGAGGAGGTGAGCAGCGAGGAGGAGAGCAGCGAGGAGGTGAGCAGTGAGGAGGAGAGCAGCGAGGAGGTGAGCAGTGAGGAGGAGAGCAGTGAAGAGGTGGAGGAGCAGGAGACTGTGGAGCAGGAAGCGCAAAAGCTGGAATCTGAGGCTGAGGGTAGTGTTGAGGATGAGGAGGCTGAAGCACTCCCAGCCCCATGGAAAACATGTACTGGCCGTAATATACGCTTCAGTTATGATGAAAATTGCACCCTGGTCCGTGCAATAGTACCTGTTTTTTCAAACCTACTTGGGCACAGTCACACCGAACGTCAGCAGCGCGGCGACAGGAGATGTGGCATAACATCACTGATGCAGTGAATGCATTGATTGAATACCTGCGTGACCTTAAAAATATCAAAAAGTGCTATAATGATATTAAAAGGAACACAAAAGAGAAAATGGCTGAGGAGCATTGGCAGCGACGCATGTCAGGAGGAGGACGAGCAGTGTGAGTTCACTTCACTCCATATGAACAGGAGCTGAGGCTGATTTTTGCTCCTCAGGTTTTTCCAGGTCCACATATAGTAGACACTGACTGGCCAGCAACCCGTAGGTGTCATGGTGAGTATGCAAACAAATGTTACTACTTTTCACTGTCTTTTTTTAAAAGTATTGTAGATCGTAATTTATTTATTTATTTTTTTAAATGGTGTAGTGTGTATGCACCTGTAGGCAGTCCCATAATTAAGCCATATTCAATTTGGGACCGTATTCAATTTGATTCGCACCCGCAATACTTTTTCGCCTCCCAGACTTTCGGCCTACTTCGCCTGTTATGCAGGCGGAAAAGTATCGCAGGGACGCCCGCAATACTTTTCCGGCTGCAAAACAGGTGAAGTAAGCAGGAAGTCCGGGAGGTGAAAAAGTTTCGCTGGTGATAACCCATGTCAGTGCATTTTTGGAGGGGTGTCAGGCTGTTTTACACCAATCTGACAGAACTTTTTGCCTGTTTCAGTTTTTGCGGGTGCCCTTTTTGCGTCCTTTGCAATTGAATATGGGCCAATGTTTCAAATTGATTTGTTTTTGTCTAATCTCATTTTTTTTTTTTTTATTAAAACACAGCTCCTGCGCCAAGGAGGTCAAGAACTCCTAAAAGACTTTGCATGGAAAGGTCAATGGAGCAGGCTGGTGAGTTAAGCAAATGTTTGTAGAACCCACTTACACAAAATTTTTATTTTTTAAAGTTTTGAATTTATAAAAAATTTCACATTACTTAATTAACCTTAGGATTGTGACATTAAGGTCTACAACAATAGAAAGGTCGAAATTATGTTCTACACATATTATTTATTTTAAAGTATTAATTAAAAGGTAATGATAGAGATGTGTACACATACATAGCCTCCTTGCATGTTAAACAGCCCTTATCATTTTTATGCAAGAAAAAAGAAAAGAATGGATTGGCGCTGTCACAAGCAGCTGGTTCAAAAGGAGTTGTCAAACTCCAAGCAAAGATATAGTGGTAGGAAGGGGATTGAACAGTGCTGAGGCAATGAAATAATAAAATGGATGTAATAAAATAAATTATCACTGAAGACAAATAATGGGATAAAACATGCTGAATATATCAACAATCAAGGTACCTAATGCTCGGCTCTCCTATTCAATGGTCTCATACGGCTTGGTTCACAATGAAAAGGTATTTAATGATATAAAACATTACATAAAAATCAATGCATAAAAATCAAACATGAAATTGAAAAGCAGTAGTGGTCTGATCCTGATATATAAATTAACTCAGTCTATATAAATCCATTGTCCATGAAAAGATATGAAAAGTCAATGACAAAGTCACATAATTAGTAGCAGCATTCATATAGAGGAAATGGAGTCAGATATCAGGGCAATCCAGATGATTATCCAGCAAACGAAATGAATATATTACCAGCCTTCAAAATTGGTCCATTTTAGCTTTTATCTCCTGTTTAGCAGATGGAAAACAATGTCAGTGGCTGGGAAGGAGTGTGAAAGATGCTGGTCCGGAACCTCCCGTAACATCTCCAATTCAATAAGATATTCAAGGGGTGCTAAACGCGTTTCGTTGTGGAAAAACCCAACAACTTTGTCAGTAGCTTAATGAACAGTGATCCAAAAATGGGGTTTATATACCATTAGGCACCTTGATTGTTGATATATTCAGCATGTTTTATTTTATTATTTGTCTTCAGTGATAATTTATTTTATTACATCCTTATAATTTTTATGTTTTTTTATATTATAGAAATTTTAATTGTAACAATGTGTTTTATTTGCACATCAATGGAAAAACAATACACAAGCAGCTTCTGCTGATTCCAATGATATGCGGCCTATATTTTTTGACAGACAGCGGGTGTATCTGCATGCCAAATGCTACGTTACAGTGGCATAAGCGATGCCACTGTAACATAGCATTTATCATGCAGATACACACGTTGTGTCACTTAATTGCAGTCACTACTGAATGTACCTGTTTTGTTTTTTATATATGTGAAACTCAAATTCAAAAATTAATCCTAACACACTTTTAAACATTTTAGATCTATTAGATTTTATTTTAATTTTTCAGGACCATCAGCAGTTTCTGTGCCTCCACCCCGGACCACACCACCAGCGTCTAGGGTCCCAGGAAGTAATTTGGCTTGGTGTCCTACACGTCTGAGGAGGAAGCTGAGGCAACAATTCCTCTTAGTTCTTTGGAGGCAACAGCACCAACAGCCACCAACACAGCAAACAGCACTGCCACCCACCCCCAGTGCAGATGATCTGGCTCAGTCCCTGCACACCTTCCATCAACACCAGATGCAGTACATGGAGATGCAAAAAATGTAAATGGATAGCATCACACACAAGCTCAGGAAGCTAAATAGGACCTCCGTAGTAGCCAAGGGGACCCGCACCCATATGGATAGTGACTTTAGTAGACATCTGGTGGAGCTAACCCAGGCCGCCAGAGACCAAAATACTGCCATTCAGGAGCAAACAGAGACCAAAATGCTGCCATACGGGAACAAACACAGGCCTTTGTGGCATTACAAAGGGAGCTGGTGGCACAAAGGGCCCTTAGGGAAGTGCCATCAGCATCTACACCCAGCTCACAAGCCACCAGTCCCCAAACGGCCTCACCAATGAGTCCCCCGAGGCAAAGTGCCCGTACATGGGGGGTGCAACTACAGAGTCAGGGAGGGGTAGAGGCTCATCTGCCTCACAGTAATTTTTGTTGTTTTTATAATTTGTGGGTTTTTTCCTCATACCTTACTAGTTTAGTAAAGTAAGTTGAATTGAATTTGTGTCTGTCTTTCTTTATAAACTAAACTTAGATTGTATTGTTTATTTTGAACTATATTAAATGGAAAAGATGTTGTATATAATTAGCCGCAAAAAGTAGGTTTCCGGGAAAAAAAAACACTGATTGTGACTTTTCGCCGTGGCAAAAAGTTATCCCCAAGACTTTTCGCCGGGGCGAAAACTTATCCACAAGACTTTTCGCTGGGGCAAAAACTTATCCCCAAGACTTTTCGCCGGGGCGACAACTTAAACGGGGATCATTTTTCACCACACAATAGGGGTTGAAAAAAAGTCCATAATTTTGGCTCCTAATCGAATATGGGTTCGATTTAGACACTTTTAAAAGAATTATGAATTATGAGTATTTACATCCTTGAAAAGGTGATTTTACACTGATATGCATATTGATATTAGGGGTGTGCACCGGCCACTTTTCATGTTTTGTGTTTTGGTTTTGGATCTGGATCTATCTTCGTGTTTTGGATCTGGATTGGTTTTGCCAAAACCACCCTTCCGTGTTTTGGGTTCTGGGTTTTGTGTTTTGGATCTGTATTTTTTTGAAAAAAAAGCATAAAAACAGCTAAAATCACAGAATTTGTGGGTTTTTCTGCTCCTATGCTATTATTAACCTCAATAACCTTAATTTACACTAATTTGCAGTCCATTCTGAACACCTCACACCTCACAATAGTGTTTTTATGTCCAAAACGTTGCACCGAGGTAGCTGGATGACTATGCTAAGAGATACGAGTGGGCGGCACAAACACGTGGCCCATCTAGGAGTGACACTGCAGTGGCAGACAGGATGGCAGTTTGAAAAACTAGGCCCCAAACAGTACATAATGCAAAGAAAAAAAAGAGGTGCAAGATGGAATTGTCCTTGGGCCCTCCCACCCATCCTTATGTTGTATAAACAGGACATGCACACTTTAACAAACCAATCATTTCAGCGCCAGGGTCTGCCACACAACTGTGGCTGAAATGATTGGTTCGTTTGGGCCCCCACAAAACAAGCTGGCAATTAATCTGTCCCTACACAAACTGGCTCTACGGAGGCAAGATGTCGTCCTCATCCTCCTCATTCACCGATTCCTCACCCTCTTCAGTTTGTGTACATCCTCATCCTCATAGAGTATTAATTTGTCCCCGCTGGAATCCACCACCACAGGTCCCTCTGTACGTTATGGAGGCTGGTCTCCCTGAAAGAATTGATAATTCATTTTTATGAACACCATCTTCTCCACATTTTGTGGAAGCAACCTCCTACGCCTTTTGCTGACAAGGTTCCCGGCTGCACTAAACACTCTTTCGGAGTACACACTGGAGGGGGGGCAACTCAGGTAAAATAGAGCCAGTTTGTACAGGGGCCTCCAAATTGCCTCTTTTTCCTGCCAGTACATGTACAGACTGTCTGACAGACGCACGCTTGTCGCTGCTGCTTTGAGGATGCAAGTGCGGCTACAGCCCACACAATTCACAAAGACAGAAAAAAAAAGAATTTTTTATTTTTTGTGGAGCGCACTTTGAGGGTTACACCACCCTTTAACAGACAGATGCACGCTTGTCGCTGCTGCTTTGAGGATGCAGGTGCGGCTGCTGCGCATACATTTCACACACAAACACAGAAAAAAAGAAGATTATTTTATTTTGGTTGGATCGCACTTTGGGGGTTACACCACCCTTTAACAGACAGACTCACGCTTGTCGCTGCTGAATTGAGGATGCAGGTGCAGCTACAGCCCACACATTTCACAAAGACAGAAAAAAAAGAAGAATTTTTTATTTTTTGTGGAGCGCACTTTGGGTGTTACACCACCCTTTAACAGACAGACGCACGCTTGTCGCTGCTGCTTTGAGGATGCAGGTGCGGCTACAGCCCACACATTTCACAAAGACAGAAAAAAAAGAAGAATTTTTTATTGTTTGTGGAGCACACTTTGAGGGTTACACCAGCCTTTAAAAGACAGATGCACGCTTGTCGCTGCTGCTTTGAGGACAGTAACATATGCAGTGACAGTAGACTTGTCAGAAATTGTTGGCACGTCCTTCAGTCCGGACCAGATGTCCAAACCGGCCCTTAACTTAGGACACAGGCGCACGCTTGGCGCTGCTACTGTGTTGATGCACGTGCGGCTACATCGCACACAAGTCAGAAACAGAAAAAAAATAGTTTTTTATTTTTTGGAGCACTTTGGGGGTTACACCACCCTTTAACAGACTTATGGGACACAGGCGCACGCTTGGCGCTGCTCCTTTGTTGAGGCACGTGCAGCTACAGTGCACACAATTCACAGACAGAAAAAAAAAGAATTTGTTTTATTGTTTGTGGAGCGCACTTTGAGGGTTACACCACCCTTTAACAGACAGACGCACGCTTGTTGCTGCTGCTTTGAGGATGCAGGTGCAGCTACAGCCCACATTAATTCACAAAGACAGAAAAAAAAAGAAGAATATTTTTATTGTTTGTGGAGCGCACTTTGAGGGTTACACCACCCTTTAACAGACAGACGCACGCTTGTTGCTGCTGCTTTGAGGATGCAGGTGCAGCTACAGCCCACACAATTCACAAAGAGAAAAAAAAAGAAGAATTTTTTTATTGTTTGTGGAGCGCACTTTGAGGGTTACACCACCCTTTAATAGACAGATGTGCGCTTGTCGCTGCTGCTTTGAGGATGCAGGTGGAATCTAGACAGGATTTGGAACCGGGGACACACTGCCTCCATCAATTGTCTAAATCCCACTGCACTAATGGCGCATACCGGACGCACGTCTAACACCAACATAGCAGTCAAGGCCTCAGTTATACGTTTTGCTTCAGGATGACTGCTGTCGTACTTCATCCTCCTCGCTAAGGACTGTTGGAGGGTCAATTGTTTAGTATCTTTATTTTTATCGGAGAAAGTTTGGTCCTCCATTTATGTTATATTGATATATACGTGCGGCTAAGGCGCATACAAACACAGAAATTATTTTTTTATTTTTGTTGGAGACTCGTGCACTTTGTGGGTTACACCACCCTTTAAGAAATGAGCCAGCCGGCCCTTTACTTATGGGACACAGGCGCACGCTTGGCGCTGCTCAAGCAGCCACAGTGCACACAATTCACAAACACAGAAAATATTTTTTTATTTTGTTTGGAGTGCACTTTGGGGGTTACAGCACCCTTTAAAGGTCAAGCCAGCCGGCCCTTTACGTATGACACAGGCGCACGCTTGGCGCTACTTTGTTGATGCACGTGCGGCTACTGCGCACACAATTCACAAACACAGAAAAATATATTTTTTTATTTTTTTTGGAGTGCACTTTGGGTGTTACAGCACCCTTTAACGGTCAAGCCAGCCGGCCCTTTACCTATGACACAGGCGCACACTTGGCGCTACTTTGTTGATGCACGTGCGGCTACTGCGCACACAATTCACAAACACAGAAAATATTTTTTTATTTGGTTTGGAGTGCACTTTGGGGGTTACAGCACCCTTTAATGGTCAAGCCAGCCGGACCTTTACTTATGACACAGGCGCACGCTTGGCACTACTTTGTTGATGCACGTGCGGCTACTGCGCACACAATTCACAAACACAGAAAAAAAATATTTTTTTTGCACTTGGGGGGAGCACCCCTGTGGACAGAGCACCCCCTGGACAACACTACAGCACCCCTTTAGGACTGGGACACTGCACAGGACTTTGGAGTGGACACAGCCCCTATGGACAACTGACTGCACAACACAGTCCAGCCAGCCCCTATGGACTTTGGACTGGAGGAGTGGACACAGCCCCTATGGACAACAGCAGCACAGCACAACACTACACTACACAGCCCAGCCAGCCCTAACTCCCACCGTCCCTCTTCACTGTCCACAGCCGAGTGAGAAAATGGCGCCGACGCAGGTACCTTATATAGAATCCAAAACCCGCGAGACCCGGAAGGTGGGATGATGACGTTTTGCCTCGATTTCAGATCCGAGTCAGGCGCAAAAAGTCGAGCCTGACTCGGATCGGCCTCGGATCGGGTGGGCTCGGGGGGATTCGGATTTCAGAAATCCGAAGCCGCTCACCCCTAATTTATATATGTTTATGGATTGAAAGATTCCTTTGTAACCTTTTTGAAAAAAGATTTCAATTTTTCACATACAACTCTCCATTGTTACTTTGGTCTATTTTTTGTCGTGATTATGGTAATGTTTTATGTGCGAGTTTCGAACTTGCACCCTATTACATTGCACGAGTTGTATGTACAACCTGGGGAAACATCTGGATGCAAGTTTGAAAAATGTGTATTTGGAAAAATGCCAGTTTGCAGGATCGCGCACGCTATTACATTGGTTGAGATTACAAAATGTCCGAGTTTTGCGGGAAACTCGCGAAATCGAAAAACTCGTACTCTATTACATCCCGCCCCTGGTTCTTCAACTCTGTCCATAGTGTTAATGATTACTAGCTGGGATACCCGGCATTGGCCGGGTTGAAGAATGGATCGTGAAGTACATCTGCAGCCTTCATTTTTTACATTGCAGACCAACATTGGGGACCATGTCATATGAAAATGTGGTTGGAGGAAACTGTCAGCGCATGTGGAGTGTGACAGTTGATCCTCTGACTCACTGCTCTTCTGTTGGAGCTCTGTCTGCCCCTCACTGGTACATATCAGCCTGTGTCTTCACACCAGTGCAGTTTTAGGCTCTGGAAGACATCCTGAGTGAACTTGCATCAAAATTTTATAGCAGAGACTCCACGGCCTACTTGTAAGCGCCATGTAGCCCTCAATGGCCCTGATGAACTTCAAACATAGCCAAAACCCTAATCCTGATCAAACTACACCACAATCTCAAATCTGGTGGAGCTAAGTACAAATCTCTGGCCACGCATAAAGGACATACAGACGAACACACTTTCTCACTTATTATATAGATGTTACCTAACTGACTACTGAAACAATTACATATTCTAATTTTAAAAAATGGTTAGTAAATAAGGCACAATTATAAAAATATTAAATATAGACCATTTCATATAGTGACATAACTTGACACACTTATACAATATGGGAGCAATTCATTGTTTTTTGGGCAGCTATAATTAATGGACACCCAACAGAGCAATTTAATTGTTTTGGGCGCCCATTTTATCTCGCTTGTCGCACCCAAAAGCACCCAGTATAGCCATTCAAAGCAGCTAAACCTGATTAGGGTGCCACACTATTGTTTGGGTGCCCAAAACATGGACTTTAGTAAATTTCTGCTTGCCACCTCGGGAGGTTGTGCGTAGAAAATTGTGCCCATTAGTTAAGGTGTGCAAAAAAACTATTGAATTCCTCCCTAAGGGGCTTATGCGGAGTTGAATACAACCCAATTTGTAGGCACAATGGGCTAAATTCAGACCTGCTCGCTAGATTCGTTCGCACGCACCCAGCGTATGTAAATTCAGCAAAGGCAGGCGATCGCACGGCAAGGCATCAACACACTATGTCTTGGCGTGCGTTTGCGGTGTGTATGTAGATGCCCACTATTGCACATCATCTCCAGGAAGTGTATGCAACCATCGGTAACATCGAGTACCATCGGATGTGATAGCAGCACTTGTGGCTGACCATACCCTACCGAAAGCACTGCGTGTGCTTCAGTGTGATATTCTACTAAGTGATGTGTACTAGGATGCTCCATATTAATTATGCATGCCTCTTAAATGGCGTTGAGACACGCCTGTGTTTGCACCACCCCTCCCCCATTTCCATCGACCAATCTCTGTTACCACCCACAAACGGCTTGTCCTGTCACTCAGTCTAGTGAGCTGTCTATGGGCAACGAGCGACGGCTTCTCGATCATCTGGACTAGTTCATGCACGCGCACTGCGATCCGCACATTGAAAACCATCAGCAGCTACAAGCGAATGCAGCCTAGCGAGCGGGTCTGAATCGGGCCCTATATGCAGTCAATAAGAATATATATAACAAGTTTGTCTGCACCATTAGCATATGTGCCAGGTTTCTATCAGTCATAAATCCCAATACACTTACTGTATATCAATGTTTCAGGCTTGCCTACCCTCCCGATTTGGCCGGGAGCCTCCCGATTTTCGGGTGCCGCTCCCGGCCCCCCGGAAAGGCAGGCAAGCCTCCCGGAAGTCTCACACCCTCCCCACCTCCACCCTGAAAAAAACAGAAATCCCCGCAGCGGGGGGCCCGGTGACGTGATTCGCGCAGAATCGCGTCATCGTGGCCCCGCCCCCTGCTTCACAATGCCGAAAATCACGGCATTGTGAAGAGGGGGCAGAGTCACGATGACACGATCGTGCGGCTCCACCCCCAGTGTGACCCAAAATGGCCGCTCCGCCTCCAATGGCCGGCCCCGCCCCCCCTATTAGCCGAAGATCAGCTCCCTCCCGGAAGGCTGGAGCTGATTGTCGGCAAGTATGCAATGTTTTTAACCACTTATTTTGCATGTGAAACATGCATTTGCTGTTCGTCTTCAGTCGAGTTTAAAAACTGTCTCTAAAACAGCCATCGCGTGTGTCCCCGCGATTCGCCCTATTCACTTACAAAGGATCCGAAAATGCAACCTGGCAAATGCAAACCAGGCAAAAAGTGATGTCAGAATTGGGGAAAACAGCCTGACGCCCTCTAAATGTACATGCCACCGAATAGCCCTAATAAAGCTATTTAGGGTACTTAAGGTGTGTCAATTTCTTCTAATTAGCATCTTTGCACAAGTGGTGAAGAATAGCATTAAGCATTTTTTTTGGGTTAAAATAAGTACTTGAAAAGGGGTGCAAGCATGGTTTAAAGTTGCAAAATTAAGTTTTAAAAACTTAAGAACTGCACCTGAAGCAAGCACCTGCAATCCAAAAAACACCTCACCCCTACTTGCAGATGCCCCAAATGTCTATTTCACTAGTTTTTAAGTTTGTATCCACACTTTGCACTTTTTCACCCCCATTTTCAAAGTGTTTTTTGGGGTGTTCCTCAATTTTATTTAGGGTTTATTTTGATGCAGTTGTCCTTTGGGGGGCTGTCCCAAGGGTGCTGAGTGGTTTCCCCACCTTTGCACCCCTGAATAGCGTTTTTGCACTTATTTTCTTCACCTATTCATAGGCAAATCTTTTTGGCCTATTATATTGCATTGCGTTTTCGCGTTCGCGAAGTGTTTGCAATTGAATACAGAGATAAGTTTCCGCCTGGTGAAAATTCGCAATCAGCGATACTTTTTCGCGGATTCCGACTTTTCTCGGCTAATTGAATATGGCCTTAAGATGTGAAGATGTTCCCAGCAAAGTACAAAGTAGGAGCACTGGTGCACCTCGTGTTGTAGAGCAGAGCAGAAAAAAAATATATTTATTTTTGCATAACAAGATGAATGAAATTAGATATATGGGTGGAGAGGCACATTTTTAGTGGTGGTTCTTGCTGAGCAGAGCAATGCAAGATAACTTGAATACTGCACCAGCACTGACCTTTCAGTCTCCTTATTCTTGTGATGTGACCTGTTTTGTACCTTCCAGGTTGCACTTTAGTGAAGAGACACCTGATTCGGTAACTACTAAAATGTTGACCACTGTGGGACTGTCCCATCAAATCAGGACTGTCCAGCCAATATCGGGACAGTTTGTTGATATGTTTAGGGTTAGAAGTAAAGAATAAAAAAGTTCAAGCGATGTAAGCAGGGCAAATACATAGGGCCAAATGTAATAGGGTGAGAGTTTAGAAAATGTTTAGCAGTAAACTCTCACACTTTCTAAACTCGGCCAATGTAATAGAGTCCGAGAACATGCAAACTCGAATGTTCTTAGACTCACAATTTAAACTCTCATCCAGATGTTTTCCGATTTTGAAGATAAAACATGACCAATCTGAGAGTTGACTGCTAAACTCTCACATTTTTTAAACTCTCACCCTATTACATTTGGCCCATAGTTTTGATTACAGACAGGAGAAATACTGGCTTCTTTTGCAAGTAGCATACTGGCCAGCTTTATTTTCACAAGGGAGTTTAGATATTTTCTGAGAAAATGCCCACTCCCGACTGTTTAAATTGGCCTCCCACTGCTTGTCCCCCACACTGCAGTGCAACATAATTTTTATCAAGGTGCATTTTTTTTTACTTTTCATTTATATATTTTACATTATATTTTAGAAAAGGCTGAAAAGTAAAACATGAGTCACCTGATATGAATTGAGCTCACAACTAGCAGCTTTAAAATAGGTTACAATAAATTAATATAATATGCAGCCACATGATAAAATAAAGCTCGACCTACAAAAGAAAAGTAACATACATTTTTTTATCAGCAAAAGTCATGTTGGAGATGGAATGTATCACACTATCAATTTTCATGTGTATTTTCTTACATAAAGTATGTCTATTTACAAATGTGAAAAGGGTCAAATGTATAAAAGTTCATGAAATCAATATGAAATATTGAATATTGAGAAGTATACCTTGCTAGTAAGTATAATATTTTGTTATGCATGTTTAATAAAAAAAAAAAGTGTACTAAAATGTATATTGTAAGTTTCTATGTTTGGGATAGGCATAAGAATATCCTTAAAAGAGACGTAAGGAGCAAATAGGGTTGAAGTTGCCAAAAGGATAAATGAAAAGGGGCAGACTAGATGGGCCAAGTGGTTCTTAACTGCCGTCAAATTCTATGTTTCTATATATGTTCATTTTACATTGTCTAATGTAAGGCATTATTTATTTAATACAACCTTCAAAGACTAATATAGTTTACAATTCTGGCTCACTATTCTTTGTATGTGTGAGTATCTGCCTTTGTACTGTATAGTAAACATCCATGTGACTTCATGTGGAACGTATCCCGCCCACTGGTCTTGCGTCCACAGCCGTCATCTTTAGAATCAGGACTTACATCAACCCCATGCTGGGTAGAAAAGATCCATCTGAAATAGACATCCTATTTCCATCCGCATGCTACTAACAAGTAAGGAAGCCATATTGCACGTTCACCACACTCCCATGACACTACATACACCTCATTTGGGACAAAGCTTAAAAAAAATGGCCAGTCCCATTGAATGGCTATAGCAAAGTGATAGCTACCACTGTCACTTTGCTTCCAGGTTTGGACCACACACGCATACTGTTCATACGTGGCCGTCAGCCTGTGCATTCGTCAGTAGGAGCAGACGAAGGAGCTGGAGGATCACTGTCCAGTAAAATATGTGGTCCAGTAGCCAATGGGCTTTGTATTCCAGAACTTGGTAAATCCAACAGTTTAGAAGCCCACATAGAAAGCTATTGGGGCTGCTTTTATGGTTGAAAATGGATAGTTTTTGTTGGGATACAGCTATTTTGGGGGGATTTAACCCAAAATGTTGCTTGTTCAATTATACTCCGTCGCTCTGGGTCTCGCACCAAAGGGGGAGAGTTGTCGATGTTGAGTGACAGCTCGCTCTGTTTGGTGGGCGGGCCGGGGGGGTGGCTGCCCAAACGGTGGCGTTCCCCTGAGAACGCCTGCCGTTTGGGGGCGGTCCCACTGACATCACAAGTGATGTCAGTGGAGAGCTTCCGGCTCTGTTAGAGTCTCGTCGCAAGCCCGATAGTCGCGATGGTCTTGACCATTGCGACCATCATCCTGGCCACTCGCAATAGCTGTGGGTGGTCACCCACAGCTATGTGAGCGGCCAGGAGGCCGTTCTTAAAAAAAAAAAGACCGGCCCTGATTCAGAGCGAGCGCTCTGTCAGAGCGAGCGCTCTGTCAGAGCGAGCGGCTCTGAATCAGGCCCTCTGTCTCCTAACACTGCTTAGTAAATAGACCCCTAACTCAGTTATCTTCCAGATAAAGACGGAGGTGGGTTTTCTGTCTAGTTTAGCAGATGGGAAACTGTTATCTGGTAGAGTATTTAGGAGCTCTGGTTCTACTTCAGATAACTAGATTAGAAACATTAGTTAACATGTCAACCTGAGTAGTAGTGATATGCCTTTTACCAATAGACACACAGTTATACAATAGAATCCAGATTTTACAAAGTTCTATTTCTCTGCAACAAGTAACTACTATACATTTAACATTACAGTTAGAACTAGATTTTTTTTCTGTTTTATATAACATATGGAAGAGCATTGTCAAACTATACAAACTGTAAATAAACTTCTAAACAGAAGGACAATAGGAGTACTCTAGATAAATGCTTGCAACATATTCATGACATATTAACCCCTTCATTTCCTCAAGGATTTTTTTAATTGTAAAAAATCTATGTCCAAACACCTGTTTCTAAAATTCTCTCAATTGATTCTATTACTTAGAATTGAATTTCATGTGATTGCTCCAATATAAATATGTTTAATAAATTGTATGCTCCCTAAGCTGATATAAAGGTTAACACATTCCTCAGGCTAATAACTGATCTATCTTTAGCTACTTTTGAAAGGAAAATTTGATGAAGGTGATAGCACCAGGGCCGCAACTAGGGGGGGGCTAGAGGTGCACGTGCACCGGGAGGGAATTGCGGGGGGGTGAAAATGCAGACTCTGCCATCTGAAAATGGCCGCCGCCGAAGAGGAGACTAATGCTAGAGGTCCTTACTGGACCTCTAGCGTCTGTCTCTTCCTTGGCGGCGGCCATTTTTGGATGGCCGTTTTCAGCAGATTCCATGCAGACTAGCCGTCCGCATGGACTCTGCTGAAAACGGCCATCAAAAAATGGCCGCCGCCAAGGAAGAGACAGATGCTAGAGGTCCTACTGGACCTCTAGTGTCTGTTAGCAGAGCGCAATGCACACAGCGTTCCCGGAAGTGCCGGGAACGCTGGCGCTGCAGGGAGAGGATGCTGAGAGCTGCATCTTCTCCCTTCAAACCCCCCTGGCAACAAGCATAAATCCCCCTGGAAACGAGCATGGAACCCCATGGCAACGAGCATGGAACCAGGGACGTCTGAGTAATGCACTACCTTATGGAGGAGCAAGGACAAAATCCAGGTATGGGAATGGAGGGGGGCGCAAGTTTGCTGCCTTGCACCGGGTGACAGATATCCTAGTTTCGGCCCTGATAGCACATCGCTGAGAAAAAAAACATGAATCTAAGAATATGGTTGAAAGTAATAACAAAACCTGTACACTAAAGGATCTATTGTTTCCCAAACTAGATGATGATGTGACAAATAAAAAATGTATAGATCAGTGATGCCCTACTAAATATCTTAAAATACAAGACAACATCACAGTTTTAAATGTTTACATTTTTTAAAACATGATTTTATTGATTTGAATAAGTGAATAAAGGGCCTGATTCAGTATTGCACATAAGTGTACTGCTGAACGCAAATTCCTGATTATCGGGAATCTGCATGTGCGCGGGACCCGTTCTGCGCATGTGCAAAACAGGTCCTGCGTGATCACACGCAGGACCCCATATGCCTCTGCCTGATTGACAGACAGAGGCGTTTATGGGTTGGGGCGGAGACTGCCTGCATTCCCGGAAAAGGGAATGTCGCCCCCATTTTCCAGGAGTGGCAAGGCCTGGACCTGTGTCCATGGATGCAGATTCCTGGCCTTGCATGCCTGAGGCTTACCCAGCTGGCCGACGCAGTCCAACATCGCGACACATGGTTGTGTTGGTGATCCCAGGCTGCAACCTCGGTCGCACCCCTGGAATTGCAGATACAGCAGGAGGTGTCAGACAGCTCCTACTGCATTTGCACTTTAGCAAGGATGGAATTGCAAAACTGTTTGTGTGCAGAATCACCCACAAAGTGTGAATGAGCAGAGAATGAGGTGACCCAGGTACAATATACTAGTTTATATAATAGTGTAAGGCTGTACTGTCTCTATAATGCCTGCAGTGGAAACCTGGGTTTGCAAGGAGATGGGACAAACCTGGTGGAGGAGACTGGCGAGAATTATGGCAACTGGTATATAGGGCCACATGTAATAATGTGAGAGTTTAGACAATGTGAGAGTTTAGCAGTAAACTCTCACATTGGTCGAGTTTTATCTTTACATCTGATTGCAAGAGTTTTTGGAGTCTGAAAAACATGCAAGTTTGCTCTGGTGATTAGTTCTCGGACTCTATTACATTGGCCAAGTTTAACAAGTGTGAGAAAACTCTGACATTTTCTAAACTCAGAAAGGTATATAGTAAAATATGAGTTTATTGAACACAAATCTGGTTGTTCCTAGTTCTAGCATGGCAATTCCTAGCAAATCAGATGTTGGGAACGCCAATCGTATTACAGGTATTGGAATTAACTTAAAGATGCAAATACTTACATAAAGGACGTTTGTGTAACAATTAATTGTAGCTGAAATGTGTGTATCTTCGAACTGTGCACACTTTTTCCCAATGGCCTCAATATAGCTATAACATAAAATGACTGATATGTGTAGTGAATAACACTGATTATCTCATTACAATGGCACCTGTCAAGGGGTAAGATACATTAGGCAGCAAGTGAACATTCAGGGCCTGATTCAGAGCCGGACGCTCTGACCAGGGCCCTCCTTCATGAAAATGGAGCGTCACAGCTTATGCGAGCGTCCATGATGATGGTCGCGATGGTCAAGACCATCGCGACCATCGGGCTTGCAACGGTGACCCTGCGGTAGGGTCTTGCTGCCGCAAGCCCTGGAGTGATTTTGGCTCTATCAGAGCCAAAATCACTCCCACTGACATCACTAGTGATGTCAGTGGGGCCGCCTTCAGATGGTAGGCGTTCCCATGGGAACGCCTCCACTGGCAGCCACGCCCCCGGCACGCCCACCAAAGGGGGCGTGCTGTCAATCAACATCGACAGCACGCCCCCTTTGGTGCGAGACCCGGAGCGACGGATACCCCATCGCTAGCCGGGTATCACGCATGTGCACGACGGAGCTCCCTCCGTCGTGCGCATGTGCAGTGGGGTAACATTGACCCGCTTGTGAGCGTCCTGCGCTCGCGAGCGGATCTGAATGACCCCCTCAGTTCTTGAAGTTGATGTGTTGGAAACAGGAAAATGGGCAAGTGTAAGTCAATATATGGTGGGTGCTCCTTCATTTGGATTTTATGAACTTCACACAGTATTGGATAGCTGTGTGATTTGGGAAGCAGCTATATATATATATATACATATATATATCGCAAGTGGGTATATATATCGCAAGTGGGTATATATATATATATATATACTGTATAATATAATCCCTCAGGAGTGTTCCAATAAACTAAAATAAAGCAAATACTACAGTGCCACAAGTAGACTAATTTTTTGGCTACTAATTCATTAACTACATATTTTTGTCATTGCCCACAAGGCAGTTATATGCTGTATTGTCACCTAAACACAATAACCTTTCCTGCTCATAGATTAAATATTACATATGTTAACGGATAGGACTTATTTATCTAATTCATTTTAACAGTACGCTCTGCCCTTAACAAATACAAATTAAATATGCAGGTAAAACCAGTTCCTTGTAACCTTTACATGCACTTTGTAGATTACAGCTGGTTATTGTACAAGTATAAAAGTGGAGATTGAAATAATTAGACTGAATTAAAAACGTAGTTACAGAAACTTCACTGAAATGAGCCTATTCAATTAGCCATAGGTAAAGTGGGTGATAAGTCCCCGGGTAAAATTCCCGTAGATATATAATTATAGTTCTGCTATTAAAACGCAAGCAGTCCCAGAGGCAGCAGCTAATACTTATTTCTGCTCACACCTATAGTGCAAGCAGGGAAAAGTTTAACTGCAGAAAGGGATACAGCAGGGGTTATCCCAGCATGCCCTGCTACAGTTTTAGCATGCCCTAACAACAAAACTGGGTATGGCATGCTGGGTTGTATAGTTTCCAAACAGCTAAAAGGTTGCAAACAGAGGATACTCCCCTTTCTGTTTTTTTGTTTAGTATGACCCCTCCCTATCATGCACCTGAAGAGTATTGCCAAATTGATTTGAGCAGTTTCCATTTTATGTTTGCTGTTTTGAGAGGCATGAATGAACCAGCATTTGGAGGGCATACTGGCTCTTGTAGTGCTAGTTTGAGTTCCCTGGGGTGACTCCCAGGTAAGCTGGCTCTCAATTTAGATGTATATCTGTGTGTGCCTTTATCATGACGCCTTACAACAGATAATTACATAGCCCCGAGTGGGCACTGTTATCATGCAGAGTAGGGACTGCCAGTATCAGAGAAGCCGTGAAGTGGCCTGGCAGCTTACCATGTACTTATAAATGCATGCAACAAGTATCTCTGAATTTCTATTACCATATAGTTTTCATGTATTGTTGCAGGTACAATTTAGTGTGCTGGGGGACATATAGGGGATATTCCCCTTTCAGATTTTCTGTTTAATATGACCCCCTCCCTTTCATGCACCTGAAGAGTATTGCCAAATTGATTTGAACATCTTCCATTTTATTTTTAATGTTGACATATTGCATGTCGTCATTTTAACAATGAAGACATCATAACTGTTGACATTGCGATGTTGACAGTATGAATGTCAACATTGTCATTGCTGACCTTTTGACTACATCCCCCTAATGCCAGGGTTAGTAATAATTCTCAGACAGGGGTGGACTGGCCTGGGGGACATGCTCTCCCTTGGTTAGCCCGACATCCGGGTGGCTAAGCGTAGTACTGAATGTGGCCACTGCCTGCAGGCTATATGGCTGCTATCATTGGGTGCTGTAATTTGTCGATATTCATCATTTCGACATTCATAATGTCGACATACTTGCCATGTCAACATTGACTTCAAAATTATTCATGTCAACACTGATGAAATGTTGACATATTGGAATGCTGGCAAAATGTTCGTAGTGGTCTAGCGGTGACATACCTGGTACGGCAGGTTTGGCAGCTCCAGCAGTGTATTCTGGATATGATGGTGACGTCATGATGATGGTTACATCAATGAGTATCCCTAACCCCTAACCCTCCCCCTAGTGCCTAAACCAAACCCTCCCCTTCCATAGCCTGACCCTAACCCTATGCTGCCGCAGCATAACCCTAACCCTCCAGTCCGTGCACAATCAATATTTCACATATTGACATTTTGAACATGTTGACATTTTTAACATGTCGACATTCGCAGATGCCAACGTGATCAATGTCGACATTTCAACATTGTCTACATAACTGTTGACATTGTTTTGTCAACATTGTAAATGTTGATATAATAACGGCATCCTACTATAAACACCTGATCAACCAATAGACTGATCATGCTACAGCTGTTGACTGGACTGTTTTGCAAGAGAGAAGAAAGGATTGGATTGTGCAGAATCTGCAGTAGGAAATCCAAGGAAGTTATAGTAAGCTCTTGCGAGCAGGGCCCTCTACCCTCTTGTGCTTCTCCTTATTTTATGTTCATCTACTTCTTACTCACCACTAGGACACCTAACACTTGGGGTCTGATTCAGACCCACTCGCAAGCGGCTGTCCGCTCGCAAGTGGGTCGATGGTGTGCACTGCGCATGCGCACGACGGAGGGAGCTCCGTCGTGCGCATGCGCCAGACGCGATGAGCGAAGGACTTTCCTTCGCTCATTGTGTCTGATCAAAGGGGGCGTGCTGTCGATGTTGATTGACAGCACGCCCCCTTTGGTGGGCGTGCCGGGGGCGTGCCTCCCAGACGGGGGCGTTCCCAAGGGAACGCCTACCGTCAGAAGCCGGCCCACTGACATCACTAGTGATGTCAGTGGGAGTGATTTTGGCTCTGATAGAGCCAAAATCACTCCGGGCCTTGCGGTTGAGAAACTCAACCGCAGGCTCCGGCTCGCAGTGGCGATGGTCGCGATGGTCAAGACCATCGCGGCCATCAACCTGCACGCTCGTATAGGCTGTGGGTGGTGACCCACAGCTATACGAGCGTCCAGGAGGACGCTCCATAATTATGGAGGACGGCCCTCATTCAGAGCGTGCGCTCTTCTCAGAACGTCCGGCTCTGAATGAGGGCCTTGGTGCCTATGCTTTGTTGCTTAATTGGGTGTTATGGTCACCTATGTATCAATGTATATTATCCATGTCCCTGTCCTTCATTGTATTGTATTTTACTGTAAGTCACGTTTTGGTCATGTACCTTGTAAGGCGCTGCGGAACACTTGTGGCGCCATATAAATAAACGATAATAATAATAATAGTAAGGGGTCCATTACAGGTATGCATTCTGCCAGGGGCGTATCTTCCTATTGGCCAGGATGGCACTTGCCAGGGGCACCGGCCGGTGGGGGGCGCCAGTGGGGGGCCCCCCACCGGTTGGTGCTCCTGGCAAATGCCACCCGCAGCTAAAACCTCCCCCTGATGAGTCCAATTATTTATTTTTTAGATGGAGACAGCTGTGTCTCCAACTCAACACAAATGGCAAACGCTGCCGCGATCACAGCTACAGAGAGCTCAGAATGTCAGAGGGAGCTGCTGCGTATGCTGAGCCACAGCTGCTCCCTCTCCCTCCTCACAGCATGTGTTGTCGCGGCTGCCGATCTCCTCCTCCTCCTCCTCCTCAGGTATGTGATTGTGTGTGTGTGTGTGGTGTGCCATGTACAGTATGTGTGCTATGTATATGTATGTGCAGTGCTAGGTGTGTGTGTACAATGTGTGTGTGGTGTGCCATGTACAGTATGTGTGCTATGTATATGTATATGCAGTGCTAGGTGTGTGTGTGTGTGTGTGTGGTGTGCCATGTACAGTATGTGTGCTATGTATATGTATGTGCAGTGCTAGGTGTGTGTGTACACTATATGTGTGTGGTGTGCCATGTACAGTATGTGTGTTATGTATGTGCAGTGCTAGGTATATGTGTGCACTGATTGGGCCACCGGGTAAGTTCCCGCTGGCCCGGTCCCATTCCCACCTCTGCCGGGCTAGCTTACCCTGTTTGCCGGGCCGAGCCGCTACGCCTACCAGCCCATGCTGATGATTTATGCTTTTGCACTGTCACTGGCTGATTGGTGTACTTCCAGGATTTACGATCCACGTGGATCACAAAACCGGAAGTTGTTACAGGCTCCGGCTAGAAGGTACTTCCTCATGCCGTTAGCCAGGAGCAGCTCTGCAGCTAGCCCACAACGTGATCCCGGCGGTCGGCGCGCTCTACTAACATGCCTGGGTCTCCGCGCTGGGAGCCTGGCAAGATAAACGGCAGTGGTGACTAGTAACGGGGAAAGCGCAGGGGAGGACACACAGCTTCCAGCCCGGCCCAGGGAAGGGAAGTTATGCCCATAGATGCAGATTACACGCTCCCCAGCCCGGCCCAGGTACACACACAGGCAGGTAACAGTCTCTCACCCTCCTTCAGCAGTGATAATATACAGCTGCCAGAGACAGCACTCACTAGGCAGGGGAATAATGAGGGTCAGCGCAGGGAGAAAAGCCTAGCAGTGACCAGAGTTGTCCCAGTTACATATCACAGCTATAGTCAGTCTCTGGTCTGAGATTTCCATATTGCACATTTTTCCGCATAAATGCACACCAGGGAAATTGTTTGTAGCAGCATTAGCAAAAAGGTCGCTGATGCAACGCAGAAGACGCTAGGAAGTCTGCGACTGTGTCCAACTCAGAATCAGACCCTGTGATGAGGGATCCCACCCCCTTTACAGGCCCCACCCCACCAACAGACCCCCACCTCCATTAGGGCTGTTTACATAATTCTCGGGCTGGTTTTCCATCCCAATCCGCCCCTGTGTGTGTACAATGTGTGTGTGGTGTGCCATGTACAGTATGTGTGCTATGTATATGTATGTGCAGTGCTAGGTACAGTATATCTATATCTGTTTACTAACTGACAAAGGGAGGGGGCACCAGTCCCCTACTTACCAGGGGCGCTCGGACCCCTAGATACACCCCTGCATTCTGTACGTGTGCATGTGTGTGTAACCTGTTGATATGTATGTACTATTTTGTGTTGTACACAGGTGGTAAATAGTACACACCAGCGGAAAGAAGTATTTGAGGTGCACCAGGCGGCTAAACTTTAACAGGAGCCTGGGTTTATTGCAGTGCACAGATTGTATAGCTGTACTCACAGTAACACCAGTAGGTAGCGGAGATGGAGTAGAGCAGCCGGACCAGCGGGTCATGTAAGGATAGCGGCAATATGCAGAATATTGCAGGGTAACCCTGGAGCTGAGTACTGTGGCGCTCAAATATGATGGTGCCGTGTATGCCCAGAAGACAGCACCCATCTTGGTAAAGGACAAATGCTTCAGCATCAAAGAGATAGCACAGTAGCACACTCCATACTATAACACAACCAGTATTGCCTGACACTCAGATGCCTCGGTGATCAACCATTGGTAAATTATGGTGAAGGAGGATTAAATATACCACCAAGAGTCTAAGGGCCTGATTCATTACGTATCGCTATTGCTATCGCAGCTGTGTTTATGCTTGCAGTCCTACTGCGAAAATATGCTAATGAATGCTATCGCTATGCCATCGCAGCTTAACATATGGACGCCCTCTTCACCTTACACACATCCGTAATACTTTGCAAGTCTGCAAAACCATCGGTAACATCGAGTACCATCGCAGCCTCACGCACACTTGCACAAGGTCTGACCTTATTAATGAATTACTAACCTCAGAGCATGGAGTGAGAACTGGACAGAGAGGAGGGGGCCTATGTCGGAGACTGCACACGGGCCCCCTCCTCTCTAGAAACCTGAGCCGGATGGTACTGTAAATATAATGGTTGGCGTTAGGCACTAGGGGGAGGGTTAGGGTTAAGCTGTGGGAGAGGAGGGTTAGGCTGTGGGAGGGGGGGTTAGGGTTAGACTGCAGTAGGGGAGGGTTAGGGCTAGGCTGTGGGAGGGGTGGGTTAGGGTAAGCGTTAAAATACCAAAATTCATCTGGATTCTGACCATCAGGATCCTGTACCCAACCCATATGGGCAGCTGTAGTTGTAGTGACTGTACATATTGTTCATTAGAAGGAGGCTACAATTTGTCGACCTCATGTTTTTGTGTAGTAGGATCTCATGGAACACGAATTTTCAATTTCTTATGATGTGACAATTGTTTGAATTTCATTGCACCCTTGTTTAAAGATGTAATAATCAGATATTATATTACAGAGTGTAGGAACTATATATAAAATCAGCTTTTAAGGATGGCAGCTGGTCATGGTCCAAAGCTATGTACTAGCCCCCGAGGCTGAAATATGCCAACCAGCCCCCATTCAAGAGGGTCATATTATAAACCATAACAGCTCCTTCCCAGTCTGCAGACACTACCTGGGAAGCCGGGAATTCCCCTGTTCTCTAACACTGACAACAACAATGCTATTTAATGTGTCTGCTTAATTATAAAATTATTATAATTCTTTCTGATGTGTATGTTCGTCAGCACTGAATTTACTGGAAGATTGTAAGTCAGATTACTTTAGAGGCCAGGTCCTGTGTTTATCCTAGCTAATTTAATCACTGAAGTAAACAACAAGCAAAAGACAACGCCTCGGGAGTCATTACACTTTCTTTATAATCCTCTTAAACGCAGAGACTTAGATACACAAATAAATAATGTTCACCTTAAATTATCTTCAGCATTTCTCACAGCAGGTAAAGGCATTTTAAGGTTTGTAAACATTTATGTTGGGAGCTAAAGGATTTGTCCTTATGTGGAATTTTAATGTTTAACTTAGTCATTTTTTGTTATTCACATTCCTTTGAAAATAGTAAAAAGGAGTTATAACATAGACATGAAAATAAGTATAAATAAATACTAGTGGGCTAACCCTAATTACGTCATTCTTATGTTACATAATCCTGTAAGGGGCAGCTCCCCACATGGAGAAAAAAAGATAGAAAACATTATTCTGCCTTGGAAGCACTTTTAAATCCACAATAAAATTCTAATTAAATAGTGTATTTATTCATCTTTATTATTATTACTTTAAAAAGTTGCTCCAGACTAAAGCTGGGTACAGACTATATGATCCGCATATGTATTGTTCCATCGTGAATCGTAGTGATATATTGTACGGATCGTGCAGTGTGTACGCCCGATCCATCGTTCTGCTCAGCAGATGGGGCGATGCAATGGACGGGGCCATGCTGCTACAGGAATCGGTATGTAATGCTGGCAGCTGATTAGCCGATGGATGAAATACCGTTACAGAAGACCGAAGGCTCTACATTCCAACTGAGGCTGGTAAGAACCCTAACCCTCCCTAGTCCCCCCCTCACCCTAACCCTCCCTTAGTGGTGCTTAACCTTAACCCCCCTTCAAACACTCTAAACCTAACCCTCCCGGGGGGGTGCCTAACCCTAATCTCACCCCGGTAGTGCCTAACCCTAAACCCCCCATATCCCCTAGCCTAAACCTCCCCTGTGGGGTGCCTATCCCTAATCTCCTCCCCCCACACCTAACGCTAACCTGTCCAAGCTTACCTTCGTTTGGGATGCCGGTTGTTGGGATGTCGGCTTCAGGATAAACATAGGTGTCGGTATTTCGATGCCTATCTTAAATCCCAAGTCGGGTTTCACTGTCGGGTTTCTGGCAGCCGGTAACATAACTACATCTCCTGCTACATACAGCATGTAACGATATATATCTCGCCATCATACACCGAATTTATCCATGTGTACTGCACGCACAATGTAACGTTACATCGTATCATTCCGTCACTGCATACACACATCATATAGTGTATACTGAGCTTAATCCTCTCCCAAGCAAATATTTGAAAAATAGATAAATGTAAAAAGAAACAAACTAAAAGTGTGCAAGTGTAAAGAAGTGAAAAAGGTTTTCAATACCTGGCCAGAACTTAATTGAATTCCATTTGATCTAATTTTGCTTAGCTGCACTTTAGGATGGGGAAAGTGATCCTCAGGCAATCCACTTACCGCAGTGCCAAACGTTATGGGATAACAGTATGTAAAGGTAATGGTTGGTGGTGCCACTATACTGTGACGTCTTGTAAATGCCCAGACATGCATCAGTTGAAATCTGACATTTCGTGAGTCACTTTGAACACTATGCTGTCCAAGGCAAGGTAACATAAATGATCAGATTTTGAGCAAGGCATGATAATGGGTGCCTCACAGATGGGACATTCCATTTCCGAAGTTGTGCGGACATTCAACATTCCTCAATCTACAGTGTGACGTGTATACCGGGAATACTTTGTGGAAGGCATTTACCACCCACCATGGACAGTGTAGTGGCTGATCACAGGTGCTTAATGATCGTGACCAGAGACATCTGGCCAGAATTGTCTGTGGTAACAGACAAGTGGAACTGGCTCAAATCACATCCACATTCAATGCAGGATGTTCCAGACGCATATCCAGTAGGTCAGCATACCTCCCAACATGACCAATTGCTCTGTTCCTGGACTACCCTCTTAATTTATGATTGCCATCACCTGTGTTGAAAGACCTGTCTTATCAATTATCTAGTTCAACACAGGTGACAGCAATCATAAATTAAGAGGGAAGTCTCAGAATAGAGCATTTTGTCCCTTCTGGAATGGGTAATGTTGGGAGGTATTGGTCAGTGCAGCGTTCTTTAGATTCCATAGGATATGGGAGGAGAAGACCCACCAGAGTGCCCCTGTTAACACTATGTCACTGGACATAGCACCTCACATGGGATTGTGGCATCCCTAATTGGACTCTGTAGGACTGGCAACATGTGGCATGGTCTGATGAGTCATGGTTCCATTTGTTTCCGGCTAATGGTAGGGTGCTGGTGTGGTGCAGATCCCATGAGACCAGAGACCCCAGTTGTCAACAAGGCACTATGCACACTGGTGGGGTTCCATAATAGTGTGGTGTGTGTTCACATGGCATGGATTGAGTCTGCTGGTCTCCTTGGACACGTCATTGACCAGTAACCGCTACATTGCATTGCTTGATGACCATTTGCAGCCCTTCATGGTGAAGAAAGTGCTCCACTTCTTTTTTGTGCAGCATTAAACAGAAAGTAATATAAATATATATTTTATTAGCTGAATTGAACATCATAAGGATAAGGATGAGTCGGTGTGAGAAGAATGTGGCTGGTTAGCAGTAGGGTGTAGAATCACTTTCCTAGTCAAGTTTGCTGCAACTGTAGAAAGCTGCTCTCTAAACTGCCATGATCATGAAGTAGCCTTTTAGTTGCCACTTTAATTTGGTCAAATATGGTTGTGTTCATCCATCTGATGCTGTTTCGGGTTCCTGTGTGGACTATGCTATGTGCATGCACTAACTTATACCCCTTTTACACCAGAGCTAAAACCCGGGTTATTGAAGGGTTAACCCGGGCACTTCCCAGATTTAAAAGAGGAGAGGGTTGGATCGCAGGGTCGAGTGACCCGGCAATCCAACCCAGGTAAATAGCAGGGTTTAACATGGGCATAGCCCGTGAAACCCTGCTGTGAGAACAGCACACTCCAGGTCACGATGACCTGGAGTGCGCTGCTAGCCGGCCGATTGGTCCGGCTTCAGTGGCGCTTGGAGATGACATCATCTCCAAACGTCCACTTTCACGGCGGGAAAGCCGGGTCTATGCAGACCTGACTCCGGTGTGAGCGGCGCCGACTCGGGAATATCCCAAATATCCCGAGCCGGCACCGACTACATTCCGGGTCTGATCCGGATAGGAACTCTGGGCCCGATTCAGAGCTGGACACTCTGACAAGAGCGCTCGCTCTGAATCAGGGCCCTCCTACCTAAAATTGACCACCCACAGCTTATGCGAGTGGCCAAAAAGATGGTCGCGATGGTCAAGACCATCGCGACCCTGCGGTAGGGTCTTGCTGCCGCAAGCTCAGGAGTGCTTTTGGCTCTATCAGAGCCAAAAGCACTCCCACTGACTCCCACTGACTACCGGCCCCAGATGGTAGGCGTTCCCATGGGAACGCCTCCATATGGGCAGCAACGCCCCCGGCACGCCCACCAAAGGGGGCGTGCTGTCAAATACCTACGACAGCATGCCCCCGTTTGGTGCTTGGCCGTCGCTATGCGGGTCTCACGCATGCGCACGACGGAGCTCCCTCCATCGTGCACATGCGCACTAGGGCACCATCGACCCGCTTGCAGGCGCTCGCGAGCGGGTCTGAATCAGGCCCTCTGTTCCAACTCCGGATCAGCCACGGAATTTAGCTGGAAAAGGGGTATTAGTTGAATGCATTCACCATATGTTTGTTTCAAATTAGCAATAGCGTTTTTCACATTACTGTTACGCATTTGGTGATGTCCTGTTATTCGCTGCGGATCTGCCTTTTTGGATCAATTTGCATGAGAGGTGAGTAATTCATAATGTATTGCAATGATATGATCCAATACATTCTACTAATTACTGCTGAACAGAGAATATTACTGATAAATCTAACCATATAAGGAAGCTTCAGCCCAGGTTATTTCATGTGCTTCCTTCTTATTCAGCTCTCTTTCATTTATTTGTTTATTTATTCAGTTACAAATAGCAAACAATACCATTAAACCTAAACCAACCTATTTACCTATATGTGTATTGGTTTTCTCAGCTGCCACCAAATCTTTGATCCTACCACGATCACTATTTAACCCACTTTAGTTGTGCAGTTTGAAATGGATTTATTTTTTTCTGTTATTGAATATATGTTATGTTCTTGTAAGCTCTCACAGGCATGGCCCTCTTCTTTCATGTGCTTCTCCTTTTCCTTACTTATACTATCATATATACTCCCTACAACGGCACCTAAGACCGGCCATACACGGCGTGATTTGAAAACGTACAACACCTCGCTACGTTTTCAAATTCAGCCCGATGCATCGCATGCTGCTGTGAATGGTAAACAATGCATCTTACAAGATGCTTCGGTTACCTATTTAACAGCATGATGGATCGCAGATCTTATGGTTTTTCCATAAGATCTACGATGCCGATGTATGATGGCGGGGACGCGCATCACCGTCGTACAGAATGCCAAACCACACACGATGTGCACGATTGATCGTTGCGATCGATCAAAATCGTGCACATCGTCTAAAATTTTTTACTGTGTATGGGCCACCTAACACTTACTTGCTGCCGCCCTGCTGCTTATTTGAGTGTTATCATCACGGATGCAGCCATGTTTATAAACCATGTCCTTGTCCTGCATTATTTTGTACTGTAAGTCACTGTTTTCTTGTTTAGCTCATTTGTAAGGCACTGCGGAACCCTTGTGGCACCATAAAAATAGATAATAATAATAAATGTTAATTTGTTGCTTCCATTATTTTTAATTAATCATATATATCCATGATGAAGTAATTAGTGATGAAACATGTAGGTTGGCCTTGCACGTGACATTGCAAGTAACTTTCTGAGCCTTTGAGAAACAGTGTCTGCCTTGGAGATATTGTTTAGATAAGGTTGAGTGTTTTATTTTTTATCAGTTTGAGCAGTCAATTTTTAAGTTGTTACTTTTAATAAAAGAATATCAATGGTATCAAACTATGGTGGCCTACCGTGGCTTGTGATCTATATATTTTTAGATCCTGTGGAAATATATTCCCATCCTAATGAAACTGTGTGGATCCCTAAAGGATATATGAGTATCTCCAAAATGCCTTACAATCCCAATATGAAGTATGTTCATTACTTGTCAGGTAAAGTAAAATTCGGGAGAGACTTCCTTTGACATAGGGTTCCCCCCAAAAAGCATAACCAGCCCCGGGCTCCTGAGACAGTCCTGGTTTTTTAAAATACAGGGGGGGGGGGGGGGACGAGTAGGGTTCCCCCATATTTTATGAACCAGCACTGGTTTTAAAAATTGGAGAAAAAATGTGTGTGGTTCCACTATTTTTAAAACCAGCACCAGACTCAATTCTAGCCGAGGTGTCATGCCACAGCCAGGGGACCCTTTCACCGGGTCAACCCGGCCAAATCAATTAACACCCCAAGCTAGTCAGCTAAAGCTGGGGATGTCAGGGGAGATGGGGACCCACCCAACAAAGGTGTTCCCCTCTCCTAAGCTCCACAGGCTTACAGTGAGGTCCTGTGCTCTTCCCAGCACCCCTGGCCGGTGGGTGCAGTGGAAATCGTGTAAAGAATAGATGTAAACTATTGTTTTTTACAGTGGAACTACAGGTGCCTGGGTGCCTGCCCTTTGGCTCTTGTGGAACTACAAGTGCCAGCAGGTGGCCGGGAACCTGTAACCCCACTGTAATAAAATCGAAAGCGCAGAATGATAGAAGACGCGGTATAGATGTATGTGATAAGACATACATCTATACATGTCCGATGGTTCGGATACTTGTTTTGTTTTTTTTGCCAAGACCAGTGGAGTCTGCTGGAGTAGGGGACCGACCTGCTCCAGAAAGTAGGTGAGTATTGAAAAAATTTTCACAGGTAAATCATGGGAATTCGACTTCGACAAGGGGACGTAAACATCTGGTAGAAGATAAGTAAGTGTGAGTGTGTTAGGTGCGTAATAAAATAATCAAATAACTCCGGCGTTTAGCAATATAAATTACATTAATTATTATCAATAAAATTAACGTATAATTCCAGCTGCAGAGACCTTAATGAGTCTGTGCATACTCATCCAGTGATCAAAATTATAAAAACAATCAATAGAACTCTGCGCTAATAAAAAAAAAAATATAAACACAGTATGTGAGATGGCAGACAAAATATAAGAATTGTCAGGACTCGATCAAGAATGCATAAACATGAATTTTTAATTCAATAATATTATAAAAACACTTTACCTAAAAATATCATACGTTATATACTTGCAACGTTACAATATCTGTAATTATTCCTCGTCAATCAGCTGAGATAAGTGAAACAATATGAGACACAATGTATATACAGTATATTGATTGAGTTAATGGATCTCTCAAATCCTTTTTACTGATATAAAGTGCAGGTTTAGTAGCCTGATGCCGTCTGCATATATTTGCTGTGTAAATTGCATGTGACATACACTGCATACTACCAGAATTAATTGTGTAAGTAGCCAAATGGTCACCCTCTTCAAAAATGCAGATAAAGTCCAGTGAGGGAAGGAGGCTATGGATGGTCTGGAATGTACCAGAGTCTGAAATAATGCTCACCACGTTGGTTTGATCTGTATCTTGGAGGCGTTTTGCCGCGGCTTGGCTAAAAGTGCCTTGAATGTGTAGATTAGCTCCACTCAATGACGGCTGGTACTAATCTACACATTCAAGGCACCTCCCCTGACATCCCCGGCTTGGGCTGACTAGCTTGGGGTATTAATGCTTTGGCTGGGGTGATGAAAGGGACCCCTGGCTGTGGCTTTACACCCCGGCTAGTCCAGTGCTAATTTAAGAAATAGGGGGAGCCCCACGCATTTTATCTCCCCTATTTTAAAAACCAGGACTAGTTCAGGAGCCCGGGGCTGGTTATGCTTTTTGGGAAGGATCCAACGTCATCTTTTTCTTAACATTAACCATGTAACTCCTTAAAAAACACACAAGCAACCTGCACATATCTCACTGATATGTACAGGCTGCTTGTTTGGGAGAGTTTGGCTGCGGTCAGACTCAGGGAACTCGGGTGAAAAATCTCAATCACATACACCATCGGATTACACGATCTCAGCTAATCACGATTCTTAGTAAATTTGAGAGTTTCAGCAGCCTTAAATCACCCAAGATTCAGTGATGTAAATCTAGTTTCTAATCAGGCAATTTCAATCAGACACAATTCTTCGTAAATTTACCCTTAAGTGTGCCTTCTTGTCCTCTTTTTATTAGATGGTAGCAGCAGTATACTATTACTAGTTACAAGAACACTTGGGGATAATTACAGTATTATGAAACATTTTGTGTCACCATAAATTTGAACTCTTGCTAGGTAGTGAGAACTTTTAATGGTATTATTGACAGTTTTTTTTACACTTGCACATAACATTATTTCTTATTACATCTAACTATTAATTCTTAATATTTCATTCGGGAGAGCAGTCAGGAGTAAGTATTTTAATTGTTAATAATAAAGATTCATTATAATATTATTGTGGATTTAAGAATGCCTCCAAGAATCTTTTTCTTCTTTCTTTTATTCCATCAAATATATCTCATTTATTTTGTTAGATGCCCTTTCTAGTACAGTGAAAGTAAAGGTTACATGATTTTGAAATTCTACTCCTGCACATGTCAGAGCATTTTAAATCCCTAGTACAAATAGGCTTCAGAGAGACTTGTGGTGAGAGACATGCTGCATTTAGAGTGCTTGCAAACTAACTGTTTAAGACAAGAATTTAAAAGCTGTGTAAACAGATTAGAAAGTGCAACACAATAAAGCAGAAAGATATCATCGATACAAAGAAATTATTATAATAGTCTATGTAAAATGCTGTATCCTTATATTGTCTATTTGCATTAGATGTTTTGGCAACTCTGCTGCATCCTTAAATTATATAAAATATAAGGGCATGTACATAAGTTTTATTCATACAAATTTGACTTTAGTTGCATGTGTAATCAGTTCTAGTCAGACATGGTTAATGCATTACAAGCTTATTCAACCTCATGAAAAGATGAGGTTAATTTCTCACAAGTCTGCAGAAAACCATAAACTATATATCTTTATGGACATGTGGCAAAGAATATATAGGCAATTCATTAAATCATTTAACATAATCCACAATCAATCAAATTAAAACTATTCTACTGTCTCGAAAGTTTTTGTATACAACATATTTATAAAACACTAGCTGGAGTACCCGGCGTTGCCCAGGTTGAAGACTGGACCTTCAAGTGCACCTGCAGCCTTTATTTTTTTACATTGTCCTCTCCTATAACCCCGTTTGATTGCACCTGAAAAAGACCCCACTGTTTGCTAACATGCATGCAAACAGTGGCGTAACTACCATGGGTGCAAGGGGTGCGGCTGCTGTGATGCCCAAGCTGACTCTGAGGCTCGCCACTCCCCCTGCATCTAGTCACCCACACAAGGTGGGCCGTTCCAGTCATAGTTGTCAAGGGGGGCCCAGGTTTAAGTGATGTTGATTTGGTGCTGGCAGGCAGTCATAGAGAGACAGCACAGCCGGTATGCGAGCTTCGATTAGCTCATGACCAGCACCAATTTCAAATTGTACCGGCGCTGTCTGTCCATGTCTGCTGCTGCCTGCCAGTGCGCCAGCTGTAATTAGCTGATGGCTCGGCCCCACATCCACTCCTGCTGGCTGCTGATGGTACACAGGGTGAGGTGAGAGGCTGCTGGAGGGACATGGGGAGTTGAGTTGCTGGGGGGGGGCATAATGTGTAAGGGCACTACTTTTGTGTGGAATAATGTGTATATGGGGCCCTACTGGCATAATCTGTAAGGACATTACTGTGTGGCATAATGTATAAGGTACACTACTAATGCATGGCATAATGTGTATAAGGGGTACTACTATGTGGCATTACCTGCATTGGCTCTGGCACAACCTGAATGGAGTCTGTGTTTCATAAAATGAATGGGCTCTGTGTGGGGGTAATGTATTTTGTTTTTTTACCTCTGTGGGGGCCCTTTTAAGATCTTGCTATGTGGCCCATGAAGTTATATGAAGTTCTAGTTATGCACTTGCAGAAGTTCTGGATTTAATATGAACTTGCATAAGTCATCAAGTTTGCTCAAACTGAGGTTGAAAGGGTACTTTTGTAGCTTTCTCGCAGGTTTTTGGCAGACTGCCAATTTCCACTGGAGCCAGCCCGGATGTAATTTAAAAGTGTGCCCATTTTTAGGGATTGTGTGACAGTGTGTGGTCTTGACGAAGTTCAGACCTAGGCAAAAATCTAATCCTGGTCAAACTACACTGTTATGCCAAATTTGGTGGAACTAAATCTAAATCTCTGGTCAGGCATAAATGACAAACAGACGACCGACATGCTTTCTCACTTATTTATATAGATAGTACTAGGAATACAGATTACATTTTGATTCAAGTATGGACTGGTTAGACAGTTGACCCAACTGATATGTATTAGAGATGTACATAGACTCCCAGGTTTTAGCTATGGTTCTAATTCATCAGTGGGTTTTGGTTTTGGCAAAACCACCCTCAAGTGTTATGGTTCTGATTTGGTTTTGGTTTGGTTTTGGATTCCTTTAAAATCGATAAAAAATTTATAAACACAGCTAAAATCATGTAACTTTGACCTATATATAAGCAATCCAAAACCCGAGTTTGCTTTTAAATCCAAGTTATGAATTGACAGCAGACCCAAACCAGGACTCGGTTCCACTCAGAACCTCAAAGTGATTCCGAACTGGGACTCAATTCGACTCAGATCCCTTAAGTTCAGGTGTATTTGAATTTCAGGAAATCCAAACCGCAACACATCTAATATGTGTTATAAAGAGTTCTCCATATGGACCTTGTTGAGGTGATAGTCACAAATTAATCAATGAAAAGAGATGTACTGTATGCTTAAATCTTTTAATTTTTGCCTGTACATGTATTCCCGAAAGAGAACACAGAAGAACATTAGAAAAGAAGAACATAAAGAACATTAGTGTACACTGTGTGATGGTAAATGAATTGTGTGAAATGTACTCACCTGCACTTAATCATAACACTAATGTTCACCTGTGGAATCTGAGCATACAGGCATGGGAACTCCAAGGAATGTGACAACAATAGTGTACAATGCATGATTAATTAAATAAAGTGTATTGCATGGATTGCACTCACCTATATTAAGTATCATATTATCTCTAGAGCACAGGTTCTCAAACTCAGTCCTCAGGACCCCAAACAGTTAATGTTTTCCAGGTCTCCTCACAGAATCACCAGTGAAATAATTAGCTAAACCTGTGGATCTTATAAAGTGTGTCAGTGAGCAATAAATACACCTGTGCACCTGCTGGGTGACATGGAAAACATGGCCTGTGTGGGGTCCCAAGGACCGAGTTTGAGAACCACTGCTATAGAGAATCTTCCTCCAATGTTCAGCTGTGGAAGCTGAATAATTAGGGACATGGAAACTTCAGAGTGACATTAAATTTACCAAAAATATAGTTATGTTGTATGAATAAAATATTTGTATATTAACTGAACTCGAATAAAATAAGTGTGTTCAGTTCTGGTATACCACTTGATATTTGTGGTATTGTAATTAACCAGACCTCAGTAAAATAAATAGTTAAAAATATTCACAGCATAAAAAAACAAATAGAAATTAAAGCCCAAACAAAAATTCAAAAAAAATTGTAAGTTAGTAAACAAATAGAAATAAATAAATAATTAAAAAAATAAATGGTAAAAATACCAAACCTTCCCTTCTGATTAGCAAGTGCACTCAAAGAATGCTAACTGCATATATCTGGCAGAATCGTATAGTGGTTAGCACTAACTGCCTCACAGCACTGAGGTCATGAGCTCAATTCCCGACCAAGGGGCGTATCCAATTAGCCACGATAACGATAAGTTTTTTCCGATGAAAACTTTTTGGGCCCATCGCATAAATTTGCCACTTATCGCATGTATGCATGTTCCTGTTTATCGTGCAATCCAATTACAAAACCGGCGATAACACATAATTCTTGCAGGGCTGGCAGGCAAGAAGTACGGGTCAAAATGGGGAAATCAGCTTCTACCCCTAAAAAAAAGGAGTACTTAAATAGTGTCAGTTGGCTGTTATATGCATTTTTCTATAACAGTAAAAAAAAGATAGAATACATTATTTTTTGGCCAAAGGTAAAATTTGTTAAATTAGGGGTACATACAGTAAAATGTGGGTAAGTATATTTTTGAGCCATTTTAGGGCACTTTTAAAAAATGTTAAAAATACACCTGCTGCAACGCAATGTTTAAAACACCTGTCCCATCCACACAGCCCCCCAAAATACCTAACCAACTACTTTGAACCCATTTTCCTGCACTTTTTACTTTTTTACCCCAAAACGATGTCATTATTGGCCCAAATAAGCTAATTAAATTATTTTTTTGCCTAAATAGTCATTAAGGGGGGTTCCCCAGGGCTTTTTAGAGCAAAATTTGGGATATTGCACAACCTTTCACCTACTTAGAGATGGTGAACACTAATTTGCTATATTTGCTATGGAAGATTTCGGACCTGCAACAACCGCGGCTAATTGGATAGCATGATAACCATTTTTGGAGAAAAGTTTTCACAAGGGGAAACTTCTCGCCAAAAAATGGGTTATCGCGGCTAATTGGATGCTCATCCAAGTCTGTATGAATTTGTATGTACTTGCCGTGCTTGCGTGTGTTTCTTCCGAGTGCTTCGGTTTCCATCTGTTTATTAGCAATTACCCTACTCCCACGGGACTTAAGATAGGTGTCAAAATACCAATGCCTATCTTAATTTCCGATGCCGGTATCTACACAAACACCATCCCGAATTAGGTAAAAACGGGGCAAGTTAGCAATTAGGGGGGAGGATTAGGTTTAGGCACCCCCTGGGAGATTTAAGATTAGGCACCCCCCAGGGATGGTTAGGGTTAGGCTAGGGAAAGGGGGGTTAGGGTTATGTGCCACTGGGGGGGAGGTTAGGGTTAGGCACCACCTCTGGGAGGTTTAGGGTGCAGGATGGGGGGGGTTTGGTTTAGGCTCCCTTGGTGGTCTTAGGGTTAGGGACCACCCCAGGAGATTTAGGGTTAGGCACCACCAAGGGAGGCTTAGGGTTAGGGGGGAGAGGATTTGACCACTCCTATAACTGTCCCCAACAGCATACATTGCAGACAATCAAACCGGTGAGTAGAAATACAGGCCTTCAGTACTCCCAGTGTTAACAAAGTCAGATCCCCAAAACTTAGTTTGATCAATACCTGATTATCAACATATACATCAGCATTAACAAAGTGGTAAGTGGAGAAATTAGCTTGATGCACTTCTGCTCCTATGTATAGCATTATCAGCAGAGGCATATACAGTGTGTATATATATATATATATATATATATATAGTAAATAATGGAGTGAGTGAGCACCCAATAGTGGAGTAGTTTAGAAGTATTATTTCTGCACACCTATTTAGAATATGTGTACCAGATTCCTCAATATTATCAAGCATATCAGTGGAAGTCTTTAAATCCCTTTTAAATGATATCCCAGGGTAGAACTACTATATCATCTGCACCACTTAACATCAGCATGTGACTTTAAATATCACCCAGAGTAATAGCAGTGACCACCCGCCCATCATCTCCGATAATGGCGTTTTTCTGAACTGCCTCAGAAAGCGGATGCTGTGCAGAAATGATACACCCTCCACCATCGACTAGAGAGAAAATAAACTATACTGTGGTTTCTCTGCAATGGGGAACCTCTGAAGAAATTGATCCTCCCTGGGCAGATGGTGACTTCAGTTGGTATTCACTACTCATATAGGGCAGGGGTCTTCAGCCTCTTGTAGATGGATCTTTCCGCTGCTGTTACAGCTGAAAGATCCATCTACAAGAGGTTGAAGACCCCTGTCCTACATGAGTGCATAATTCACACTGAAACATATGGAAATTATAAACATTTGCTTGGAACTGAGATTATTGGGTCTATTCGTCATCACTTAAGTTATAGAAAAGCATGTGAAAATTAACAGTTTAATATACTTTTGTATAAATTAACTGTCAGGGCAATTCATCAAGTGTCAGAACTTGATGGCGTTACTGTACGCCATCTTCAGATGGCGTACAGCCCCCGATGATATTCACAGGCCTACTGTGAAGATTTACACTGCAGACACTGCAGCCAGCAAAGGGATTTATTCAGATCCCTCTCTGCTGTAACTGCACTGCAGAGGTCCGTGAGCTGAGAGCTACCCGGGCACCATAGCCCTGTGTACAGCCCACGCTGCCTCCTGCTCCTACTCACCTGTCACGTTCTTCTTCACATCCAGTGTCCAGGCTCCACAGCGCTACTCTGGGTAAGAAGAGGATACAGGTGAGAGGGAGTGGTTGGAGAAGGAATGGCAGGAGGGGACGCTTGCCTGGCAGAAGGGTGAGGACAATAGAGCACACACCGCTGAAAGGATGCAGGGGGAGGAGAGACAGAGGACACCATGGGGGACACAGAGCGCATCCCGGGGTAAGGATGCTGGGCACAAGACACACAAGCAATGGGAGGAGAGATGGGGGGGAGTCAGACAACAGAGCAGACAAAAGGATGCAGGAGGAGGTGACACCGGCGGCGGTGGGGAATTACATAGGAACATGGCAGGTGTAGGGGGAAAAAGTATAACTTTTCTGAATAGCTGACTCCGCAAAAAGAGCAGCTTTTATGAAGTGATACTTTTGTTAATGAGGCATGATGAATGCCTCCAACCAGTTTTTTAAACTCGCAGCAATTATAAACAGAACCCTTAGACAGGGGATGGTTACGGGATCCCGGCCCTCGGAATCCTGGTGGTCAGAATCCCGATGTCAGCATCCCGGCCAGGTTACAATCCCAACACCTAGAGGTAAGTAAGCCTAACCTAACCCCTAACCCAACCTCTAACCCTCCCCACTGCCTAAACCTAACCTCACCCCCTAGTGCCTGAGCCTAACCTTCTCCCAAGTGCCTAAACCTGACCCTCCCTCCCCACAGCCTAACGCTACCCCCCCATGCAGCCTAAACCTAAAACTTTCCCCTAGTGCCTAACCCTAACCCCTAATCCTCCTCCTACCCTCAGTACTCACCTTGGGATCCTGGCGGTCGGGATACCAGCGCTGGTATTCTGATAAGTGTCAGGATTCCGGCGTCTGCATTCTGAACGCCGGAATCCCATTTGTCAGGAATCTGACCACATCCCCTTAGACAGTTATTAATACTACAGTGACTTCTCTGTGGCTTTCTGTAGTTAGTGGACATAACAAGTTCCTGGAGTGGTGAGAACGTTATATCAAGTTTTGTTAGCATGTTCAGATAGAAATAACTATTTAACTCCATATTAGCTGTTTTCTCACTGTAAGAATCATCCTATCTCTTATTAAGAATAGTCTAGCTCTAGATATAATGTCTCAGGTATGTTTTAATGCTTCATCTACAGTAATTAGCCATTAAATGGAAGAGGTGAATTTTTGCTGTCAGGAATACTCTGCATACATTGTTTTATCATTAGCACTGATTATTAACACTGTTTATTATGATTTTAGTGGTATATTAAATAATAATACAGCATATCTGATTTTTACATAAACTGTTATAACATTTTCATTAGAGGAAGTATGAGCATAGCCAAAATACTTTCTGTTTTGGCTTTTGCTGTTAATCATTAATCAATTAGGCAAGAAGAAAAGTGAGCTTATACATCCATCTGTTTTATTATGTCCATGATGGGAGTGAGGTGTGTTTAAAAGACAATTGTAATTGTAGCATTATCCTACTGTGCAATAAAGCATATCTTACAGGTATTTGCTTTGCTAATTATTATTATTATTATTATCATTTATTTATATGGCGCCACAAATGTTCCGCAGCGCCTTACAAAGTACATAAACAAGTTGTAGACAAGCGACTTACAGGACAATACACTACAGGACCAGGACATGGATAATATATATTGCTACATTAGCGACCATAACACACAGATAGGCAACAGAGCATAAGCAACCAAGTGTTAGGTGCCCTAGTGATTAGTAAGAAGTAGATGAAACTAAAGTAGGGAGAAGCACAAGAGGGTAGAGGGCCCTGCTCGTAAGAGCTTACATTCTAAAAGGGAAGGGAAGACATATAACAGTATTTATAGATATTTTATAAATATTAAAATAATAACATAGGTGCACTTGCATCTATATGCCACAATGTAGATTAAAACATTTAAACTCCATACCAGCTGAGACAGTTAAGAAACAATATATACTTATCTAAAGTACAGACTCAAAAGCCCTACTGACAGTGTTACCATCTACAAACCTCCACCACCAGGCCTAAATGGGGGCCTTCTGCAGACCCATCATACTCCCCTCAAGGTATCCAGCTTCCCTCTCAATGACACAAATCCATAAAGGCCCACCTGGACCAGTGGTGCCGCTGACCCCAGTAGAGTAGAATCAGCCTAGCCCATGTATTGGCGAGGAGCGCAGAAGGAGGAGCAGATGATCCAAGCCCTAATGGACACAGACCAGCAGCAAGGAGCTGGAGGGGTTCAATCGGATTCCAGGTCTGAAGTTGAGGATTGGTTGGCACTGGAGACTATGGGGCCTATCCATCACGGATCGGGCTCCTCCAATACTCCCAGTGAGGATTCTGCCATGGATCTGTAGCTACAGTTGGTTCTTAAGTATGTGTAAGAGCCGGACCCTGCGATGGTGCTGCAGCTTGTACAGCAGTTCAATACCAGGGAAGCTGCCAAGCACAAAGCAGCTATGGACAGAGAACCTGCCAAGGGCAAAGCAGCTATGGACAGAGAGGCTGACCGCAGGCTCCAGTTGGAGTTAGCTAAGCTTATTCAGCAGCCTGTAGCTGGAGACATGAATCCCAACAGGCCCACGTCGAGACCAATTCCCTGTGCTAGAGAAGGACGGTGCTTTGGACACCTTCTTCAGGAGCTTTGAAAAAACATTCAGACAGTTTGCACTAGGATTGTGGGCAAGTTATTTACACTGTATACAGCTGCAAGGACCTCTACGATGAAGAAAACTTGGGGGCTGCCGGGGCAACCAGCTTGGGAGGAGAAGCGGCTTGGAGGAGCTAAAAATGACATTACAGAGCGGCAGTTGATAGTTCCCCAAACTTATCAGGAGGGTCTGCTCAGGGTAGTCCATGAAGTACCCCTGGCAGGCCACCTTGGTATTAAAAGGACCAAAGCACACCTGACACAAATTTTCACTGGCCAGGCATGCTGGCTGACATAACCAAGTACTGTCAGTCATGCTATACCGGCAAGTTAGTGGGGAAACCCGGGGATGTGGGGATTGCCTCCCTCATTCCCCTCCCCATTATTTGAGAGCCATTTGAGTAGATAGCTGTACATATTGTAGAGCCCCTTGCAATTCCCAGTAGCTCAGGGAAAGAATATATTTTGAAAGTGGTAGATTACGCCACCCGTTTCCCAGAGGCTTTGGCCCCTCCTCAATTAGAGCAAACAAGGTAGCTGATGCCCTTATCAACATATTTTCCTGGGTAGGGTTCCCTAAGGAGATGCTGCCCAACCAGGGCCCGCAGTTCATGCCCACACTCATGCACAGCCTCTGCAAATGAATGCAGGTGGATCACCTGATCACCTCCTCTTATCATCTGGTCTGAAATGGGCTGATGGAGAGATTCAATAGCACCCTAAAACAAATGCTCCGTAAGCTTGTGGAGTCCAACTGGGAGCGATTCCTGCTGCACCTCCTCTTTGCATACCGCAAGGTACTACAGGAATCCACCGGCTTCTTACCCTTTGAACTCCTGTATGGGCGTAGGGTGCGCGATATCTTGGATTTGTTCCGAGAGGACTGGTAAGGGAAGCTAGCCACCCCTGACACATCTGTTGTGCACTATGTTATGCAGTTTAGGGAAAGGATGCAAACATTGATGGAATTGGTCCAGAGCAATCTTAATGCTGCACAAGCCAGACAGAAGCTCTGGTGCCAAGAAACACACATTTGAAGTGGGGCAGAAGGTCCTGGTACTGATTCCGATGAGGCAGAACAAACTGCAGGCTGCATGGGAAGGAACGTACATGGTAGTTCAATGCATAAATGATGTGAACTACGTCATTGCCAGAGAGGAAAGCAGAAAGAGACATAGAGTCTATCATGTAAATATGCTCAAGGCCTACCAGGACAGGGATGCCTGCTTGCTAGCAGTTTGTAACCTCCAAGAAGAGGAACAGGAACCGAACCCATTGCTTGAACTAACAGCAACTGCTGCTTTAGGTGGTACCCTGCCTATGCCCAGTATGGGAAGTAGTTAACAGAAATGCAGCAAAGTCAGCTGTCTGGCAGCCTGTGCCCCTACCAGACCTACTTCACAAGGAATCCAGGGAAAATGTACCTAGCCACACACCACGTAGACACAGGCAACCAATTTCACACCCTTAGACAGCCAGCATACAGAAGTACACGGGAGGTGTTACATCAATGATGCTGGAGGTGGATGAGATGCTGAGGTTAGGGGTGATACAGAAGTCCTGTAGTTTATGGGCTGCGCCTGTAAGTACTGGTCCCATAGAAGTGTGGGGGCACTCAGTTCTGTGTGGACTTAAGGAGGTTAAATGAGCCCACAGTATATGATGCCTATCCCAAGCCCAGGATGGATGACCTGTTAAGTAAGCTGGCCTTGGCACGCTATGTCACCATTATGGATCTCAGCTGAGGGTACGTGCAGATCCTATTGTCATCCGAGGCCCCGTGAGCAGGCTGCCTTTCGGGCTGTACAAATTTTTAGTAATGCCCTTTGGGATGAAAAATGCCCCAGCCTCATTCCAGTGCCTGGTTAATGACCTTCTGGAGGGCCGGGAGGGGCACACAGTTGCTTACTTGGATGACATTGCGGTATTCAGTCAGACCTGGGAGGAACATTTGATCTATGTGGATGACATCTTAAAGCAGATCACTGGGGCCAGCCTGACCATTAAACCAGATAAGTGCCAACTGGACATGCGTGAGGTACAGTACCTGGGGCACAGAGTAGGGGGTAGTAACCTCCATCCAAAGCCAGGGAAGGTGGACGCTATTGCTGTGTGGCCTAACCTCAAAACCAAGAAATAGGTAATGTCTTTTTTGGGGACTGCAGGGTACTATCGCAAGTTTGTACCCCAGTACAGCACAATTGCAAAGTTCCTGACAGATCTCACAAAAAAAAGCTTCCCCAATTAGAACACTGGACTGAGGCTTGTGAACAGGCCTTCTGCACTCTGAAAACAGCTCTGTCTGAAGTCCCGGTGCTCCAGGCACCTGACTTTAGACAAAGGTTCATAGTGCAAACAGATGCATCTATCTTTGGGCTGGGGGCCGTGCACAGTCAAGTTGATGACCAAGGGAGGGAACACTCCATTATGTTTCTAAGCTGAAAGCTGCTTCTTCACGAGGTAGCATTTGCAACCATTGAGATGGAGTGTCTTGCAATAGTTTGGGCCCTCCACAAATTACTGTCCTATCTGTATGGACGTGATTTTGCCATAATCACGGACCATAACCCATTAAGTTGGTTAAACAGAGTCTCCGGTAACAACGGAAAGGTACTCCAGTGGAGTTTGTTACTTCAGCAGTATAACTTCGCCATCAGCACTGAAGGGTCTCACAACATGGGAACTGCAATGGTCTGTCTCGACAGTGGGATGACAGCAGCCCATAATGCCACCAGAATTGCACCTGTTAGATGCCACTACTCTTGTGGCTATCTAAAGGGCGAGGTGTAGCATAACCCTGGTTATGAACATGCCATCTTCATAGGCTGCACCTATTCCTGTAAAAATATGTCTTTCAAATTGTATGGCAGATGGCTGGGAGGTAATTAACTGACTAGTGTTTACTTATAGCCACTAGGCTCTCGATGTACAAGTTGTTAATATCTGTGGCTTTCTGGCTTGGAATACTGATCAAAAACGAAGGTCGGTTTATAAAACCACAGGGGGTCTGGCTTACAGGTCAAGGAGAGACACCTAGGCCAGCAAGGTGTCGACTTTTCCAGCTGTAAAAATTGTCCAGGTCTGTTACGCAAGTCTGGTCTCCAAACTTCAAACAGGATGGAGTAATTAAATAACCCCTGCTCATGTGACCAGGAGACCCTGTGTTACAGTCACCTAAACAATTACTTCTGATCTGGGACCGGTTAAAACTATCCCAAGTGGGGTAGTGACCAAGAGCAGCCTGCAAAAGGGTATTTATGTGTTTGAAGTGAAACACGGTGCATTACTTATGAGGAGGCAAAGACACGCCTGGGTGCAACCATATCTTTAGGAAGAGACCTCACTTCCACCATCATTTGGCCCTGTCCAGGTGATCCAAACGGTGTTCCTCCATTTTTTATTTTATTTTATTTCTTGAAATTGTGAGTAACTGGTGTGATCTTTAAAATTTATAATCATCTTTGTAACTTTTTTGTAACATAAGCCTTGAAGATATTCTTAGAATTAAATACTTAAAATTCTAGGTCTGGTTCTGTGTTCTTAGATCCAAGGCCTCATGTGTCCCATGTTCCCTATTTTACTAAGTGTCCATAATTGTGTGAGCAGGTAAGGGCAAAGGCTTATCTTGTGTTTTAGCACTAAAGTTCTCCCTTTGCTGGTGGCAGTGACTGTGTTTGAGTAACCACATGTGCTGAGTGGCGTATTTGGAGGGTCGACCTGCAGGACTGTGACACTACCCATTAGAAAGCATGATAATTTGATAATAGCAGTCACCTTATTGCTCCAGTAGGTGTTCAGTCTCATATTTCAAGGAGCACCGTCCCTGTGTATCATATTACGTTTCAAAGCCATTTGTCATTAGTTGCTAGGGGTTACTGCCCATGTGTACTCCTATTAATTTGCAAATATCTTCTATGAAAGGGGTATGAATTTATAAGCAAAAATTTAAAAGTAGACCTTGTTAAATTAGCTTACTGTCCCTCATTTCCAAACTATATAAAAATATTCATAATTTAGTTATTTGTTACCAAGTAGTGTCTTGTTTTCTGCAACAAAACATTTTAAAAAGTTCACGTACATGTAATAACAGTTTGAACAAGCCATAAAAAGCTACATTAGCACTCTTTCCCTCAATTACTTTAAATGGGCTTACTTTATTTTCCCTATTACTACGATATTTTATGGCATTAAATACATTTAGGGGCATATGTATCAAAGTTTGATTTGAGATAAAATTGTGAGATATATATCACCAACCAATCAGCTTCTAACTTACATTTTGCAGGCTGTGTTTAAGAAATGATAGTTTGGAGCTGATTGGTTGGTGACATATATTTCACAATTTTATCTCACATCAAGCTTTGATACATATGCCCCTTAGTTCACAATCCAATTACACCATGGCTTCAGAATCCCAGGATGCTTGTATGTCCTGTGAAATCACCAGGCTAGATGTCAAAGAATGTTCTGTACCTAATGTCTACAGTAGCTGAATCACTTATACCATACACTAGGGATGAGGTCACTATAAAGACATTAGCTTTATAATACCTTCATAATATGACTATAGTTCCCAAACCTCTTGTTTGTTCTAAAGCAAAGGTGCAATGTTCATCAGTATTTAACATTTTTACTTCTTTAGTTTCTGGCCGAGCCATGCACAGAACATGGTTCTTGAATAACAAGTATGACAAGCTTTTATAAAGGAACTTCTGTTGTTGATAAAAATTGGTTTGATTTATATTACTGTAGGTTAGGATGACTCTAGCAGCAATTAAAACAACTACAATCAATTGAGTCAGAAAGGACGCACATCATTTTTTTTCTGTGTAAAATGAGTGCCCTGAGGATCAGGAAATGAATAGGTGTCACCATACACATTATGCAGACGGAGTGACTTATGTAAATACAATTATAATTACACTATAGAAAGATCTGTTTGTGCTCCTGCAAACTTCTTAACAAATGAGAACTATAATCAATGTTTACAATATCAGAATAGTAAAACGCCTGTTTTGTTTCACACAACGTGAGTCTACCTGTAATTCCTCACATGCAATCATAATGTTGTTTCGATTGCTAATCACAAAGATCTTTTTTCAGATACATATTATGTAACAACTTTGGTGAGAAACCAAAATAACAATATTCTTAATGCTGTACTACCACCACCTAGTGAAAATGTTCTACTGTTCCTCTTACAGTCCAGGCCAAATACCAGGGGTTCTGGTTTAAAATATGCTCAGTGAAAGGGTCCTCTGGCTGTGGCATGTGGCATTACACTCTGGCTAGGGGTGTAATGCCACTGAGCAACAGCTTAAACACATATTGCACATCATCCCAATCATTGGAAGTTATATTGGTGTGTGAGGAGTTGGGAGTTGTAAAAGAGTATGCCCAGCTCCCCTATTTGATGAGGTTTGTTGTTCATATTATAAGAAAACACACTTGTTGTATTGACTTCTCCCCCCCCCCCGAATATACTTCCTGCAATCTATACAATAGCCCTATATCCCTTTATCTGGGCTTGTTGGGTATACAAGTCTCAGGGTAATGCACTACAGCTTTTTTTTTTTTCCTTCATATTGTACAAATAGCTTAAGGATAACCAGAGAAACACAATATGACATCATCACTCAGATATCCACCTCAGAATGACATGCAATGACATCATTCAGAATCGGGAATTGCTTTTATCCAGCCATTGGTAATTGGAATTACTTACAGTCCAACTGTTTTTCCAATGGCTTCCACTGCACATTTGGAGCCTAGTCTATATGACATTATAGGTGACTACCCATAAACTGGCCAATAGCATGTATCCACCCAGTGCTATATAATCACACTTTCTCCTTTCATGTACCGTGCACTGAGGAATGCAAACCGAAATAGGTGGGGAAATCAACGGAGAAAAAGAAAAATATTGCCCATAATGATCAGATCATAGAGGCACAATCAACCAAAGCTGGAGAAATTACCTAAAACATAATGAAGAGCTAAAGAGCCTAAAAGTAACATTTACTCAGGCAGGAGCGTATATATAATGGGTGCAGGGTATGCGGTTCACATGAGCCCCTGGGTCCAGAGGGGCCACTCACCGCACACCCTGCACCCATATTATCTAAAAATCACCTGTCCGTGGTCCTGCATCGGTTGTCAGCGCTGCACAGAACACCGGAAAATGTCTGCCGCAGCCATTTTTTATGGCATTCTGCACATGCGCAGTAGACTCTGGGCACACTCTAGTGCCCAGAGTCTACTGACTCTGCGATGGCGGCCAGCTGCGTCAGTCGGCTGCCAACCCTCGGGGATAGAGGAGGGGGCCCGGCATGGGGAATGCACATGGGCCCCCTCCTCTTTTAAGGTGCCCCTGTACTCAGGGGTCTATTTACAAAGAAGTTCCTGCAATTTTCGGGATAATTAAGGATTTTCTTTATTTGATGCCATTCTGAGATGGCATTATATATACTGTAGTAAAGATTTTTCGAGTAATTTAATCCTTTTTGGTTTGTTGAATAGCAAAATGCATTAAAGCACTATAGAGAGCAATGGTGCAGTACTCTGTGATATGGGAATTAAGATAATTGCGTAATCTTCTCCATTAACCCATTGCTGAATTGTGGAAATACTTAAAAAACGCAGAAATGATAGTTTCCGCATTTTTTAAGTACAAAAAATAGACCCCTTAGTTATAATTACTCCATTAATATGATTACTTTGAATCAGGCTAACTAGTCCTTAAGCAAAGTTATAGACTAAATTAGTGGTTCCCAAACTGGGTGCTGTGGCACCCTGGGGTGCCTCGGGATGCTTTCAGAGGTGCGACAGGTTGGTGGTCCAGAACCAAATCAAACTATTTATGGTCAATGTGATAGGCAAAGCAGCACTGTTGGCTGTCAATCATAAAATATATGTACAAACAGAGCCCAACCCTGTCCACCACCACATAACTGAACCTGAGGATGATAGGTAAGCACAACTGACCTAATGTATTGCTAAATTTCTCAATAAGAAACTTTTAGCCATGAAAAAAATGCTGATAACCTACGGGGATGTGATTCAAGAAAGTTTGGAAACCACTGGACTAAATTGCAATAACACAAAATAAAACTACATCCACACAATTCTATTCCATCTTTAAACTATAAAGCCACTTTCTAACGCATATTTAAAATATACGATTGCAGTGTTAAATTTTTTTCCAACTAAAATGCCCTGACTTTGTGAGTGGGACTTCCACACCTGAGGACATCTGTATGATTGGGTTGGCACAGGCGTTTGTATGTAGTGAAATGTCTTATTTAGCAGTGGTCACTTGGATTGAAAACTGGGACTCTTACAGAACTATACAGGTCAGCTATACTACTCCCCATACCCCAACCCTGCCAGATACCCCAAGGAAGCCCAAAAATATGCATTTCTCATACACTTACTACACCCATACCATACTGCTTTGTGTACTGTATTCCTCCTCATATATTGTTGTCGACAACCTACATCAATTACATGCGTTGTTACAAAACTTACAGGGGGTGGGTAGTGGCAAATTATACACTGGAACCGTCAGTAATACTTTATCATGTTATGCTTACTGTCATTCATATAAATTAGGATGTGTGTGTTCATTTATAATTTTTATTATTATTATTTTGTGTTCTCTGCATGAAAACAAAAGACCAGCTAAGTATTGATAATAGCAATATCTGGGTATGACATTGTCTCACAGCTAAGCATGTGTAACACCCTCTAAGGGATGGTATTTGTAAAAACACCCCTCTCAGTGTTAGAGCTTGCTTCCTGTTGTAGATATTACATGCCTGAGACCCTGGGATCAGTTTTGAGGTAAAGGAGGGGCTGGAGAGATAGACACGCAGGGGTGGGAAGACTGGGTGTGTAGCTGGCAGAGCAGAGGGAGGAGGGGGAGAGAACAAAGGGTGTTGAGAAGAAGAATTTGGGAGAGAGCAGACATCTTTGGGAAGCTTCAGAGCTGGAAGCAGAAATGTAGCCCTCGTGCTCCCCTGGCAGGGGGAGATTGGCGGGGCCGTGGTGACTGCCATGATGCCCATCTAACGCCAAAGGAGGAATAGGTCTGGAGTGAGACCACTGAGATAAAGTCTGTGAGAGACCACAGAGAAAGAGCTGGAAGGTTGCAGAGTGAGCCGCTCAGTGAAGTGTTCAGCACCCATGAGAGGGGTAAGAGACGCAAGTATATGTGTTGAAGAGATGGGGAAGAGGAACTTCCCAGGAGCTTCTACTGTTAAGGTACCAGAGGAGTCCCTTATGCATAAAAGCCCCCCAGCAGCCATTAAAGGGGGGGTCACTGTGGTAGCAGTGTGGCTATAGGAGCCATCCCTGTATATTGCTGTCCCATGTGAAAGAGCAGGGGAGCAGAGAGAGGCAGACTGTGTATGAGACACTCTGTATATTGTCTTAGAAGAGACAAAGGAGAGGCAGAGTGCAAAAGGAAGTTATGTGAGATGCGTGTGAAGCTGTGGAACTACAGGCACCAGCCAGCATAGGGCCAGGTGGACCTGCATGTATGAAGTGGAGAACTACAGGCACCAGCCAGCATAGGGCCAGGTGGACCTGCATGTATGAAGTGGAGAACTACAGACACCAGTCAGCAAAGGGCTAGGTGGACCTGCACGTATGAAGTGGAGAACTACAGGCACCAGCCAGCAAAGGGCTAGGTGGACCTGCACGTATGAAGTGAAGAACTACAGGCACCAGCCAGCGAAGGGCTAGGTGGACCTGCACATATGAAGTGGAGAACTACAGGCACCAGCCAGCAAAGGGCCAGGTGGACCTGTGTGGGTAAAATGCAAAGCATTCATTGTGACTGTGCTTAAAGAGTGTGATGTAATGTAACCATATCCATAAGATTGTCATATACCATCTGACATGCCAAGTATATGAGCCGGAGGGAGAGGAGAAGCTGCTGTAACCATATTCTTGTCCTGTAAAGTCATGTGCAGGAGGAGAGAAATAAATTGGTTTATTTTTATAAGAGAAGGTCTGGCGCCCAAGTTATTCAAAAGAACTGTTGCTGCATGTGTCCATCTATACCTGTATCTATATGTGTGACTGTTATAAAGCCTGCATGGTCAGGGACCCCCTTCTCAGGTATTGCCCACACCCTGGAGAGCTAGCCTGAGGCAATAGGAGGTGTATCACTCCAAATGCACCTATGTACCACACCGCACACTGAAGGGGGGTTACACATGGAAGCTATGCAGTGGTTTTACAGCAAATAGACACAAATTCTATTATTTTGTTCCATAAATGCTTGTTCTGGGAAAGAGCTAAGACTGTACTGTGTGACAAGTATCTCCCTTTGTTTCTCTTTATAGCGGCAGCACTATGATGGATAGAACACTTGGCATAATTTAGGACTTTTCAGTGAGATGAAAAACACAGAGAGATAAATGCCAGACAGAGCACAATAGCGCACAGCTAGGGGGGAACTAAATAAATGGGAGATAACCTCCAAGTTTCCAAATAGAGAAGTGAATCAGTCAAATGAGATATATTTAAAGCAAAGTGGAAGTCACACAGAGTTGAACATTAGACACCCCCTGCTGTCATGTGCTTTGTACAGCCGACACCCTAGTGAGTAAAGCAGGTAAGACAGTGACTCGGGAGCAGCCAGGTTACTATAATAACTGCAGCCAGGAGTCACTCCCGCCCACTGCACGTACAGAGCACGGAGAGATAAGAGCGCACAGCACAGGGCTCCGGGGAAGGAATAGCAGCGCAGCAGCCGCCTTATCATACACATGCAGCCTGGGAGGACGTGACAGCACAACCCCAGACTGTAGCAGCTTCCAGCCGGGTCACAAGCTGGGACAGAGAGTGAAACGCATCTACAGGCATCAGCAGGCACGGGTACCCATCATGTATGCCAACGGGAAGGTGGCACTGGTCACCGGGGCTGCACAGGGAATTGGAAGAGCTATGGTGGAGGAACTTCTGCAGAAAGGAGCTGCGGTAAGATTGCTAATAACTGTATACACAAGGTGGTGCTTATGCTGTTAGTATATAGTGATGGGCAACACCATGGATTATTACTTCCCTTTTCTGTATTGCACACTGGGTCTAAGAAAGCGCTTATTGCTGATCTGTGTGTATAGTCCCATTATACATGCTATAAGCGTTTAGCTCTTTATTGTTTATTTACTAAATGTGTTAAAATCTTTTGTAACTGAACTAAAAATACCATGTCATGTATACCTATAAAAGGCAAGTTATGGACCACAAATCCCTGGAAGGTACTGACAGGAAGGGTATGCTGAGACTTGTTGTTCCGTGACAGCTGGAGAACCTTGTGATCCCTTCTGTTGATTCAGAATGGAGCATCTACAGATAAACTGCAATATAACAAAATAGTGTTATATAATGTAATACAATGTCAACATTATGTTGCTCTTTTTTGCAGTTCCATTGTTTAATTACTGTACACAAATATCAGTTTTGCAATGTCAGAATATGCTCAGTAACCAAGTAGATCATATTTAGTCAAAAACTGTGTGGACCATGCAATATACTATAACATAATTTATTTATACTGTATCTACTTTAGTAGTACATGCAGTATGTTTAGATACGTATTGGAAATGCAATATTTTAATATCATTTGACCACATAAATCTACTTCTCTGTACATAACATACAGCACTGGGATGAAATAGTGACAACATTATATATTTTAAAAGTAAATATTCATAATGCAAAAAATAGATATATTAATGTTTTCTTATTGTAGGAGTAGAAGTAGAAGTACTTACTATGCCTCAGCTGTCTGTCTGCCTGTGGAATGCAGGATATTGTTCCCCCAGGTGAACACTTCACAAAGGGGCCAGGTTTTCAGAAACTATGTTAGTTTCTCAGTCACCATGGAGTAAACTACTCCTTAGGGCAGTGATGGGTAACTGACGGTCCTAGAGCTACCTGCAGCCCTCTGAGCCTTCAACTGTGACCCCGTTAAATTGATTTTTATGAAGGTTTTAAACAATTTAACAGCTAAGACAGAACTTTTCTACTATTTAACAAAGCTTGGAGAGAGATAAAATTGTGAGACCCATAGGGATCTATTTACTAAGCCTTGGATTGAGATAAAGTGGACAGAGATAAAGTACCAGCCAACCAGCTCCTGTCATTTTTCAAACACCAACTGTGATATGGCAGTTAGGAGCCGATTGGCTGGTACTTTTAAATTTGAAAAATGTAAGTTATACCCCTTTTCCACTGCTGCAATAACCTGGGATTTTGCTGGGTCTAACTGGGTCTCTGCTCAGTGGAAAAAGGTCCCAGAAAAAAAAACTCGGGTCCAATGACCCAGGAATCTAACCCAGTTAGCTACCAAGGTTGGACACGGGTAGGAACCGGGTTAAGGGGCAGTGTAAAAGGGTAACCTGGGTCGGATGACCCAGGTCCTGTTTACAGTATAAGGAGATACGGATTTCCCAGTGCTTGGAGATGATGTAATCTCCAAGCGCTGGCAGAGTTCCACTGCACACGGGTGCAATGTGAACGGCGTTGACCCGGGAATAACCCAGGTCGGCTCAGCAGTTTGTAAGGGGTCTGTCCCATGCCTGACCTGATGTGGACCCGTGTTCAGAATTATGGGTTGAACCTGGGATTTTGGTTGAAAAGGGGTATTAGAAGTTTATTGGTTAATAATTTATCTCTCTCCAAACTTTGATAAATACCCAATGATTCTGCAAAAGTATCACAATATACATGGAGTACCCTTTGATTAAAAAAACAAAATAAAAAACAACGCCAAAACATTTTGGTCAAGACTGTAATGGTGGGTACACACTGGGCGATATTACTGAGCGACGGCACGATTACGACATTGTAATTGTGCAATCGCTCAGTAATCGTGCACAAATCGTGCACTTTTATGTCGGAAATGACCAGCAATGCGCACTCCCGCTGGTCGTTTCCGACATTGTCCATCGCCTGAACATGCAGCACAATCTGACGACCTCGTCAGGTTGCTGCATGTTGGGGAATGGGGGAGAGAGCCCGGCGCTGAACGATATCGTTAATGATATCGTTCAGCGGCTGTGCTGAATGTCATGAACGACATTGAGCACAGCCTGCCGGGGACACACTAAACGATATCGCTCAGGGAGCATATCGTGTAGTGTGTACGCACCTTAAGTTACATATGTCAGGAAGGTCTAACATTGTTATTCCAGAATATCTATGTCTTTGAAAGTATAATATTTATTTTTATTCATTTATTTACAAAACAGGTAATTTAAATGCCTTAGAATATAACAGGGTAGTTAGAAGCTAAACAGGTGATGGCAACATGTTAATTAGCTTTTGTTATTTATTAGAGTCTAGTTACTATACAGGAAGCTTCAATGGAGTATTACTTTGTCTACTTTGTTATCTATTTATTATAATGAGGCACTAATTAACATTCTGTATCACTGCTATTCACAGTATCACACAATGTTGTACCACTGCAATTTAATATTCTGGGGATCCTCTGGGAAAAGGTATTTAACAGACTCAGGAGTCTGTTAATAATCAGCGCTAACTATAAACTGTATCACTGCTTATCGTGGCAAAACAGATTTGTTTGTGCAGTATTTACCCATCAGGAACTACCAAAATAAACACTGCCAGCAAATAGTCACAGTGATATTCCCAGGCACGGCCAGCAGCAATACAGATTGAAGTTTACCATGCTAGGGTTCTGGAAGCGTTTTTTCCTAGGTACCAGCATCCTGACAATAATGGCAAAATGCACGTGCAGCTAAAAAAAATGCCATTTGTTTGGTAAATATCCCCTCCTTTGTGCAGTTACTCCTCTTACCTATTATACTGTGTTATGAGCTCCCAATATAGTAATGCAAGTAGTGACTTCAACATTACTGCTTGCTCCCCATAATTCATCTAATGATTCTATTAACTTTGCCCACTTAAAATAGTACTGTTGTATACTGTATAATTACAGTACCTCAAACACTCTGCCTGCTATTGAGTAATGACCTCCTTTCTGTGTCTCTTGTGTGCTTCATTTACTTTGACATGCTTACATCTCTATTTATGTCTGCTCCTCATACATATTGTTCTATCGTACATGCTCTCACATCTTACCTTTCTATGGCGTGTCTATGCTTCCCTACACCTGTGCGCATCCCCATGCCAGGTTGTGTGCTTGGCCCTGTCTGTCTGGATTATCCTAACTGTAATCAGGTAGGCGAACCAACAAAGAGTCGCCCATACTATTAAAAAAGAAAAGAGAAACCTGCAACAAGCTTACCCCAATTTCCAAAATTGGAATATTCCCAAAGGGAGGCCCAGAGCTAATGTAACATAAGATAGCACAAGGACTGTCAGGGGAACCCAGCCAAAGGATACATGCAAAGGAAAGATAACTCAATGAAAACTATTTTCCTCAATAGGGAATACAACAACAAATAAACAAACATAAAAACCCACTTTCACCTGCCTGGCAGCACTAAGGACCTAATTTAAAACCTGAAATTAAGAAAATAATAAAAACAGATGTATGTGTGTTATTATTTTATCAATTGCAGTGGTAATCACTCAGATCACAGTTTTTGCTCTCAATGGATCTTGTGCTCTCCATACTGTTTTATTTATATTGTATTTAAATGGAAGACTCATTAGGATAGAATTACGATCATATTAATCTACTAGATGTAAATGTCATTATGTTAACACATCCGGAACTATGAAAAACTTGAGCTCTCAAGACAAGAACAAGCCACAGAAAGGATTGTGAGAGCATCTGATATTTATGGGGAACTGCACAAACAACTCACACGTAACTGGACAAATACACCAACACAAATTATATTGATACTGTACAAGTATAAAACACCACTGACCATTTTGCAGTGTTGTTTTTTCATGGGATAGAAACAGTCCTAGAATAAAACAAACATGTTAAATGCTTTAGAGCAACATAACTTAGTCTATATTTTGTTGTGACTGTCCAATTTCCTTGGCTTAGAGTGGAACATGACGTCTAAGAATGTGGGAGCAGTTAAGTGGTTCTGAGTGATGTTTTGAGAGATATTGGTGTGCTGCAGGTTGAACAACGAATGTTGGCAAGTATGGGTTAATACTATATGTACAATATTACTATGATTTCTACTGAAGGAAGATCTGTTTGTCTGGGCATTGAAACGTCAACATTTTTAAGGTCTTAACCCTTTTTATTACATTTAGATTACAGTACATTTATTTTATGCAATATACAGTGCAGCAGCCACTTGACCAGTGTACAACACAATCCCCAGTTACCCCCTACCACACCAAGTCAAGAATAAGTATTCTCCCTACTGACTGGATGCATTATAATTACCCTTTAGTAATATTATTAACCTTTATCTATATGTCGGGTTCTGCAGTGCCTTAAAAAATACATAAGTGGAAACTGAGCAAACAAGAAAAAGTGAAACAGATTAATAATGCAGGCTACACCCCTATACAATCAGGCTGTTCTTTTGATTTCTGATTCATTTATGAGATATCTTAAGAGTGTGTGCGCACCTTTAATCATGTTTTCTGGTAAGAATACTGGCCGGACTGAAAGATAGGGGTTTATGTGCCTAACCCTAACCTCCCCCCGGGGGTGCCTAACCCTCCCCTCTAGGGGTGCCTAACCCTAACCTCCCCACCCCAAACCTATCCATAAGCCCGCTAGGCTCCTTAAACCTAACCCCACCATACCCCGCTAAGGGTGCCCCAGACTTACCTCGTTCAGGCTGGAGTCCTTTGGTGTTCCAGCATCAGGATTAAGATAGGCATCAAAATACTATACTAAGTTCCTTGCCGGAATTCCGATGTCGGTATTGAGACCAGCGGCCACATAACTACATCCCGTCACAGTGTATGGCCACAATATCTGCTTTCCTTTCCTGGGGATGAGACATCTCACCCTTTAGTATGCAAGCTCTTACAAGTAGGGCCCCCTACCCTCTTGTGTTTCTCCTTACTTTACTTTCATCTACTTCTTATTCACCACTATTGCATCTAACACTTTGTTGCTGATGCTCTGTTGCTTATTTGGGTGTTATGGTTGCTACTGTAGCAATGTATATTATCCATGTCCCTTGTCCTGCATTGTATTGCATTGTACAACTGTAAAGGAACAGAGGAAATGTTGGTCTGGGACAGCGCATACACTGCCAGATGCGACCAACCAAAGATCAGATCAGTCAGGCATGTTCGAAGATTTATCATGCCCGACTGTCTGATCAGGACTGATGTGTCGTGACAATACAGTATGTAATTATCTGCCTGAACTGCAAATAATCTGTGGATTGGGCGGATAAATGCATAATGTATGCCCTGCATTACAGTATAAAACTTTGCAGAACATGGCATACAAGCTATATAAAGATTACTGAACATGCAGTCAAAATATTAATTATACCCCTTTCAGATTACAAATGGCAGGTCTCATCCGGGCTTTGTATACGCGCCGTTACCAAGTGCGACCTGCCTGAGACCCCTTTCAGACTGGCGGCCCGACCCGGCAATATGCAGAGTCGATGATGTCACTGCCATCGCTGCTGAGCAGGCATTTGGAGATAAGATCATCTCCAAGCTCCGGTTCTCCCTATGCAGTGAACGGGACCAGGGTCGCCTCGACCCGGGTTACCCGATCACACTGCACCATTAGCTGGGTTGAACTCGAGTTAAACTCTGCTATTTATCCAGGTTGAAATGGCTTATTTCAACTAGGCCCTTTCACACTGTGCAGTAACCCGGGTTGCTTCGCGTTCATGTGCAGCAACCTGGGTTATTTGATGGCAGTGTGAAAGGGGTATTAGGTATTAGTCTAAATCAGGCCACAACAAGTTCTCATTTATTTTGGCACATTACAGCTCACAGACGCACCATCGTTTGCACAGGTCCTCACTGCGACCGCCGTTGGCAATGAAACTGCTTTTTAGAAAAGGTCTCCTGACTACTAATATATATTTGGAACTTGCTTCATCAGTGTAAATTTTTAGACCTTTCCATATTCCATGTGCATTTTTTCCTGTAGATCTTCATGTGAATTCCATTCTACAAATGGTGTTGGGCTCCATAAATCCAGCTTTTTATAGTGCCAACATATTTTTCAGCAATCTACAGTGTTCCGTACTGACTAAAGCTAAACCTTTCCTACTATCAAATAAGCCAACAAAGATTTAAGTCTGTAGAATTGTGTATTTACAGCAGTAACAGGATGAATGTGGTAATACAGAGTAAACAGACAAGAAAATATGCAATTACAATATTAATAAATCACACAAGGTAAGCAAATAACATATGCAGGATGTATGAAAAACACATATTTGCAAACAAACATGATTAAACACATGAGATGATCATGTTGCTACAGTAGTAAATAAAAAATGCAAATGTTTGCTGCACAAACACAAATGCCAAAATTCCCTGCTTTCACTGTACTACTGTAATAACACCAGATAAGTCTGTTCGCTCACCAGCAATGCTGTTACAAGAAGAGATGTGGAAACACATGCAGTTTCTGTTTAAAGCCCTTTGTAAAAGTGATTATCTGCTGCTTGTACCCAGAATGTACTTGTGTTGTTTCCGGTGGAAGCCTAGTGGGGCAAATTTACTAACAGTTGTCTGAGATAATGAGGGAGACCACTAGATGGAGGTCACACGATAAATACATGATGCAGAAGGCATGACACTCCCCCATCTGGTATCAGAAGACAACAACAGGACCAGTTTGGATCAGGCTTGCCTACCCTCCCGATTTGGTCGGGAGCCCCCCGAATATTGGGTGCTGCTCCCGACCCCCCGGAAAGGCAGGCAAGCCTCCCGACCGCAGCCTGCCCCCCTCCGGACTACATGTAGAAACCCCCGCAGCGGGCGTCCCAATGATGCGATTCGCGCAGAATCACGTCATCGTTGCTCTGCCCCCTGCTTCACAATGCCTTTATTTTCGGTATTGTGAAGAGGGGGCGGGGCTCCCTCCCGGAAGCAGTGCGCATATCCGCTCGCGGGCGAACACTTCGCACCATGCGTGGCAAGTTCTCGTAAGCGGATATGCGCACTGCATTCGCACTCGTGCCTCCATAGGATTGCATGGTGTGATCGCAGTGGATGCCATAGCGTAACATAGTGTATGCTGCTGCGGGTAATCGCATGGTGCGATGTGTGCTCACATTTGTAATGCTATCGGCAAAGATGTAGCTGGACACTTCTGTGCCTTCTGGCAGTGCTGTCTTCCTCCTCCACTTCCCCAACTTGCTGGAAGTCTTCCTCCTCGTCTTTCACAGTGTGAGACCCCTGTCAGTGTGTGTGAGACCAGCAGTGTGTGTGAACCCCTGTCAGTGTGTGTGAGACCAGCAGTGTGTGTGACCCCCTGTCAGTGTGTGTGTGAGACCAGCAGTGTGTGTGACCCCCTGTCAGTGTGTGTGTGTGAGACCAGCAGTGTGTGTGACCCCTGTCAGTGTGTGTGAGACCAGCAGTGTGTGTGACCCCCTGTCAGTGTGTGTGTGAGACCAGCAGTGTATGTGACCCCCTGTCAGTGTGTGTGTGAGACCAGCAGTGTGTGTGACCCCCTGTCAGTGTGTGTGAGACCAGCAGTGTGTGTGACCCCCTGTCAGTGTGTGTGAGACCAGCAGTGTGTGTGACCCCCTGTCAGTGTGCGTGAAACCAGCTGTGTGTGTGACCCCCTGTCAGTGTGTGTGAGACCCATTCAGTCAGTGTCACCCAAGTGTATGTGAGACCTGTGAGGTGTGTGTGTCCCAGTCACTGTCAGGGGTGTGGAGCATGCGCGGGAACAGTAAAACATTGGTGTGTGCCAAGGGTGTTCTGTGGCCGCATCTATTTTTTGTTAAGAAACAATTGGAATCATAAAATGTCTGAAAAAAATACACAGTATAAGCTGTTGATGTATGTATTATTGGGTGTGGTATATTTTGTAGACATTCATAATGTTTGTAAGGTCGGCATGCTTGGCATATTGATATTGACCATGCCGCCATTCATCATATCTTCACTGGTGAAATGTCAACATGATTAGAATGTCGAAAAAATATCCCTGGTGGTCTTGTGGTGACTTACCTGGTATGGCGGCTCCAGCGGTATCTTTAGGGTATGACTTCTGGTAGATCCAGTGGCGCTACTGACGGTGAGTCACTAATCCTAACCTCCCCTCCTCTAGCTTAGCCCTGACCCTCCCCCTAGTGCCTAACCCTAACTTCCCCTTCCGTCACCTAACCCTGACCCCCTGTCAGTGTGTGTGAGACCAGCAGTGTGTGTGACCCCCTGTCAGTGTGTGTGTGAGACCAGCAGTGTGTGTGAACCCCTGTCAGTGTGTGTGAGACCAGCAGTGTGTGTGACCCCCTGTCAGTGTGTGTGTGAGACCAGCAGTGTGTGTGACCCCGTCAGTGTGCATGAGACCAGCAGTGTGTGTGACCCCCTGTCAGTGTGTGTGAGACCCATTCAGTCAGTGTCACCCAAGTGTATGTGAGACCTGTGAGGTGTGTGTGTGTCCCAGTCACTGTCAGGGGTGTGGAGCATGTGCGGGAACAGTAAAACATTGGTGTGTGCCAACGGTGTTTTGTGGCCGCATCCTTTTTTTATTCTCCCCCGCAAACAATTTTCAAAAATTGAATGCCGCGGCTACCAAGAGCGTGCATAGCCAAGGTATTTGAAAATTGGGCGCAAATGCAATTGAATATGGACCTAAGACTGTCCTAGCTTTAGGGGAATGAATTTATACCTTGATGATACCACATTACCAGTGTCAGATTAAGACTTGGGTCACTTGACAAAATACTGGTTTGGGCCCCATTATTCGTAAATTTGTAAACAAAAATTTACTAATCAAGAAAGTGGGTTATAATAATATATAATCCTTAGTGTTGACTGGACCCTAGGTGGGAGTGATCTGGTTATGTATGCTAAATGTCCCTGACCATCAATGATGTTCATCTGTGTTCTTGGCATTGACATTTTATTTTATTAGAATGAAGTAGCCTTCTCTTTTGTGCCCTGGAAAATGAAATATTTCACTACCACCCTGCATCTGTTATGTTATATAAATATAGATTTACAATCGGCATAGAAGTATCATGTACACTGAAGTGCCAAAAGTCATGGGATAAATGGATAGTATCATGTAGGATCCCCTCTAACCCGGTGAAGTGCAGCAACTCTACATGGCATCGATTCCACAAGCAGATGGAAGACCTCTGGAGAGATGTTGACCCATGCTATCTGGATAGCTTCCCACAGCTCCCTGATATTTGAAAGTGCAGGATCTTGGGTGCGAACAGACCTCCCCACCACATCATATAAAAGCTAAATTGGGCTCATATAGTGCAAACCTGGTGGCCACATTATTCATCGGAACTTTCCAGAATATTCATGAAGAAAATTCAGGAAACCTGGGACTGATGACACAGTGCATTATATATATATATATATATATATATATATATATATATATATTTATAGTGGGAATACATGAAGGGCTGCAAATGGTCATCAAGCAATGCAATGTAGCAGTTACTGGTCAGTGACGCGTTCAGGCGGACTAACAAACTCAACCCTTGCCATGTGAACATACCCCACACCATTATGGAACCATCACCAGCCTGCATGATGCCATATTAACAGATGGGGTCTATGGCGTCTGCGCCACACCTGAATCCTGCCATCAGCCCAAAAGAACTTGAACTATGACTCATTGAATCATGCCACATGTGTTGCCAGTCCTCCAAAGTCCAATTAGTGATGTCACAAGCCAAGGGCGAGGCGCTTTCATGATCAAGTAGGACACAACAACATCAGACAGATTACTATAAATATTTAAGAAACAATTGGAATCATAAAATGTCTGAAAAAAATACACAGTATAAGCTGTTGACGTATGTATTATTGGGTGTGGTATATTTTGTAGACATTCATAATGTTCGTAAGGTCGGCATGCTTGGCATGTTGATATTGACCATGCCACCATTCATCATATCTTCACTGGTGAAATTTCAACATGATTAGAATGTTGAAAAAATATCCCTGGTGGTGACTTACCTGGTATGGCGGCTCCAGCGGTATCTTTAGGGTATGGCAGTAAGGTGATGATGACTTCTGGTAGATCCAGTGGCGCTACTGACGGTGAGTCACTAATCCTAACCTCCCCTCCTCTAGCTTAGCCCTGACCCTCCCCCTAGTGCCTAACCCTAACTTCCCCTTCCGTCACCTAATCCTGACCCCCTGTCAGTGTGTGTGACCCCCTGTCTGTGCAGAATGGACACAATATTTTAGATATCGAGATTGTGAACATGTCAATATTCTGCACATGCGGATGTGTTCAATGTTTACATTTTAACAATGCTGACATCATAACTGTCGACATTATGAATGTTGACATTATGGGGTATATTTACTAAAGTGCGGGCTTGTAGAAGTAAAGGTATTGGCCACAGCAACCAATCAGATTCTACTTATCATTTATCTAGCACCTTTTAAAAGATAATAGCTAGAATCTGATTGATTGCTATGGGCAACAACTCCACTTTTAAAAACCCACACTTTAGTAAATATACCCCCATGAGTCTAAATGGTTTTTACAATCTTCATTGCTTGCTCGGGTACCCAAGTTAACCAATAACAGTTTTATATAATAAGTAATTTTCTGCTTTGTCAGTGTTTGCCTGGATGGAAGGTAGTGGTGTGTCAGTCTAAAATTCGACCTTGCAGAACCCTTAGGTCAACCAAGCAGCTATAGCCAGACTCATATCCTTCAGGATCCGGTGGCTTAAATTAGGTGTGATTGCAAATGCAGATCTGATAACAGTAGAAATGTTTCATCACAGAAATCACTGATAATATGAATGGACATCAGGTCATCTTGTTAGGATAAATAAATTAGGGTTATTTATTTTATCTAATCACTTATTTGTCATCTCATAACATGGCAATAATTATCCTCTTTAGAACTCACACTTGACTGATGAGCTAACATTCATTTGCAGTGGGATTGTATATCTAACTCACTTAAGCTATACTGCTGCAGTGACCTTAACTTAACAACACACTCCAACCGTGATTCTCTTATTTGTTCTTGACTACTCTCAAGAAGCCCCTCATTGCCTGTCAAAGTGAGCTCCCACTCTCTCAACTTTTAACTCACAAATGGGACAGGTTGGTGACATAGGGGCCTATTCATCAACACTAAAATAATGTTTTTAAGGACATTTTCCTTAAATAACGTTATTTTGGTATTCATGTAGCCACTTAGCACAGGAGATATCACAGATATCTCCTTGCTAAGTTCCCCTGCGTTAATTTCCACACTCCCCATACATTAGTATGGGGATGTGGAAATTGTGGTATTCATCAAATTCCGAAAATTATCAATTTTCGGAATTTGATGCAGTTACTATTCGCCACTGTGAGGTGGTGAATAGCAGGGGAAACTTACCTGTATCCGTGTGTGCAGGTCCACCGACGAGTCCCTCCGGTGCTCTGCTCCGTCCTCAGGCTCCGGAGGCTGGTCGGACATGTGTGCTCCCCAGCAGAGCACAAGAAAGTTTAGGCAAAAAAAAAAAAAGTTTTTTTTTTTCTAATCTGTCATGTGGTCTGCTGGGAAACCACATGACAGACCAGCAGGACGGAGCCGGAGGCTGCTGCGCGGACAGGTAAGTCGGGGGGGGGGAGGTGAGCGGAGGGGGGTGGGGGGGGTCGGGGGGGTACACAAACTTAACGCATCTGCAGACAGTGCTGCGCATGTGCTGGTTTTACAGATGTAACAGCGCATGCGCAGCACTGTTTCCAGATGCGATAAGGTAGTGTAGGCAGGGAAAAGTATCTATTTCCCGAAAAGCTGTCATCGCAAAAATGACAGCTTTTCGGAATAGATCATATGGAGAGGTGGAATGATGAACTCCACCTATAATTAGGTAGAACTCCATGCGAGTTCTAAAGCTAATTATCTCCAGAGAATTTTTAGGTTTAATGAATAGGCCCCATAGAGGCATATGTATCAAAGCTTGATGTGAGATAAAATTGTGAGATATATATCACCAACCAATCAGCTTCTAACTTATATTTTACATGCTGTGTTTAAGAAATTATAGTTTGGAGCTGATTGGTTGGTGATATATATTTCACAATTTTATCTCACATCAAGCTTTGATACCTATGCCCCATAATACTCCGATGTCACACAGGGTCAGATCTCAATCTAGGCAGCATCACTGTCCTTTATCTCTATGTTACGAAGAATCTCTGTCGGAATCTGGGAATGCTGGAGCAATTAGCAGTATTAGCTCAGACTGCAACATGAACAGACCACACTTGGGCCAATACAAACATAATTCGGAGTCTCCATAATAAATTAGAAAGAAAACTCTTGGGACCCAATAGCTAAATTCCTCTACCGCAAATATTCTCACCATGGTCTGTCCTATGGACTTCACTCCAAATTCACATTTCATAAGTGGTTACATCTGCTCTGGTAAAATATTGCAATTCTTGTAATGTTTTTCTATAATTGTTTTCTGTTCACTTTTATGTCAATTTGTTTTTTGCTATAAAATATCTTGGCTAAAAAGTTGTAGTAACATATTTTGCCAACACTATAAATAGATACGGCGGTGTATCATAGCTCAGTAATTTTGCTTGTAGTGCCAGTTATCTTTATTAGTTAGAATTATGTATACTAATCTGTTCTAATAAATTCCTAACATCAATATTTATAAGGAATTGCAGGTGTGCTAGCAGAGTTTTTCCAAGCATGAAGCCCCCCTTTCGCTTCATACAATGCCAAATGGACAGATGTATCAGCAATAAACAGCCAGCCCGTGTCCATGCAACATAATAAAATAAAACAAATGAGGGGCCTCAAACTTGTCTCTGTACAAATGTAACTTTTAAGGCTGTTAGATTATGAAGTTTGACTTTGCCTCTTAAAGACAGTAAAATGCTGTCTGCTGGAGCTCAAATGGTTGGTTACTTGTTAATATATTTTTTTAATGTTTCTTTTTTCTTAGACTATCGAACATTACTATGCTCAGCATTGATTTGTACATGCCATACTATGCAATGTAGCCAGTTAAACTTTAATTTGTTGCAAGTTATCAAACTTCATAGCCTGTTTGATGGACCACATTTCTAGTTAGCTGTGTTTACAGGACAGTTTCTGATTGCGCTGAAATTGCTAACGGTTTTATAATATTGCATGTGTCTTGGTAAAATAGTACAATACATACTATAAAAACACTGAAGGTGTCAAAAGGGGACGTAGTCAGGAAACCGACAGTCTAAATGCCGACTGCCAGCTTCCCGGCTGTCAAATCCCGGCAAGGTACTAATGACAGGCGTCGAAAACCCAACGCCTGTTATTAGACCTACGCCGGGGGCCTGATGCCCAGCATACCGAACGAAGGTAAGATGGGCGCCGGATGCGAGCAGCCGCGGGAGGGTTAGGTTTTAGGGCTCCCTGGGGGACTCAGGGTTAGACATCCTCCTGGGAGGGTTAGGTTTAGGCTAGGGGAAGGGGGTTAGGGCCATTCACCCCCGGGGGAGGTTAGGGTTAGGCACCCCCCCCCCCCCCCCTGGAGACTTAGGTTTAGGCTGCGGGGACGGGGGGGTTAGGTTTAGACATTTAGAGGGGGTTAGGGTTAGACACTTGGGGGGAGGCTAGATTTAGGCACCACTAAGGGAGGATTAGGGGGGGAAAATAGGGTTAGTTATACTTACCTTATTAGCGATCGGGATCTTCACCCCTGCCAGGCTTCCGCTGTCAGGAAGGCCGGCGGTATTACATACTACACCCATCAACACTGTAATAATCTAAAAAACACTTTTTACAAATACTACAAATATTTAATCATAATAAAAATAACAGAATATATAAATCACTTTTTAGTAAACTGGAAAATATTGTATATTTTGAACTATCTGTAAATCCCCACAAAAATTACCCAGAGGGCCTGTGTTGAGGCAACTGTCTCAGGCAAAAGGGTTTGAATGGAAGGAAAGTAAAATAATTTAAATTAAAAGTCTTTCAAAGTACACTCAACGGATATACAAATGATTATGGCAGTTTGTATTAGGAATGAGAAGGGAACTATTCCAGTTGTTGCTTCACACAGCAGGAAAATGTTTGGCACATCTTGAGCAATGACAAATCTAATCAAATAAAATAGACAATTCTGCCTGCTTCCAAATCTGTCGTCCAAAACGTAGAATAAAAACATATGTTTGTCTAGTAAAGATACTTATATTTTCAAGACTAATGGGTCTGTCTGTTTATGAAATCACCTTGAAAAGACTCTATCGTCACTCAACAGCAAATATTTTGATAAATTTAAGTGACTTTATATATATATATATATATAATGCAGATTTGTATCTATTAATTAAAAAAATACAACAGTATGACTCTAAAACCAGTCAACCTTGTACAGCCTCTTGGAAGTAGTGTTTGCTCAGCTCCAAGCCACATAAATGTATTTGGTATTTTAGAGTTTTCTTCAAGAGTAATCAAAACTGAAGAGGAGCAGAGACATTGGAAAATATAATTAAACCGTTGATGAGCACAAGTGTACTATATTGTGTTTTTATCCTGTGTTTTTTTCATGTGCAGCTGGCAATGGTGGACCAAAATTGCATAGCGGGTGAGCAGTGTAAAGCCTCTCTTGATGAGCAGTTTGGAAGTCACAGGACGTTGTTTATCCAATGTGATGTCACAGACCAAGAACAACTAAAAGGTACAAATGTGTGTGGCACAGTCATCAGTTCTGTACTTTTGTTGTATTATAAACAGCAGTTCAAATTGAATATGTATGTGTAGTGGCACTTAATGTTTATCAAGTAGTAAGTGCAATAATTATTAAATGTAAAGCTACACTATAACAATGGCAAGTAGCACGTATGGTTGCAACTGGAAATCTTACATTTTGAATACTCCTTTTCCAGCAACTGAGATTCCTAAAGCACATAGTGTATCGCAGCATGAGTACTTATATGTCTATGGCTGCTTTGATGCTGGTGTTATGAAAATGCCAGTGACACCATGTGTCAAATGAGATCAGGGGCCAGATGTACTAACTGGAGTGATAAACCACCAGCCAATCGGCTCCCAACTATCATTTTAAAAACACAGCCTGTAACATGACAGTTGGGAGCTGTGTGGCTGGTTGTTTATCACTCTCCAGTTTATCACTTTTTAGAGCTTAGTACATCTCACCCCAGATATGGAAAGGAGTATTAAATCAAACTAATCAGAGTCTGGAGAAAACAACATCAACACAGTGGCATGGTAAAGCAGCATGTTTACAGTTACACTACTGATACAGTTAAAATGCTTAAAGGTGCATTTAAACTGTGTCGGTATAGTGGAGTCATCATGCTGGTGCCCATCTGCACGTTAACGTTATGAATATCAATATGCAGAATGCATACCTCTGCAGGTGAGGCAATGCCTGGTTGTGTGACTATGGCTCTGATTTAGAGTATCACTGTCAGCAGTAACAGTCGCAGCTGCTACTGATAAATTATGCTAATGTCTGCAGGAGGTGTCTGAAGGAAGAAGACGCCTCCTGCCAGCATCACAGATCCAATGCCTGCGTCCAAAATGCATAATCGGATCACCATTGTGACCATTGGTTGCAGTACTCGCATTCCTTGCCCATCTGAGTAAGTCTAAGCTTTCTTAGAATGGGCGACAGAACTCCTCACCTGGAGCCAGGAAATCTGGCCTGGTCATGCATACAAAACACAGCAACACCCCCCTGTTTTGTGAACAGTCCCTGTCGCCACCCTGCAAAAGGCCACAGCATGTCAATCATGCTGCAGCTGTGAGGCACTGCGAATGAGATCACAGATCAGGATCTGCTCATGCGCAGTGTGACCTCTGTGCATGTGCAGATCAAAAAACGGTATGGTTGCGATAACATCACAATTCCATGATACTCTGAGTCAGGCCCCATCTTCCTGTATTGCCAGAATGTTGAGGATGTCTGAGAGAAGGGTCTAAGGGATCAAGGTTATTTAGGTACAAACAGCATGCATTAGGGCTCATATATGTTTCTCTGGCAGAGATAAGTTCTCCCCATGTAAACAGCCTTTTCTCCCCAGCTATCAATGTGATATTTTAATGCCCATCCAAAACTGTAAGGAACTTTGTACGCCAACCCGATGTGCAGAACCGGTCCTCTGTGATCGCTCACAGTCCCCCTTTAGCTACAGCTTGATTGACATGCTGCTACATTTTGGGTGTGGACACAAGGACCATTCTCCAAAATGGAACCAGGTCGCTCCCATTTTGGAGGCATGCCGAGCCCAGGGTCTGCATTGTCGAATGCAGACTTCCTGGACCCAGCTGTCTAGTTCCGACAGACAGCTGGGTTTCAGCTTATGAAGCCTGACCAAAGCAGCAACCGATGGTCGCTATGTTGTTCCGAGCCAGCATCTGTAGACATTGCCCTTGAATCGCAGATTCAGCAGAGAAGTGTCTATATCCTCGCACAATTTTAGCTAATTTAAGCACGCCCATGCAACAGCATTCAAATGGACAACCACTGCCCCATCGCCACCCCCAAGCACTCACAGCCTGTCACTCACTCTGCAATGGATTTCTGTCTGTAATTGCAGTGCAATCGCCGTGCACGCACAGTGCGGTGCATATGTATGCGGAGTACGCAACAATTGTCCAATCTGCATACGCGGTTGCAATTGCGATCCATGCTGAATCAGGCCCATAGTCAGTTATATGTATCTTTGTAAGTCATTTAAATCATCCAAATAATTAAATGCAAGCTACCTACAAATCAAACTTTTTTATATTTTAGATGCATTTCAAAAGACAGTAGAACATTTTGGAAGGTTGGACATACTAGTGAACAATGCTGGAGTAAATAATGAAAAGGACTGGGAGAAAACTATTGAAGTAAACTTGGTAAGAGCCTTTTGGTGCCCCTACATTCTTTGAAAAACTCAGTGGACATACTAGGTCACAGGAGTCCATCATGGTGTAGAGTAAAAAGTAAAGTGATAGACTTTTGGGTTTGGACTTTGCTTACGTATATCGCATGTGCAGCAATCGGACTACTTTATGTATACTATACTTAAACATTATTTACATATAAAGCATTGTATAATGGCACAGATATTACTGCATTTATTTGCAAATCTGTACAGGGATATCCCACGCATGCGATTGGCACAATGATATATTTCGTATATAGGTACTTTTATAGGTGAATGGCCAAATTCCACTGTGGATACAGCATGCCCCTGTGAGATGTAACCACACTCTGTGAGATGAGGCTGCACCCCCTTTTAGGTGAGCGTGCATACCACGTGCGCAGAGAGGGGATTGCCAGGGCTGATTTAAAGCCCCAATCTATCCCTGCATTTACCTTTCACTTTACAAAGGCTGTAGTAAAGGATATGCCTTTTGTCTCACAGTGTCAAGCTCACTGATTACCTCAGCTGTGCCTGTACCTGTGATGGTGAAATGAAAGCATGAGGGGTGGATCATATAAGTGAGGAGCTTTACTGAGAAGAAGAGATAGAGACCACCACCTACATGAGCGCTGACATGTTTTTCTTTTGAGACCAGGCAATGGGACAATTGCTTAGCTGCCAATTTCTGGAACTTGGACAGCCATATGACCTGGGTGCAAGGCCCCCTAATACCACTTTCACATTGCAAACCCAGCTCTGACCCGGGATTTTTGAACACGGGTCCAAACCAGCTGTGACCCAGGTCAGACCCCTTTCACACTGCACCTTTGATCAGGGTTATTCCCGGGTTGGCCCTGTTCACACTGAACCCGGGTTAGCCATGAAAAATCCTATGGATGTCATTAAAAATTGACTTTTTCAGGCTTACAAAGATAAGATCACAAAAGGGAACACAAGGGAGGGGTGGGGACTGCTCACAGCATTGCAGAAATCATGGCAGATGGATTACCAATGTGTAGCCCTGAGTTCAAGAGTGTTTGTGCTTTACTGCTATTTGATTCAGCCAGTGAGAGCATGATGCAGCTTCTGGCAGTATAGTGTACAGTTCACCACTTCACTCCAGCCTTCACTGTAATGACAGTAGTGGTATTAACCACTTTCAGACTGCCAGAATACTGCCTCTGCTGTTGTCTGCAGTGTGCTGCCTGTGTGTCTGGTTGCTGACATCATCAAGTGAGATCCAGTAACGTCCAATCAATGGTGTTTGCTGAGTCCCTGGTTGGATAACTTGGGTAGGGCCTGTTCACACTGCACTTCAACCTGGCTTGTTCCCGTGTTCAACCCTGCAGGGTTGAAATGCCAGGTTGCTCGACCCGAGAATTTGTTTGGTGGCGCGTTCACACTTCACCTCGACCCAGGTTGACCTGGCAATATCCCGGGTTATTTTTGCGATGTGAAAGGGATATAAGTATCTGGGCCCCATAACAATGGCACCCCCAGCACCCACTATAGCTACACACTTGAATGTATATCGTCACACACAGAATGGCTGCTGGGTGTGCTGAAACTGTGTAGGTGGCGGGTATATTTTAAGAGATAGCAAAAAAGAAAATTAAACTTATATTAAAACTAGATATGGGTGACCACTTTTACATATCATCTCTCTCAAAAAGTGCACATGTATTTTCTATGTTAATGCACACAACCAATAAACACATACATATAAAAACAATGTAAAAATTGTCTTCCCATCAAAACGTCCTCTGCAGTCCTTCTAAGCACATGTTTATCTCCATCTGACTTGTTGCCAGAGGTGTACCTAGTATTTATGCTGAATGAAGTGCTACTAGAGTGGTCTCCAGCACTGTAGGGAAGAGTGTGAGACCATTGCCGAGGGGGTGTCGTGGCTGATGTCCTGGTTGCACCTTTTACAGCTTTTTGGTGCCTTTAAGCCCTTCTATAGCACTGGTTGTCGCATTCTCATTAATGAACCATGCAGTTCATAGTGGCAGTTATCATGTCCTAACAATACCTCTTTTAATGCACAAGCAAAATCCTAGTGTGAATTAGCCACAACAATTAATATATCTTGTCGCAAAGTTAAGAGTTATCATGCATTGCGCTGCCATTAAATCTTACTGACTGGAACGGCCTTAGTTTGACTAATTATGGTCATTCCCCTATATGTAATTAGCCTCCTAGCCCTCTAAGATAAATAGCTCAGATTAGACTGGCAGAGAGTAGGTGCTTTGCATGTGTACGACATACATCCTCCTAATGGCAGCACTGATAATAGAACAGTTCCTAAAATCAAATAGCAATATATAATAATATGAGGCTGCAGCAAATCATTTTTGCACCTTATAGCAGATGGACTTTGTAATTATGTCCATGTTAGCTAATAATTTTTGGTTATTTAAATAGTACTGACACATTCTAGAGCAATATGCAGTTAGGGAGAATATTTAACAATATATTAACAGACATTGAAGCTTACAGGGATTAGATGAAGATAATGTTTTGTATACACTTAGTGGCTTCTTTATTAGGTGCACCTTTCTAGTACTGGGTATAGTCCCTCTTTGCCACCAGAACACCCTGAATTGTTAGTGGCATTAATTTAGCAAGGTGCTTGAAATATTCCATAGAGATTCTGGCCCCTGTTAACATCTGATAACAGTTGCTGCAGATCTCCTGTTCCACCTCATCACAAAGGTGTTTTGTTGGATTGCGATCTGGGGACTATGTAAGCTATTGGAATCATGGCTGGCTCTAGGTCCCTGTGCTATACTGCCGCCGCTGCCCTCCCCCACTGCACATGACTTCCCCACCACCCCTTCCTTCCCACTCTCCCTCCCCCTGAGGTCATACCGTAAACACAAGCCGGTGGGTGGAGAGCGGGGTTCTCGTGCCCCACGAGACACTTCCGGAGCTGGGCAGGTTTTGGTAGCTGGTGGTTTCCACCCTGTGTAACCGCACTGCTCGAATGGCCCTCAAGCCGGCCCTGATTGGAGTACACTGAACTTTTTGTAATGTTTCTGGAACAAATTTGAGATGATGTTGGCTTTGCGACATGGTGCGTTATTCTACTGGAATAAGATAAGGTAGTCTGTGACCATAGAGATGTCTACATCGTCACCAACACTACTCAGGTAGGCTGTGGCATATAAAATGATGTTCTATTGTCATTTATTTGTGCCAAAAAAACATTTCCCACACCATTACACCACCAAAACCAGCCTGAACCAGTAACACAAGACAGGATGGTTCCAGTGGCGTGTGGTGAGGTAAATGGCTGGGGAGGCACTGGCTAGTTTCAGAGCCAGATTTATAGATACATATATGAACCTGAGGGTTAATGTGGGCATTATACAAAGGTGTAGCTGTATATAGTGCTGGAAATTTGGTGTGTTTTGAACAGGGATGTGCAGAAAATGTATACAGGGGAGGCAGTGCCTCACCTGCCATACACTTTTTACTCTAGAATTTTGACTATAAAAATGATTGGAATAATACAAAGAAGATATTTATAATATTTTCTTAAAATGTTTCTTATAATTTTTATAGTCAAAACTCTGGAGTATACCTAAGTATGACAGGAAAGGCTCTGCCTCACTTGCCTCGCCTGACCACACATCACTGGCATGGTTCCATGGATTCAATGTTGCATATGTCAAATTTTGCACCTGGCCCAATTTCCTAATCTTACTGACAGGAGTGGAACCCAATGTTTTCCTCTGCTGCTGTAGCCCATCCACTTCATTGGGCAATAAACAGTGATATGCAGAAGATCATCTCTAAATACACAGCAGGCCGAACCTTGACGTGACTTGAAGAGATGATCTTACCACTGTAATAGTGTGTGATTATATGAGTTACTGTCGTCTTTCTGACATCTAGAACCAGTCTTGCTATTAAACTCTGATCTCTCTCAATAACAAGGTATTTTCACCCACAGAACTTATGCTCACTGTATGTCTTTTGTTTTACAAACCAGTCTCTGTAATTTGAGTCAATGTTGTGCCTGGAAATCCAAGGAGATCAGCATTTTCTGAGACATTAAATATCTCATATCTGGCAAAAATGTGCTAATAGTTTACAGTATGTACGCAAAATATCCATCAAGTCTTTATCAGTACACAATTACTATAAATGTATCAAATAAACAGAATACATTCCTCTCTGTCCATGTTTCTCCCGTTTGCACAGCAATAATGAATCATATTTGTAGCTACCATTAACCCAAGATATCATACTGTATTAGTGTAAGATACAAAATGGTTGCACTGTGTATGTCAATCAGCGAAGGTTTAAATACTAAAATCTGTGTTGTACAGAGAGTTATTAGGAATTAGAAGGATTATTCAAACATAATTATTTTAACGATACATGATGTATACTTACAATGAAACATGTCTTGGTATTCTCTGCAAATTTCCCATCCCTCTTTAGAGAGTATTGTACAATTGCATAGTGGTTGGGATTGCTGCCTCACAGTGTTACCTTTGTGTCCACTCCCTTCCGCCAGGTGTTCTATTTCCTCCCACACATCAAAAAAGACATACTGGTATTCATTGGCTTCTGAGAAAAATTAGCCCTAGCTTGTGAGTGGTAGGAAATATAGATTGGAAGTTCCACTGGGGTTGGGATTAATGTGAATGATTAAATATTTTCTGTAAACCACCGTATAGAATGTAGGATCGGTATAAATAAATGTTACTTTAATTCACTTTTCATTTTTATAATATGTTTATTTACTCACATTCAACAAGAGTGTAAGGCAGGCACTTGGAGAGATAAAAGAGGCCAGTTGCCATGGCTCCAAACTCTTCGGAGCCTTCTAAGCATTTTGTTGAGTTGTGTGAGGTAGCCCCCAGAGCTGACATTAGCAACAGACTGGAAATGATATATAGAACCAGAAGGTCCTTACACAGTAGATTATGGCACTCTCTTCCATTAGCCATTGTACAAGTAGCCCAGTGGCGGATCTCCCACTAGGCACTTGAGACATGTTGTGATTGCGAAGAGGTTGGAGCTACCTACTGGGTGCTGGAGGCTTCAGCTTCGAGACCAGCTGACCCCGGTTGCCATTAAGGGGACAGAGCCAGAGCTGGATGTGTTTATTCAGAGCCAGCTGTCACAGCTACTAGGGGGCTCTGCATAAGAGGAAGACTATACATATTGGTTGGTCTGCATGGTTAACATCAGCAGATTTACAGCTCCAAGAGCCTGATTCAGTAACAGACACAAATGCATTTTACAGCTGCAATCGCTAATGGATCGCAGTTGCTAAAATATGCTAATGCATTCCAAAACACATCTGAGCTTAATGGCTAATTTATGCACGGCCATGAAACGCATTTAAATTGTCAGACACGCGTTTTCTAATCACCACCCTGTTACCACCCCCAAATGCTGACTACCTGACACTGGTTTGAGTGTGGGTACTCTGGGCCTGATTCAGACCCGGTCGCCAGCGCTGAGCACTTGCAACCGGGTAGATGGTGGCCCACAGCGCATGCGCACGACCTGGCTATCGACGGGCAATCCGTCGCTCCGGGTCTCACACCAGGGGCGAGCTGTTGATGTTGAGTGACAGCTCGCCTCCTTTGGTGGGCGGGCAGGGGGGGGTGGCTGCCCAAATGGAGGTGTTCTCATGAGAATGCATGCCATTTGGGGGTTGCCCCACTGACATCACGAGTGATGTCAGTGGAGAGATTCCGGCTCTGTTAGAACCAAAATCTCTCTGGAGCTTGCGGCCATGAGACCCTACCACAAGGGTCTCATCGCAAGCCCGATGGTCGTGATCGTCTTGACCATCGCGACCATCATCATGGCCGCTCACCATACCTGTGGGTCACCCACAGCTATGCGAGTGGCCAAGAGGCCGCACCAAAAAAAAAAAAAAGCCCGGCCCTGATTCAGAGCGACCGCTCTGTCAGAGCGACCGGGTCTAAATCAGGCCCTCTGTGTAAACGTAATCACAATGCAATTGCTGCTTGTGCGCAATGGCAAATAACCACTATATAAGTTTATCCTCTTTAAGAAAAGCCATGACGTTAAAGAAAAGTCTTGTTCAGCACTCTGCCATATGATGTTGGCTTCTATTTAACATTCCTCATTTCTGCAGATTCGCCTCATCATATCTTATTATTTTAGCAGTGTTTTAATGCTGCATTTGAAGTTGTTAGAATTATTTGTTTTTGTGTATTCTGTATCAGTACATTCAGTGATGTAAGAGTGACACTAATAGTTGTTTAATTTACTATATGATTATAAAGCACTCACAGGTCCCGGATGTCTGTCCTTAGCATTCACTGTATTTGCCTTGTTTATTTTATCCACATATTGGTACAAGAATATTTCCTCCTCTGACCTATTCAGTGCTTGTTTTTCTCATTATGTTTTCCAAGGAAAGGATTTAAAAATACATACTACGTAATATCCAGAGAAATAGGCCATTATTTATAGCTTTTACTATATGTTTTCGTGGACCCAGATGTTTCAAGTTGGGCTATCTTTATCCTTTCAACTTGTAGCATATAAATCTTACAGCAGCTATTTGCTATTACTGCTATGGTTAGAATTAGAGATGTGCGCCGACCCCCGTGTTTTGGTTTTGGATCTGGATCTCCCCTGGTTTAGGATCTGGATTGGTTTTGCCAAAAACCTCACCTCTGTGTTTTGTTTTCGTGTTTTGGTTTTGGATCTGGATTTTGTTGTTAAAAAATATAAAAAAAACAGCTAAAATCACATAAAATGGGCCTTTTTTGTTGCTACAGTATTAATAACCTCAATAACATTTATTTACACTTGTTTCCAGTCACTTTTGACCACCTCACAGCTCACAATATTGATTTTTTTTCATCTAGTTAAAGGGCCAAAAGGTTGCATACTGCTTGCTGGCTCAAAACTGATTGATATAATTATTAATAGAGTTGAGGATTGAGCAAATATGATGGTTGGGATACCCTTGAGGATTGAAGAATTGATAGTTGATAGTTGGTGTAGCCCCTGGCTGTAAAATTGATAATAAATTAATTCAAAAACTATTCATTGGTGCAGCCCCTGGCTGTAAAATTGCTAACAAATTAATTAAAAAACAATTCATTGGATGCAGCCCCTGGCTGAATAATAAATAAAAGGAAATTCATTGGTGAAGCCCCTGGCTGTTAAATTGATAATAAATTAAAAAACAATTCATTTGGTGCAGCCCCTGGCTGAATAATTAATAAAAAGCAATTCATTGGTACAGCCTCTGGCTGTAAAATTGATAATAAATTAATTAAAAAACAATTCATTGGGTGCAGCCCCTGGCTGTAAAATTGATAATAAATTAATTAAAAAACAATTTATTGGGTGCAGCCCCTGGCTGAATAATTAATAAAAAGAAATTCTTTGGTACAGCCCCTGGCTGTAAAATTGATAATAAATTAATTTACAAATAAATCATTGGTTCCTAAACCAACCATAACATTAATTTAAAATGTCAGGCAGCAATGCCTCAACCAGCACACAATGGAAAGGAAAAAGGTGCAATATGGAATAGTACTTGGGCCCTCCCACCCAGCCTTATGTTGTATAAGAAACAGGACAGTTTAAAAACCAATCATTTCAGCGACAAGAACTGCCAATTGTGGCTGAAATGATTGGTTTGTTTGGACCCCCATAAAACAAGCTGCCAATGTGCATTGGACATGGAAATGAAAATGATCCCATATACAAACCAGCTTTACATTACAAGTTGTCGTTGTCCTCCTCATCCCCATCAGTGTGTACATTCTCTTCTTCACACAATATTAATTCGTCCCCGCTGGAATCCACCATAGGCGCCTCTGTAATTTTTTTATGTAATTGTTGATAGAGGTCTTCCTCGTGGAATTTGTAAGTTATTTTAATGAACATTATCTTTTTCACATTTTGAGGAAGTAACCTCCTACGCCGATCACTCACAAGGTTGTGAGCTGCACTGAAAACTCTTTCGGAGTACACACTTTAGGGTGGGCAACTTAAGTAATGTAAAGCCAGTTTGTGTATTGGACTCCAAATTGCCTCTTTTTCTTGCCAGTACTGAAAGGGACTGTCTGACATGCCTATTAGGATGTTATCTCTGAAATAGTCCTCCACCATTCTGTGAATGGATACCGCATCACACATAGGGTCTCATTCAGACACGGTCGCAAGCGCCGATGCGCTCGCAACCAGGTCGATGGACCCCACAGAGCATGCGCACGACCTGGCTAGCGATGGGCGCTCCATCGCTAGGGGTCTCGTAGCATACGGGGCGAGCTGTCAATGTTGAGTGACAGCTCGCCCCATTTGCTGGGTGGGCCGGGGGCATGCCCGGCCAAACGGAGGCATTCCAGTCGGAACGCTTGCCATTTGGGGGCGGCCCCACTGACATCATTGATGATGTCAGTGGGGAACTTCCTTCTCAAACAGAGCAGGAAGTTCCCTGGGGCTTATGAGAGCCAAGACCCAACCTTAGGGTCTGGTCATAAGCACCGATGGTCGCGATGGTGATGACCATCGCGACCATCACCCTGGTCGGATGCTAGAGCTATGGGTGGTAACCCACAGCCTAGCGATCGACCAGAAGGCGGCACTTAAAAAAGTAAGTGGCCATCCTCATTCAGAGCGATCGCTTGCAGCAAGCGATCGACTCTGAATGAGGTCCATAGTCACAATAGAAGACATGTCACTAGTAGGCAGTTCACTCAGGCCCGACCAGATGTTATTTTTTGGTGATCGATCCGCATGACCAGCAGGCATTCTGTAAGGAAAATTGAGATTTTCCTGGCAGCTGTAGAAACTGAAGGAGGAGATGATGGCGTTTCACGTGCTGCTGCAGCTGATAATTTTTTTTTACCAACAACTCTTTGCATAGTTTTAGATTTTGGTCTGTTGGAAAAAAACTCACAAGGTAGGACTTAAACCTAGGATCCAGAATGGTCGCCAAAATATATTTTTCAGATTTCAATAGATTGACGACTCTTGGATACTGGTGAAGTGAATCAAGGGCTTGATCCACCAGTCTGACATACTTTGTGCAATCGCTCCATTTCCGCTCCTCCTTCAGTTTCTCCAGCTGTTTTTGCAAAAGTCTGATGAGGGGAATGACCTGACTCAACCTGGCAGTGTCTGAACTAACTTCACGTGTGGCAAGTTCAAAGGGTTTGAGAACCTTGCACAACACGGTAATTGTTCTCCACTATGCTTGAGTAAGGTGCATTCCCCCTCCACGGCCTATGTCATAGGCCATTGTATAGCCCTGGATGGCCTTTTGCTGTTCCTCCATCCACTGAAGCATATAGAGGGTACAATTCCACCGAGTTACTACCTCTTGCTTCAGCTGATGGCAGGTCAAATTTAACAGTACTGCTGGTCATGCAATCGTCGACAAGCATTTGCCGAATGTGTAAAATGTCCAGATATTTTGCGGGCCACCGAGAGCATCTCCTTCATGCTCCTGTCATCTTTTTAAAAATGTTGCACCACCAAATTAATTGTGTGAGCAAAACATGGGACGTGTTGGAATTCGCCCACATGTAATGCTCTCACAGTATTGGTGGCATTGTCCGAAATCACAAATCCCGAGGAGAGTCCAAGTGGAGTAAGCCATTTAGCAATGATTTCCCTGAGTTTTTCTAAGAGGTTCTCAGTGGTATGCATCTTATTGAAACCAGTTATACAAAAAGTAGCCTGCCTCTGTATCTGCTGTCTTTTGGTAGATGTTGTTGCTGCTGCTGTTGCTGTTGCAGGCAATACACCTACCCAGTGGTCTGTCACAGTCATGTAATCCTTAGTTTGCCCTGTCCCACTTGTCCACATATCAGTGGTCAATTGGACAGTGGATACAATGGCATTTCTGAGGACATTAATAAGGTTTTTTTTAATGTCATTGTACAGACTTGGAATTGCTGTTCTAGCAAAGTGGAGTGTAGAAGGGATCTGGTAGCAAGGGCACAGGACCTCAATTAACTGTTGAAAACTCACTGCAGTAATGGATGCACATCTAATACCAGCATATCTATTATGGCGTCAGTAATCTGCTGTGCAACTGGGTGATTGCGGTCATACTTGTTTGCCCTTGCAAACTATTGTTTGACATTTACTTGTTTTTTGGAGGATACGCTACAAGTAGTCTTCCTCCTGGTTCCCTTCTAGGATGAAGATCCACTCACAGCAACAGCAGCCACAGGCGTAGTCATCAAGGATCCTTTTGAGGAATCACGGATAGGAGAGGAGTCAATCATGCTTCGAATAACAACATTGGATGCAGCAGGACTACTCCCGATGACAAATAAGGATGTTGATGATGCAGGTGTTGGTGTTGGAGACCGAAGGCGCTTGGATCCCACAGAGAGGGAGCAGATAGGTGACACTTGTCTTGTTACGTTTTGAGTTTTGGAACTAGGCGACATACACTTTGATATTTGATGAATGCGCTCCAAGTGACGTAACAAGGAGGAGGTTCCTAGGTAGTTTAGGTCCCTCCCTCTACTCACTTTTGCTTTGCAATGGTCACATATGGCTTGACAACTGTTGCCCGGATTGGGGTGGAAATATTCCACATGTGAGAAGTGGATTTTTTGTCTTTTGCCCCGGCATGACAACAATGGGCTTTAGCTTTTTCAATCCATGGGCAACAGCTGTTGCCTTACTTACACAAAGGACATCCTTGGCATCAACATCCTCATCACCAACATCTTCATTATCAACATCCTCATCACCAAAATCTTCATCATCAACATCCTCATCATCCTTCGCACCTTCAACTTCCAAAATATCATCCTCCTCCATGTGCAATTCCATAGAAGCATCCTCGATGACTACATCTGCAAGATGTCGACTGCCCTTCCCCACATTTACAGAGGGCACACAAATGTTGGAACTTGGAGGATCCTCCAGTACACTAGTATTTAGGTCTGGCTCACACATGGCAACCACGGACACACTTGCACACTCTCCTCTGGGATTTGTGATTTCGATTTCTCAGGGCACACACTTGTTTTTTACAGAGCTGTCTTACTCATCTTAGCACCACCACTACTACTACAAGCAGAAGGGCTATCAGAATCAGAACCAGCAGTCTTCCTAAAGAAAGGCCAAGGCCTTATCCTTTCCATGCCACTTCGTGTAGTGAATGGCATATTGCCAATTTTTTGTTTATCTAAAGGCGAATTTCCTTTCAATTTTTTTTCTTAACTTCAGTAAAAGTAGCTTTACCATATTGATGGCGTGACTTAAGCCCTGGAGCATGGGCCTTCGTAGAGGATGAGGAAGTTGACGGCCTTGCACTGCTGGCGGCAGCTACAACATGTGGTTCTTGGCCTTGCTCTCCTGTCATGTGACAGCCCTCCATATTTTCTGCGGTATTGCAGCAGTGTCACAAGCACCAATAGTGTAGCCAAGGTGCGGTTACAAAATTCACACACGTAAATAAATTAAATAAAATAAATAAATTAAAATAAATTGACAATATATATTTTTATTTGACAGTCCAGAACTTGGGCCCAGAGCACCGATTGATGACGACTGGAGTCGGGCAGCACTAGGTTGCGTTGCTGTATATTGTGTGGCTAAGCCTAGCACGCACACACACACAGAAGATAAATTGACAATATATATATATATATATATATATATATATTTTTTTTTTTATTTTTTTATTTTTTTTAACAGTCCAGAACTTGGGCCCAGATGGACACAGCAGACAGCACAGCACCAGCCCAGATGGATCAGCACCTGCCTAGATGGATGCAGCAGACAGCACAGCAGCAGCCCAGATGGATCAGCAACAGCAGATGGACACAGCAGGCAGCACAGCAGGAGCCCAGAATGGATCAGCACTAGCCCAGGACACAGCAGACAGCACAGCACCAGCACCTCTCTATGGTCCCTATATACTACATAGATCATAAAGACGAAAGCTCGCGAGCCGCGAGATTTCATCTCTATGGTTTTGCCTCGGATTGAGATCCGGGGCCGGCGGAGGAACCGAGCGCACGTTCTGTTCTCGCCCTGGATCTCAAAATTCGGGTGGGATCTCTGAGATCCGAACCCGCTCATCTTTAGTTAGAATGCAGCAATGTGAAGAAGGGCAGCATCTGTTTTCAATTTTCAGTGCATACAGGTATAATTAATAAGATTAGTACAGTTTTGGTCTGTAAAATACAGCAGATATGGCAGTGGGGCCCCCCTTAAGCACCTTAAATTAAACCAATCTCAGTTTTTTTGTGGGACAGTCCCATATCTTCCAGGACATTGTGAGCCTGGATCGGAACAGGGGTGTGTGTCATGATGTTACACCTCTACAGTTAATTAATATGATATTATTATGATACAGTCATATATCACAGTGTCACTATTATAGGGAATATATTCCTCTAACAATTATTGTACCTTGTGTTGGTATAACTTTTCAATTGTTGTAGTATTAGTATTAATAGAAGAGTATTATTAAAGAGGAAAAATATTTCGGAATATTATGCTATTTATGGTCCTATTTTGCATGATGTCAGAATACTTTGTTTCAGTAAATTACAAGGACCAATGGGCCTGATTCAGAGCCGCTCGTAAGCGGCCGCTCGTTCGCTCCGAGCGATGTTTGCCCAACTGCGCATGCGTACAGATCGTTATACGCATTCGCGAACCAGTCAGTGCGGTCGCAATTCATGTGCTCGCAAAATAGCGAATGCCTGACAATTTGAGTGACAGAAAGAGGCGTATGTGGGTGGTAACAGGGGAAGGTGCTTGAAAACGGGGAGTGGAGATCCGATCGCAGGCGTGCTTAAAGGTCAAAACGGGCGTTTTATGGATGTGCATAATTAAAACAGCAGCGTCATTGACCACGTCACTGGGTTATTTTATAGCCAGAACTGCTCGCAAAATTGTGGTAGCAAAAAGCAGCCACAAGAATAGCGAGCAGCTCATACCCTGGTCGATGTACTCGATTAATCTAATAAATAGCGGACATGACGTAGGATGCGAGCGGCCAGGGGGCGTAGTTTCTCAAAAAATGACCGCATGTTTTTGCAAAGAGTGAATGGTTCATTTGAATAGCCACCCCTATTTTCTGGACGAGCGAGCGCTAATTGCGTCCGGCTCTGAATCAGGCCCAATATGCAGTCTGTGCAATTAGCCTTGTGTATCACACTCCTATTTTCCTACAGATTGCTATCATGTCAACATGGCCTTCTTACCTTTTGAATGTTTGTTAGTACCTAAAGTAGGTTTGTTACAATATCTATTTCCCATTTTAAAGCACTGCTGATTATGCTGGCATAATATAAATAAAGTGTTAATTATCATAGTAATTTTTAGAAAATAGAAATAAAGATCATTTAAAAATCATTATTTGTGTGGACAGCCTCTATAAAAACTTTGCAACTGTCGTGAGTTAGATATGAATGAGCATTCCAAAACATAAATAGCAAAAAGCATTTTGTTATTCTGTGGTTGTCATTAAGTAGCTAAAATACTTAAATCACTGTAACAACAAAGATACCACACCAAAACACATTCTGTTCAGACATGTAAGGAATTACTAATTCTGGGCAAACTTTGACAGGTTCTGACATACATCAGTGATTTGCAATAACAAAAGTTATTCTCTTACAATGTTTTTTGGGGGAGAAAATACAGTCAGGTGCATAAATATTGGGACATTGACAGAATTTTCATATTTTGGCCTCTATTTGGTGTCTATTCACCACCACAATGGCTTTGAAATGAAACAAACAAGATGTGCTTTAACGGCAGACTTTCAGATTTAATTTGAGGGTAATTACATCCAAATCAGGTGAACGGTATAGGAATTACAACAGTTTCTATATGTGCCTCCCACTTTTTAAGGGGCCAAAAGTAATGGGACAAACTAAACAATCCTAAATCTAACTTTCACTTTTTAATACTTTGTGGCAAATCCTTTGCAGGCAATTACAGCCTGAAGTCTGGAACGCATAAATATCACCAGACGTTGGGTTTCATCCCTGGTGATGCTCTGCCAGGCCTCTATTGCAAATGTCTTCAGTTCCTGCTTGTGCTTGGGGAATTTTCCCTTCAGTTTTGTCTTCATCAAGTGAAATGCATGCTCAATCGGATTCAGGTCAGGGGATTGACTTGGCCATTGCATAACATTCTTCTTTTTAGCCTTAAAAAAACTCTTTGGTTGCTTTTGCAGTATGCTTCGGGTCATTGTCCATCTGCACTGTGAAGCGCCGTCCAATGAGTTCTGAAGCATTTGACTGAATATGAGCATATAATATTGCCCGAAACACTTCAGAATTCATTCTGCTGCTTTTGTCAGCAGTCACATCATCAATAAATACAAGGGAACCAGTTCCATTGGTAGCCATACATGCCCACGCCATGACACTACCACCACCATGCTTCACTGATGAAGTGGTATGTTTTGGATCATGAGCAGTTCCTTTCCTTCTCCATACACTTCTCTACCTATCACTCTGGTACAAGTTGATCTTTGTCTCATCTGTCCATAGGATGTTGTTCCAGAACTGTAATGGCTTTTTTAGATGTTGTTTGGCAAATTCTAATCTGGTCTTCCTGTTTTGAAGCTCACCAATGGTTTACATCTCTCTTGATTGTTGACTTTGACACATATATACCTACCTCCTGGAGAGTGTTCTTGATTTGGCAAACTGTTGTGAAGGGGTTTTTCTTCACCAGGGAAATAATTCTTCTGTCATCAACCACAGTTGTTTTCTGTGGTCTTCCGGGTCTTTTGGTGTTGCTGAGCTCTCCGGTGCGTTCTTTCTTTTTAAGAATGTTCCAAACAGTTGATTTGGCCACATCTAATGTTTTTGCTATCTCTCTGATGGGTTTGTTTTGATTTTTCAGCCTAATGATGGCTTGCTTCACTGATAGTGACAGCTCTTTGGATCTCATACTGAGAGTCGACAGCAACTAATTCCACATGCAAATGTCACACCTAGAATCAACTCCAGACCTTTTACCTGCTTAATTGATAATGAAGTAACGAGGGAATAGCCCACACCTGTCCATGAAACAGCTTTTGAGTTGATAGTCCCATTACTTTTGGCCCCTTAAAAAGTGGGAGACACATATAGAAACAGTTGTAATTCCTACACCGTTCACCTGATTTGGATGTAATTACCCTCAAGTTAAATCTGAAAGTCTGCAGTTAAAGAACATCTTGTTTGTTTCATTTCAAAGCCATTGTGGTGGTGAATAGAGGCCAAAATATGAAAATTCTGTCAATGTCCCAAAATTTATGCACCTGACTGTATATTGTACGCTCATTCAAAGGCCATTTACTGGCAATATTGCATTTGATTTTTGTTCAGCTATCATAAAATATAAAAGTGGCTGGTTGCATTTGGCATATTGATCTTTACGGAAGTACATTATGAACAGTTCCTAAATCATTACTATTGTTAACATTTATTTACAAACAGGACCTGTTTAACAAAGAGGGGGGACCATGTGCAGTTGTATTCTTCGCCTCCTCCCTCAGGTTACCTGGCTCTCAGTGGTGCTGTCTTTCCAGTAGTGTCTCCCGCTGGACAGTAGCCTGGAAGAGTCTGATCTGGGTGCAGTGTATGACGTGAGGAGCCCCACTTGGCTCGTTGGCCCGTGTGCACCATACACCCTGCACCCATTATAGACACGCCTCTGTTTATATAGCACCAGTATACCCTGCAGCACTTTACAATTGGGAATAAACTCTGTAATAAAAGAACACTGGAGAGTAAATGTAATAGGCTGTGGCTTAGAGACATCAGCTTGTCCCGTGCGAGACTGCCTGATGTTTTAAAGTAGCAGTCTTTTAGTAGGCAAAACCAGGTTGATATTGCCTCTTAAAAGACTGTGACTTTAAAACATCAGGTAATCTCACACGGGACTCGCCGATGTCTCAAAGCCACAGCCTATTACATTTATCTCTGGGTATTAACATATAGAAACTGAGATAAGTAGATGCAGCTCGCAAGCTAAAAATCTGTAGGATGATGCTATATAACAAAGAATAGACTATATTATAATCTTTAAGAATTGTGTATGTTTTTTTTTATTCTACTGCACCACATTCCAAATATATCTATCCCATTGTATTTCTGTTTATTATTCTAGTCATGAGCGTTTGGCGGTTCAGTTGTTCGCCACTACGGTTTTCAATAAGCTGTGCTCTTTATTCAGTCTGTGGATGTTGCCTTCCTGAAATGTAGAGGGTATTATAGCTGAAAACTAATCTGTTATAGCTGTAATACATGTAATACTTTCTGTTTCAGATTTCAGTTATTAGAGGAACCTATATTGGCTTAGAACTCATGAACAAAAAGAATGGAGGTCAAGGAGGTGTCATAATCAACATATCATCTTTGGCAGGTAAGATATTGCTTTTCTTAACTAGTACTGGGAGAAATCAGCACTTACACTTCACTCTGAGTGCTGGGAAGGCAGGGGAGCTGTAATGTGTGGCAGAAACTATACACTACCATAGTACGTGGCCATTTCTGACGTTAACTCAAGTTTTACAGAGCATGTATTTATTTATGCTCTCTTGCAGGTAAAGGCATGTATATTTTTCTACTCTCATAAGGGGCATAGTAAATAATCTGCACATGTTCCAACTGTCCCACTTTAAGCAGGGTGGTCCCAATTTCAGGGTTCTGTACTTTTTCCCAGTCTATATGGCTTTATACCGGTCTGGTGTGTAGCTGTGGAAGTGTGATGCACGGTTATGACTCCTTTATTTGTGCATACACTGCTGCCGCATTCCCTGTCCTGATTCTCCAGCATTACATTTTTGGAATACTGGGCCTGATTCAGCAAGGATTGCTATTGCGATTACGCATGTAATCAGCCGATTGTTGCATTCTGCGCATGCTTATGCATCACAGAGCACTTGCGCAAACACAGTGACTACGCAGACCCATCGCAGAGTGATTGACAGGAAGTACAGTTTGGGGGTGGTCGGAGAAATGCAGACGTGCCAGTACGTTTGAACGCCGTTGCAGGGGCATGCATAAATTAGCCACTGTGATGCATACCGGCGTTGCTAATGATGGCATGCATGTGAAGGGTGGCGGGATGCATTATATGCATCCCGCCCAATAAATGTTAATTAAAGAGATCATTTTTAATGTGTATGTGATAGATATTTTCCCCATAAAAAATTGCTTATTAGTAGCCCATAGGCTACTATAGGATAACACCATCTGGAGTAACTTTATCCTATCGGGGCCAAGCTCAGGGATGCGAAGGTAAAGCTGACAGCTTTGCAGCCTCCATAGAAACCTGTATCAGCTTAAGTCCCTCCGTGGTACATTTGGGGGATACTTGATGTTTGTGGGTATCCAGCAAAAATGGGTGTTTTCAGTGAACGTCCTTCAAATATTATTTTATAAATACATTTTTTATTCAGCAAATGTCCAGTAGAATGCCCCTGTAAGTCACTGACTAGGATGCTTTAGGTAGCTGCTTTACGACATAATTTTAGGCTTTGGGTTTTATGTATCAAGCATTGAAAAGCATGGAGAAGAGGACAAGGGGAAAAAGTGGCCTATAGCAACCAATCAGCATTGAAGTAGCATTTATAAAGTACAGTCGATAAAATAATAGGTAGGAGCTGATTGGTTGTTATGGGCCACTTCTTCACTGGTCCACTTCTCCACACTTTTCCCTGCTTGATACATAAACCCCATTTCATTCTGTATACAAAAGACAGTAGAGCTCTCTTTCAGGTCATCATTGGCGCTCCACCCAGGCAAGAAATGCTAAACTAGCACAACTTAATTCATACAAAGTAGTATTGCTTCTAAATTGGAAATTCATTATATTTATTGCAAACACTATAAGTGTAGTCAGTCTGTGGAACTGATGTTTGTTTCAAATGAAAGTAACGGAACATAAAAATAATATAATGCCTCACTCAAATGCATCCATTGTCTAGCTTTTTATTGCTGACATTTTATCAAGGAGATTTATAGTGTGTCCTTGAAATCGCAATTCTCTTTATGATTGTGCTGAAGGCATAACAATGATGGTAGGCATTGATCTGTTCACCTGCTGTGTGTCTACTTTAATAGTGACTCAAATTTTGGCTTCACGTGGTGTGTAAATAATTCCACTTTTCTTAGAAACACAGCATTCATTAAACTTTCACTAACAATTTCTAGTTATCTGTTACTTAGAAATGCATATTCTTCTCTGACTCGCCTGTACATATTGCATGCAGTCTGCCTGATACTAAGTTGGATGTCATTTTTGTTTAAAGAATTTGCTTATAACAACAGCGTATCTGTGCCTATATACAGTGATGTACTCCTCTTAAGATGCATGTGAATCAGCTAGTTTTACCACCTTCACAAAACTGCAGTTATTATTATTATTATTATAATTTATATGGCTCTACAAGTGTTCCTCAGTGCTTTACAAAGTACATAAACAATTGCGTGACCAAAGATTTACAGTACAATACAATAGAATGCAGGACAAGGACATGGATATTATACATTGCTACATTAGCAACCATAACACCCACATAAGCAGCAGAGCATAAGCAACCAAGTGTTATACTGGGTACACACTGGCCGATATATTGGCCGATCAATTGATCAACCATTATATTGTGCCTCCGTCGGCCAGTGTGTACGACGTCGTTCACAGACATATCGCATTTGCTGTGCAGCACAGCCAATGCGATATATATGTCTGCAGACATATCTGTCCATTGGCCAGTGGGTACCGGTGATCAGCCGATCCCCTGTACACAGGGGCTCCGAGAGGGGGGTGGAGCCACATGCATGTACTAATTACCTGGGTCCGGCACTGCTCCCCATCCCTCTTAGGTCACAGCAGCCCAGCACATGCTGCTGTGTGCTGGGCTGCATTGAGAGACAGTCCGAGGCTGCTAAAGCAGCAGCCGGAGAGTCTCCTATGCCAAAGGGGGGGAGCGATCACGCTGATCGTGCCCCCCATTGGCAGTGCGCCGGGCTGAGGGGCTGTGTGCGCAATGCCGCAACCCAAATGTTTTTTCTGTTTTTATTTTCTCGAAGGGGGCATGGTCACAAGTTCAGCGATTAGGCCAGACTCCCTACCCACCCCCCAGGCCGGCCCAGGCCGCTGCAGCATACAGATGATGGTCGTTCAGTGTGTATGAACGACCATCATCTGCAGATATATCTGCAGATCACTCGATCTGCAGATATATCGCTATAGTGTATACCCACCTTTAGGTGCCCTAGTAGGGAGTAAGAAGAAGATGAAAGTAAAGTAGGGAGAAGCACCAGAGGATAGAGGGCCCTGCTCATAAGAGCTTACATTCTAAAGGGGAAGGACAGACAAACAGGTGAGACACAGATAGGATAGACGGGGATGAGTTGAGTTAGATCCATTTTATTCATCAGATTTCAAACTATTTTCTACCAACTCTAATTTAGTGACTGTCATGCACCTTGATATGCTTCAAACCCTGCCCATAAATATGTTCCAGAGCACCCTAATTCCCTAACATGTCGGCCCAGAGCTCTCTCATGCCCTTAATATGCCTCAAAGCCCCCTCTGTTTCTCTCCAGCTTTGTCCTCCTCATGCATCTCTCCAGCTTCAGCCCCCTCTGTGTCTCTCCAGCCTCTTGTGTCTCTCCATCCCCAGCTTGTATATGTCTCTCTAGCCACCCTGCATCCCTCTAGCTCCAGCCCACACTTACCTATAATGTTGTCTTCTAGCAACTCCTCTGCTTTTCAGAAGCATGACATGATAACATCATGCATGTTTCACCTGCAACACCGAGGAGGAGGTGGTTCGTGGGGTGGGCTGGATGAGCTCCATTGAAGTTACTGTCAGTGTATCACTGGCCAACCCTCTGTGCTAATCCAATCCTTCTGGCCGTCAGAATTCCAGCACCACTGTTGATTATTTAGACCAAATTGCAATTACCAGTAATTTTATACATTAATGTGATAGCGTGTCAAGTAAAAATCATACAATGTAACATCAAAATATAAATGCACTGCAAAGCATGGTGTGCAAGTATACATTAGTGTTCACATCTTGAATCAGGCATAACATGTACATGTTGGAGGGGCCCGGATCTGCCGCTGCTTCCCCTCCCTCTTACCTGTCAGTAGCCTTTATACCCAGGCTGTAGTGGAGCTCGGCGCTGCAATTATTTTATTTTATATTTTTTTGTAAGGGAGGTGTGGCTATGCCTCTGTGATTACGCATGTCCCCTCCCACTTCCCCACCCCCAAAAATATCCAGTTAATCTGCTTTTCACGCTATAATGTATAAGATAATGTGTTATTCAAAAATACTAATACTAATATAATAATATTGCTTGCTTAATTTTATTTATTCCTAACAGAGATATGGTATAATTTTATTTGTGTATGGATCCACATGAGTTACATCTCTAAGTACTTAGATAGAACAAACTTCAAAATGACATAGCACATTACTGATCAGACAGGACAGTTCTAGACTATCGAAACAGCTGGGACTTTTTTACTACCTCCAGCATGTTGATTTGACAACAGTAAATTACAGTATCTGGTTTTTGCAGATTTTTTATTTCTAAGACAGTGACAGATATGCACAAGGAGTATAATAACAAGCTTAGAATGGATTGTCAAAGAGTCTGTTTCCTTATCTCTTCTGTAACTAAAGCAAGGAACTCAACTCTGCATTTTTAGCGTTTCTGGAACATTAAGGCTTACATATTCACAATAACAAATCAGCCACCTTACAAAACACAACTTCATACTATATATAAAAAAGCTAATTCAGCAACAGAATGTATTAACAAAATACAATATAAGCTTTTACCTAACACATGAGTGTTCAGTCAATATTACAGGACATGTGTGTAGAGATCTGATAGGGTGACAGCTGTATATCACTAAACCATCTGTCCACTTACACGAGTGTGGTCAGCCAGTCACTGGAATCTCTGCAAACTCAGCTTGATCACTTTCTTTCCTGAAATTAGTTACACCCAATATCAAAGTGAGAAGTCATTTGTTAGACTATATACATATGCGCCTGATTACATTGTGACTGATCGCACCATATATGTGTGCACGCATCGCACCATGCAATACTCCGCGTCTGCATGTGCTACGATATGCTATGGTGTGCACTGTGATCACACCATTCATTCTTATGGAGGTGCGGTCGTGTACACAGTGCACATACCTGATCACGGAAGTGCATCTCGCGTTATGCGTGGCGCGATTAGCCGCACCTAAGGCAAAGATGTAGCTGGATAGATCTGTACATGCAACTGATTTGATTTCAAGTAACACTAAGTGGTCAATTCATAAAAAAAATCTGAAAATCCACCTAAAATTAACATTGCTTATCAGGGGCATATCATATACCATTGTGAGGTGTTATTGGGGCTCATACCATTGTGACGTGTTATCGGGGCTCATGTCCTTGTGATCAGCAAAAAGTAAACTCACAACTTACGCTAACACTTTACTTCTGTGTTCGGATGCTCTGTGTTAGAAACTTGTTATGGTCATCGCAGTAACTCCAGTCGACATGACAGAGATCAGAAGATCTCGCTCCATCCGTTCTTCCCCTATAGGGAACAGCAGGCTACCACCATTTGAAGATGGCATTAGCCACTGCATGCAAGTTCTGAAAAGCTAAGTTTTTCAGAACTTGTTCAATTGCCATCCCCATGGCTGTTGATATGGTGCTATTACTAAGCTATACACACTTACCAATCAGCCATTTAATGTGTTTGGGCTGATACCACAACTGGGTAGGCATTTAAAATTTGACCGCCCAGTTGAGATGTCAGTGTCAGCGGTCCCTTGCAGCAAGTGTACGGGTGGTAGTCAGGTTACCCGTGCAAACAGGCAGATGTGCCGATATATCTGCAAGATATATCGGCATTGGCTGTGCTTAAGAGCTGACCTGATATGTCTGTGAGCAACGTCTGTTACAGACATATCGGGTGTACACACCCACCGATCCTTTTACTGATATATCGCTTGTCAATGGAACGAGTGATATTCTGTATCGATTAGTGTGTATCCAGCCTTACTTTGGAATATTAATGTTAAAGTACTTGTTAATGAAATATGTATAATTGACCTGTTTTTTTATTAAAATAAACATTAACTATTAAAACATGAACAACAAATATACTGGTCGCTTCAGTGTTAGGTATTTTCAATATGGAGCAAAAAAACTGCTCACCAAATAAAGGGGAAGGCTGTCCCTGGATAGAATAGAAAATATACAAAGAACTGGGAGCGCTAAATCGTTTCACAAAGAATATTGTTTTAATATTGCCATATGAGTGTTACATAAAAACATTTTAAAATAAGATCCCGCAGAAGCAGAATAATAAAATGGACAAAACATATATAATAATAAATAAATAAAATAAAAATAAAATTACAAGAAAAAATTAAAACAGGCTAATGGCTGACAATACCATCTAACAGTGAGCATGAAACTGTGGTCATTGTGGCTACAGATAATGATATAACAGATAAATGCAATTGGACTAGAATATAACTGTATACTGAGTATTTTAATGAAAAGCAACACCAGGTACAGAACAATATGTCATGAATCTAAATGTGTAGTCCAAAAAACCTTTATAACAGATCATCCAAGTGGGCTGCAAAAAATGTGGTCCGTTTGCAGCAATATATAGTAACACTTCGTATATGTCATCCGGAAAAATAAATATAGTGTATAGTAGAACCAATGTCTCTCACATATATATGGACACTGTGGCCACAGATGATAATCCAGAAAAAAAAGCAGTCCGATTTAAATGTAACAGTAAAATAGGTGCATAGGTATATACCATAAATAGGTAGGAAGCGATTCATATCGATCCATGTGCACAATCCAAAAAGCTCCTTATGAATGGTGTGTTCTTATATCCAAAATAAGAGCTAACAATTGTATTCCATTAATAAACTGTAGCCATAACTTGGATTGTCCAATAATAAAAATATGCCAAACACAAGATAGTGCTGGATTAAACACAAAAATACTCAGACTGATGTGAATGTCCATATGTTGATACTTTCTACTGGTGCACAGTCCATGTAGATTTCAACTAATGAAGAAGGTAATTCATGACATATGAAAAATAAACACTATAAAACACCCTTCAGAGATTTTTTTCTGTATGATAATAATATCTAAATAATAAAGTCCAGATATAAAGTCTAGTATAGATTTAGGCAGTATAGCGTACCCCACATACTATACAGTAGGTGGTGTATACACATAGAAGTTTCTATTTTAACCCAATGTTCACCCGTGCAGAGACAAGTAGTATGTGTGTGTACCCAAACTCACATCACAGTATGCTCTCACGTGCATATAAAGGCATCTTTCTGGAGATGCATATTACACCACACTCTCTTTAGATCCTTGTTCCCTCATAAAAGTTAAATATCATAAAAGATAGAGGGGAACGGAGTATCAGAACAAATTTATTTAAGTAAGTAACAATGTTTTAAAATATGGAAGATTCCACAGTCATCACACTGAAGCAAGATGGACAATACTAAAAAAACATAGTACATGGATTCTGGACTTCCCCAGACTACTATAAATAAATGCCCCAGAGTGAATAAGAATCAGACCATACTGTCACACAAGTCCCTCCAGCAACGCGTTTTGATCAGAGTGAATTATCTTTTTCAAGGTGCATGGGACTGACTTCGTGGGCTGGCATTAAATACCTCCCCCAATCATTCTCTAAATAGCTAATTAGACAAAACCCCACAACCTGTATGGCTCTATGCTCAGTTCATATAAAATACCATAACATCATATGACATATTCATGCTGCAGCCACGCTGTCATTATCGATCACAACAGCACTTCCGGTCTGGTCACCGGAAGTGATGAAGTCCATTGCTCCCACAAGATACTCAAGGGAGCAATTGACTTCATCACTTCCGGTGAGCAGACTGGAAGTGCTGTTGTGACCGATACGGACAGCACAGCTGCAGCATGAAAATGTCATATGATGTTATGGTATTTTATATGAACTAAACACTCTGATCGACACGCGTTGCTGGAGGGACTTGTATGACGGTATGGTCTGATTCTTATTCACTCTGGGGCATTTACTTATAGTAGTCGGGGGAAGTCCAGAATCCCGGTACTACGTTTTTTTTAGGGGTGAGCGGGTTCGGATTTCTGAAATCCGAACCCCCCCCCGAGCCCCCCCGATCCGAGTCCGATCCGAGTCAGGCTCGAGTTTTCCCGCCTGACTCAGATTCTGAAATCGAGGCAAAACGTCATCATCCCGCCTTCCGAGTCTCGCGGGTTTTGGATCCTATATAAGGTACCCGCGTCAGCGCCATTTTCTCACTCGGCTGTGGACAGTGAAGAGGGAGGGTGGGAGTTAGGGCTGGCTGGGCTGTGTAGTGTAGTGTAGTGCAGAGTAGTGTTGTGCTGTGCTGTGCTGCGCTGTGCTGCTGTTGTCCATAGGGGCTGTGTCCACTACTTCAAAGTCCATAGGGGCTGGCTGTGTTGTGCTGTGCTGCTGTTGTTAATAGGGGCTGTGTCCACTACTTCAAAGTCCATAGGGGCTGGCTGGACTGTGTTGTGCAGTCAGTTGTCCATAGGGGCTGTGTCCACTCCAAAGTCCTGTGCAGTGTCCCAGTCCTAAAGGGGTGCTGTAGTGTTGTCTAGGGGGTGCTCTGTTCATCAGGGGTGCTCCCCCCAAGTGCTAAAAAAAACCTATTTTTTCTGTGTTTGTGAATTGTGTGCGCAGTAGCCGCATGTGCATCAACAAAGTAGTGCCAAGCGTGCGCCTGTGTCATAAGTAAAGGGCCGGCTGGCTTGACCGTTAAAGGGTGCTGTAACCCCCAAAGTACACTCCAAACCAAATAAAAAATTTTTTTTTGTGTTTGTGAATTGTGTGCGCTGTAGCCGCACGTGCATCAACAAAGTAGTGCCAAGCGTGCGCCTGTGTCATAAGTAAAGGGCCGCCTGGCTTGACCGTTAAAGGGTGCTGTAACCCCCAAAGTACACTCCAGTCCAAACCAAATAAAAAAATATTTTCTGTGTTTGTGAATTGTGTGCGCAGTAGCCGCACGTGCATCAACAAAGTAGTGCCAAGCGTGCGCCTGTGTCCCATAAGTAAAGGGCCGGCTGGCTCATTTCTTAAAGGGTGGTGTAACCCACAAAGTGCACTAGTCTCCAACAAAAATAAAAAAATATTTTCTGTATTTGTGTGCGCCTTAGCCGCACGTATATATCAATATAACATAAATGGAGAACTAAACTTTCTCCGATAAAAATAAAATAGGGAAAGATCAAGAACCACTTCCTCCTAGTGCTGAAGCTGCTGCCACTAGTCATGACATAGACGATAACATGCCATCAACGTCGTCTGCCAAGGCCGATGCCCAATGTCTTAGTAGAGAGCCAAATGACAAAGTTCAGGAAAATGACCTTGAAAAAAACATTTAAATCATCTGAAGAGAAAAGTAAACTTGCCAATAAGCCATTTACGACACGGAGTGGCAAGGAACGGCTAAGGTCTTTCCCTATGTTCATGACTAGTGGTTCAGCTTCACATGACGATGGAAGCCCTCCTCCCGCTAAAAAAATCAAACGAGTTAAGCTGGCAAAAGCACAGCGAAGAACTGTGCGTTCTAAGAATATATCACAAATCCCCAAGGAGAGTCCAAGTGTGGTGGCGGTTGCGATGCCTGACCTTCCCAGCACTGGACGGGAAGAGGTGGCTCTTTCCACCATTTGCACGCCCCCTGCAAGTGCTGAAAGGAGCACCCACAGTCCACTTGCTGATATGCAAATTGAAGATGTCACTGTTGAAGTACAACAGGATGAGGATACTGGTGTAGCTGGCGCTGAGAAGGAAGTTGGCGAGGAGGATTCTGATGGTGATGTGGTTTGTTTAAATCAGGCTCCGGGGGAGACAGTTGTTGTCCGTGGGATGAAAAAGCCCATCACGGTCATGCCTGGGCAGAAGACCAAACATTCCACCTCTTTGGTCTGGCAATATTTCTATCCAAATCCGGACAACAACTGTCTTGCCATATGTACCATATGTAAAGGTGAAATAAGTAGGGGTAGGGACGTTAACCACCTCGGAACATCCTCCCTTATACGGCACCTGCAGCGCGTTCATAAAAAGTTACTGTCAAGTTCAGAAACTTTGGCTCAGACCGTAAGCAGTCCAGGGTCACCTAAATCCCTTTTTCCTGTTTTATCCAAGGTGGATGAGGAGGATGAGGACGACATCTTGCCTCCGTAGAACCAGTTTGTGCAGGGACACATTAATTGCCAGCTTGTTTTGTGGGGGCCCAAACGAACCAATCATTTCAGCCACAGTCATGTGGCAGACCCTGGCGCTGAAATGATTGGTTTGTTAAGTGTGCATGTCCTATTTATACAACATAAGGGTGGGTGGGAGGGCCCAAGGACAATTCCATCTTGCACCTCTTTTTTTTCTTTGCAGTATGTACTGTTTGGGGCCTTGTTTTTCAAACTGCCATCCTGTCTGCCACTGCAGTGTCAGTGCTAGATGGGCCACGTGTTTGTGCCGCCCACTCGTGTCGCTTAGCATAGTCATCCAGCTACCTCGGTGCAACCTTTTGGCCATAAAAACAATATTGTTAGGTGTGAGGTGTTCAGAATAGACTGGAAATGAGTGGAAATGAAGGTTATTGAGGTTAATAATAGCATAGGAGCAGAAAAACCCACAAATTCTGTGATTTTAGCTGTTTTTATGCTTTTTTAAAAAAAAATACAGATCCAAAACACAAAACCCAGAACCCAAAACATGGAAGGGTGGTTTTGGCAAAACCAATCCAGATCCAAAACACGAAGAAAGATCCAGATCCAAAACCAAAACACAAAACACGAAAAGTGGCCGGTGCACACCCCTAGTTTTTTTTAGTATTGTCCATCTTGCTCCAGTGTGATGACTGTGGAATCTTCCATATTTTAAAACTTTGTTACTTAAATAAAGTTGTTATATCCGTTCCCCTCTATCTTTTATGATATTTAACTTTTATGAGGGAACAAGGATCTAAAGAGAGTGTGGAGTAATATGCATCTGGAGAAAGATGCCGTTATATGCACGTGAGAACGGACTGTGATGTGAGTTTGGGTACACACACATACTACTTGTCTCTGCACATTTAAGGGGTGAACATTGGGTTGAAAAAGAAACCTTTATGTGTATATACACCACCTACTATATAGTGAGTGGGGTACGCTATACTGCCTAAATCTATACTAGACTTTATATCTGGACTTTATTATTTAGATATTATTATTATCATACAGAAAAAATCTCTGATGGGTATTTAATTGTGTTTATTTTTCATATGTCATGAATTACCTTCTTCATAAGTTGAAATCTACATTTTTGTAGAACAACAAGAGGTGCGCTTTCCAACCTGTCAATATAATTTCAAACAAGCAGCTTCAATAAACAGGATCTGCAAATCCTGCTAAGAACAACAACTATACAAATGAAATTGAAGCGCTAGTGTTTGAAATACCACACAATATTAATATAAGAAGATTTATTTAAACAACAATAATAACAACATATAAAATTTCAGCGGGAGTCTATCAACCGGTCACCAAGATGTTTCCAACCATAAAGGTAAGTAGTGGACCTCCGACCTCCAATATACAATATACCAGCCAAGAAGACGTGTGTGCTGGATAAAGGGTGGATTCAGCCTGGATCCGCGTCCACATTCAGGTTATGTCGATGAGGGTTCGTCCAGCAGTTGGAAAGTTACTACCAAGGCAGCGGGTAGGTAGTGAACCAGGCAGTGAACAGGATATTGGAGAAGCACTAAGTGTGAGATTCCTTGATGCTTTTCTCCAGGTTCAAATGTCCTGGTTTCTTCAGAAGGCTGGTATATTGTTGGACATCGCTCCCAGCCATTCTGCCCTTCAAAGCCGGCGCACCCCACAGGTGCATCCACGGAGGCTGAAGCATCTGCTCGCCTCCTACGGTTTTGAGTGCCCTAACAGCCACACAGATAGTGTCTACAGAGGTCGGAGGTCCACTGCTTACCTTTATGGTTGGAAACATCTTGGTGACCGGTTGATGGACTCCTGCTGACGAGCGGGGTATGTCTTCACATGAATGCTGATGGTGAGCATTCCAGCATAACTACAGATTTATTTGTACAAGTAACATACCGCATAGTAACATTCTGTGTACCAAAGCAACGGGTATCATTTGACATTTTTCATAAAGGACACATATATTTATTTGAATCTTCTCCATTGTTTATTTTTTCATTATACACATGTGAGTTAATTTGAGACATCATAAAAACAAGTGTTATTATATAGGATGCTCAGTGAACCATCTAGTTCCTATAGGCAGATGATATATGTTAATCTATAAATTTGAGCAAGCACTTTATGAGTATGTTTGTGTTTAATCCGGCGCTATCTTGTGTTTGGCATATTTTTTATTATTGTGTATTTGTTGGAGTGTGGTGACACTCTGTTGTCAGAACTGTAAGTAGGCAGCAGGAATTTTTGCGCACTTTGGATAGACTCCCTTTTAATCTCATAATTTGGATTGTGCACATTGATCGATATTAATAACTTACACCCTATACCCATTATCGATACGTTCCTGGATGTATCCTGTTTTATGTTGCACAGTTGGTTGATTGGAATATGTACACAGGACCACTTCTATTAAAATGGTTTTGAAAATAGGATTCTACATTGAATTACCACTCTACTGCATATAATATTTCCACACCTATCCTCAGTTCAACTTTGAAGTAGGAGCTGCACTTGTAGTTTATTGCACTAATATATTATTTACAACTTTGGATCAATTCCAATTGTCATTTGTAAACACTGGATGTTCTTGGATTACACTATTGTGCACATTTCCAAGGTCATTTTAAGTCAAATAACATGGCAATGAGCTTACCTGGCAACCTAATAACGTGATTACGTAATTTTATCAGCTCCAGTTAGAATCCACACAAGTAAATAATATAGTTGGCTGATGTTAACCCAGTCATAATGATGAATGCAGTGTGAGTTTATATCCATGTGACAGAACGTCTATTACTGTATACAAAAAGCATATTTATTAAAATGTCACCATTTTACCAACATATAAATATTCTATGTAAAAGACTCTCCTTTGAGATTTTACACAGCATATTATAGTAGAATATACATGTTAATTGCATTCTAATTTCTAAGTGGACTGCCGTCTGAAGGAGACCCATGGTCTATAAAACAATGTCTTTGCCTACATTCAAATCATACCTGCTAACTCTCCCTCATTGTCAGGGTGACTCCCTAAAATAGTTGCAATCTCCCTGTCTCCCTGAAAAGTCTAGCTATCTCCCTGATTGCACCTTACCCCCATTATGTAGCTGGTATATACTTGGAAAAAAAGAAGAAATCAGAGATATATACATTCAAATGTTATAATCGGTGTCATTTCCTTGCCTTGCTTATAAGGCACTATGATCCCTATGGCTAAATGCATTTTCATATAAGGTTTCCCTTGGCCTCTTATATGGAACCCCTTGTAAAACACAATACATGAGAAAGCTCTGAAAAGTATCAGTGTGTTTCAAAAAGTAGATCTTACTAACTGCTTTGGGGCTCATTTACGTTTGGATGTACTGTAAGTCAGTTTTATGACACACCTCTCAGATGTAGCTGTACACGCCCACTTTACCGATGCGCTTATAGGTGTTGCTTTCACAATCTCCCTGAAAAGCTTTTTCAAGAGTAGGGAAGTATTATTACAATCCATCAACTCCATCTACCTTTGATGTTTGTTTAACCAATGGGATCATGTATTATATTATTTAGATTTTATATTCATTTTTATTTTATAATATTTGGGGGCCCATGTTTGAAAAATGACAGTAGGGAGCTAGTTGGTTTGAGCACCATTTATTATACGCAATGAGTTCTAAAACTCGTTGCGTATGATAAAACTTGTTGTGTATGATAAAACTCGTTGATAAATGGGCCCCTTTGTTTTTATATTATATCATTTATTAAGTTATCTTAAGGACAATATTATAAACTTCTGTGTTAACCTGATACAGACTCTCTTCAGGAACTAATAATGTCAATAGCCTTTTCTGAAAAAAACCCAACAACATCATAAATATTGATTATTAATAATATAACCCTCTTTGATACTAGATTCTGAAGCCCTTCTATCTGGTTTGTTAGGGGCCAAGTTCTGCAGACATTTTCACAGCCATTTCAGGCAGGTTAGCAGTAGGTCTGGCCTCAGATCGGATAGTCACAAGTGGGATGGTGAAGCAAACACAGCAGCCATTATTGTCTGTTTTTTTAATGCTTAACAGTTTATTAGAATTTGGTGTAATGAGGATAGATCTTGTACAAAATATGCTTATTGGCTCACACAATTCAAGTCAAAACTAAGAAAAGAAGGCCCTGGACAAACGCTCTCTCTCCTCTGCCTTCAAGCTAACCTTGATACAAGCAGCCATTTTTATTAGTATTGTTGTTCTTTATTTTAGCTGTCCATGAATTAAGAGCAAAATAACTGGTTCTGTTTAGTTGTTTTGAGCTACGTGATGACACTAAACTAGGGGCAAACACAGGATTTCCAGAAGGGGTTTCCAAATATTTGATTTTGGAATAAAGCAAAATCTCGCAGCAATAAGCCTGGTATAAATACTTTTTGTAGACTAAATGTTTTACTGTAAATAACAAGTCCGGTTGATCAACAAAGTATAATTCATGTAGTGTAAGATATAATAATAATAGATATTAGCGCCCATTAAAATGCGGTCAAACCTCCAAAAACTGTAATTTTATGAGGTTTGCTGCAATTCCCATATGTATCAAGCACCGGAAAGCAAACTTTCCAGGGCTTGTACCCAATAGGCAAGCCTATCTGAAAGAGCCCGCTCTATCCCTCCCTTTGTTTGCGCAATTTGACAGCTGGGCATGTGCAATAGGACTCCCGGGCAGTGGCGTAACTCGGGGGGGTCGAGCGGGGCACATGCCCTGGACGATGTCGGGGAGAGGGTGGGGGAGGTGTGTAACTCCACACTAACCTGGACGGCGGTTTGACAGTGGCACAAAACAATAGCACTGCTGCCGGGTAGTACATTCACTGACCACCCGGCGGTGGTGTGTTTGTTTTAGCAGCCAATAAGATTCAGACAGATTCTTATTGGCTGCTGCACCCAGGGCCAGCACTAGGCTGGAGCTTACTCATCAGCTCCACCTTCCGGCTCCCGCAGTGGGTGAAGGGAGACGTCATTATGTCTCTCCCATAGTGCCCAGCGGGACAGAAGGAGTTGACGGCGGCGAGCGCAGAAGTGGGTATTCAGGCAAGTATAATTTTGTGTGTTTTATGTGTAAGGGGCCCTACGGGGGGCACTGTATAAGGGGCACTACTGAGGCCACTACATAATGGGCACTCCTGGGGGTACTGCATAAGGGGTACTACTGGGGCACTGCATAAGGGGAACTATTGGGGCACTGCATAAAGGGCACTACTGGAGGCACTGCATAAGGGGCACTACAGGGGGCATTGCGTAAGGGGCACTACTACAGTGGGCATTGCGTAAGGGGCACTGCTACTGAGGACATTGCATAATGGGTACTACTATAGGGGGCACATCATAAGGGGCACTACTACAGGGGGCATTGAATAATGGGCACTGCTATTGGGGGCACTGCATAAAGGGCACTACATGTGGGGGCACTGCATAAGGGGTACTACTACAGGGAGCACTGCATAAAGGGCACTACTGGGGGCTTTAAGGTGCATATGGAATGGAAAGGAATGTTCCCAGATTGAGAAGAAATGGTGGTGTTTCGTGTTGACACACCTCCATTTTTTAGTGATCACGCCCCTTGTATCATGTGGCCACGGTCATTTTTTTGGCACACGCACACAGTTGGGTGGTGCGCCAAATACCCTAGTGATGCTACTGCTTCCGGGTCATAAACCCAGAAGTCCTCACAATGCAAGGGACAGCTCTTATCGGTAGAGCTGTCCTGTATATAATTGTTTACAATTATTCATGCATACGGTGTTAATAAACGCAGCTATGCCAGTAATAATGGGTGGAATGCATTTGATACATGATACATCCCACCAAGAAGCTGTTACTGAATGAGTGTTCACAGCAGACATACAATGATTCCACTCACATACAGGAGTAAAAAGTTTTAGGGACATATAGAAACCTTTGTAATTCCTACACCGTTCACCTGATTTGGATGTAATTACCCTCAACTTAAATCTGAAAGGCTGCAGTTAAAGCACATTTTGTTTGTTTCATTTCAAAGCCATCGTGGTGGTGAATAGAGGCCAAAATATGAAAATTCTGTCAATGGCCCAATATTTATGCACCTGACTGTATGTCTGTCACATGACTCGCTTCCAGCTCCACTCTGGATGAGTGGGAGCTATTTAAAAGGCCTTTGGCAGTTATTACTGTATTAAAGAGGGGATGAGGCAGTGAGTATGGCAAGTTTGGGGCCACCCATAGTACTGCAACACAACACAAACACACAGAAGGGGGTGGGGCCACAAACGCCAGAACTTACAGCAATGCCTGGGAACTGTAATGGCAGCAGTGTGCACGTGTAAAGCATCCTAATTACACTTCAGGCGGCACTGCTGCAGAGATTCTGGCTGCAGGGTGCCTTTCCAATTACAGGGGCTGTGGGTGAGTGGCGGTGCCACCCACAGAGCTCTGCGCTCTGTGCGGTGGCACTGCTCACACACCCCTAGTTACGGCCCTGGATACTCGCATTAATATAAGGTAGTGAGCAGTGTGTAACGGCCATACAGAAAAGATGTGTCCAAAACAGCATTAGCCCCTAAAGCACTGGATCTAAAACATAGGTAAAAATAATAAAATAATAATACACTAGAGACAAAAAAATAATAATTGAGACTGATTACTAGAGATTAAGAACAACTCTCCCACATAGTCTCCCTGTTCTTTGCTTATTGAAAGGGTTGACCTGTGTTTATTCCAAGGATGTTTCCGTTTATTTGCTGTTGTTTTTTATATCTACAATATATGTCCTAAAAATTTGTTTCCAGCATCTACTACTCATTCACTGAAAACATATTTTCCAGCCACCAGCCTTGCTTCTTTTACCCCAATGGTTTTAAACTGAGGGGTTTATGTATCAAGCAGTGGAAAGCATGGAGAAATGGCCCAGTGGAGAAGTTGCCCATAGCACCCAATCAGCTTTGAAGTAGCATTTATCAAGTACCGTCTATAAAAATAATAGGTAGGGACTGATTGGTTGCTATGGGCAACTTCTCCATGCTTTTCACTGCTTGATACATAAACACCTTAATCTGATATTAATGTTATATTTCTGTTAAACCTCATAATAAGACATTAAAGTTGTTAGTACACAATGAATGAAATGAGACCTGTTCACTATGGGCTTTTTTTTAGAGTTTGACTCCTTTTGAGCTCTGAGCATGTGTAAAAATAATGCTGTGAAGATTGTTTTATTATGTATTTTCAGTTGAACATTTCTCAAGATAAAGACTAACTCATACTTGCCAACTCTCTCTGATTGTCAGGGAGACTCCCTGAAATAGTAGCAATCTCCCTGACTCCCTGAAGAATTTTGCAATGGTTATAAGGCACAATGATCCCTATGGCTACATTCATTTTCTGAAAAGTATCAGTGTGTTTTCATCTTACTAAGTGCTTTGGGGCTCATTTACATTTGGATATAAGTCAGGTTGATGACATGCCACTCAGATGTAGTAGTACACACTCGCTATACTGCAGCGCTCATAGGTGCTGCTTTCACACTCTCCTTGAAATGCTTTTTCAAAATTGGACTAACTCAAAACACAGCAATGTGGCATTTTCCATATAAAGTATAATGAAGTACAAACACCCATACATTTGTAGTGAAATGATTTATAATTCCTGTGAGCAACTTCTTAATTGCAGGCCAAATTTAATGGACAGCTAAGAAATCCAAATAGATGGCATTATATAACAAAATTGCTAATAAATTAAACACTATCAATTGAAGTAGTCAGTATATACATGAAACAGCATATCAGATAGCGCTGATGGTGTCACTATCATCACCAAACATCTTTACATTAGCTATCCAGTACAGGCGAAACATATTTCTGCTAAGACGTTTATTTTGGGAAGCATTCAAGCCATATTTGTTTGCATCCCCGATGAGCGTGCTCTTGTGCACACCATTACTGTATTGACCTTACGCTTGCCTCCTCTGTTCTGGCTCGTAGGCCCTCATGTGCCATGAAACTACATTTGAATATACAGTAATTATGGACTTTCTCAAATGGAGTTGCTCTTTTCTGACCAAAATTGAGTTAGTTTAAATTGTAATTAAATTAGCCACCATTAGGAATAGATTACGTGTCGCTAATATACCATCGCAGGTCACCTTGCTCCTCTTGAAAACTTTCACCAGATGCTATTATATAGTAAGCTGTTTTACTGAAAAAAACAGCATTTCCCCTGATAAATGGATAATAAAATTAGATTAAAAACTATTAAACGAAGGCAGTATATTACTGTCTAAGCCACAAGTTTACAGTATAAAAGCCAGTTCAGTACAAACATCCTCAGTACGTTTTGAAAGTTAGATAGTTTATTGGCCTTTTTTTTTTGTTCTTGGCTTTTTCTCTATAATACTTAACTCTTTACACTGCCACATGTACGTAGGAAAGATTCCTGGACTGCACACCCTGAATATATATAATGGGAGGTGCTACCTGATGAGACTAATTGCAGGCACAGAAACAGACATATCTCAGGTGCACAACTCCAAATTACTGTGATAATATATAAATGTAATAAAATTTTGCAATCAATTGAGGTTTTTAGCATAATCATGGCCAAGGTTATGGGCCTACCCACCATATCCAGGTAACCTCTTTAGAGTAGGTCCCTAACATACTAGGGTTCAAATCCAGAGTGCAGAACACCCCCAAACTAGCCCAGCTAAGCTGCCCCAGGGCACCGCCATAGTAAGAAAAGTGCAGTGTAAAAGAGATAGTTAAGAGCAGCCACAGCTGCATATAAAGAATGAAAATAAAAAAGTGAAGTACATGTATAATAAACAAACAGTGAAGGGTTAAAATGTGTTATAAAAGAAAAATGTGTTATAATACGATGCCCTGAAACAGATCAACCAAAGCAATCCAGGTGGACCCACACCCCAAAAATTAACCAAAGTTGCACTACAGTATATAACTTGTAGGACTTGTGCCTAATACTAGTGTACATATACATTACCAGACTCCATGCTTTTAAACCAATAAGGAAGGGGTGCTAATCCAGACTGAGGGTGTCTCCTATCCCTCAGATGTGCAATAAAGCACATTAAATGGAGTATATGGGAAAGATTCCTGGACTGCACACCCTGAATATATATAATGGGAGGTGCTACCTGATGAGACTAATTGCAGGTACAGAAACAGACAAATCTCAGATGCACAACTCCGAATTACTGTGATAATATATAAATGCAATAAAATTTTGCAATCAATTGAGGTTTTTAGCATAATCATGGCCAAGGTTATGGGCCTACCCACCATATCCAGGTAACCTCTTTAGGGTAGGTTCATTTTTGGGGTGTGGGTCCACCTGGATTGCTTTGGTTGATCTGTTTCAGGGCACCGCATTATAACACATTTTTCTTTTATAACACAGTTTAACCCTTCACTGTTTGTTTATTATACATGTACTTCACTTTTTTTATTTTCATTCTTTATATGCAGTTGTGGCTGCTCTTAACTATCTCTTTTACACTGCACTTTTCTTACTATGGCAGTGCCCTGGAGCGGCTTAGCTGGGCTAGTTTGGGGGTGTCCTGTGCTCTGGATTTGAACCCTAGTATGTTAGGGACCTACCCTAAAGAGATTACCTGGATATGGTGGGTAGGCCCATAACCTTGGCCATGATTATGCTAAAAACCTCTATTGACTGCAAAATTTTATTGCATTTAATTATTATCACAGTAATTTGGAGTTATGAACCTGAGATTTGTCTGTTTCTGTGACTGCCACATGTACGTGATAAATTTGCCGCTACAAATATGTCACTTGTTTTTTCATTGTGACAATTTTCCAGGAATACATTTTCTTCCGGCCAAGAAAATTTTCAGGACACGTGGGGCTTTCAAAATAATTATCTTAAAAAAACGACATTTCTAACCATTATGTGGTGAAGACATTGGAAACAAATTAAATATACTTTTATAGGTCTGTATTGTATACCATTGTATCCAAAGAACAACTTTGTGTTGTATTGAGGACAATAAAAATAACCAGCTCTGCTGAATAATCTAAACAATGTAGATGTCAAAAATGCACAGAAGGACTCCAAAAATAAAAGAGCAGTGTATTTAGTAAAAGTTGCTTGAGGAATTATACAAGCCAATACATTAGTTTTCTGACAGTGGAAAACCCATACCTCTCAGCATTCAGAAATGCGGAGCTGGGATGATATGAGCAGTGCAAAAAAGGGACGTGACCTCATGGGTCACTAGTCCACATCCCTGGTGTGACGTTTTGTCATACGTGGGGTGAGCCCAGCACTCTGGCACCTGCTGGGACACCCCCAGCCTCTGCCCGGCACTAAATGGACCCCATTGAAATCAGAACGGTTAAGAGGTATAAAAACCACTTTAGCTATGCAAATTGAAATGTGCAATACATTGTAGTAATATAAATACCAAAATGTATAAACAACTGTCTTGGGATATATATTTCCCAATTCTCTGTTGTGGCCACCTCACCATGCATCAGCAGTGACGGAATGCAGAATATTTCTGAAGTAAAGCATTTGAAGAATTTATAGCACTAAAGATTCTGCAAACCTGTTGCCATCTTCCTTATAAGAACAGCTGGTCTGTGGAGCTTTCACATTAATTTAACACTGTAATTTGTTACGTAAGACACACAATCATTTTTAAATGCGTAAATTAAACTTATAAAGTTATAAAAATCTAACCAAAAGTTATAAAATGTAGATAACATGCTATTAAATGTCAGGAGATTTCAGAAAAACATGCATTTTTTAATTACTTTGTGCTTCTTCATTTTGCTGTAAAGATAGCAAAATAGAGAAGGAAATTGTAACATCTATTGCTACTTGATTCACAAACAGTTGAACTTCTTTTAAATTGCATTACATTATTATATGTTTTTTTCTTTTCATGTATATGCAAATTAAGTTCAACATTGTATGAGAATCCTGTGAGGACATAATTTATAGTGATGAGATTTTTTTTCCCCATATGAAAATACTTGGTCTGCGACTTTATACTTTTATCTGGACACAACTCCTTGTAACTTCTTATAAATCTATAATTATAATAGGGAGTACATTGGCCTATATATTATTTGTGTTTGACATATTTATGTATCTCTCTCTCTATATAAAATAAAGTCCCCAGTTTAGGGGTCTGCCTATTTGTTTGGGCTAGTCTCTTGAACTACTGGATTAATTTTGATGGGGTTTCCACTATTCTATACAGCATTGGTCAAGGAAGGTTTAGGTGTATGAACCATTCATCTATGGCAAAAGGGAGCCAAGCAGTGACGATTTTAGTGAAACAAGTCACAGAAAAAACTCTTGCACCAAATTGCACCAAGCTGCTGTATAAGAGCTGGCCAGAGTGCTGAAACAGCAAGAGAGCATCTGAGACTGAGGCTTGGAATTAAGCAAGTCACAGAAAAAACTGTTGATCTGTATGTGTGTGTGACTGACTACTGCTGCTGCAGGGGTGAGGGCTGCTCTCTGATTGGCTCTCTGAGACAGTGAGAGCCAACCAGAGACAGAAATGTGCCCTGTTGCTTAGCAGCAGCCTACGGAGGGGAGGGAGTCAGGGACTGAGCAGGCTCATATCTGAGGCAGACAGAGAGTGACAGTCTCCAACAAACCCATGAAGATGCCCTGATTTCAGACTTAGTAGCCAGGATGCCTGGAAGGAGCCATAGCTATCAGGAGGCATAGCTATCAGGAATGAAAAAAAAATAAACATTGGAACACCATGAAATTATTTCAATTCGATGGTGGCAAACATCAGACTGCCACCATCAAATGGCAAAAGCACTACCATCATAACAAAAACATCTATGGTTAGTAACCATCAGATTCCAATGTCCGTCCCAATGCTAAACCTGCAGATGGACTCCGGGCAAGCTTCCTCCAGGGACTCACATCCAGCATCAGAGCACCTCCCCTGGCAGATTGGATATGTAGCCTACCAGGTTGCAAGAGAGCCCAATCATCTACACCTCCAGGCCTTGATAAAGGTACACGGAGTACCGAAACGTGTTGGCAGGAGGGAGTTAGAACCACTGCAGCACCAGGATTGTGGAGAATCAATGGACCTGTGGATTTGAGGGACCCGGACTACCTCTCCGCAATTTTTTACACCTATGCCCATGACCTGCATAATTCTGGTAAAGCAGCCACCTTATATTATAAACACCGGGATTGGACTTATATGTATTATATATGTCATGCATCTGTGATTTCTTGGTGACATAGTTATTTACATCAGAGTTACCAAGCTGAAGTTTTTATGTGTCATATGTATTGTGTTTTATACTTATATGTTCCATGTCAATAAATAGTGTACACCCTATGATTGTTTTAAATGTACCAGACATAGTTACATAAGTAATTCTACCATCTTTATCATCTTCTATCATGAACTTTTTTGGTTAAAGAGGTAGCGCTTGTGTCAGTTTTTCAATCAATTTCTTAATTATGTTCTTTTGTTTGGTATTTCTTACCCTTTGAGGGCACCTGGTTAATTTGTTATACACATATATACTGAGAGAGAGAGAGAGAGAGAGAGAGAGAGAGAGAGAGAGAGAGAGAGGATGGTGTTTTAGCACATTGCCCCTCTTAACTAGTATTATTCCTTCAGAATAAATATAGAAATGCTATATTTATCACTAATTAATGGGTGGTGCTTAATGAACACTGATATCAGCATGACACACCCAAAGCAGACATGTTGCCGTTAAATGCATATTACATTAGTGAAACAAATAGTAACTTCCCTCTGATTCTATTTCTATAGTATTGTAATGTAACGTGATACAAGTCTTTATGCAGCTTGTGAAAAGCCACAGTTTTCAAACCTGGATTACCTCGTTTATGTGTCTTATCAGCTTGAAACAACACTTCCTAAACCAAGCCCTCGGTGCAAGTTTAGAATGCAATTGCCTTTCCTTCCTCACAAATGTTATAGTCTGGAAAATTACATCTTATCTTCACCCATTGCTAGACTGTATTTTAAACATACTATTACAGCATAATTGCAAATGAAAGCTGAATATATTATTTTTCAACTCATAGAATTCCAAAGATTTAACCAAAACAATTTATAGTGAATCTCCCTTCAGTATACTTTGTATAAGATTGCTTTTTATGATCTGTTAAAATTATGTACTGTTATGTGGGCTGCAGAAATTTAAGGTTATCTAAAGCGATCAGGCTATGCCAGTAATCCAGTTGTATCACTGTGACCAAAAAGCAAGTCTTGGTAACATGTTATTGATTGAAATTATATTTATTATCTTTCTCAAAGGGCTCACACCTGCTGCCTACCAACCAGTGTACTCTGCTTCAAAGCATGGGGTAATTGGATTCACAAGATCAATAGCTGTGAGTATGATGTGGTATATAAATTATCATTCATGACAATGTGATCTCACTGGAATTTGTTTTATTTACAAGCTTTTATATTTAGCTGTTCTCTCTTTAATGTTGCTGTTTGTAGTGTCATTGGTGTTTGTGTTATTCTGGCAATTTGCATAGTTATTTATTTTACTTTTTGTCTTTCTGGTTTCACTGTACATATCAATTTTCTCACTATCCATTGGGTGCCAACTGCAGGCAAAAGGGTTTTCCATAAGCATAAAAATGTATTGCCCGGCACATGACAACCTGTACATTTTTCTTAATACATTGGTTCTTCTGATTATAATTAATTCTCAGTTTTAGCTACATATTCCTATAAAAAGAAATAGTTGTTTATTCCTTATTGCCCTAGACCACTGTTCTGTGCTCCCTGTATCAAAAGTATACCAAGAACAAGGGGGGACTGGCCATCTGACACTTCTGGCAAATGCGAGAAGACCTGATGGCCTGATGAGCCAGTCCAGCAGCCTGAACGCCTGGCCAAGCAGCTCCACCATGTGATGCTCTGGTCGGCCAGCATGCAGAGATGAAGTGCCGCAAGGCCATGCCCAATGAGTCGTGGTCATGCCCCCGTAATACATGGCCATGCCTCTTTATCCATGCCATGCACACACAAACAATGCCTTGGCCGATTCTTGTCCCCCGACTATTCCTTACTTGAGCAGGTAGTGTCATATGAAATGAAAATAAACCATTGTTGAGAAAACCTATAACCAGTTATAGGTGGCTATTCTAAGTAATACTGTTCATCTAGAATATATATCAAGCATCAGTTACATACCTACCAGCTGACCCAGTTTCATCTGAATAGTCTGGATTTGAGGGAACTTCACTTCTACCCTGCATACAGCAGGTTTGTTCCAGCTCGCAGGAAGTTGGGTGATATAGTCCCTACTCATCAGAGGCAGTGCAAGGACATTCTTAGGAACGGGGAGATTGGGGGGTGACCTAGCACTACAGAAGCAATATGTGATGTGGACATACTCCATTTTAATAGGCAATGTGACTGTGTCCCAATTTGACATTTCAAATGTTGGGAGGTATGCAGCTATCAGTTACATATTTTTAGTGACAAAACTGATTGTCTTGTAATAACTAGGACACAAGGGAGACGAGTATGATTAACATTTGTTGCCTAGTAATGAGGGACATTTTGTAACTGTGGTGTCATTGACTCAAATAGTCTCTTCAGAATTGGCAAATAATAGTTTCTCCTTTTATCTTTTTATGTGGGTTATTTAATAATTGTCACTTAGTGAGCAAACAGAGTTGATTGTGGGAACAATTTGTTCTGTGTGAGATTGCTTTGTGCCAAATAAAACGGAACTTCCAAAGTACAAGTAAAGATTACATATTTTAAAACCAGAGAAGTTATTAACCTTGGAAACAAGGCTCAGCTCAGAGGAAAGATCAATTCCTTAGAAATTACTATTTAATTGACATAGTCATATCCTGACTAAAAAACAATAACAACCTAAGCACTGTTAATAATAAATCCTGGTTATAAAAGCCAAGTGTAAGATTTGGTGCTTTGTACAATTTCCTATAATAGTAGAGAGAGCAATATTTTCATTACTATTCCTTTTTATATTTGTCTCATTGCACATTTGGACATAGAATTGTGCATGGCTGTCCAGCAGATTGTGGCCCGAAATGAAGATTTATTACATGTATTTCAGCTGCTGCATTTATTACTCTTGCACTACTTTGCTGTAGTAATCATAACCCTACTTCTTTTCAAACCACTCATTGGCCCAGCTCTACTAATTGACAATAGGTTACATGGAGTGCAGACATTTCAAAAACAGTGTATAATGACTATTTGCAGAATAACAAAGCAAAGGCGGAACTCAAAGATCGTATTATTGGGACTTCTGATTTGCAAAGAAATTCAAAAAAGGAAATTTTCTGCCACACCTTTGCTTGTCTCTGGAATACAGTAAAATGTCAATAGTCTGTATTTAATCACCTTATAATTTATAGATGTTAGTACATAATAGGTAGAAAAGTGTATATGCCATTAAAATGTACACACAGTACATAATTTAGTATGGTCACACATAGCCTAAATGTTAATAACATGATGCATTCCAAGTAAGTTTATTTCCTATAAAATATGTTTACATGATTCACTACTACTCTGTAAGAAAGCAGACTAGACAAGCACAATAATCCATGTGCATTACACAAGAGAGCAATACCCCTTTCACACATACAACCCGGGAAAATTTCCTGCTCAGACCCGGGAATTTCTCCTGTGCAAATTCCCGGTATTTGGTCGAGATCAACCTTTCACACTACAGTGTCTACCCGGGAAAATCCCAGGTAGACCCCTTTCAGACATAAGCCAGGTTTTTCTGCTTACCTGCCACTCCTCTTCCGTCTGCTCCTCCTAGCCTATCCCCTCTCAGGTTGCCGCTCATTATGTCATCGATATCATCATTGGGCTACTGGAAGACGGCCAATCAAAATGCTGCATTTTTAATTTTATTACTTAATTATTTGTTTTAATTCTTTTATTGCCCTGGTGGTCCAGCGGGAGTGCGGGTGGCCTGCTATTGCTGAGACCAGTCAGCGGTCTCCAGCGCAGGTGGGTGTCCCCAGCGTCCGGCTGGGGTTCTGTGTCGCTGACTCCATCTACAGCGACACAGCCACCGGCGCGCGGGGGTGGTGAGCGGCAGTGCTGAGCATCCTATAGGACGCTCTGTGCTACCAACTCTATGTAAAAGCTGCCTGGTGCAGTCCGGGAGTAGTAAATTCCCGGGTAGCACCATTCAGACATGAGCAGGGTAATAGTCCCGGGAAAAACCCTGGTCGATTGAAGGGTCGGCTACCTGGCAACGTGTTCCAGGGTAAGTACCTTTCAGATATACGCGGCTACCTGGGAATTTGACTGAGGCAGGCCAAATTCCCGGGATTCTCGATATGTCTGAAAGGGGTACAAGAGAGAGCTATTGTGTCAGAAATGCATTGTTGCTGAATGTCCCAATATGCCAAGCCTAATGGAACTTTATGACCCTGACAAGGTCCCTGAGGTTTAGTTTTGACTAAGTGCACATCCATTGTTAGCACACCCATTGTTTTGGTTGCTGAATGTACAGTAGTTTACAAAGTTTTTTTATGTTTCATGCTATTTAAAAGGAATTCAAAGCACCAGCAAGAATGTTTCTTCATTTACATCACCGTCATAAAATACCTGTTGTCATCAAAAATCCCTGCTGAGGAAGCAGCAGTGATGTGCGGTCATGTGAGGCAGGTGAGGCAGGTTAGCAGATCCTTTCCTGTCATATTTAGGTATACTGCAAAGTTTTGACTATAAAAATAAGAAAAAATGTAACAAAATATTATAAATATCTTCTTTGTATTATTCTGATAAATTTTATAGTCAAAACTCTGAAGTAAAAAGGGTATGATAGGTGAGGCACTGCCTCCCCTGTCTACCTTTTCTGCACATACCTGATCAAGACACACTAAATTTCCAGCACTATATAATGCTGCACCTTTGTATAATGCCCACATGTACCCTCGGGTTCATATATGTATCTATAAATCTGGCTCTGATACTAGCCAGTGCCTCCCCAGCCATTTACCTCACCACACGTCATTGGGAAGCAGAGTATCTGACGTGGGTTCCATCTTCAGCTGTTGTGATCTATATGAGCTTGCTAATGATAGCACAGATTAATTCGTGTCTACCCTCTTTTTAAAGCAGTTCTACAGAGTTAAAATAAATAAAGGATGGAACTTGCCCTTTCTCAGTAGATGTTGTTGCACAATGTTTCTCCAGCAGGGATTTTCTCTAGCTGTGAAAAGATGAAGAAGCACTGACAATGTTGCCTTCAATTGAACTGCTGTGGTTCTTGTCCCAGGAGTTGACAACCTGGAGTAGTTCAGATATAACCAGACCTATGCCCATTTTTAACAAATTCGGTAGTCAGCAGCCATGTTAGAGATTGAAAGATGAATGCTTATATCTCCACTTCTGCCATAAAGTTTTCCTCTTTGGCCATATCAAACATTGGGACGTGTTTGGATATATTTTGTATTCTAAAAGCAAAGGATATGCAATATTCTAGTAAAACAGGAGACTCCTAAAACATGAAGCGTTCAGGATTCATTATTAATTTTAATTCATATTTTGTTTTAATTGTGATTCAGGCTCTAGCATCTATTGGAAATTATGGTGTAAGGATAAATACAGTGTGTCCGGCATTTGTAGACACACCCCTTCTGGAAACCATTGACAAAGAAGAAAATATGGGAGTGTATTATAAGTACAAGGATAACATAAAGGATATGATGAAATCATTTGGCGTACTAGAGTAAGTATGGACATATCAGGACCTTGCTCCTGCTTTATAGTATTAGATAACGTGTTTGAAGGACATTTCAACAACTTATTGCAGTAGATAACACATTACTAGAATAAAAGCGCCTGATTATTTCTGACAGAGCCCAACTGAATAAATAAATAAAGAAAAATATTATTAGCTTAGACTAAAGCTGGGTACACACTTACAGATATTAATGCAGATGATGGTTGTTCATGCACACTGAACAACCATCATCTGTCATCTGGCCACGGGTCCACTTGGCTGGGGTTGGACCGCAATCCCTCCCTGCGGCTGCCGCTGCAGGTGTATGGGTGGTCGGCTGATCTCCCGTACACATAGCATGATGGACAGATATATCTGCAGATATGACATCATTCACAGACATATCGCTGGTACACACTGGCCGACGGGCATGCAATACAGTGGCCGATCAATTGATCGGCCAATATATCTGCCAGTGTGTACCCAGTATTAGAAAAGGAATAGAAAAACGTTTGCCTGTCTCTTTGATGTGTAGGCAATTATTAATTTTGAATACAGATTTTTTTAATGTGCCTAGTAAAAGTCATTTAGTAGTACATAATGCTGAATTAGAGCACATTTACTGTACTTTGCACTAGAGAGTTAATATTCATTGGTGTTAGGGCTATGACAGCACAGTGGGTGTTGGATGTGTATACAGGATGCTTATTAAAAGGAGCACCTAGGATTATGTAACTTCACAGCCCTGCCAATCAGGGGTGGATATACAGGACACAATGGAAAATGGTCGCCTCCAGGTGCCAGCCCTGAAGGGGGCACAATGACTTCTTCCATTGTTCCAGATTCTGCTTTATGCGCCTCAGAGCATGAATAAGCAGGGAGCCAAGGGGGAATGTGCTGCGGTCCTCTTTCTTCCAAAGCCTCCACCCTGGAGTCTGGTCCCAGTCTAGGGACAGATCTCCAACAAGAGGGCGGGGCAGAGGTTGGAGTACATGGCCCCTCCCTGCTTTGTTGGTTCTTCCCCCTCACACACATGGGACCTGCTGTATTTGCTCTTGTTGTGGGAGCATCAAATAGCAAGAATGGAAGACCCTGATCAGAATCAGGTAGAGTTTGTTTGCTGGGGTGTTGGTAGTTAAATGGGGGGAGGAGTGTGTGTCTGGGTGCTGCTGGTATGTTGTAAATTAATGTGAAAGGGAGAACTGTGTGTGCTGGGTGCTGCTCTTGTGAAGTGAATGTGAATATGTGTCTGGCTGCTGCTGGGGTGTTGACAGTGAATGCAGGAGGGGAGATGGTGTGTTTCTGGGAGCTGCTAAGGTGTTAGTAGGGAATGCAGGGGGTGGAGAGGGTGTTTGTATGGATGCTGCTGTAGTGTTGGCAGTGAATGAAGGGGCTGGGGAGGTTGTTTGTATGGGTGCTGCTGTAGTGTTGGCAGTCAATGCAGGGGGTGGAGCGGGCTCCTGGTATGAACTTACGACCCTGCTGCCAATATGTATGTGGTCAGAAAAGCTTACTCTAAATATCAAATAAACAAGAATAGTGTGTTATGGTCTCCAGATATACCTCTTAAGGTAACCATCAAAAGTCCAGATTGACTGAGAATTTGAGAAGATCAGACGTTGGAGCTGAAGTGTCAAGAGGGCTGATAGTGCAACCTGCAGGCTGGTCTTGTGGCTAATGAGCCGAAGGTGCGGCTATTGAGCCGATGGTGATGGCTGGAGTGTCGATGAGAAGGCCAACAGGCCGATGTGGTGGCTGGTGTGTCGATGAGATGGCCAACAGGCCAATGTGGCAGCTAGGGAGCCGATGATAGTGGCCTACAGGCTGATGGTACGGCCAAGGGGCCAATGAAGCAGCTACTGAGCTGATGGTGGTGACTGATGAGCCGATGGAGTGGCCAACAGGCCGTTGATTTGGTCAAGGACCCGATGGTGCAGCCACTAAGCCAATGGTGATTGCTAGTGAGTTGATGGAGTGGCCAACAGGTCGATGATTCAGTCAAGGGACTGATGGTGTGGCCTACTGAGCCAATGGTGATGGCTAGTGAGCCGATGGAGTGGCCAACAGGCCGATGATTCGGTCAAGGGACCGATGGTGCGACCACTGAGCCGATGGTGATGGCTAGTGAGATGATGGCAGCACAGGGATCTGGAGAAGCTGGACTGGAGCGAGGACGCGCCCAGCGCCAGGAGTCAGCAGGAATTAGCTGGTGCTGCGGCTAAGGAGAGCCAATGGCAGCACAGGGATCCGGAGAACCTGTACTGGAACGAGGAGGCACCTAGCGCCAGGAGTCAGCAGGAATTAGCTGGTGCTGTGGCTTAGAAGAGCCGGTGGCAGCACAGGGATCCAGTGAAACTGTACTGGAACGAGGAGGTGCCCAGCGCCCAAAGTCAGCAGGATTCAGCCAGTCTGGAGTCAAAAGATACACGATGGTGGCAGGATGACAGCGTGTCCAGCAATAGGTAAGTAACGTGCTGACCATGCAGCAGCCAATGGAACAACAAAAATCCAGTATAGTCGGCAAGGCAGCAGGGATCCAAATGAGTTTAAATATTCAGGAGCACAAATCAACCAGCTGGTGCAATCATGACCTTACTTCCTGGGGCGTGCCTGATTGTCCTGGCCTGGGAAAATACTGGATTAACCCCATCCTGTCCGGTCACTATTTAAGAGGCCAAACCGCGGTTGGTAACATAGTGGCATCCAGGGGGTGTATTGTCTAATCTAAGTTCGAGAATACACACCACTCACTGATGCTGTGGTAAAATTAAGAACATTCATTAATTTGTAATAAATATGATGTGAACTGTAAAATGCATAGCTAGAAAATGCTACATGTAATACAGTACTGCAGGCCATCCAAAAGAAAAACATTTAAGGGTTGTGTAAGTAGACATGTACTGAGATAACGTTTTCTCTCTAAGAAGTTAAATATTTTACATGTCATGACCATTCTAGCTTTCTGCTTATTTATATCACTTTTGTGCTAGCTCTAAGGTGTATTAATCATTGTTTATTGTATACTTAGCAAGTTTACTGCTGTCATAGTGCAACTTGTTTTACATTATTTGGCACATATAACAATTGCTGTTTCCTCCCATGGGCCTCTTTTAGATTTGATTGGCAGTTGTAGTAAACTTGCAAGTGAGTTAATTTTAGAACCAAGAGAGTTATTGTAGTTTTACTTTGTAAAAAAAAGAGCCCATTTAAATGTATATATAAAAGCACATAAAAAAAAAATTGAAATATAAATTTTTGTTTATTGTTTGCTGTAAGATTATAATTTATAACTAGGAAAATGTGTAATATTAAGAAATACCATGTAGGGTTTGGACGTGACAGCTTTATCTAACGTTATCTCATCCTTCCTTGCATTATATACACTGGAGGGAATAATTCTTGACCTTTTGTGCTTCTGGGGTATCCTGTGAGATAAAAACACATAACAATGACTCTTTCTCACTTTTTGTATAGTCCATGTGGAAGCTTTTTCTACATCTAGAAAGCACTGTCTGCTAATGAAATAAGCTGCACATTGAGTGGTGTTTTAGGCTTTACATAAAATGTATCTTTCGTTAAAGATATTTTTGTTTAAAAAAAAAAAAAATCGAAATATGAATAATATATTCCCAAGGAGTCACTGATAATATAGCGCTACCATATTATGCAGCACTGTACACTGTGGAGCTTACAGTCTATATTCCCTGCCACACAAATTATGCTCATGTTAGTCGCAGCCAATTAACGTACAGTACCAGTATGTTTTTGAAGGGTGGAGGAAATCAGAGCACACAAAGCAAATCCATGAAAACACGAGTAGGATATACATACTCCATACAGGTAGGGCCCATGGTGGAATATAGCTTACACTCTGACACTCTGCAGCAGCACTGTTACCCACTAGGTCACCCACTGCCAAATATCTTACCGCTTGGCAGCATTTAAACATCTATTTACATCAGGCCTAATCCAGCGATCCCCTCTTTATTACCACTCTATAATGCCACTCTCTCTTACCAATAGATATTTTCTGCATTATAAAGTATTCATTCCATTATCTGTTACCTACTTTATAATACAATGTCACCCTGCTGTGGATTAAACTGGCACAATCTAGAAAGCAGTGTAGTAGTTGGCTTGTTGGTGATTACTAGGCTAAATTTAAAGGTCGATAAAACTAGAAGGAATAATAAGGCTGCTGTGTAGCGTATATCAGAAGATGTCTCCAGAAGCCGGGATTGTAGGCAAGTAGGGTGTCAAATGAGTTCAAACTTCTCAGCATTATAGAAATAGGAGATATTTGGCCCTTCAGTAATTTGCTTCTTTTATTAACTTCTAAATTATATGGATGAATAATCCTAAATAGCTATAATGCCGAATAAACAATTTAGTATTCAGTAAATTAAATATCCTAATTTCTTGACTGTTTATGAAAACCTAGACTTACCTACCACATATCTACTGAGGAACAATTACACTGTCCTTCTGCTCCTGCTCTGCTGTGGGGGACCTGGGTTATAAGTAGCCTTAGCTGCTTGGTTTCATAGTACAAGAACTTAAGCTGGGCACATAAATCCCCAGTGTTGTCAAATTGGCACGATAACAGTGTGTACTTGTTTCCAATATGATAGGCAAGGAATGATGTGATTGAAATTGGACATTTATCAATTTTGGCCATCCACTTCCTTTAGTCAAGTATCAGGAACAACCCATCTGGGGATAGCACACATTAGAGTTTCCTACATCTCCCAAACAAAATAAATGTAACTACATTACCTAAATATTGTATCAATCTGTATCCATTAAATAACCTAGTTATTAAGGGGATGTAGTCAGGAAGCCGACGGTCTAAATGCCGACCGCTGGCTTCCCGACTGTCTCATCCCAGCAAGGTACTAATGACAGGCGTCGAAATCCCGAGGCCTGTCATTAGACCTACGCCAGGAGCCCGACACCCGGCATACCGAACGAAGGTAAGCCGGGTGCCGGGCGTGGACAGCTGCCGGGGGGGGGGAGGGTTAGGTTTTAGGGCTCCCGAGGGGACTTAGAGTTAGGCCGGGAGGGTTAGGTTCAGGCTAGGGGAAGGGGAAGGGGAAGGGGGGGTTAGGGTTAGTTACCCCTTGCAGGGAAGGGAGGGGTTAGGTTTAGGCACTTAGAGGGGGGTTAGGGTTAGGCACTAGGGGGGGAAGTTAGGGTTAGGCACCCCTAAATTAGGGTTAGGGTAGGGATTTAGGTTAGCGGTACTTGCATCAATTAACAATTGGGATCTTCACCCCTGCCGGGCTTCCGCTGTTGGGATTTGAACCGCCGGCCTATTACAGGGTCATAGCTATGTCTGCATTGCAGCTTCTGTTTTGTGACATCATGCACCTTTTTTATGTTATTGTGGCCATTTGCAAGTCATTCTGCATGTTATTTCTGAGAATTTGCTTCTATAGAAAATCTATTACGTAAGCATATCAGAATTTTGAGGAACTAACATGTTACATGACCTTGATCCTTTTAAAAAGTGATGATTGTGTTGCTTGATTTATTTTATTTTTTTTTACTGTAATTTGCACATCTACAATTTGTTCTGTAAAGCCTTTTCAGCTCCAGCCTTCCAGTGAAATATCATTTATTTTACTCCAAATAATAATAGAAATAAAGCCAATGTAATTCATAGAGTGCCACATTTTATTAACTCTAGGCATTCTTGTTTTATAACAGCCCATCACTAATTGCCGAAGGCCTGGTAAGACTCATAGAAGATGACACCGCTAATGGGGCAGTAATGAAAATCACAACCTCCCGGGGAATTCACTTTGAAGAGTTTGGAGCACAGCAGAAGACAAGAGTGTGAAATAACTAAATCATTTTTTTTTGTAAAACTGTAGCTAATATATGTTACTCATAAATGGAAAAGAAAAATTTAAAATTTAAAAAAAAAAAATACAATATGCACCAATGTAGAGTGAATATATATTTTAAGCTTTAATAGTATAACCATATTCTTGAGAACTCTTGACACAAGTGTCTATTTGAAATTAATATGCACTTACAGTAAGGACGTTCTCAAGACTGTTGATATACCTTCCAATTTTCAAGTTGTCACAGAACTGTTGTAGTTTCCAACAGCCAATCAGGAATTGATCTAATAGAAAGGGGGAGTGGTCTTACAGGAAAAGGTGTGATAAGGGCATAATGAATCATTGTCTTGGTGGGTTAGTGCCACCAAGACAATGGTCACAGCACAGATTAGGAAGCTCCTAAAATATAGCCAATTTTGCTGATATAAGGAAAAGAAGCAAATAGAGAACTATTTAAGATATCACTACCAACAGGATTGTGGGTGTGGCCTTATCCCTAGAGATATATTTGTGCATACCTTGTGTGTTTCTTGACACAGTGACAGTTATGTATACAGTATGTATTTTTACTATATTTTTGTATTAAAATTGTAAACTCTGTGAAAGCATGTACTGTTGATATGTATGATATGGGTCTGAATGATACTTCTTTTTTGGGATGTATTTTCCCCCAGAACTACATTATTTGCACCAAATATCAGCAATTAATACCTCTCTGTTCTTGGACCAAATTATATTCCACAAATCTTTGGTATTTTTCCTCTCCTCTTTGTCACTCACAATCACACAAAATATAATATTAAATGCATTGGATAGAAGTTAGTAATCAAAGAACTGGTGTTTATGGAATACACCATGAAACCTTTCTCTATAAGTGCAGAAAATCCACCAATATTATGTGATATTGTCTTTTTCACATTTTGGACCTGATTCAGATTTGGGAATAGTGTAAGATAGAGCAAGTAAGTGAGCGCCTGGGTAAAACCATGCTGCACTGCAGGTGGGGCAGATTAAAAAGTGCAGAGAGATTTAGATTTGGGAGGAGTGTGTCTGAAAATGAAATTCTAAATTGCAGTGTAAATATAAAGCTGTGCAGCATTTATGGGCTACAAGGAAAAAAGCAGCCAGCAAAAAAAAATGATGTATTTACACCTCTTGCATTGCAACATGGGGCCTGACTCAGTATGGATCGCAATTGGAATCCTGTATGAAGATCAGCAAATTGTTGTGTACTGCGCATGCGCAGCGATTGCACTGTGATTACGCACGCAGACAGGAATCCATCACAGAGTGAGTGACAAGATGTGAGCATTTGGGGGTGGTGACGGGGGAGTGGTTGCAGAAACACAAGCGTGCCTATACGTTTGAATGCCGTTGCATGGGTGTGCATATATATATTGCAATACTCACTGCATGTGACGAGACTTGCAATTTCTGAGACAGGTCAGACCTGCTGTAATTGTGCGTGACGGACCAATGTCCTCCCATGGTACCGATGTATACTCAGGACTGTGAGTTATTACGGATGTGAGAAAGCAGTAGTGGGCGTCTCTATGCTGGCCGAGCGGTGGCAGACATTAGCATATTTTCACAGTTTCATTACTTGCGATCGCAATTGCGATCCGTGCTGAATCATGCCGATGGTTTGTCCTGGTACACAGTTACTTGCTATATCTTACTCTGTTCCCAAATCTGAATCAGGCCCTTTGCCCTTGGTCTAATGGGATGGCATAGAGAGGGTATGAGTAACACATCCCTCCTCCTGATACTGGAAGTTTCAACCCAGAAAACATTCTTCTCTGTATATATGAAACATCTCCCTTTTTCTTAGTGATTCAGATAGTGCCAAACAGGTTCACTGATCCCATGTATAGCTGGTGATATCTTATCAAATCATTGAAGGATTTATGAACTATCCATTTTGTGTGAATTATGCATTGGTGGTCTGATGCATAGGCATATATATAATGGGTGCAGAGTGTGCATTGCACACAGGCCCCTGCGTCCAGGTTGAACCCTGCACCAAAGTATACTTACCTCGCTCCAGCAAGTGAGTCTCTCCTCCTCTGCGGTTCCATCTTCCCAGTGACATCTTTGGGAAGATGGCGCAGTGCCGTGATAGCAAATACTGGCACTGTACCAGAGTCTTTGCTGTCTAGGGCACATGGGCCATTTCCTGAATATCCCTGGGAAGAAATGGCCATGGAGAAAGAGGGACCTGCTTGCAGGAGCAAGGTAAGATGTTTGGTTGGGGGTGGGGAAGCCCGCTGCTCAGATGAGGGGGTGCGCTGCACACGGGCACCCTCGGACATTAATACGCCCATGATATGATGTCATAGCATTGTCTCTGGAAATGTAAAGAGAAGCACCCTAGAAGAGGGATTGGATATAAGCACTGCAGTAGTGCCTTTTCCCATTAATTGAAGGCATACTATTGTAGAAACTGTATTATAATGTATTATTATGTGCACACATTGAACCTGATTCAGAGTTGCAGGCTAGTGCTGCCACAGCAGCTGTGAATGTGCAAAAATATGCCAATGTAACACCTGCAGAAACTTTTATTGAGATGCCCACCGGAGCCTTCTTAGCTGTCCGCAACTGCATACACATACGTAGCATCGGACGCAGGTCAGGCAAACATCAACTCATTCAGTGAGTGTATGGTCAGGCAGCATTGCCACTGTAATTTTTTGATGCTGGAGCCATGTTCACTGCGTACAGGATCGTACACACTGCCGGAAACACCCCCCCGAAAACGGGTGGAACACATCTCCAATTTAGCCGTCACTCGCTGTTACCTCCCACAAAAAGTTTTCTTCCTGTGCATCACTTGCAGTTGAATCCTCACTGCAACCGTTTGCAAATCAATCGCCATATTTGCACTTCGATCATCGATCAACTGCGTTAACATCGGAATAGCTTGAAACTCTGAATCAGGTCCATAATGCATGCCTAGTTCATTACACATGGGAATTTTGCTTATTGGATTTCAGATGTTATCCCGTAGGTTAGGCAAATATAGCATTTACATATACTGTGAATATAGACTGAAAAACATTCATGTCAAAGGAAAAAAAACAAGATATGTCAAATAAATTGTATGGCTCTATCATGTACTATAGTACATGATAAATAATTAGCATTCCATTGATGAAAAGAAAATTGCAGCTATTTTCATTGTTGAATGTTGTAGCAAATGTACATAGTTAAATTATATTCTTTATAATTGCAAGGGTGGTGTCACACAGGTGCCTTTTATGTTAGAGCTTTCATAACTTCCAAAGTGCTGGTGCCTAATGTGTAGAGCATTTTCAATAGTAGCTGGAAAAATGCAACATTATTGAGTGCTCCAAACACTTTGGGGAAGTTTCAATTAAGCACGAGGTCCCGTCAAATCCTTGTTCAGTGTGTGGCCACGCACATAACATGTAAACCTTGTCGTTTTGTACTCACAAAAACTGTATAACCTACATGCTATTAGTAGGCAAGGTTCTACCAGGTCCTGATGCCTAAATGAAGTATAATGTATTTCTGTTGATTCAATGCTTTAGGCACTTGTCCATAAGTATGAACTCAGTGTTTGAAAATCACTTGAGCAATTAATTTTCCATGTGACATACTCTTCATTTTACTCTTAAGATTTCATTTAGAGCAATTAGAAGCTGCACATAGGCACCACCCTAAAAAATATGTTGTGATAGATGTGACTTTTTTATGTATTTGATTAATAAATGCTTCTGAACTATAATGTTTGTTGAGTATAAATGTGTTGTCTTGTATGCAAAAACATCTGAAATTAGATATTATTTAGTCCCAAACACGATAAAAATGTAAAACAAATAATATAGTAGTATAAAATAATATACAATAAAGGCTATTGTTACATATGAATGCCACTGACTATTTAATCCAAGTTGTTGGAAATAGTGTATTTTTTGGAAATAAAATTAATCAGTAGATAAACTGTTCCATGAATTCAATAATGTAATAAGCATTTATAAGTAAATTTATTATCTAAAATAATCGAAAAAAGTCAGTTGCAGAAATTGTATAACTTTATTCCACTTTTACATGTACTGGTTTAGAATCTTCCGGCTCCGGCAATACCTAGCATACCCAAGTGGGTGTGACTTCGGTTGTTCACACAGCAAAACACTAGGCCTCTGAATCTAGAGTTCCACGCAATTCCAAATGCGGTTGGATCTAGTAATTTCTAACAAACACTGAATGTGTTGTGGGCTGCATACGCAACCTGGAGCATTTACAAGCGAGTTGTATGCATCTCAGTCACTTATGGCTTATTAGTCATTTCTGGGTGCCAATGGGTTGGCAATGGGGTATTTGCACATTAGAGACACATCCAATGAGAATGTAGAGAAAGCCAATTCACAGGTGAGCGTATGCACATAGCCATCCTACTTCAGTTAGATCTCTTGCACCAAGCATATGGCTGGTGTCAATTGAGATAATAGTGATGATGTCTGCTCTCACAGTGGAGGGTTGATTTTGATGTGGTCGCAATGCCAACTCAGAATACAGACAGATGCTCACATGGATTTCTAATATATTATTAATTCCTAATAACCTTTATACCCAAATCTCGCTATTTAGCGTTATAAGTCGCACAAGAAATAATTGCTTTCCAGACTTTGATTGTGGTTCCACAGTACAAAAAGATACTATTCACCAAAAAGCAGATAGTTACACGCCTTGATCTAAAATACAATTAGCGCAAAAGATTATACATAAACAAGGTACAGTCAATACATTACGCAGGCGCTCTGGATCCAGATTTCCGGCATCAAAGGTGAAGCCTCCGTCAACAGAAATAATATGATGACTAACTAACAGATCCAGGGTGCTTGCATATAAACCCTTGCAGAGATTAGGCAATATAATAGAAACGAGTTGGCATAATCCTATTGGTTCTTCTTCTTGGTTCTTCTGCCATAGGTCAGTTGGTACAATGGTAGTTCAGCCCTCCAATGGCTCTTTGTGTGTGTTTTAACTAATCAATAGACACTACATACAAAGTACATTCTAACACATAATTCTCTATAATCCATAACTTGCAGATGCATGTTGCGATCTCCTTGCCGATGGAACCAGAGATCTGCAAATAAAATGTGGTTTAGAATAGCACCAAACATGACGTGGCTACTACATACTAAACCTTAGATATCAAATACATGCGTTTTAATAACATTATACATTAACAAATAAACCTTCTAATATTAGCCTTTATACTAAGGAACCTTTTAGGAAATTTGTGTATGGGTAAGTGTAAGGGAATCTTGCGTAAAGCTGCTAATATGCGTGGTGCATTTATGTGTAGTGTGCTTATGATAAACAGCGCAACTGTGCGTAATATGTAGTGTTTATGCATGTAAGTCTATGTGTGTGTTTTATGCATGTAAGTCTATGTGTGTGTGTTATGCAATTCAGTGTATTTATGATGGATTTAATATATATAATATCCCTTTCTAACATATTTTAAAACTACAGCGCAAGGTGTTACAAACAGTGAGGTTCACTTTCAAGCACGGTGTAGACCCCCAGCTGACTGCAGTTGCCACTTTGTCTGATAGCTAATTCAAAGGTTTTCCTCTGCCTATATAGAATACACTTGTCAGTACTTCTCAAGCAAACCCCCGACCATTGTTTCTAACTTCTCATTCAGACAAATTCAATTGTGCATATCAGTGTCTGGGTTATATTTCAATTGCCACAGCCATACTTGTATACGGGGCTTCTCAATTTATATGTAAAACACTCACAGTATCCTGGTGTATTTTTTTGTAATTACTTTTCTCAGACATGTATACAGAAGCTGTTTCTCATTACTAACTAAACCCTGCATGAATATTGTGTTTGTCAGTGTGAGAGTGTTGTATATTATTCTCTATTAGTGTTGTGCGAATGTGTGGATATGTGCGCATACTGGGTGCGTGTGCACGCAATGGTGCGTCATGGATTGTACCAACATAAATCAGACAGTGGACGACCAAATCGTCTGATAACAGTTGAATTGCGGTCGCATGGAATTATTCGACTTCGACAATATATATACAGTATACTGTATCAAGTAGAAACACAACACACTCACAAATCCAGGTATCCAACTGCTGAGATGCTAGGAAAACTCACCAGGGGTTGCAGCAATTTGTAATCCAGAAAAAGGAGTGCAATCCCCAAGGCTTTGAGAAGGTTGAAAAGGTGATATTTTATTCACTCACAGCATGCTACAAACATAATAATAGGTCGATGTTCAGGTCTGTAAATTAGACCTTTATCAAGTCCAACTACCACATTCTCTTCTGTGAAAGGAGCCTCCATAAATACTCCTACTAATCAAAATAATGTGGCTTGCCACTGGAAGTGATGTCATAATACATATTATACAAATAATTCTAAGTAAAGGCAGAAATATTAATGCAGCACTCATATATAAGCAGTTCACAAAATTGTGTTGAGCATATATTTTAAATTCATGCTTCTCCATATGCTCACAAGTGGAGGCTTCTTTTTCTAACCTTTTGAAGGCTGGATACTGAAGCAAGGACCCTATAAGAGCCTGCCAATTGGGTTTGTGCTTACAATTTTAGGGAAGATTAGGGAATGAAATCACTTTTCATATGAAGATGATTATTATGTTCAGACAGCTATAGGGTCAAAAATTGTGCCTTCCTATTCCATATGTTCATGGAAAAATATGAGAGGGAGAACATTTTATGTCACTACACCAATGATATCATCTTCTACAAATGTTTTATTGATGATATTTTCATTATTTGGAACAATATGAGGAGTTCAACTTGATGGTAAATCAGAAAAATTAATGAACAGAACCTTCTGTATGTATTTCTGTAATTAGAAGGATGAAGTAAAGATCATTGATCTCAGTTATCCACTTGGTGTTTTGAACCCTCCTTATTGTTCCATTTTTTTCCAGACTGAATTTCTTTAAAACAGAAATTTGAGAAAACTATCAATATTTGTTTTTGGGATCCTACAAGGTTTACTTGTGTGTCTACATTATTCTTATTCTTATGTATATATAGATTTAGATGTGTTACTGATTGGTCACTTTCTGTTTTTCGCACCTTTGTTCACTAGTGGTGAGTGTAGATTCAAATATGGGCTTAAGAATCTTGGATACACTTTTTTATTTAAGTCTCAAGTTAATAATTGCCCTTACTTATTCTGATATTATCAATGCCCAACTGGGCTTGTAGTAGCAGCACAGCTTATTTTGTTTCCTGCCCCGCTCTAGTGACTGGTTGCACTTTTGCAAACTGATAGACTTCAGGCAATTCAGTGTTTGTGTTACAATAGAGGATGGAGGGAGACGTGATCAACAGTTAGTGTGGGGGAGCAAAGAAACCACAAGGGAGGAGGAGATGAAAGATAGGGAGTCAGACATCAGGTGGTTCCAGGAACAGAAAAATTATTATATACTGTAGCTACAAAGGAGATTTTTGTTCAGTGATCCAGTTACCTTCCATTGCAGGAAAGAGGTGCAAATCCAGAACTCAAACCTTATGCCTGCAAAAGAAACTGACATTGCAGGAAAGAGGTACAAATCCAGAACCCAAACGCAGGATTTACAGATTGAGTTACTGCATCTAAATAATATAAGTAAATACACCAGCGATTATCTGTTTAAGCATACAGTATAACATCAAGTACAGTTTTAAGAAATTACTGAAATTATTTGCTGAGTTCAGTGACACTAAGTTTAAAGCAAAGAGAGAAATAATTGCAAACTGATTATTATTATTATTATTATTATTATTATTGGATAATTGATATGCAATTACAATTACAACCTATAATTATTCATTAATAGCAGGCATATTTAATAATTGCATTTTTTTGCAGCTATGTATGAATGACGTTATTTAGAAATCTTATTGTATGTTGACACAAAGATTAAGAACACTGCATGTTATAAAAAAGTTGGAAAAAAAACAGAAACTTCAGATACAAGATTACAATATGAAAGCGGCCCCTCCTTAACAACTAGAATCTACTGTTTAAAGAGAGATACATACAAGTGTTAAACACTAACAAGTAAAGGTACAATCTTCTGATAAGGCTGTGTAGTATAAAGTACATTCTTCTTCACCAAATGCTCTGAAAACTAATGATTCAGCAGCTGTGTGAGTCATAATGACCTTTTTCGCCATCATTTTCTGATACAAATAACTTGTATTGCGTTGAACTATAGTTTTAAAAAAGCAGCATGAGAGTTTCACATCAAAACATTGTGCTCCAAAGCCCTTCACTGTAAAGGAATGCTAATATTTTCCTTGAAAAATGCCACAGTAGTGTCAATGGATCTAAGATTGCGTTTGTGAATATTTTTAGGACCGATGAAAATGTGAAATGCCAACATACTGGCTATGATACTGCCACTCTGCCCAAGCCACAAAGTAATTTGGACACACATATAAGTGACCAAATTGGACAAGTTCTTGGCATTCAGTGCTTTACTTGTGCAACTGTATCTGTTCAGGTGTCACTAAGGCCTATTAGTGTGGTTGGAAGATTACCGCATACACAGGTCAATAGTGGTAATATTTAGTTTGGTGTAGAGACCATACATGCTGTGATAATACCAACAATTTTTATTTCACAAGATGTATCACTACTTGACTCATCCAATAGGGATTGGCAAGCAAACATAAATAGGAAAAAACAAAATAGCAAAAAGGTAAATATAATAAATTAGTGCAATAAGGATGGAGTGAGCTAGAGAAGATAATGAATTTGATAACACAATGTAAGTCAAGATTCGTAATTCAGAATTAAGGTTGGTATACACTTAACAGATATATCTGAAGTTGATGGTCGTTCATACACACTTAATGACCATCATCTATGCGGAAGCCACGGGTCCCATATCTGATATCTGTCCATCAGCTGTGCTGCACAGCCAATGTGATATTGTCTGTACACACTGGCGGACGGCCAGCAGATATATTAGCGATCAATTGATCGGCCAATATATCGGCCAGTGTGCACCCAGCATTAGAGAAGAGATCAGATGTTTTCCTGAAAAAACAAACACACCCAAACTTTGGGGTTTCAAGACGAAATGAGTCCTGGCTCAGATCACTTTTAGGGTTCCGAGTAGAACAGAGTCCCGGCTCGGGTCTGCTTTAAATTCAGAAATCAAATTTTTTAAAAATCTCGGTTTTGGATTGCATGTAAACAGGTCCAAACAGTTCTGTTTTTCAATTCTAAAGCAAACCAAAACTGAATCCAAACCAAAACACTTGAGCGTGGTTTTGCCAAAACCATAATGTTTGAGGGTGGTGTTGAGGGTGGTGTTGCCAAAACCAAAACACATAGTGCAAAACACTGTGCATATATCTATTCAGAACTAGGTGAAGTACCAGACTTAGCCCGGATTGAAATTTTAAAGTTATTACGTGATGTCATCCGAATCCAGCCAGTGCAAGGCCTAGAACATTCTCCATGGGTCAAAGTTCTGCCAGGCACACTCTGCTGTGAAGTCCAAAAGGGACCATAACCACTCCATTAGGCATCCCAGGCCAACTGCCAGCCCTCTGTGAAGTTTTCTTTCAAATCCATCCAGGGAAAGGCTCAGAACAGGCTCCTCGGGTCAAAGTTCTGCCCAGCATACACCAACGGGAGGTCTGACCAGGACCTCAACCCCTGAGTGTGTTTTCTGGGATCTAATGTTACTACTCTGTGAAGTTCTCATCCAAATTATGTGATGTCGTCCAAATCCATCCAGTGGAAGCCCCAGAACAGGCTGCCTGGGTCAAAGCTCTGCCTGGCGCACTCTGCCGTGAGGTCCTACCGGGACCCTAACCTCTCCTTTAGGCATCACAAACCAATTGCTTCCCTCTGTAAAGTTTTCATCCTAATCCATCCAGTAGAAGGCCCAGAACAGGCTCCCCGGGTCAAAGTTCTGTCCAGCGTACATCAACGGGAGGTCTGACTGGGACCTCAATCCCCTAGTATATCTTCTGGGATCCAATGTTACCACTCTGTGAAGTTTTTTGTCCAAATCATCCAAATCATCCATTGGAAGGCTCAGAACAGGCTCCCTAGGTCAAAGTTCTGCCCAGTGTACAGACCAGTGATTTTTTTATATAAGATAATGTCAAAGGATAACCAACTGTGAAGATGCTGAGCTAGAATAATGCCATATACAGTATATCTAAATAGATTATAAGCTATAGTTTTGATAAATTACTTAAATATTTTAATTGATATTGGATACTTGATATGGGTTTCAATTACAGCAATATTATGGAGTCAAAAACAAACTATAATTAATTCTCTACTAATAGATGTATTTAATTATTACATGGTTTTTGCAGATATCTATGAATGTAATTATGTACAGGTTTTACTATATACACACAGACTGACTATACAGCAGGGATGTAGTCGGCATTCTGGTGTGCGGGATGCCGATGGTCCAAATGCCAGTGCCGAAATCCTGACAGCTTTCGGATCCCGGCACCAGTATCCTGACCACTGGCATCCCGAAGGTAAGTATCGGCAGTTAGGGGAGGGTTTGGGCACTAGGGGGAGGGTTACAGTTAGGCACTGGGGAGGGAGGGTTAGATTTAGGGTACGGGGAGGTTAGGTTTAGGCACTAGAGGGAGGTTAGGTTTAGGTACCAAGGAGGGAGTGTTAGGTATAGGGTGTGGGGACGACGAGGTTAGGGTTTGGCACTAGGGGGGAGGTTCGGTTTAGGCGCTGGGGAGGGAGGGTTAGGGTTAGTGCTAGCATATGGTATTCTGACCAGTGGCATCCCGACTGCCGGCAATCCATACCCAACACATACAGCATGTGTCACAAACAGAAGGTTCAGACACAGATTACAATAGGAACGTGGTTCCACCTTAACAATTCAAACCTATTTTCTAATTACAGATACATAAATGTGTTAAGCACTGAGAAATGAAGGTGCAAACTTCTCATAAGGCTGTGTAGTATATAATAAATGCTCTTTGCCAAACCTTCTGAAAAATAATGATACAGCAACAGTGTGAGCTGTCAGCATTACTTTTCATGTGAGTCATAATGGCACTGTTTTGACCTTTTTTTCCATCATTATCTGATATAAAGCACTTAAATTCCTTTGAACTGTAGTTTTGAAAAAGAATCGTGAAAGTTTTACATCAAAACAATGTACTACATCCTTTTTCCCTTGGGAGAACTGGCTGCCTTTCAATTGTAGTGTAAAAGAACCACATTCATCACAAGTTAATTGTCAGGAATTATGTCACAAGTGGAGTCTATGATCTGCAACAGTATAGAATTGTTTATTACCATTAAAAAAAATGCAAAAATAGACAATAGTTGTAAGCCATTAGGCCAAAGAGGCATTCCAGGATAGCACATAGATAGCACAGTGCCAAGAATGTCTAATTGCATTTAGGATATCAGAGTGCCAGCTAAAAGAACTTAAATACACCATCACCTGTTTGAACATACTCACATAAACTACAGTTTTGATAATTTACTTAAATAATTTATTGAGTCCAGTGACTCTTTAAAGCAGATTTCAATATCAGAATGCCAGTAACTATGGTTGTGCATGGATATCAGATTGTCAGAAACATATTGTTACACATAAATAGCAGAGTGCTACCCATGTGCAATTTTGAGATCCTGACACTTTGCCACCAACTATCCTAAGTTCCTGAAACTCAGCTTCCCTAGTGCAATCCTGAGTCTCTGTTACTCTTCTCCCAATATGCTTTCCTAAATTCCAGACACTCTGCTACCCATATAGTCATAATTTGGATTAAGATAATTAGAGCAAAGTGTCAGGAAATCAGGATTACAGTGAGATAGCAAAGTATCAGAAACTCATTTCAAGTGAAGCAAAGGGTCAAAAATTCAGAATAGCACAAGGGTATCAAAATGTAAGGTGATCAGGATATATAGGGATTGCAAATTGTCAGCAACTCAGACATGGTTAAGGTAGCAAAGTATCAGGAACTCTGCAATCAATGTGAAATCCTAAGTACCATGAACTAAGGATTGCGCATGGAAAGCAGATTGTTAGGACTCATGATTGCACACAAGTAGCAAAGGGTTAGGAACTCAGATTACACAGGTGTAGCACATGATCAGGAACTCATACTATCACAAGGCTATCAAAGTGTCAGGAACTTAGAATGCCTAGGGGTGGCAAAGTGTCAATAACTCATGATAGCACACTATCAGGAGCTCAGGTTTGCATATTGAAAGCAAAGTGTCAGGAACTAAGAATTGTATATGGATAGCAGAGGACCCTGACTAACAATTGGACAAAGGTAGCAGAGTGTCAGAAACTTAAGCTTGGACATGGGTAACAGGATGTCAGGAACTCAGGGTATCATGTGGGTAGTGGAGTGTCAGAGACTCATGATTACTGTACACATGGATAACAGGAACTCAGGACTGAAGAGTTGACAGGTTGCCAGAAAGTAAGAATACCAAGAATAGAATGGATTCACTAGAAACTGTAGCAGTGTATCAGGAGCTTACAGTTGTCCATAAATAGCATGAAGTTCCATGAATTTATGCACACTGCTAACAGCGTCAGTAACTCAGGCTTGATTATGTTTAGCATAATGTCAGGAATTCAGGGTAACTTATGGCTGGTGGAGTGTCAGAAACCCCTGAGTGCAGACTGGCAGCACAATGTCTGGAATTTAGGATTTTTCACTTCATAGCAAGGTGCCATAAACTCAGGATTGCTAGTTTTTGGCAAGGTGCCAGAATGGAAAGATACCAAGAACAGGACAGAACCAACATTGATTTGGCTATGATTGAAGTTAGAGTTTTAAATTCCAAGCAACAGGTGTAGCTCGGTACTGCTATGGATTGCAACATAACTGATTAACTGCTACACTGCTGGCACATAAGCAGTCCAAAATACACCAGCACATCTGGTTGGAGGATGGCATCTACATAGTCTACAGTTAGCAGGGATCAGAAGTCCTGTTTCAGAGATGTATGCTATTCTGATATTTATGCAATTGAGCGTTATGGTTGTACTGCACATGTGCTTAGGCATCTTTGCTCTGCCGCTCACAGAGAGGATTTCTTTACAAAGTGACTGACAATTAGGGACCATTTCGGGAAGGTACAGTCAGGTCCATAAATATTGGGACATTCACAGAATTTTCATATTTTGGCCTCTATTCACCACCACAATGGTTTTGAAACGAAACAAACAAGATGTGCTTTAACTGCAGACTTTCAGTTTTAATTTGAGATTAATTACATCCAAATCGGGTGAACGATGTAGGAATTACAACGGTTTCAATATGTGCCTCCCACTTTTTAAGGGGCCAAAAGTAATGGGACTATCAACTCAAAAGCTATTTCATGGACAGGTGTGGGCTATTCCCTCATTATTTCATTATCAATTAAGAAGGTAAAAGGTCTAGAGTTGATTCTAGGTGTGACATTTGCATTTGGAATCAGTTGATGTCGACTCTCAATATGAGATCCAAAGAGCTGTCACTATCAGTGAAGCAAGCCATCATTAGGCTGAAAAATCAAAACAAACCCATCAGAGAGATAGCAAAAACATTAGGTGTAGCCAAATCAACTGTTTGGAACATTCTTAAAAAGAAAGAACGCACCGGAGAGCTCAGCAACACCAAAAGACCCGGAAGACCACGGAAAACAACTGTGGTGGATGACAAAAGAATTATTTCCCTGGTGAAGAAAAACCCCTTCACAACAGTTGACCAAATCAAGAACACTCTCCAGGAGGTAGGTGTATATGTGTCAAAGTCAACAATCAAGAGAAGACTTCACAAGAGTGAATATAGAGGGTTCACCACAAGATGTAAACCATTGGTGAGCCACAAAAACAGGAAGACCAGATTAGAGTTTGCCAAACAAAATCTAAAAAAGCTATTACAGTTCTGGAACAACATCCTGTGGACAGATGAGACAAAGATCAACTTGTACCAGAGTGATGGGAAGAGAAGAGTAGGGAGAAGGAAAGGAACTTCTCATGATCCAAAACATACCACCTCATCAGTGAAGCATGGTGGTGGTAGTGTCATGGTGTGGGCATGTATGGCTGCCAATGGAACTGGTTCCCTTGTATTTATTGATGATGTGACTGCTGACAAAAGCAGCAGAATGAATTCTGAAGTGTTTCGGGTAATATTATATGCTCATATTCAGTCAAATGCTTCAGAACTCATTGGACGGCGCTTCACAGTGCAGATGGACAATGACCCGAAGCATACTGCAAAAGCAACCAAAGGGTTTTTTAAGGCTAAAAAGTGGAATGTTATGCAATGGCCAAGTGAATCCCCTGACCTGAATCCGATTGAGCATGCATTTCACTTGATGAAGACAAAACTGAAGGGAAAATGCCCCAAGAACAAGCAGGAACTAAAGACATTTGCAGTAGAGGCCTGGCAGAGCATCACCAGGGATGAAACCCAGCGTCTGGTGATGTCTATGCGTTCCAGACTTCAGGCTGTAATTGCCTGCAAAGGATTTGCAACAAAGTATTAAAAAGTGAAAGTTAGATTTAGGATTGTTTAGTTTGTCCCATTACTTTTGGCCCCTTAAAAAGTGAGAGGCACATATAGAAACCGTTGTAATTCCTACATCGTTCACCTGATTTGGATGTAATTACCCTCAAATTAAATCTGAAAGTCTGAAGTTAAATCACATCTTGTTTGTTTCATTCAAAGCCATTGTGGTGGTGAATAGAGGCCAAAATATGAAAATTCTGTCAATGTCCCAATATTTATGGACCTGACTGTAAGTCCTGGACATTTTCGGGGCATGTTGTGGCCTGTGTCTGGGATCCTGTACACACACACAGTGGTTCCAATGTCTCAGTTCAAGCGGCAATTCTGCATAACCATAGGGATATTCAGATGGCCGACTATGGGATGATTTGTGATGGTGGCTGTGTATTTGCACGCACTTGCTTGGATCTGCCAAGCCGCCGGTGGGTGTCTCTATACATTTCCAGCCGGCTACAGCATTATCATATTTTCGCACAGCTGCTACGTTCGGGATTTCAGATGCGAATGCATTAGTGTACATCTCTGCATCAGGCCCAGAGCTTCATAACCTGACATTGATCTTGTTGTTATACTAGCATCAACATTACCTCAGTTTTGAGCACATTTAGTCTGGATCTTAATAATCTTTTAAAAAACCATTGCACTACACTTATTGTGAAATCAATCTGTTATGCTCTAACTACAGTAGGTTCCCCCCTGGTCACACTTCTGCTAAGTCAGTTGCCAGTAAAGAATTCCATCATCCTTTGATAGGCAGTGAGACAGGTGGACTGAATATTGAGGTTGCAAACATTATCCTCTGTTCCAGCTCTATGACAACCATTGTGTCAGGACACTGAATACTTTGTCATAAGGGTCAGACTGGAGCTTTATGAGGGACATCATCTGCATCAGGGCAGACCAGAGTTATTGAAGGCAATGCGACATCCATTCTAATCACTTCTTTTGGAAAATGGAGAGTCATGTGGATGTGGATGTACTACCTGGAAGGGGTAAGTGCCTCAAAGCTGCAAAATGTTATTCCATACAGAGGCTTTAGTGAGAGGTTTCTAATACCACCTTTTAAACAGGATATATAATTGTGAATCACTGTCTAGCAGTTCTTCACAGCATAATTGTAGGGCATATCAGGTAAAGAGTAATGGTAGTAATAATGGTGAGATGATATTTATACAAAGCGGGGAATTCAATTAGTTGCAACAATGCTGTCATTTTTTGCGCACTATGTTTTCGCACCCTTCATGTGCACATTACCCTTATCATGTTTTTTGTGCATTTCAATTCCAAAAATTGCAAAGCGGCAGTCACGCAAAAATTCTTCCTGGTTTTACCCACGCTAAGTATAGGTGAAAATGGGGAAATATACCTGCGCCCCCAAAAACGGTAAAGAGATATAAGATAACAATATAAAAGTGTATTAGTGGCCCTAAGAACAGCATTTGGGGTTCTTAAATTGTGTCAAATGGCTGTTTTTTTCAAAAGACGTCAAATAATGACAGAAAGCAAGTGTTTTTTGGCAAAATAAATATACTTTTTAAATTGGGGGTGCATAAAAATGCCTATAAGTATTTGTGTCATTTAAATATACTTTTAAAAAACCTTCAAAATTCACCTTTAACACCCACCTGCAAAAAAACACCTGTCCCATTCATATAGCACCCCCATATACCTGTCCCACATTAAATAACCCATTTTCCTGCACTTTGCATTTTTTCACCTCAAAATGACATGTCATTATTGGCCAGATTAAGCATCCCAGTGGTTCTGAATCAAGTCCCAAAATTTTTACCTTGAAATAGGGATTTTCTGCAACGTTTCACCTGCTCAGGAGTCTTTTTTTAACCAAGGTCTTATAAGATTTCCTTGTAGACGACATTAGTAATTTTTTTTCCTGACGTCAACGTGAAAAGATTTATGGTCTCATTCAGACCCGCTCGCAAGCGCCTGAGCACTTGTTCGATGTTTGCGCTTGTGAGCTCCGGGGCTCACTACAAAAGGGGCGGCTGTTGATGTTGATCAACAGCTCTCCCCGTTTTGTAGGCATGGCGGGGGGTGGTTTCACAAACGGAGGCGTTTCCAAGCGAATGCTTGCCGTTTGTGGGCGGCCCCACTGACATCACCAGTGATGTCAGTGGGAGAGAGTTGCCAGCTCTATTAGAGCCGAAAGCTCTCTGGGGCTTTCGGCAGACGACACCCTACCATAAGGGTCTCATCGCAAGCCCCAATGGTCGTGATGGTCTTGACCATCGCCACCATCATCCTGGTTGCTCATTAAGGCTGTGGGTGGTAACCCACAGCCTAGCGAGCGGCCAGGAGGCCATATAATTTTTTTGATGCAGCCGCCCTCATTCAGAGCAAACGCTCGCATTTTGCAAGCGGCTCTGAATGAGGTCCTTAGTTTGATGTGATACAAAAAAGGGCCACGTAAAGTTGTCTATGAGAAGAACAGTCTCCACTTAGGTTAACTCCAACCAAGTTAAGTGTCTGTCCCTGTGCTTTATATATTGTCATGCCAAAGCAGACTCTTACTTGGAATTGGACTGGTTAAAAATTAAAGAATCGTTTTTCACATAAATGAAAATAGGAAGAGTAAAAAAAGGGAAAAGCTGAAATTTTGTATCAGAAAACAGGGCTTACATAAATTTTTCAGGAGAAACCAGATAATATGTATAATTCTCTACATGGTATAAAATAAAGTCCATCATGATATATCTTTAACGGTTTAGGCAGCATAAGCCAAGAAAACATTGGGACAGCCATTTTTTCATTGACGTGCTCCACTAGTATCAACACTGCTCGGCTCTTTTTTGCCATACATTAATTTTTCATACACCAAAACCAAATGTTCTATTGAATAGTGAACACTGCATCAAAATCCATCCAGTGGTTCTCAAGATTAGCCCGAACGAACAGACAAACGCCTACCAGGGACTTTATTTTGTACTTCAGTATGTATAGATGTATACTTACAGCAGAGAAAATAGAATCTTTAACTCAAATAGTAAGTACATAGTATCTCATATTTGAATATAGTAAAACATAATAAATAACCTAAAAATGATAATGAAATATTAAAACAATTCTGTCATATCAAGTGGTGTAATGTCACAAATATTTAATTCATGAAAAAAAAAAAGAATTGTTACATAAATAGATATATCATAAAAAAATCACCTTATGCATAGAGCACGTGTGCCATACATATAGTGCTGGTTTAGGTGTGCCATACATATAGTGCTGGTCTATATGCATAATCAGATATATCATACAAAATTCATAGATACGCAAATCACTTTATGTAAACACATATGCCTTCCACATATACAGATTCATAGATATTTGCAGCCAAATATCTTTACTGACAGTTCAGCAAAATAATATCCTTTCATAAACAGATACACACATGGTGTTATGGCTGACTTAATGAGTGATCTGTGTTATCAGGAAATTACCAGTGAATGAAATATTCGAATGCTTAATAAGCTTGAGAAGATATAAGCACACTGTTTTGTATTTGGTACAGTACTAGTTAGAGCTGGTTTTGTTGTTAGTTTATAATTGGTAGAGGTCAGTTGCCAATCATTATTGGTTAGCCTATTAGCTGCCCCGTCGAGGCGGGGTTTAGCAATGGTATATTAGGGCTGGAGGAGGAGTCAATTGCCTCTTTCCAGTTTGTGATCCTGGACTGTTAAGTACTCTGTATCTTTATTGTCTGTTATAGCTTGAATAAAACCTTTATTTTACTTTACTTTCCCCCTTATTTCCATAGCTCTTTCCTCATAGATAAATCTTCCTCACAGATAGCTCATTCCTCATAGATAAATCTTTCCTCACAGATAGCTTTTTCCTCACAGACAGCACTTTCCTCACAGACAGCTCTTTCCTCACAGATAGCTCTTTCCTCTCAGACAGCTCTTTCCTCACAGATAGCTCTTTCCTCACAGATAGCACTTTCCTCACAGACAGCACTTTCCTCACAGACAGCACTTTCCTCAGACAGCTCTTTCCTCACAGATAGCTCTTTCCTCACAGATAGCACTTTCCTCACAGACAGCTCTTTCCTCACAGACAGCTCTTTCCTCACAGATAGCACTTTCCTCACAGATAGCTATTTCCTCACATACTTTTTCTCTTCCCTCCTATTCTTTTGTTCCCCACCTTTTTGTACCTTGTCCTTTTCTCTCCATTCCTGTCAGGCCCCCTCTTTTTGCCCCCCTCTTTGATAATGCCCCATCCATGCCGCAATGCCCCCCCCACCCCGCCGTTTGGTTGGTGCTCACCCCATCGGCCGCTTCCCCATCCGGCCTCCGGACATGGCTGGCGAGAGGTGCGGTGGCCGGGCTTGGCACCCTCCGCCCGCTCAGCTCTCCAGCCCTAAGCGGAGCAGCGTGCCGGGCTTCCCCGGCCGCTAGCCCCACCCCTCTCATAGTGGTGGCCATTTTAGATGCTGAGGAGGTTTTAACCTCCTCAGATTCCCCCCTCTCGGGCTAATGGGGGATTTCTGCAGTGCCCAGTGCGCAGGCCCCCCCTGGGAGCCAGGCTGGCAGCATATTAAGCCCCATGCAGCCTCCACCCACCCTGTGTTTCACTTCCCTGGGCCATTTTTACAGCAGGCTAGAGCATCCCCTTCTGGGAGCGCTTGGCCCAGATAAATTGCGCCAATATTGCCCCCCCACCTGTCGCAGCTAATACGCCGGCAGGGCCGCAGGTTTGTAATTACAGGCCTAGCCCCACCTCCAATCCTGCTTTTTGTTTCGCCCCTTATTTCTCTCCGGAAGCTTACCAGCAGCCATTCCCAAACCCATTCATGGGCACGAGCTACCAATTTTACGCCCCTTCATATTCGCAGGTGCCTTGGCATTTTGCACAGCAGTACACATTCGGCCCGGGCAACTTTGCCCCTGTGCCCCAATAGGTTCAGTCTTCCTGGACAGCACTCAGGCTAACGGACGGTGCCCCTCTCGCACCCGTTACTACGTGTGCACCTTCTGCTCTTGTCCCTAATGCCAGTGTGTCAAGCCCACAGGTTCCTTTAAGTCAGCCTTAATTGTCCGCATTGACTTCCGGGGATGTCGTGGCAGATGAGCGTTTGTCTTCGTGTCAAAGCGCGGTGGGCGCACAGCACAACGAGGGACAAGCCTCCACTTCCAAGGACGACCCTTTGATCCCATCGGCATCTGGAGCAGGTGAGATGCGCGCAAGCTTATGAAATACTTTGTGCCCATTGCTCAAACACGGCAATGTTGAGGTGTTAGGTCCAAGATCAGGGAGCGAATACAAAAAGGTCGATATATCGACATGGTCACAATCATACTTGACACTAAGAAGGCGTTAGACACAGCGAAGAAGGGGGGGTGGCAGCCGAGGCCAGGAGGAGCTATCAGAATTGGCTTACTGGTATGTATGTGTTTGGTGCATGCTACATTGAGACTCGCCCGGCTGAATGTATGAATGTGCTAAAGTACTTAGTACAGGGCATGCAGGTGTCAGCTAGGCTTGATGTTTGGAGGCAGTACGATGAGCTTTTTAGGAAAAAGTAGGATGGCCCGAAAGTTTTTAGTTTTGGGTTTAAGGATGTGGCGGTGTGGCTGGAAGTTACGCAGCAGGCCCGAACAACTCTTGAACCTACTGTTGGGCATAAACACCCCTTTCCAGCCAACCCAGAATTTAATACCGAAGGAAAAGGGAAGTGCTACGCGTTAATAATGCCCCGTGGGTAACAGAGGGACTAGCTGCCGCTACCGGCACGTCTGCATGCTTGGTGGGAGAGGTTACCCAGCGAAGGACTGCAGTCGTCCCGGGGGTCATTCAGCAGGAAAAAGGGATCAGCGTGCGGGGGCTAAGTAGAGCTGTGTCTCCAATTAAGGTGGAAGTGTTAGAGCGCGGGATTTAGGTTACCATTGATTCGTCCGGATCTAGTTGTAGCTAAAAGGAATTTGAAGTCAGCTAGGGAATTTTCGGAGGTTGTGTCCCTTTTACATCACCACTAGTGGAGGATCTTTGCATTTAGCCGCTGGGTGTGGTACCAAAGAAGGAACAAGGAAAGTGCTGGTTGATACAACACCTGTCTTACCCGGGAGGAGGGTCAGTAAATGACGCCTTAGATCCAGTCGATTGTAGTGTCACCTTCAAGTCAATTGAGGATGCACTTAGTGTTGTGCAGGATTTTGGGAATGGGGCTTTGTTAGCAAAAAATATTGATATTGAATCGGCTTGCAGTTGCTCCCTTTACATCCCGAGTCATTTAGGTACATGGGTTTTCGGATAGGCGGTTCATTTTACGTATATAAGTGTATACCTATGGGCTGTTCTATTTCTTGTTCCTTTTTTGAGTGTTTTAGCTCTTTTTTACAGTGGTGTCTCCAAGCGGGTAGAGGCCAGTCAGGCATCACTCATTATCTTGACGGCTTTCTTTCAGTAGGACAGGCCGATAGCGCAGTCTGTAGCGAGCTGCTGTTTTTGGCTCAAGCGCTTTTTAGGTTAATGTGGGTTCCCATTGCGCACAAAAAGGCGGAGGGGCCAGTTACTAAGTTGGCTTACCTAGGTATTGAAATTTACACTGATTTGGGTTTGTGTAGGCTCATCTGTGAAAAGTACGCAAGATTGGCGAGTTGTTAGCAATTTTGTGTCCATTAAGAAAATATCTTTAAAGCAGCTGCAGTCCCTACTAGGTGACTCAATTCAGCTTGTCGCGTCATTCCCATGGGTAGGGGTTTTTGTCACAGGCTGGAGCGTGCCTCCGCAGGTGTCAAAAAGGCTCACCATATGATCCGCCTTTCGCCAATATGAAGGAGGATTTTAAGGTATGGTTGAGTTTCCTACAGGAATTTCATGGGGTTCGCGTTTGGCTCACTTCGTCTGTGGCTAATTACGAACTTCAATTGTTCACAAACGCATCGGGGCTTTGGGTTTAGGAGCATTTATTGAGGGTGAATGGTGCGCAGAGGCTTGGCCCGATATGTGGCATTCGAAGGGTTTGACTTGTAACTTACTGCTGTTGGAACTATTTCCAATTGTGGTAGCAGTTGGGCTGCGAGGCTTAGCAATCGGAAAATCATATTTTGGTGCGACAAATTGGGGGTGGTTCAAGCTATTAACAATCAGAGATTGGTCAGCCCCCAAGTGCTACGGCTACTTAGACATTTAGTTTTTGTCTGTATGCTTAGGAATATTGATTTTACAGCCAAGCATGTCCAGGGTGTTGAGAATGAGGTTGCGGATGCGTTGTCTCGTTTCCAATGGGTTAGGATTAGGTTACTGGCCCCGTTAGCTGGGATTCACGGTTTGCTTTGTCCTGATTCTGTCTGGCAGATCATGAATCCGTCATTGAAGGACTCATTCTGAGAGCACTTGCTCCAGGTACATGGAGGTCCTTTTCCCGCAGCGTGGGATGAATGGCGGGTTTTTTCTGGCAAAGACAGAAGCCAGTAAAGATCCGCATGTCAGTATGTCTGAGTTTGTATGGCGCGGGTGAATGGTTTGACATCCTACCAAGTAATTTATTATTTCTAAAGCGCTGAGGGGTTGGGCAAGGGAGCAAGCGGCTTCATGAGCAGGCGTATTTGGGCGATTCGTGTAGGCCAAAAGATGTGGGTATGTTGAGAGATTTAGGGCCTGATTCAGAGCCGTTCGCTATTTGCGGTCGTTCGTTCAAAAACAAGGGGTGGCTATTCAAATGATCCGTTCGCAAATTGCAGTCTGTTCACACCTCTAAGTCTGAACGAGCGAGCAAAACATACGCTCGTTTATTTGTTAAAAACGCCCCCTGGCCGCTCGCACCATACGTCATGTCCGCTATTTATTAGATTAATCGAGTACATCGACCAGCGTATGAACTGCTCCCTATTCTTGTGGTTGGTTTTTCCTACCACAATCTTGCGAGCAGTTCTGGCTATAAAATAACCCAGTGACGTGGTCAATGACGCTGCTGTATTAATTATGCACACCCATAAAACGCCCGTTTTGACCTTTAAGCACGCCTGCGTTCGGATCTCCACTCCCCATTTTCAAGCACCTTCCCCTGTTACCACCCACATACGCCTCATTCTGTCACTCAAAATAGCAGGCATTCGCTATATTGCGAGCACATGAATTTCGGCCGCACTGACTGGTTCGCGCATGCGTATAACGATCCGTACGCATGCGCAGATGTGCGAACATCGCTCGGAACGAGCGTACTGCCGCTAGCGAGTGGCTCTGAATGAGGGCCTTAGTTTTGGAAATCAGGCATAAGTAAGGGCGATTTTGAAGTGGCCTTGATCAGTTTGTCCTTTGCGCTGGCGTTTTTCGGTACTTTACAGGTTGGGGAGTTAGTAGCAGCAGATAAAAAAACCAGCCAACACAGGGTTGCTAATGGGTAATTTGTAGTTAAGGCTAATTTAAATTTGATAAAAAACAGATCAGATGGGTAGGGGGCGTTGTATTTCTGTCCACTCGCATCTGGAGCCGAGCATCTGCCCAGTAACGCTAGCTAACAGGTATAATCAGCAGCATCTAAATGGGGGGGGGGGCTCAATGGCTTATTCATGAAGATCTCCCAAGTTCCAGTATCTAAGTTCCAGTTTTCAAGTGTGTTCAATAGATGCCTGATAGCTTTGGACGTGTTGATTGAAGAGTACGGCACCCATTCAATTAGGATTGGGGCAACAAATTGCGCAGCAGCATCAGGTTCTTTCGCGGAGGCAACCAAGCACTTAGGTAGATGGAAGTTTTCAGCTAACAAGAGTTATATATAAGGGGCAATAAATTGCAGAAGTAATGGCGCTCCTGGCGAGTTTATTTTTTGGGAAACCCAGTGCCTTATGCTACCCGCCACTAGGAGGGATTGGAGTTCTTTTCACTTTTGCCCTCAAATCAGCATAAGAGGTTTTGTGTCGTTCACCTCCATCTGGGTCGCCCAAACAACTCAATTTCCCTCCTTTCTTCCTGTTTGAGTTTGTATTATTATATTCTGTTAATGTTTAGTTATACAATTTTTTCCCATCACGTTATTTGAGGAGAGATTGCCGGGTGTGGACTGTTGGGCATTCTTTTGTGTACTGGGCTAAGGCATAGCTGTGCTACCTTAGCCCCTTTTAAGGTCCCCCCCTTTTTAAGGTACGTTGGATTGGATTGAGAGGTTTTAAGTGGAGAGGCTTTTCGGACCTTCTTTGGCAGTCTGAAAGCAAAGTGGAGGACCCCTGACTGTTTAGTAGTGCACCAAGGTGGTAATGACCTTGGCACTTGTAAGGGAGTGGAACTGATACTCGCCATTAAGCAGGATTAGAAGTTGATACCGGAAAGCTGACCACAGGTTAAGATTTGTTGGTCTGAAATAATTCTGAGGAGGTTCTGGAGTGGCACTCAGGGTGGGACAGTCCTAAACAGAGTTAGAAGGAAGCGAGCGCTGCGGTGTCTAAGTTTGTGATGGTTTTAGATGGGCGTTTTTATCAAGCACCCTCGTCCCTATGTGGAGGCGCATTTATATAGGCCAGATGAAGTGCACCTCACCAAAGAAGGTTTGGAGTTTTTTATCTCGGATATCTTTGCTGCTTTGGAATAGTTTGGAGGGGCTAGGTGTTCTTTGGTGGCGGAACGTGGCCATGTTGTCCACGTCGTTGGCGGAAAGCAGTGCTCCTCGGCGGCTCAATTTAGCGCAGCAGAGCTTGGCTAGCATTCCCCCTTTGAGAGAGGCGAGTCGGTTACTACTTTAGGGGGGAACCAGGTCTTCATCCTAGGGAGGGACCAGCACTGTGCCAGTTAAGGGGAGGTGGTACTACCCATGATAGCTTGCGCACGGGATGGAAAACTCCACCCCATTTTTGGTAAAGCGAATAATTATTATGAGCTGTAGACCGAGGTAGCACTGCTTTTGCGCCACCAGGACTAATTAATTCAATTCTATTCCGATCTAAATAAATTTGGCTGCGACCTCTTTTTTCCAATTCTATACAGTTATTTATTAGTTAAGTTAAGCTTAAGAGTGGTGTTTAAAATAATGAAACTATGGGTGACTTATGAGCCCACCAGTTATATGTATAACTTTACTATTTGAGTTACTATAACAATACCATCATCACTTGCATAAACTTCTGATTTGATTCTGAGCCAGCTCCTTTGGCAGCTTTCTGCACTGCTTGATTCATCTAGTTGTAATGAAATGTAAAGTGTAAAATACATGCTGAGTAGAGAAAACGCTGACACATAAGGGCACAAGGAGAAGAGATACATATTCTGTATTGTACTTCTGCAATACAAATCAGACTTCCATGCTGGGAGAGGTTACTGTAAGTCAACTAAACAATTTTAAACAGTTTTAAAAATCAACAAAACAAGTCACAAGATTAAAATATTACTTAAAAAGGATTTTCTAGCAAATATTTTGCTGATGACTTTTAAATATCCAGGCCCTGATGTATGCATTTTATCTAATAGGTGCAAAATTGAAAAATGCACTCACATAAAGACCCAGGGCCTGATTCACCAGTGCTCACCAATGTTTGGGAATCTTCGCAGGTGCACAACAGGTATGAGATCTCGCTCGCAGACTGGCACAAACTGTCAGTGATTGACAGTCTGCTGCCATTTGTGGGCGGGGAGGGGCAGCGATGGCCTCCGTTTCCTGAAATGGAAGTGTGTCGCCGCCATTGGGCGGGAGGGAAGAGGCCAGGATCTCCATTGGCTGATGGAGATTTCCTGGCCTCTTCCTCTCAACTACGGCGGCCGGCTGCCGATGTCATGCAGATTATCCGATGCTGTGTTGGACTACGCAGCTTGGATAAGTAATGCACAAGAGGTGTGATGCCTCCTGCTGCATTACCATATCTGCAAGGATCGCAAATGCAAAGCTGCCTGCGTGCATACATCATATATCTATAGCCTGCGTGCATACATCATATATCTATAGCCTGAGTGCATACATCATATATCTATAGCCTGCGTGCATACATCATATATCTATAGCCTGAGTGCATATATCATATATCTATAGCCTGAGTGCATACATCATATATCTATAGCCTGCATGCATACATCATATATCTATAGCCTGCGTGCAGCTTTGCAATTGTGATCCTTGCTGAATCAGGTCCCCATTTTGCACAGTATAGAGTCAGATGCATCTCAAAATGTGTCCAGCTCTCCAAGGTTAGTATATGTGCCAGTTTATGTCAAGTGAAAACAGTAGTATATGTACAAGGTTTATGCTAGGATGCTAGGATAAACCAGTAGCATGTGCTCTTGGGTTACACCAGGAAACCCCCCTCCCCAGCCCACACCATGACCACAATAGAAATAGTAATGTAATAGAATGTTACTAGTGCTGCATGTTCTACACAGTATCACAAATGAAATAAATAGCAACACCTGTGGATCTTTTAACATGTATCAGTCAGTAATAAATAACCAGTGCATCAACTAGGAGATCTGGAAAACATGCACTGTTAGGGATGTGCTGCTATAGAGCCCAATATGTACATATATGTCCAGGGCAGTGCTAGGTTCTTCTGCTGCTCCTCCAGACTCCCGGACTTGCTCTAATACTCTGGGATGGTGCCCATATCTAAAATAAAAACATTCAGCTAAGGCAGGATGGCCCTACTGCCACATTTAATGGCTTACTGTGATCCCTGGTCCTCTATATGCTGGGATTATGACACAATACACAATGTATGACACATATTACAGCTGGTTAATTGCTAATTCTACCCTCTTCATGGACTGGCCACACTCACTCTAAAATCAAGAATTTGGAAACCCCCCTCTAGAAATCCTGCGTTTGCCACTGATTACACATGCATCCAGTACATTTTTGAGAGATAAAGGTGTACAGTATGAGCTATTTCACACACTCGCCCGGTTTCCAGCCTGGTGTAAAATCTAGTACATGCAGGAATTCAGCGGGTACTTTCACACGGCACGGCCACAGCACGGTCGCCATGTTACAGCCGGAAAAAACTACTATTCAGGACGGTGCCATGCCGTCCCTGCACGCCAGTAGTGTGAAGGAAACAATGTTTCCTTTCACACACACTGGCTTCTGCCGGCCGGGCTTGTGAAGCATGCCCAATAGGTTAAAAAAATAAATAAATAAAAGCGGCTCAAAGCCTCTGCTTGTGAAAGGCACAGAGTGCCTGAAAAACCCCGGCCAGAACCGGCATGTGTGAAATAGCTCTATATCTGCGGGTCCAGGTCTAATTGTAATACAATTATATAAACATGCCCTTATCTTACTCTGCCTATACTTGCCTGTCCATGCCTACCCCCATTCTGCCTCTCCAAGTGTAGGGAGATGCAAGTCACGTAAACACAAAAATGTGTATATAAACAGTCAGGTCCATAAATATTGGGATATTGACAGAATTTTCAGATTTTGGCCTCTATTCACCACCACAATTGTATTGAAATGAAACAAACAAGATGTGCTTTAACTGCAGACTTTCAGATTTAATTTGAGGGTAATTACATCCAAATCGGGTGAACGGTGTAGGAATTACAACAGTTTCAATATGTGCCTCCCACTTTTTAAGGGGCCAAAAGTAATGGGACTATCAACTCAAAAGCTATTTCATGGACAGGTGTGGGCTATTCCCTCATTATTTCATTATCAATTAAGCAGGTAAAAGGTCTGGAGTTGATTCTAGGTGTTACATTTGCATTTGGAATCAGTTGCTGTCAACTCTCAATATGAGATCCAAAGAGCTGTCACTATCAGTGAAGCAAGCCATCATTAGGTTGAAAAAGTCAAAACAAACCCATCAGAGAGATAGCAAAAACATTAGGTGTGGCCAAATCAACTGTTAGGAACATTCTTAAAAAGAAAGAACGCACCGGAGAGCTCAGCAACACCAAAAGACCCGGAAGACCACAGAAAACAACTGTGGTGGATGACAAAAGAATTATTTCCCTGGTGAAGAAAAACCCCTTCACAACAGTTGGCCAAATCAAGAACACTCTCCAGGAGGTAGGTGTATATGTGTCAAAGTCAACAATCAAGAGAAGGCTTCACAAGAGTGAATATAGAGGGTTCACCACAAGATGCAAACCATTGGTGAGCCACAAAAACAGGAAGACCAGATTAGAGTTTGCCAAACAACATCTAAAAAAGCTATTACAGTTCTGGAACAACATCCTAAGGACAGATTAGACAAAGATCAACTTGTACCAGAGTGATGGGAAGAGAAAGGAACTGCTCATGATCCAAAACTTACCACCTCATCAATGAAGCATGGTGGTGGTAGTGTCATGGCGTGGGCATGTATGGCTGCCAATGGAACTGGTTCCCTTGTATTTATTGATGATGTGACTGCTGACAAAAGCAGCAGAATGAATTCTGAAGTGTTTCGGGCAATATTATATGCATCAGAACTCATTGGACGGCGCTTCACAGTGCAGATGGACAATGATCCAAAGCATACTGCAAAAGCAACCAAAGAGTTTTTTAGGGCTAAAAAGTGGAATGCTATGCAATGGCCAAGTCAATCCCCTGACCTGAATCCGATTGAGCATGCATTTCACTTGATGAAGACAAAACTGAAGGGAAAATGCCCCAAGAACAAGCAGGAACTGAAGACATTTGCAGTAGAGGCCTGGCAGAGCATCACCAGGGATGAAACCCAGCGTCTAGTGATGTCTATGCGTTCCAGACTTTAGGCTGTAATTGCCTGCAAAGGATTTGCAACAAAGTATTAAAAAGTGAAAGTTAGATTTAGGATTGTTTAGTTTGTCCCATTACTTTTGGCCCCCTAAACAGTGGGAGGCACATATACAAACCGTTGTAATTCCTACACCATTCCCCTGATTTGGATGTAATTACCCTCAAATTAAATCTGAAAGTCTGCAGTTAAATCACATCTTGTTTGTTTCATTTCAAAGCCATTGTGGTGGTGAATAGAGGCCAAAATCTGAAAATTCTGTCAATGTCCCAATATTTATGGACCTGACTGTATATTTAGACATATGCATCTTCTGTATGGTGTGCATGCACAATAAAAAAATGTGTATCTCAAGCAAAAGAAAAACACACACACACACATTTGTCTAAATAAACCACTTAAATGATGTGGTCATATGCAGAGGAGTATCGTGGAACCATGGCACCCGGAGAAAGTGCATGTCATTGCAGACCCTCCCCCTCCCTGTACTCAACTGTGCCCGTGGGGTATGGCAAGCACCCGGGGGGAATACTAAAGTGAAGAGAAGAACAGCAAACAGTGGCAGTATCACGCTAGGCATTGAGGTCCAATTGGGGGAATAGAATACTTCTGTGATGCACTATCTGACATTAAGGAGTAGCTGCTTTGGCACTGCTTTATTTATGTATAGCACCTAGGATCTAGCTTTTATCTCTTTTGAATCATTGTTATAAGTCAATAGAGGAGATTGTAGTATATATTCTGATCATTTAACTTAAATTGACATAATACATGTGCTGGAGTGAAATTCCACAGGGTGCACAGCTTATTACTGCAATTATTGCCCCAAGCAGCTGTCACTGGAGTGGGAACACCTATGGGAAGCTCCATTCTCCTACCTCCCAAATACATTGCACCTATATTAATGTGAGACTACTAATCATGTTCTGTCTACCACCAATATTTCAGGTCTCCTAATATAGAAGACCTTTCAAATAACACTTTGTGGTCATGCCTAGGAACCAGGGGCGGATCCAGAAAAAACTGACAGGGGGGGCACCACGCTAGGGGAAGGTGGGTGCGGGTGGTTTTTGCGCGTGCCCTAGGTGTGCAAGTCCCTGGAAAAGTGGGTGTGCCCTCTAAGCAAAGGGCGTGGCCTCACAGGGAATGCCATACCCATGAGCCACATCCTCATTTTCAGCACGCTGAGGGCATGGAATACATACAATAACCAAAGCCAAGACAATTTATGTCCTACCTGCCAGCTGGTGGTCTAAGATCCATTGGTAGTTGTCTGAAACTTTACAAGATTTAGACCTGTCTGGAAAAGAGAAGGGAAATAAATACCTGCATTTAAAAGTGTCAAATAATTTAGATCCCTCCCCCTGAATCTGCAACTGCCAGCCAACATAAAGCAGTAGAATGCATGTATCTCTCTCATTGCCCTCTCCCTGCCCATATCTATATTACTCCCCCTCCATAGCCGTCTCATCACCCCTCCCATCATATCGCTCTGATTGCCCCCTCCATTGTTCTCATTACCCTTGCATATCTCCCTGATTGCCCCTTTCATAGCTGTCTCACTACCAGTTCCTTCCATATAATACTGACCTCTAACAGCTCACTCATTGACTCCCTTACTGCTCCCCTAACAGCACCCATGTCCACCTCAGAGCACTCACTGTCCCTTTCATTGTCCACCAAGCAGCACCCCCCCCCCTCACAGCACTCTCCTCCCCACCACACAGCACCCCCAGCCCCTTTAGCAAACACCTCACAGCGCTCCCTCGGACCATCCAGTGTCCACATCACAGGACTGAACCCACGTCACAGGACCCAGTGTTTCTGCAAATCCAGCCCTGCAGCCAGCCCCCCTTCTCTGTCCCCAACTCCAGCAGCCCCACTTCTGTGTCTCCATCGCCAGCAGTCATCCTTCTGTGTCCCCAACCAGCCCCCTTCTGTGTCCCCAGTTCCAGCAGCTGCCCTTCTGCATCTCCACCCCCAGCAGCCCCCTTCTGTGTCCAGAGCCAGCACCAGCAGCCCTCCTTCTGTGTCCCTAGCCCCAGCCAGCCCCCCTTCCGTGTCCCCATCCCCAGTGTACCCCTTCTGTGTCTCCACCCAGCCCCCTGCCTGTGTCCCCAAGCTGTCCCAGTAGGCCCTCTTTCTGTGTCCCCAGCCCCAGCAGTCCCCATTCTGTGTCCCAGCTGCACCCCCCCCCCCCCCGGTGCACCCAGCAGCAGCCCTTTTAAATCCGTAGCCATGTCCAGCAGCCCTTCAGTGTCCATAGATCCTGCAACCCCCCCTTCTGTGTCCATAGCCAGCCTCCAGCAGCCCCACTTCTATGTCCAGAGCCAGCCCCAGCAGCCTCCCTTCCATATGCCCAGCCAGCCCCTTTTCAGTTTCCCCAACAGCCCCCTTCTATGTCCTCACTCCCCAGCAGCCTCCTTCTATGTCCCCACTCCCCAGCAGCCTCCTTCTATGTCCCCACTCCCCAGCAGCCTCCTTCTACGTCCCCACTCCCCAGCAGCCTCCTTCTATGTCCCACTCCTCAGCAGCCCACTTTCTACATCCCTATTGCCCAGCCAGCCCAAGAATTTAATGTCTCCACTCCTGAGCAGCCCTCTTTCTATGTCCCTACTCAGGGGCTGGCTGGCAAGATTTAGCCTGGGGGGCAGGCAGAAATCACTGGCCCATGTGCAGCAAACAATAATTAACAGGTAGTTTTAGGTAGGGGTGAGCGGGTTCGGATTTCTGAAATCCGAACCCCCCTGAGCCCACCCGATCCGAGTCCGATCCGAGTCAGGCTCGACTTTTCCCGCCTGACTCGGATTCTGAAATCGAGGCAAAACGTCATCATCCCGCCTTCCGAGTCTCGCGGGTTTTGGATCCTATATAAGGTACCCGCGTCGGCGCCATTTTCTCACTCGGCTGTGGACAGTGAAGAGGGAGGGTGGGAGTTAGGGCTGGCTGGGCTGTGTAGTGTAGTGTAGTGTAGTGCAGAGTAGTGTTGTGCTGTGCTGTGCTGCGCTGTGCTGCTGTTGTCCATAGGGGCTGTGTCCACTACTTCAAAGTCCTTAGGGGCTGGCTGTGTTGTGCTGTGCTGCTGTTGTTAATAGGGGCTGTGTCCACTACTTCAAAGTCCATAGGGGCTGGCTGGACTGTGTTGTGCAGTCAGTTGTCCATAGGGGCTGTGTCCACTCCAAAGTCCTGTGCAGTGTCCCAGTCCTAAAGGGGTGCTGTAGTGTTGTCCAGTGGGGTGCTCTGTTCGTCAGGGGTGCTCCCCCCAAGTGCTAGAAAAAAAATATTTTTTCTGTGTTTGTGAATTGTGTGCGCAGTAGCCGCGCAGTAGCCGCACGTGCATCAACAAAGTAGTGCCAAGCGTGCGCCTGTGTCATAAGTAAAGGGCCGGCTGGCTTGACCGTTAAAGGGTGCTGTAACCCCCAAAGTATACTCCGAACCAAATAAAAATGTTTTTTCTGTGTTTGTGAATTGTGTGCGCAGTAGCCGCACGTGCATCAACAAAGTAGTGCCAAGCGTGCGCCTGTGTCATAAGTAAAGAGCCGGCTGGCTTGACTGTTAAAGGGTGCTGTAACCCCCAAAGTACACTCCAAACCAAATAAAAAAATGTTTTCTGTGTTTGTGAATTGTGTGCGCAGTAGCCGCACGTGCATCCACAAAGTAGTGCCAAGCGTGCGCCTGTGTCATAAGTAAAGGGCCAGCTGGCTTGACCGTTAAAGGGTGCTGTAACCCCCAAAGTACACTCCAAACCAAATAAAAAAATATTTTCTGTGTTTGTGAATTGTGTGCGCAGTATCCGCACGTGCATCAACAAAGTAGTGCCAAGCGTGCGCCTGTGTCATAAGTAAAGGGCCGGCTGGCTTGACCGTTAAAGGGTGCTGTAACCCCCAAAGTACACTCCAAACCAAATAAAAAATTTTTTTCTGTGCTTGTGAATTGTGTGCGCAGTAGCCGCACGTGCATCATCAAAGTAGTGCCAAGCGTGTGCCTGTGTCATAAGTAAAGGGCCGGCTGGCTTGACCGTTAAAGGGTGCTGTAACCCCCAAAGTACACTCCAAACCAAATAAAAAAATATTTTCTGTATTTGTGAATTGTGTGCGCAGTAGCCGCACGTGCATCAACAAAGTAGTGCCAAGCGTGCGCCTGTGTCATAAGTAAAGGGCCAGCTGGCTTGACCGTTAAAGGGTGCTGTAACCGCCAAAGTACACTCCAAACCAAATAAAAAATTTTTTTCTGTGTTTGTGAATTGTGTGCGCAGTAGCCGCACGTGCATCAACAAAGTAGTGCCAAGCGTGTGCCTGTGTCATAAGTAAAGGGCCGCCTGGCTTGACCGTTAAAGGGTGCTGTAACCCCCAAAGTACACTCCAGTCCAAACCAAATAAAAAAATATTTTCTGTGTTTGTGAATTGTATGCGCAGTAGCCGCACGTGCATCAACAAAGTAGTGCCAAGCGTGCGCCTGTGTCCCATAAGTAAAGGGCCGGCTGGCTCATTTCTTAAAGGGTGGTGTAACCCACAAAGTGCACTAGTCTCCAACAAAAATAAAAAAATATTTTCTGTGTTTGTGTGCGCCTTAGCCGCACGTATATATCAATATAACATAAATGGAGGACCAAACTTTCTCCGATAAAAATAAAATAGGGAAAGATCGAGAACCACTTCCTCCTAGTGCTGAAGCTGCTGCCACTAGTCATGACACAGACGATAACATGCCATCAACGTCGTCTGCCAAGGCCGATGCCCAATGTCATAGTAGAGGGCACATACAATCCCAAATGACATAGTTCAGGAAAATGACCTTGAAAAAAACATTTAAATCATCTGAAGAGAGACGTAAACTTGCCAATAAGCCATTTACGACACGGAGTGGCAAGGAACGGCTAAGGTCTTTCCCTATGTTCATGACTAGTGGTTCAGCTTCACATGACGATGGAAGCCCTCCTCCCGCTAAAAAAAATCAAAAGAGTTAAGCTGGCAAAAGCACAGCGAAGAACTGTGCGTTCTAAGAAGATATCACAAATCCCCAAGGAGAGTCCAAGTGTGGTGGCGGTTGCGATGCCTGAACTTCCCAGCACTGGACGGGAAGAGGTGGTTCTTTCCACCATTTGCACGCCCCCTGCAAGTGCTGAAAGGAGCACCCACAGTCCACTTGCTGATATGCAAATTGAAGATGTCACTGTTGAAGTACAACAGGATGAGGATACTGGTGTAGCTGGCACTGAGGAGGAAGTTGGCGAGGAGGATTCTGATGGTGATGTGGTTTGTTTAAAACAGGCTCCGGGGGAGACAGTTGTTGTCCGTGGGATGAAAAAGCCCATCACGGTCATGCCTGGGCAGAAGACCAAACATTCCACCTCTTTGGTCTGGCAATATTTCTATCCAAATCCGGACAACAACTGTCTTGCCATATGTACCATATGTAAAGGTGAAATGAGTAGGGTTAGGGACGTTAACCACCTAGGAACATCCTCCCTTATACGGCACCTGCAGCGCATTCATAAAAAGTTACTGTCAAGTTCAGAAACTTTGGCTCAGACCGTAAGCAGTCCAAGGTCACCTAAATCCCTTTTTCCTGTTTTATCCAAGGAATCGGTGGATGAGGAGGATGAGGACGACATCTTGCCTCCGTAGAACCAGTTTGTGCAGGGACACATTAATTGCCAGCTTGTTTTGTGGGGGCCCAAACGAACCAATCATTTCAGCCACAGTCATGTGGCAGACCCTGGCGCTGAAATGATTGGTTTGTTAAGTGTGCATGTCCTATTTATACAACATAAGGGTTGGTGGGAGGGCCCAAGGACAATTCCATCTTGCACCTCTTTTTTTTCTTTGCAGTATGTACTGTTTGGGGCCTAGTTTTTCAAACTGCCATCCTGTCTGCCACTGCAGTGTCACTCCTAGATGGGCCACGTGTTTGTGCCGCCCACTCGTGTCGCTTTGCATAGTCATCCAGCTACCTCGGTGCAACCTTTTGGCCATAAAAACAATATTGTGAGGTGAGAGGTGTTCAGAATAGACTGGAAATGAGTGGAAATGAAGGTTATTGAGGTTAATAATAGCATAGGAGCAGAAAAACCCACAAATTTTGTGATTTTAGCTGTTTTTATGCTTTTTTAAAAAAAAATACAGCTCCAAAACCCAGAACCCAAAACACGGAAGGGTGGTTTTGGCAAAACCAATCCAAATCCAAAACACGAAGAAAGATCCAGATCCAAAACACAAAACACGAAAAGTGGCCGGTGCACACCCCTAGTTTTAGGTATAGTACTGTACACCAGCTGCAGTTTCAACAAAGTTCCTATAGAACAGGACAAGGACACAAATACACAAAATATGGACAGTCTAGCAATATGGTAACCCTCTAGGCCTCCTTTCCTTCAGCCAGTCCTAAAGTCAGGGTCAGAACTATGATAGACAATGGAGGTGTCTGCCGAAGGGCGACAGCACTGAAGGGGCACCTCCTCCATTACTCACAATATATTCACTCCACTTAAGCCTATTCTATATTAGTGTTTTTATGCATATGTGATAGACAGACCGATAGGATAGATATGCACCATATTTATTTTCCCTTTTTTTAGGGTACCAAATTATAACTTGCCTCCAGGCGTCTGGGATGAACTTTCACCACTGCCTAAAGTTAAATCTATAATGCCCCCATTTAATAATTAGGAATCCCTACCTGAAACCAACCCCAATATCAAATGGATAGCATTTACATGTAATAGAACTATTTCCCCCAGCAAGCCTACCAGATGAATATTTGGGAACTGTGGGGTGTCGTGCAGTGGTGCTGCTTGTAATGACAGAGGTTGATCCATATAAAAAAAAGTGCATGGGATATAATGTTATAAAGTACCTGGGAACTACAAAGTTTGGATCTGTAGGTGTTTTGCAGAATACATGGAGACAGTTGATCCTAGTTCCACTCCAGCTAAAAGACTCGAATGTGCCATGGAGCGAGGGCGGAAGTGCGATTCCATGCCCTGACAGCGCTGTTATTTTCTCTCAACTGTAGTATCTGGCCACCAATAGTAGAAATTTGTACCCTCGCCGCGTACATGGTTCGGGCATGGGGGCTTGCTTCACCTGCCACAGGTTACTATTCCCACTTTGTTTCCACGTGGAAAGTAACGGATGACGTCAGGCTCCTGTAGCTGAAGGGGATCTAGCCACAACCCATACGGAAATACTATTACATACAAAGATATAGGGACCCTATTGAGTGCTCGCGGACATTTCTTTCACCTGCTCATGCCCATGCCCAATGCTCTTCACCCGTTGGCTCCTTGGGTTGCTGTCCGGGTCTGCACCTTTGTCTCTAGAGGAGTGCTACTCAGTAACAGCGCCATTCACAGGACAGGGAATCTACATGCAAGCAAAAGATACTGGAGGAGACTGGGAAGTGGAACTGTCATTTTGAAGCCGAGCACAATGGGTCAGAACAGCTCCTCCAGGACTCAACCATTAACCCTTGAGGCGATGAACCAAGTTTAAGGTACGCGCGTTCTGTAACAAGACAAGCTGGCAAGTCCACACAGCTGCGCTTTTGACGTGCAGTGGTCACTGAGCACCGTAAGACACTAGCAGGTGCCAGACCCTAAAGGGCGTCCCTCCACTGTACCACAGCGCCAGCAGACTGGGCAGAGGGACACCCGGCCGCAGCTATCAGCGGTGTTGATGAGCAGCGCTGTTCATGTCTGCTGAATCAGAGTTCCGGCTGCGCTGGAGGTTGAGCGCGCCGGGCCTGGACTCGGGAGGGGCGGGCTGCAGAAGCTCCAGGGTTGAGCTGCTCCAGCAGGTGGGTCTGGCAGCCTCCGGAGTGACAGTCTCACTTCCAGCAGGAGGGCTGGTCTGGCGGCACCTCAAGCTCTGTGTTGCCGGCTCCGAAGTGAGGGAGAACCATACCAGTTTAAACCTTTTTTATGTGTTAATAAAACTACTTCCTGCAGGTAGCTGTACTGTATCTTCTTTGTTTATGCCTTTCTGAAATATACCAACGGCCAGCCCAAAGCACTGAAAATGCTTCCAGCCCGGGGGGCATCTGTCACCCTGCCCCAGAGCCCAGCCCCCCTCTGTCCCTACTCCCTAGCCAGCTCCCGTCTATGTCCCCACTCCCCAGCAGGTCCTCTTCTCTGTACCCTGTCTTACCTTGCTGCTCAAGGCAAGCGGCTGCGGCTCCTCCGTCCTCTCCTCTCTTCAGCGGTGCGCGATGACGTCAGGACGTCATGCGCACCGGGTCTTGGAAAAAAAAAACTTTATTGCACGCCAGCAGACGCGCAAGCACATCGAGTAGCTGCACGGCCCAGGGAAGGCTGATGGAAGCATCCTCATCCTCGTGGCAGCCGTGCTGCTGAAATACAAGTAAATAAAAGAAAACTCCTTAACGACAGGGGTGGCACGTGCCTGGGTGCCCCCCCCCCCTCAATCCGCCACTGCTAGGAACACCTCATTACTTTAAATAGCAAAGCAGTGACTTATTTTTAAACTCATACCTGCCAATAAGAAAAGGAGAGGAGAGGGGGGGTGACAGAAGCTAATAAGAAAGGAGAGGACAGGGGCAAAGAGCCGATCCCATGGTGGCTAGGGGAGGGAATTAAAGAGGTGAGAAGTTCATGTAATTAATCTGACAGGAAAGGGGAGATGACAGAAGATGATCACAGAGGAGGGAGGGGAGGTAATCTGGGCAGTTTGAGGGAGCATGAAACGTAGAAACGGATCTCAGATCTGTAACTTATTTAGGATATGTGCCCTCATTCAGAGCCACTCGCTATTTTGCGAGCACATGAATTTCGGCCGCACTGACTGGTTAGCGCATGCGTATAACGATCTGTACGCATGCGCAACTGGGCAAACATCGCTCGGAGCGAACGAGCAGCCACTTGCGTCCGGCTCTGAATCAGGCCCATAAGAGCAAATGAACCGAGATAAAACTAACAGGCTGCCGTCATACTGTGCAGCGCCCCATGAATACCGGAACCCTGAATGGCGCCCTCTGACCATTTTGGCAACCGGAGCTCATGCTCCACTGGAACCACCCTCGCTACTCCCCTGGTCATATGGGATGCATACACAGCCAGCTGTGCTTCGGCCTGATTAATTATCGATTGCAACTGAGATTATGCACGCAATCAACCAGTTGTTGCATTCTGCGCATGCATATGCATCGCAGTGCGCATGTGCAAAGACTTCACTGCGATCGCAGTAACTACGCAGACCCATTGCAGTGTGATTGACAGGAAGTGAGCGTTTGGGGATGGCGATAGGGGGTGGTCGGTGAAATGCAGGCGTGCCAGTGCGTTTGAACATCATTACAGGGGCATGCATAAATTAGACATTACAAATCCATACACAGCTTGGGGTTTCACTGTGTGCGATTAGACTAGCAATTCCTGAGTAAGGTCAGACCTTGTGCAAGTGTGCGTGAGGCTCCGATTGTACTCGATGTTACCGATGGTTTTGCAGACCTGCAAAGTATTACGGATGTGTGTAAGGTAAAATGGCCGTCCTTATGTTTGGCTGCGATGGTATTGCGATTGAAATCATTAGTATATTTTCAGAGTAAAACTGCGTGCATAATCGCAGCTGTGATCGCAATAGCGATCCGTAATGAATTAGGCTAAAGGTGTGACGGCACTGCCCTGCTGTGTTTTTGAATAGGGAATTTCTAAAAATGTATCTTAACCATTAGGAAACAGCCACAAACGAACATTAAAAAACAGCAAGAAAAACAACTATTTTGTTGTTTTCCATTGAATCTAAACTACTGTCGTATATGTATGACTCTGTAATATATATGTATGACTCTGTAATATATATGTATGACTCTGTAGTATATATGTATGACTCTGTAATATATATGTATGACTCTGTAGTATATATGTATGACTCTGTAATATATATGTATGACTCTGTAGTATATATGTATGACTGTAATATATATGTATGACTCTGTAGTATATATGTATGACTGTAATATATATGTATGACTCTGTAGTATATATGTATGACTCTGTAGTATATATATATGACTCTGTAATATATATGTATGACTCTGTAGTATATATGTATGACTCTGTAATATATATGTATGACTCTGTAGTATATATGTATGACTCTGTAATATATATGTATGACTCTGTAGTATATATGTATGACTCTGTAATATATATGTATGACTCTGTAGTATATATGTATGACTCTGTAATATATATGTATGACTCTGTAATATATATGTCTGACTCTGTAATATATATGTATGACTCTGTAGCATATATGTATGACTCTGTAATATATATGTATGACTCTGTAATATATATGTATGACTCTTAACCTAATTGGAGAAAAAAAATATTTTATTTTGCTCATAAAGGGATTATGAAGCCATTAAAAGCAACCCCTGGAAATTATACTGCATGTGACATAATAAAAGCTGAGTTAGGTATATGCCCGGACCCTCTCTCTTTTACTATTCCTGTGGGGTTCATTGCACTCATCAACTTAATCTCTGCATTGATTTTATCCTCTTTTTGCCTCCAGACTACTTGAGCAATTTTGTACAATCACCTGTATCAGTAGCTTGTGTGGCAGCACCTGCATTCACTACTAAGCAATGGATTCTGCCTAAGTGATGTCACGGCCAGCTTTCAGATTCCCAGTCATTCATCATGGTGACATCAGGTTCATAGACTGCCCTGTTCTCCAAGATGCCATAAGTACTTTCAGCTTCCAGACCATTGGCTAGGTTTAAGTAAATCACTTCTCTACAATCCCTCCAGTCAGTGGTGTACTAGGGTATTTGGAGCCCAGGGCAAATGTAAAAATGGAGGCTCGCCCCACCTATGTGCGCGTGCCTGAGGCGCGCGCAGAGAAAAATGGATGTGGTCACTTAAAAATGGGGCGTGTCAACATGACACACACCCCTTTATCATCACTCTGAACATTCCTTTCCATATGCACCTTAATAGTAGTGCCCCTTATACAGTACCTCCAGTATGCAATGTCCTCAGTTGTGGTCCCTCTTATGCAGGCCCATAGTAGTGCCCCTTATACAGTACCCCCATTAGTGGTCCCCCTTATGCAGACCCCCATTAGTACCCTTTATACATTACCCCCAGTATGCAATGCCTCCAGTAGTGGTCCCCCTTATGCAGCCCTTCATTAGTTCCCCTTATTCAGTGCCCCCAGTAGTGGTCCCCCTTATGCAGCGGCCTATGTAGTAGTCCCCGCTATGAAGTGCCCCCCAGTAGTGGTCCCCCTTATGCAGTGCCCCTTATATAGTGCCCCCTAGTAGCAGTTCCCCCAATGCAGTGTCCCCAGTAGTGGTACCCCCTTTTGCAGTGCCCTTTATATAGTGCCCCCAGTAGTAGTCCCCCCATGCAGGTCCCCTAGTAGTGGTCCCACTTATGCAGGCCCCCAGCAGCGATCCCCCCTACCCAGCGCCCCTTAAACATGCCCCCTGTAGTGGTCCTCCCTATTAAGTGCCCCCAGTAGTGGTCCCCCCCAGTGTACTGCCTCTTGTGCCCCTAGTAGTAAGCCCCTTATATAGTGCCTCCAGCAGTAGTCTGCCCCCAGTAGCGGTCCCCCTTATGCAGGCCCCCAGTAGTGATCCCCCCTATCCAGTGCCCCATCTAGTGGTCCTCCATATTTAATGCCCCCAATAGTGGTCCCCTAGTAGTAAGCCCCTTATATAGTGACCCCAGTAGTGGCCCCTTATATAGTGGCTCCTTATATAGTGACCCCCTTGTGCCCCTAGTAGTAAGCCCCTTATATAGTGCCCCCAGTAGTAGTTCCCCCCCAGTAGTAGTCCCCAGTAGAGGTTCCACCTTCCCGATGCAGTTCCTCCAGTAGCAGCCGCCCCTAGTTGTAGTCCCCAGTAATGCCCCACCAAAGGTAGAGGTACCCCCCAGTAATGGTGCCCCCAGTAGTAGCCCCCCCCCGATGCAGTGCCCCCGCCATAGTGCAGACACACAAGTTAAAAAAAAATATATACACTTACCTGAATCCATGTTCTGGGTCTGGCCACTGCTCCCACCGCCACCACACGTCAGTTCTCCCGGACTGGCGTGCTCTGCATTATGGGAGAGTGACGTCTCTCCCATTACCCACTGCAGGAGCCAGAAGACGGAGCTCATGAGTGAGCTCCAGCCCGGCTCTTGCAGTGGGCACTGCAGCAGCCAATGAGAGTCTGTCTGACTCTCATTGGCTGCTGGTTAACACACACATCACCGCCGCGCGGTGGTGATGTGTGTGCAGCAGCAGCAGTAGCCAATGAGAGTCTGTCTGGCTGCTGGTTAACACACACATCACTGCCACGCTGGCGGTGATGTGTGTGTTAAACAGCACAGCCTGAGCCCGCCTCCCACCCTCCTCCTGGTGCTATTGGGTAAGTGCTCAGGGGAGGGAAGGGGCTTGGATGTGCAGCACAGGACCAGGGAAGCCTAGCACCGGTCCTGTGTAAATATATAGCGCTGACCGCACACACTGCCTAACTAGGATGCCCCCCGCGCTCTGCCTGTCCTACAGCACCCAGGGCACGTGCTCCACTCGCCCTGCCCTAGTTGCGCCACTGCCTCCAGTGCTGGTGATGGTTTTCGGTTTTACTGTAGCTGGACCCGCTTATGTATATTTTTTTTTATCCATTGTTGATGAGTTTTCTGGATTCATCTACCTTCTCTTTCCCCTGACCTTGACCTGCCTCCGGACTATGTATTTTTCTGCTACTAGCCATGCACAAGCCTGTCTAACTGAATCTCCCTGTCAGCCTTCAGCCTTGGACCTTCCTGTCTTGGACCTACCTATCTGCCACCAGCCCTGGCCCAGCCTGTCTAACCATTTTTGCCTGTCTAAAGCTAGCTCTGGCAAAATTGTATGATCTATGTGGTTGCTCTCAACCAGTTCTATTCTTGTTAGCATTTGCCTGCTACCAGCTCACTGTGGTTAGTAATTAGTACACAGTATTTTGACTTCCTATGAAATGTTCTGTCCATGCTAAGCCTAGACAAGAGAAGATGTAATATAAATACAATAGAATAGACAAAATCAGTATAACGCACAAATGAAAATGATCTTCAATAAACAGTAACATTGCAACTGTAAATACATTGGAAATAAAATACATTTAACACAGCCTCATATAATAGTGAAACTCAACATAAAACAAAGGGTTAAAGATTCCTACACTGGACTTAGAAATATGACATTCATTTTTATTAACCTATGCATAGAAAATATGCATGTTGTTAATAGCCAGTATGAGATAAGTGATAGTGTTAAAGACAGGAGAGCATAGTTTTTATAGTGGTTCCTTTAGGGAAATATCATTCCCTAATGCAGATGGCCATCATCTGTACTTCTGAGCATGCATGGTGCCATATTAGCTCAGGAAGATCCTGCAATAAATGGCATCCACAATGTTGTTCACCATCTGCATCCTGCACCGCTTCTAAAATACAGTCACTGGCTGTTGGTCTGTATGCTCTGGTAAAGCTCCGCTCCATGCTGAGAGTTTGTTACCTGCATAACTTTGAGTACAACTGTACATTCAAGTTACTGCTAAATGACCCACTCCAATTGGTTATGAATAGGGGTGTGCACCGGCCACTTTTTGTGTTTTGGTTTTGGATCTGGATCTTTCTTCGTGTTTTGGATCTGGATTGGTTTTTCCAAAACCACCCTTCCGTGTTTTGGGTTCTGGATTTTGTGTTTTGGATCTGTATTTTTTTTTAAAAAAGCATAAAAACAGCTAAAATCACAGAATGTGTTGGTTTTTCTGCTCCTATGCTATTATTAACCTCAATAACCTTAATTTCCAGTCTATTCTGAACACCTCACACCTCACAATATTGTTTTTATGTCCAAAAAGGTTGCACCGAGGTAGCTGGATGACTATGCTAAGCGACACGAGTGGGCGGCACAAACACGTGACCCATCTAGGAGTGATACTGCAGTGGCAGACAGGATGGCAGTTTGAAAAACTAGGCCCCAAACTGTACATAATGCAAAGAAAAAAAAGAGGTGCAAGATGGAATTGTCCTTGGGCCCTCCCACCCACCCTTATGTTGTATAAACAGGACATGCACACTTTAACAAAGCAATCATTTCAGCGCCAGGGTCTGCCACACAACTGTGGCTGAAATTATTGGTTCGTTTGGGCCCCCACAAAACAAGCTGGCAATTAATCTGTCCCTGCACAAACTGGCTCTACGGAGGCAAGATGTCGTCCTCATCCTCCTCATCCACCGATTCCTCACCCTCTTCAGTGTTGTGTACATCCTCATCCTCACAGAGTATTAACTCATCCCCACTGGAATCCCCCACCACAGGTCCCTCTGTACGTTCTGGAGGCTGGTCTCCCTGGAAGAGTTGATAATTCATTTTTATGAACATCATCTTCTCCACATTTTGTGGAAGCAACCTCCTACGCCTTTCGCTGACAAGGTTCCCGGCTGCACTAAACACTCTTTCGGAGTACACACTGGAGGGGGGGGCAACTCAGGTAAAATAGAGCCAGTTTGTACAGGGGCCTCCAAATTGCCTCTTTTTTCTGCCAGTACAGGTATGGACTGTCTGACATGCCTACTTGGATGCTGTCACCGATGTAATCCTCCACCATTCTGTCAATGGTGACAGTATCATATGTAGTGACAGTAGACATGTCAGAAATTGTTGCCAGGTCCTTCAGTCCGGACCAGATGTCCAAACTTGGTCCTGCCTGCCCTGCATCACCGCCAGCAGGTTGCTTAGGATACCTAAGTTTTTTCCTGGCAGCCCCAGTTGCAGGAGAAAATGAAGAAGGAGCTGTTGACATGTCACGTTCCGCTTCAGCTGACAGTGTGTTCACCAGCAGGTCTTTGCACCTCTGCAGGCTTGTGTCGGCCAGAAAGAGAGACACCACATAGGCTTTAAACCAAGGATGGAGCACGGTGGCCAAAATGTAGTGGTCTGATTTCAACAGATTGACCACCCTGGAATCCTGGCAAAGCGAATGAAGGGCTTCATCCACAAGTCCCACATGCCCAGCAAATCGCTCCATCTTAGCTCCTCCTTCACTTTCTCCAGCTGCTTCTGCAAAAGCCTGATGAGGGGAATGACCTGTCTCAAGCTGGCAGTGTCTGAACTGACTTCACGTGTGGCAAGTTCGAAGGGCTGGAGAACCTTGCACAACACGGAAATCATTCTCCACTGCGCTTGAGTCAGGTGCATACCCCCTCCTTTGCCTATGTCATAAGTGGATGTATAGGCTTGAATGGCCTTTTGCTGCTCCTCCATCCTCTGAAGCATATAGAGGGTTGAGTTCCACCGCGTCACAACCTCTTGCTTCAGGTGATGGCGGGGCAGGTTCAAGAGGGTATGCCTGCGCTCCAGTCTTTGGCACGCAGTCGCTGAATGGCGAAAGTGGCCAGAAATTTTTCGGGCCACCCAAAGCGTCTCCTGCATGCCCCTGTCGCTTTTCAGAAAATTCTGCACCACCAAGTTTATTGTGTGAGCAAAACATGGGACGTGCTGGAATTTGCCCAGATGTAATGCCTGCACAATATTGGTGGTGTTGTCAGATATCACAAATCCCCAGGAGAGTCTAAGTGGGGTAAGCCACTGGGCGATGATTTCCCTCAGTTTCTCTAAGAGGTTGTCGGCGGTGTGCCTCTTACTGAAACCGGTGATACACAGCGTAGCCTGCCTTGGAACGAGCTGGCGTTTCTGAGATGCTGCTACTGGTGACGCTGCTGCTGTTGCTGCGTAAGGTGATACACCTACCCAGTCGGCTGTCACAGTCATATAGTCCTTGTCCACATGTCCGAGGTTAAGTGGACATTGGGTACAACAGCATTTTTCAGGACACTGAGGACACTTTTTCTGACGTTTCTGTACAGTCTCGGTATCGCCTGCCTAGTGAAGTGGAATCTAGACGGGATTTGGAACCGGGGACACACTACCTCCATCAATTGTTTAAATCCCACTGCACTAATGGCGGATACCGGACGCACGTCTAACACCAACATAGCAGTCAAGGCCTCAGTTATACGTTTTACTTCAGGATGACTGCTGTCGTACTTCATCCTCCTCGCTAAGGACTGTTGGAGGGTCAATTGTTTAGTAAAAGTAGTGGTGTTCCTACTTCCTCTCTGGGATGATGAACGACAGCTGCAGCAGGAGGCGTAGCAATGCAGGATCCTCCGGAGGAATCCCGGATAGGAGAGTCAGTCATGCCAGTGACATGGCCTGCAGGACTACTTCCGATCCTGACTAATGAGGAAATTGACGAGGAGGGAGGTGTCGGTGTGGTTTGCAGGCGCTTGGATACAACAGGACAACGGAATTTAGGTGTCCCTGGACTGCTTACGGTCTTAGCCAAAGTTTCTGAACTTGACAGTAACTTTTTATGAACGCGCTGCAAGTGCCGTATAAGGGAGGATGTTCCTAGGTGGTTAACGTCCCTACCCCTACTTATTCAAACCTTTATATATGGTACATATGGCAAGACAGTTGTTGTCCGGATTTGGATAGAAATATTGCCAGACCAAATAGATGGAATGTTTGGTCTTCTGCCCAGGCATGACCGTGATGGGCTTTTTCATCCCACGGACAACAACTGTCTCCCCCGGAGCCTGATTTAAACAAACCACATCACCATCAGAATCCTCCTCGCCAACTTCCTCCTCAGCGCCAGCTACACCAGTATCCTCATCCTGTTGTACTTCAACAGTGACATCTTCAATTTGCATATCAGCAAGTGGACTGTGGGTGCTCCTTTCAGCACTTGCAGGGGGCGTGCAAATGGTGGAAAGAGCCACCTCTTCCCGTCCAGTGCTGGGAAGGTCAGGCATCGCAACCACCACCACACTTGGACTCTCCTTGGGGATTTGTGATATCTTCTTAGAACGCACAGTTCTTCGCTGTGCTTTTGCCAGCTTAACTCGTTTGATTTTTTTAGTGGGAGGAGGGCTTCCATCGTCATGTGAAGCTGAACCACTAGTCATGAACATAGGGAAAGACCTTAGCCATTCCTTGCCACTCCGTGTCGTAAATGGCATATTGGCAAGTTTACGTTTCTCTTCAGATAATTTAAATGTTTTTTTCAAGGTCATTTTCCTGAACTTTGTCATTTGGGATTGTATGTGCCCTCTACTATGACATTGGGCATCGGCCTTGGCAGACGACGTTGATGGCATGTTATTGTCTATGTCATGACTAGTGGCAGCAGCTTCAGCACTAGGAGGAAGTGGTTCTTGATCTTTCCCTATTTTATTTTTATCGGAGAAAGTTTGGAGTGTACTTTGGGGGTTACAGCACCCTTTAACGGACAAGCCAGCCAGCCCTTTACTTATGACACAGGCACACGCTTGGCACTACTTTGTTGATGCACGTGCGGCTACTGCGCACACAATTCACAAACACAGAAAATATTTTTTTATTTTGTTTGGAGTGTACTTTGGGGGTTACAGCACCCTTTAGTGGTCAATCCAGCCGGCCCTTTATTTATGGGACACAGGCGCACGCTTGGCACTACTTTGTTGATGCACATGCGGCTACTGCGCACACAATTCACAAACACAAAAAAATATATTTTTTTATTTTGTTTGGAGTGCCCTTTGGGGGTTACAGCACCCTTTAGCGGTCAATACAGCCGGCCCTTTATTTATGGGACACAGGCGCACACTTGGCACTACTTTGTTGATGCATGTGCGGGTACTGCGCACACAATTTACAAACAAAAAAATATATATTTTTATTTTGTTTGGAGTGCCCTTTGGGGGTTACAGCACCCTTTAGCGGTCAATCCAGCCGGCCTTTTACTTATGGGACACAGGCGCACACTTGGCACTACTTTGTTGATACACGTGCGGCTACTGCACACACAATTCACAAACACAAAAAAATATATATTTTTATTTTGTTTGGAGTGCCCTTTGGGGGTTACAGCACCCTTTAACGGACAATCCAGCCGGCCTTTTACTTATGGGACACAGGCGCACGCTTGGCGCTGCTCCTTCGTTGATGCACGTGTAGCCACAGTGCACACAATTCTCAAACACAGAAAATATTTTTTTATTTGGTTTGGAGTGTACTTTGGGGGTTAGAGCACCCTTTAACGGACAAGCCAGCCGGCCCTTTACTTATGACACAGGCGCACGCTTGGCACTACTTTGTTGTTGCACGTGCGGCTACTGCACACACAATTCACAAGCACAAAAAAATATATTTTTTTATTTTGTTTGGAGTGCCCTTTGGGGGTTACAGCACCCTTTAACGGACAAGCCAGCCGGCCTTTTACTTATGGGACACAGGCGCACGCTTGGCGCTGCTCCTTTGTTGATGCACGTGCAGCCACAGTGCACAGAATTCACAAACACAGAAAAAATATTTTTTTTAAGCACTTGGGGGGAGCACCCCTGATGGACAGAGCACCCCCTGGACAACACTACAGCACCCCTTTAGGACTGGGACACTGCACAGGACTTTGGAGTGGACACAGCCCCTATGGACAACTGACTGCACAACACAGTCCAGCCAGCCCCTGTGGACTTTGAAGTAGTGGACACAGCCCCTATGGACAACAGCAGCACAGCGCAGCACAGCACAACACTACACTACACTACTACACTACACAGCCCAGCCAGCCCTAACTCCCACCCTCCCTCTTCACTGTCCACAGCCGAGTGAGAAAATGGCGCCGATGCGGGTACCTTATATAGGATCCAAAACCCGCGAGACCCGGAAGGCGGGATGATGACGTTTTGCCTCGATTTCAGATCCGAGTCAGGCGGGAAAAGTCGAGCCTGACTCGGATTGGCCTCGGATCGGGGGGGCTCGGGGGGGTTCGGATTTCAGAAATCCGAACCCGCTCACCCCTAGTTATGAATTGAGCTGTTTAGTGAATTCAGGGTATCTGCTGGCGTGTACACTTACTCTGATATACCTTCTGCAACAGTACACACATATTCCAACAGGTTATGGGCCCAGGCACACAAGCGCCAGTCACACAGACTCCAAACAATTAGAACTCCCAGCAGCACACGTTTAGATAAGTGCAAACATAGAGTAAAGATAGCACAGAGTGTTTCCAGCACAGTGTGTCACAGAGCACTGAAGCTGCATAATCATGTCAATCCAAAGTATACATACAGGAGCTACACCTATGTTGAGGTTCATCAGACTGAAGGGTACAGAGAATTCCACACATGGAAATTTGCAAAGAAAATGCATCTAAAAATTGGGGAAAGTTGCAGTTGATCACGGTGATAGTACAAGCCGAATGATAATGAGAGAGCCATGGGTACAATTGGCTTAAGTGTAGAGCAACACATGTATTCTACTGTATCATACATGGGAAATTGTTGTCAATGACACATGGACAACACTGTAGGCAGCATATGAAGATGGGGGTCTAATGAGAAGAATTGATCTGAAGTGTATATTATATAATACCAAGTAATATGAATGCACCAGTATGAGTGATTACATTGACAGAATTATATCCATATCACAGAAAGATTACTGGTATATTGACTCAGGAGCTACTATGCATTTCAGCTGCAATGAAGAGTGGTTCACCACATTAACCTTGTGTGATCCTATAACGTCAAAGAATTGGAAATTAAGTGCTTACAGCTACCAAAGTTCGAAGAGTCACTACTCATTTGAAAATAGGGCCTAAAAAAAGTCACAGAAATACAAGATGTTCTTTATGTACCAGAGATGGGAACAAATCTCATAGCCATCAGTGCCACAGAGCAAAGAGGTCACAGAGTTCAATTTGCAAGAGGAATGTGCATTGTACAGAACAGAAAAGAGACTGTAATAGCAACAGGTACCTAGTACTGTCAATTATGTATCCTTGACACACAGCAGTGTTATGCAATGATGACAACTGAGTCACAGTCTATGAAACTAATGCCCAGAAGATTTGGTCTCTTTGTATATGACAGTGTTCAGTAATTGGTGAATGGAATGGTTACAGGAATATCTGTGACTGCTATAGAGAAAGATGTATAATAGGGAAGCAAAGCCATCAACCATTTTCAAAGTCAGCAAGCAAAGCTAAAGCATCATTACAATTAGTGTATACATGTGTGTGGTCCGATGGAAGTCACGTCAGAAAGTGGATACAGATACTTCATAATGGTCAATGATGTCTTTGAAAAGAATGAGACACATATCAAAGAGAAGTCTGAAGTAGTAAAAACGATTGCAGACTACAAAAGAATAGTTGAAAATCAAACCAGTTGCAGACTAAAGATCTTGAGATCTGCAAAGGTGGAGAATATCTAAACAAAGATCTTGAATTCTTCCTAAAGAGTTATGGAATTGAGCATCATGAAATGCATCCAGTATATTGGGTATGAGATCCCGACGGTTGGGATGCCGCTGGTCAGAATACCGACAGCGCAATCCCGGCTGTCAGAATCCCGACACCCATAAGGAAAGGAGTTAAGACTAACTCTTACCTCTACCCCTAACCCTCCCTCCTTGGTGCCTACCCCTAACCTCCTCCCCCTAGTGCCTAAAACTAACCTCCACATCCCTGCACCCTAAACCTAACACTCCCTCCCCGATACCTAAAATTAACCCTCACCCCTAGTGTCTAAACCTAACCGCCCCCTCCCCGCACCCTATACCTAACCCTACCCCTAATATCTAATTCTAACCCCACACCCTAACCCTCCACTTAACGCCCGAAACAGTACTGTGCATGTGCAAAGTTACAAAAATCACAAGATCTACACCAGTGATATATGCACTAAGCACATACATCAGATACACTTACATTCATGTTTTAAACATTTCTGTTTATCACTAATTATGCATCTACTGTTCTTCACACACACACTATTGTGTATAGGAAATGGCAAAGTGAATGGTGGGGGGCCGCCAAGGCCCCAGAAGCTTTTCGGGCTATGACAGTGTGAAATACATTTTAGATGCGTTTTTTGGCACTCCTGCCATCAGCTGAGACTACAATGTTAGATCACTTAAAAAGAAAAAAAAAAGTTCTATATCATGTGTTATTTTTTCTGTCGTGCCTCTGAGTTTTTTTATGGGGCCCCACAAACTAGTCTATGTCACTTGGATGCCAAATGTTTTTTTTCCAACCCCTATGTATTGCCTTTGCTTGATTCTTCCCTATATGCTGGTTTCTCTGAAATGAGAGACATCTGAAGAAATTGAGCCTCCCTAGGCGGGCAGTGACGGGCTCTCTGTCTGTGGGACTTCTGTGCAGGGACTTGGTGGAGGTGAAACTAATTCCACCTATCATTAGAGGTGACGGAACTCAGTTCCACCCCCCGTTCCTGCCCACTTTAACCCCTGACGCACATACTCGCAAAGTGAGTGACAGGTAGTCAGTGTTTGGGGGAGGGGTGGTTGGATAAATGCAGGTATGTTGTACTATTCAAACACTGTTTTCAGGGCATACTGTACATAAATTAGCCACTGCGCCCTTGCTTGCAGCAGGAGAGTCCCATGCATGTTTGGAGAGACGCTGTGTCTTCACACCTTAGACTGTCATGCTGTCTGGGGTATCCCTGGACTGCCCGTCCACTCACCAGACTTCATTGCTGGACAGCGCTGCCTCCCCGATGCTTCGTCTGGGTCGCGATTCATATCCTCAAATCACAAGATTACCTCCCCAGACACAGGTGCCATTTTCCCAGAGACACACGCATGCACAGTAGATTCTGTCACCAAGCCAGAATCTACTGTGTTGCCAGAGAGGAAGGAGCCCACACTGAGTCTGCACATGGGCCCTCTCTATCTTACAATGCCCATGTCCAGCTCTTTGCTTGTCATAGAGCATTGCTGCCAATGCCCGCCATTTCAGGGTTGGTGGATATTTTAGATACTGTACAGTTAATGAAGCTTGGGCAGATATCCCTCAGGTGCCTGCAACTATAACAGTCAAGGAAGGAATGTTGGGTAACTTTGAGGGGTCACGAGAACAGTGCAATGTGCCTGGTCCAGCTGTCTTCCATTTATTTAAGTTTGCATGCTAAGTGCTGTGCCCTACAGTTATTGCAAAAGGGTCTATTATCCTTTTTAGATTAGATTATCTAAGTCTCGCTTGACCCTAGCTGTGGCAGGAAGGAACTACAAATTAGCGGCCACATGCGATGCACAAGGTTGTTGTGGGACAGTTACACCTTTGAAGTGAGGACCTGAGCACTTCTTTGAGGAGTTATTCGGTCTGTGCCCATGGAAGGGGAGGTGAGTCCTTCACAATGCCCGAGGTTGCGTCTCAGAAGGGGCATGTTAGTCGGGGTGTGGTATGATATGTTGACAGTTATGTCAACATTCATAATATCGTCACTAGAATGTCGACATGGTCATAATTTCAACATTGGCCATGTCGACATTCATGATGAAGACCCTGATGAAATGTCTACATGTTGGAATGCCCTGACACCTGTAGTTGCATCTTCTACATCCCAGCAGTCATGTAACTGTCACTTTTGGCACAGACATCTGACGGGGAAGTGTTCTGGTAAGTACAGTCCCACTATCCATGACCCTAAACCCTACCGCTTGCCTTTCCACTAATGCCTAACCCTAATCCTAATGTCCTGCAGCCTAACCCTAATGTTGACATTCTGACTGATGACATTTTAACAATATAGACATCATAACTGCCCACATTGTGGTGTTGACATTGTTAATGTTGACCTAATGACTACATTCCTGTTAGTTGTCCCTCATTTGTGCCGTTTTGATTGGCTAGAGCTGAGTTTTGTAGCATCTGCTTGGCCACTCCTTTATAGTCCATAATATGATCATCAATTAATAAAAATATGTAGTTAAAAGGTTGGCAATGTCAATGTAGACATTCATAATGTCAACATCACAATGTCAACAGTTATTATTTGAAAATGTCGACAGGCATCATGTCTGACATTGTCATAATTTTGACAGGTGAAATGTTAACATTGTCAGAATGTCAACATTAGGTTTAGACGGCGGCCAATTGGGAGGGATAGGCTGTGGCGGGAGGTTAGGGTTAGGCTGCGGTGGTGGGAAGTTAGGGTTAGGCACTAGAGGGAGTTAGGGGTAGGAATTAGGGTTAGAGATAGGGGAGAATTGCTCACCCTGACCTGGAAGTCACAGTCACATGACTGCCGGGACCTGGAAGACGCCGCTGGAGCGGCTGCACCCTTCTGGAGCAAGGTAAGTCATCTCTGGGCCACCAGGGATGATATGTTGACATTTTAACATGTCATTATTTTATTACGTTCTATGTGAATGTCAAAATTCTGATTGTCAGCATATCATAATCAACCCATTAATAAATGTTGCGACCTTTAATCCAAGCAGTTGTGTCTGTGTCGTTATTTCATTTAGTTTCAAGGATTTTTTTTTATTGTAGTTAATTACAATAAAGTAATGGACACCTTAACTACATTCATCCAAAATATCTCACTGTAAAAAAAAATAACTAGTTGCTTGGTCGATCACTGCTATCCCTTCACTTATCTCATTAAAACTACCACATTCATGAATTCTGTTTAGCTATGCATGCAGAAATGCACACCTATCTATGGCCCAGAAAATAGATCGGAGATAAGATGTATTCACAGGAAAATGTCACATAATATTTTCTTGCAGAATACGCAGCTATTATACTCATGTAATATACTTTTATTTATAAATGTCCTATTGAATGTAACAAAAACTCCCTTGGGTGTCATTTGGCAGAGTTACATCATGTCTTCCAGTTTATTTTGAAATTCATTAGAACTCACTAAATCATTCGGTAATATGTTATAAAAAAAGAAATATAATGTAACATGCCAAGTACTGTCGGTTTCTTGCCATACATATGTTGCTCAAAACTCCTTTTGTACTCCAAAGGTATAATTATTTACTGATCCACATTTTCTTTGTAATACGTTTCAGGCAAAGCTAAATAGTGAAGATGTATTACTAATGAATACAAAGTATTATTTTCCTAAAGTAACGTAAGAGATCGAAACTGGATAATTCAACTCCTATTATCATTGTCCTACAACTGCTATGTATACATTTCTTTTAAGTAACTACCATGTATATATTGTAAATACCATGTGTATATATTTTTTTCCTATTATGTCTATAATGTTATTTTCTTTGCACTTGATATCCTGCTAAATGATAATAAAAAAAGTAATAGGGTCAGAAGAGAAGCCAGATGAAGCCTGTAGATCAAAGACATTAGAGTTTAAGAACAAGCCAAAGTCAAAGGTTCCAGAAATCTGTAAGGTCAGAACTTAGTTAAAAATGTCAGGAAGTTCAACATAAATTAGAGGAATTGCAGAGCACACACCAACAGTGACTCTGCCATGCTCTGATAAAATAAAGTCCCTTTTAAAAGGGCAACAATCGGGGACAATCAGTGGCAGACAGCACAGACTGAGCACATTCAGGGACAACTGTAGAAAATACACAGAGCGCATGTCCAAGGAAAAGAAAACTGAGGGCTTTCTTCTTTTTGCTGATGCAGGATTGGGAGTCCTATGCACCTCAGTGGAAAAATAGAGACGCTTTTGCTCTGTACAAAAGATTGTATTTAGTAAATGACCACCACAGAATTCTAAGAATACCAAAAATGCTTAGGGGTCTATGTACTAAGCAGTGATAAGTGACAGAGTGAAAAGTGATAATTATGTGATAAGTGCCAGCCAATCAGCTTCCAACTGCCATCTCACAGGCTGTGTTTGAAAAATTACAGTTGGGAGCCGATTGGCTGGCACTTATCACAGACTTATCACTTTTCACTCTGTCATCACTGCTTAGTACATAGACTCCATAATCCTTTGTCTGACATACCATCTATAGACAAACAATTGTACCTTGTATTAAGATCTTCTACACCAGGGGTGGCCAAAACATTGGTTGCTATCTAATAGTCGACTGCAGACATGCGACCGGTCGATCTTGTTGGATGACCACCGCTGCCACTGCATAAGGGGCACTATGGCCACTGTATAAGGGGCACTATGGGCACTGCTTAAGGGGCACTACTACTGGGGGCACTGCTTCAGGGGCATTACTACAGGGGGGCACTACATAAGGGGTACTACTACAGGGGACACTACTACCGGGGGCATTGCATAAGGGGCACTACTACTGGGAGCACCGCATTAGGAGTACTATGGGCACTGCATAAGGGGCACCATTATCAAGATTATCATACATGTCAGTTGGAGGATATTCTTCAGTCATGTTGTCTTCATGATGGTTAGGTTGAGATCTTAAATCCACCCAATTTCTTCTTACTTCTGTTCCATGCCCTATAGATTGTAAGCTTGCGAGCAGGGCCTTCCTACCTATATATCTGTTTGTTATTACCCAGTTTTGTTCTGTTAATGTTCCAATTGTAAAGCGCAATGGAATATGCTGCGCTATATAAGAAACTGTTAATAAATAAATAAATAATGTTCTGTGCATATATAAGATCTTGGTGCTACTTGTGCTTGCACAGTACCTTTCTGCATCCAAACTCCTTTCTCATGGTCTCTGAGATGGACTTGGTCACCCGATCTAAGATCAGACAGGCTTTTTGCTTGACTATTATGGAACAGTTTTTGTTTCACCTGTTGTTGCTTAATGTTGAATTATACGTTTTAAGCAGTTCATCATGTATTGGAAGATTTGCTCTAATTCTCCTTCCCTTCAGCATTTGTGCTGGACGAAATCCATTCTGCAGAGGTGTACCGCAGTAGATTAAAGGACTTTTGTAGAAATCTTTACCATCCTGTGCTTTTTTCATGAGACTCTTTACAGTTTTTACTGAACTTTCCACCAATCCATTTGACCGTGGATAGTGGGGACTTGACATAATATGGACAAATTCCAAATTATCTGTGAATTTTCAAAAGTCAGCCCTGGAAAACTGAGGACCATTGTCAGTGAACACTTCCATAGGAACACCATGCCTTGCAAAGATTGACTTCATGCAATTGATTACAGCTTTACTAATTGTTGTATGTTGTGTTTTCACCTCAGAGTACATTGTCGTGATTAGAATAATAATCAGTCATGACAATATACGTCTTCCCATTACAATCAAACAAATCTGCGCCTACCTTCTGGTATGGTCTCTCTGACACTGCATGAGGACTCAGAAGATTAACTTGTTGCATTGGTCTATACATAAGACATAATTTACATGTAGCTGTTGTCTGTGCTATGTCTTGGTTCATTCTTGGCCAATATATCACTTCAAAGCACCCTCCACTTACATTTTTCTTCTTCTAAGTGGCCTTCATGTATCCTGCAGGTCAAGTCATGCAGGTATGACAAACCTATTGCCTTTGTAAATTAGGTAACTGACAATCATAAGGTCACTGCGGTACATCCAATAATCATGAATAGACAGTGGACAAGCATTTTTTTCTGCTGGCCATCTTTTCAGAATGATGTCTTAACACTTTCATTGTGTCATCTGTCTCTTTTCTAGTCTGTTCTTGTCTTGTTCTTCTTCTGGGAGAGAAGCTACAATCAAATCAACATATGCTTCTATCTCTTTGCACATCAGACTTCCGGAACCTTCACTTTTGTCCAAAGCATGAGAAAGTGTGTCAGCAATGTACATGTATTTACCAGGACAGTACAGCAATTGTATATCATATTTCTGTAGTCTTATAAGCATTTGTTAAATTCTCATTGGACAGTCATGTAATGATTTAGTCATGATAGCTAACAATGGCTTGTGGTCAGTTTCTACTGTAAGCGCTTGACCATACACAAATTGATGAAATCTCTAACATACATTAGTGATTTCTAGAAGTTCTTGTTCTATCTGAGCATATCTTGTTTCAGCACTTGTCAATGCTTTACATGCATAGATTACAAGTTGCCATGTATCCTTATGTTCTTGCAACAATACCGATCTTATGACAAATTGCGAAGCATCTGCTGAAATCCTTATTCTTTTTGCAGGACCGAAAAATCTTAGTACCGGTTGCTCTGTAATGGTCTGTTTCAATTTTTGCCAACTTTCTTCTTGTTCATGTGACCAAATCCACTCATTATCTTTGTCCAACAACCATCGAAGAGGAGCTGATTGTTTGAAAGTTGAGAAATAAACTTTCCTAAGTAAGTAATCATTCCTAGGAATCTTCTGACATTTTTATTGTTAGGACGTTCAATATTCACTATGGCTGACATTTTGCTTGGGTCAGGCTTCACTCCTTGATCTGGGACTAAGGGGGTCATTCAGACCCACCCGTGAGCGTCAGGACGCTCGCAAGCGGGTCGATGTTCCCCACTGCGCATGCGCACGATGGAGGGAGCTCCGTCGTGCGCATGCGCGAGACCCGGGGAGCGACGGGCTTTCCATCGCTCCGGGTCTCGCACCAAAGGGGGCGTGCTGTCGATGTTGATTGACAGCACGCCCCCTTTGGTGGGCGTGCGGGGGCGTGCCTGCCAGACGTAGGCGTTCCCATGGGAACGCCTACCGTCTGAAGCCGGCCCCACTGACATCACTAGTGATGTCAGTGGGAGTGATTTTGGCTCTGATAGAGCCAAAATCACTCCAGGGCTTGTGGCAGGGAGACCCTACCGCAGGGTCTACGTCGCAAGTCCGATGGTCGCGATGGTCAAGACCATCACGACCATCTTTTTGGCCACTCGCATTTACTGTGGGTGGTCACCCACAGCTATACGAGCGGCCAGGAGGCCACTCCATTTTCATGGAGGAGGGCACTGATTCAGAGCGAGCGCTCTGGTCAGAGCGTTCAGCTCTGAATCAGGCCCTAAGTTACTCATAAAGGTAAGTGTTTTCATGCCAAATTCACATTTGTCCTTGTTTAGCTTTAGAATCACTTTCCTGGTAAATTCCATCACTTGTCTCAATCTAGAATCATGTTCTTCCTTTGTAGAAGCCCAGATAATAATGTCATCCATCATTGTTTCAACACCTGGAATATGTTCAAAAATCATGTGCATTCTTTTGTGGTATACTGGAGTTTACAAAGGACCTGATTCAGAGCCACTCGCAAGATGCGATCGCTCACTTGCAAAAAGGGCCGGGTATGCAAATCAAGCGATCGCTCTTTGCGCTGCAAGGACGCCCTCTATGTCTTAGTGAGCGATGGCAGTTAGCGTACACTGGACTATAAAACCTCCCACCTATCACTCGCAGTACACGTCATCTCCGGGAAGTGTCTCATTAATCGTGAACATCGGAGCACTTGGGGTTGACCTAATCTACCCCAAGCACTGCGAGCAGTTCAGGCTAAAAAAACAACCAAATCACGTGTGCAATGACGCTACTTTGCTAATTATGCACATCCATTAAACGCCGTTCTGACGGTCAGACATGCCTTCGTTTGCACAACCACTCCCCCGTTCACAAGCACCTTCCCCTGTTGCCACCCACAATCGGCGCAGTCTGTCACTCAAAGCAGCATCCTGTCTGTGTACTATGAGCGCTCGATTCTACATTGCAGACGCTAGTTTTCACACACGCACTGCGACTTAGACGCATGAGCAGACGGGCGACAATCGCTCCTAGCGAGCGAGCGCAGCTTAGCAGACGGCTCTGAATCAGGTCCAAAATCCCCTATGGTAGTCAAAGAAATCTGTATCAACCTTATGGTGTATTAAATGTACACAGCTTTGAGCTAGCTTCATCTAGCTTCATTTGCCAGAATCCTGAAGATGCATCCAATTTACTGAACCATTTTGCTCCCATAAAATGCAACATTATTTTATCTCTGGTTGGTAGTTTGAAATGTTCTCTTTTAATAGCTTTGTTTAAATCTCTTGGATCTAGCAATCCTGAGTTGTCCATTTTTCCACAATTAGTAAAGGGGCTCAACCATTCAGTAGACTCATCAACTATCTCTATTACATCCAAGGCTTCCATGCAGTTTTACTTTCTGTAGTTTTTCTCTCAGTGCAAGTGGCACTTTTCACAGGGATGTATCACTGGAGGAACTTGTTTTTATATTTATCTTATGCTCACCAGGCAGACAACCTAAGCCTTCAAACACGCCACTGTATTCTGTAAACACTGATTAGCACTTATCTTCTACTTGTGATGTCACCATAAAAACTTTCTTTGTCAAGTTAAGTTTCTCACAGGAACTTAATCCTAAAATTGGCTGCACATCTTTAGCCACAATCAGCTTCCCCAGGTGCACAGCGTCCGCTTCCAGAACTGGCCAGGGGTTACGGGGGAAAGATCTCTCTCCTGCACCTGGAGCCCCCATAGGTTTACACCATCTGAAGATGGTGTAAGTTACCGGGGCTAAATTCCGAAAAGCTGGGCAAATTTTAGGATTGTGGTTGTTTCCACATCTACTACACATTTTTATATTAGATTGTGTCTTAAACTGCTTCATTTTAGAGTATGCTATTACATTTGGCTCTGTTTCTTCACCACATGTATACCACCATCAGTTTCCCTGTTTAGCTTTTTGGCTTCAAACCTAGGGCCTGATTCACTATGGATCGCAACTGCGATTATGCAGTGATAATATGCTAATCCATTGCGATTGCTATGCCATCGCACCACTACATAAGGACACCCACCTTACCTTACATACATCCGTAATGTTTAGCAAGACCGTGAAACCATTGGGAACATCGAGTACAATCGGAGCCTCATGCACACTTGCACAAGCTCTGACCTTACTCAGGAATTGCTAACCTCATTGCACGCACTGAACACTCGAGTTGCGTATGGCATCGCAGTGCCTAATTTATGCACGCCTCTGCAATGGCATTCAAACACCCTGGCACGCCTGCATTTCACCGACCACCCCCTGTCACCTCCCACAAATGGCACTTCCTGTCAATCACTCTGCGATGGGCCTGCTTAGTCGCTTTGATCGCAGTCCCGCTCGCAGTGACTGGTTTGCGCACACTGCGATGCATATGCATGCGCAGAACGCAACAATCAGCCGTTTGCGTGTGTAATCGTATTTGCGATCCTTGCTGAATCAGGCTCTTAGTCATTTCTGCAGATCTATACATATTCACAGCCTTGTCTACTGTTAAATCTTGCTCTCTCAGCAATCTCTCTCTGAGTCCATTATCAGGTATTCCACATACAATATGATCTCTAATCAGTGAATCTTTCAAATCATCAAACTCACATGTTTTGCTTAGTGATTGCAGTTCTGTAACATACTGATCAAATCCATCTCCATTTTTCTGATCACAGGTGAAAAACTTACATCTTTCATATGTCAAATTTTTTCTTGGTACAAATTACTCTTCAAACTTTTGCATTATAAAGGATAAAACCATATTCTGGCTTTCAGCAAACTGAAAACTATTATAAATGTCTAGCCAGGGCCGCCATCAGGGGGTGACCATTGGGGCTACTGTCCCGAGCCTGGACACTCAGACAGACAAGGGGGGCCCAGCCCATATCTGCCACCCGCCCATCACCACTACAGCCAGTGTTGGATGAAAGAGGCGCCCCCGTCCTGCACCCACCTGCCGCCTCTGCTACTGCCAACCCAAATACTGTATATAGGGCCTCTGGACGGTCCGCTCCCCAAGCTGCCACCACTGCTGAAAGGAAGCCTGCTATGAGAGAGGCCAATGCACAAAAAAGTTTATTCGGCGCGCGTGACATCATGATGTAACCGCGCGCCACTTAAGGAGAGAAGAGCCGCTACACCTGCGGAGCAGCAGCCTGGAACAGAAGAAACAAGGTAAGCAGTAAGATTAACATGGTGGCTGAGGCAAAAGAGGGCTACAACACTGCTGTGTCTGAAGGGCTGCAGAGAGTGTGAGGCAGAAGGGGTCCTCTGTGGCCCCATCGTATGCGAATGCTTACATGATGGTGGTAGAAAGAGACATCTTCTTTAATGATCCAATAATTGCCCAGAAGGTGATTTATTACTCACGCTGTATAGACGATATGATACTAGTGTGGGACGGCACTAAGGAAAGCCTTTTTGATGTCATTGCCATACATACTAACAGCACCAGCCCTGTGAATCTGACGTGTAAGGCAGATGAACATTCAATTGATTTTTTAGATGTGAAAATTTGTAAGGGTGTGAATGAGCTTAAAACTACACTGTTTGTAAAATCCACAGACCGTCATGTTCTGCTAAGCCCGAAAAGTTTTCATCCACAATCTGTTTATAGAGGTCTGCAATTTTCGCAGCTACTTTGTGTCAGACGTATCTGTAGTGATGAAAATGATATGAAAATTCAAATGGCCCATATGATAGAGAAATTTGCGCCTAGGGGATACGATCACAACCTTTTGGTTGCTACAAAAAATAAAGTTATCTCTATCCATAGAGAAAATACCCTTGAAACTAAACAGAAAAAATCTCTAACTAATAAGATCATTTGGCCTAATAGATTTAATACGGCTAGTCCTAAGGCCAGAGGTGCAATTAAACCATTCTGGCCCATCATATCATCTGATACAGAATTACCAACTTTGGCTAATAAACACATTATGACTAGTTTTTCATGTGGAAGAAACATCAGGGATTACCTTGTGCATGCAGATGTTACCAACTTTGACAAAAAATCCCCAAAAATCTTTTTAGGAGTCCCTAAAGTTGGCTGTGTGAAATGTACGGGCTCCGTGACATGCAGCTACATGCAGACAGGTGACACCATCAAGCATCCTTATTCTGCTAAAAAGTTTACAATCAGACATCGTTTATCTTGTACAGGGGCGCCGAGAGGGGGGGGAGCGGGTACAATTTACCCAGGCTGAGATGCAGTGGGAGATTGCTGTGGCTGCTGCTTAGCAGCCGCAAGTAATCTCCTATGCCTGAGGGGGGAGCGATCACACTGATCGCGCCCCCCCTGGCTTTGCGCCGGGCTGAGGGGCTCGCAGCAGAACAAACTGACTACCTGTTCGCAACAGCACTTCTGCTGCATTAACTGTATAGCATGTAGATATTTGTCAGTGGATCAATTATTATTAGGATGCAGCACATTAATAATGTTTTAAGGACATCAGGTATGTGCAATATTTGTGTTTTTTTGTTTATTTGCAGTTTTGTTTATTTTACTATTATGATAAATTGTTATGCGTTAATGCTACTATTAGCTTCTAATTAGCTGGGCTGCATGGTATGTGGAGCTTGGCTACTTGCTTCTATTAACTATTTGCTTAACAGCTGTGCTACATTGATAGTGCGCAGAGTATTGCTGCTTTACTGCAGTCTATCTTGCTTCTTATTAACCATGGATTATTACGATTTCATATGCAGGCAGATTTTGCCTATACTTTGTTATTATATGCCTCATTACTTTTAATGTATTTTTTTGTACTTTAACATTATGTTGGTGAAGGGAGCACTGGGTGTAACATCATCAACCTGCATCCCATGGCTGGGATATGTGCCTGACATGAGGCTACATTGGAGAAGGGGAGTACCTACAGTATATATGGTGAGTAGAGCATGTTTTCTGTATTGCCCTGATGAAAATGTGCCAGCATTGAAATGTTGGCTTTGGCTACCTGGTGGTCTGTTGTGTCTTTTAAATCCCTGAGTGCCGCCGATTGTGTGACTTATATATATATAATTTGGATACTTTAGGGTTTTGATGAAGGATTGATAAACAGATTAGTATATTTATACTCTTTGATAGTATTGATCTGCTAATCTGCATCTGTGTCTACATTTGTTGAACACTATAGTAGCATGCCTATATAATCCTATCTTGACAGTTTGCGCTGTGAGATACTACACAGTCTGTTTAGTGTATCAGTATTTGTTTTTAATGGGTGATGGTGTTTGTCACTATAGTAACTTGTTGACGTCCGTGACAGAAGGTCCGTCCGCGGCGGGAACGCAACCTGATGACATCACCTCCCCCGGCGTTGGCTCTGGATTGCTGAGCACATGGGTGAGTCTTCTTCTATATAAAGGGGATGTAGTTATTAGACCGGCAGATGCAATGCCACCGGTCTAAATTCCGACACTTCCTGCCTGACACGGGACTTAACATAGGCGTCAAAATGCCGACGTCTATGTCAATCACAATGCTGGAAGACCGACCCCTGCCATCCCGATCATCGTCTGACGGGTAAGTAGAACACTTAGCCTGGGGATGGGGGGGTTAGGTTTAGGGACCCCCGGGTGGACTTAGGGTTAGGTACCCCCCCGAGAAAGGTTAGGGTTAGGCTAGGGGAAGGGGGGAGTTAGCCACCACTAGGCAGAGGATAGTGTTAGGCATCCCCCCGGGAGGGTTAGGTTTAGGGTGCGAGGAAGGGGGGTTAGGTTTAGGCACCCCTGGGGGGAGGTTAGGACTAGGCACTAGGGTGGGAGGTTAGGGTTTGGCACCCCTAAGCAGGGTTAGGGAGGAAGAGGGGAGGGTTAGGATACTTACCACCGCCCGTTAGGATCTCCTTCCGTCGGGTATTCAGCCACCAGTATTTCAATCCCATTCTATATAAAGCAAGTAAGTTTTGTATGTTATTGGTCCTTGAGGAAAGTCTCCAATAATGGAGATTGAAATGGTTTAAAAGTATATGACTTAGTGTTGCACTTTTGTTTCGAGTCCTGTGAGTGCCACTGTATTGATTTCTATACATACACAGGTGATCTAATACACCCGGGGTGGGCACCAAGGCAGGGTAATTTACGAGCTATATGCAACAAATTTGGTGGAGTGCCGGTCAATCTATGTATGTATATATAAATAATCTCTGTTTGGAGGCATGTAATTGGCACCTGTTTGCAGGAATGTCATTGGCACCTAGCAGCAGCATTGCAGGCATATATGCTACATGTACAGATGCAGTTGCATCTTGAAGTGCGTCTAACTCTGCATAGCGATACACAGGGCTGTAAGAAGAGGTGGGACCAGCCTTACATGCTGTCGGCTGCAGCCTGCGCCCTCCTCTGGCGTTTACTTTCCGTACTGTGTGTAGAGGGAAGGGGGGGCCTGTCTGTTTTGCCAGTCCCGGGTCCCACAATTTCTGATGGCAGCCCTGTGTCCAGCACATCCTTTCCTATCACATGGAGATAAATGGATGCCTTAGTTTTTTCAACCTCTGTATCTGCTCCACATGCAGTAAGGTAAATATTAAACATTTGTTTAAATCTTTTCAAGTTTAAAGACAAGTTACCAGACATGTGCGGACTCTGAGCACTAGCAGTTAATTTAAACTTCTTCTGACACCATGTAATGTTTGCATGCTTGTAAATCCAATTATAAGGACACTGAAGCATGGGTAAAAAGTGCTGTTCTTCTTTATTCAGCCATTTGCAATCTATAGACACCTGTACACCAGACTACACCCACTTAACAGCATTCCCCATGGTTCTAGGGACCATCACTGAAGATTAAGGCTTTCACATATAAGCAAAGATGGACTGGCCCACAGGGGTGCAGGGGAAACCCCCGGTGGGCCCCACTGCCTGAGGGCCCACCTCCTCCTCTAGGGATCAGGTTCCAGACTGTGCACTTGAATTATACATTATACATATATTACATTATACAGCAAAGGACTATGGCATATTTTTTACAATGCATTGCTGGTATTAATCTGGTACTTTATCATGCATGCTCTAGCAGTATTTACTATATATAAATTTGTAAAGAGGCTCCCAGACCATGGAGGCTGGCCACACTCCTAAGTATGGGCACCTATCACTGCATTCCCCCTGTGGGCCCTTTGTGCCACAGTCCGACACTGCATATAAGTGAGTGTCTACACACATTTAAGCATATCTAATGCAATAACATCACACCCCTGTTCTACACTATGATAACAGATGTGTCACATAAAGGAGAGGTTCTATAGTGGGAGATGTACAGTATCAAGCCTTGGAGAGAGACAAAATGGAAAAGTTGCCCAAAACAACCAATCTGCTTCTAACTGTCATTTATCTAGCACAGTCTTTGAAATGACAGAAGCTGAATGGTAACTTTGGGCAACTACTCCAATTTATCTCCAAAGCTTGATACATCTCACCTAAACGATGAACAGGTAGAGTATAAATGATCTACACATATGGAGGGGTTGGGTAAGAAATACCGCTGGCTCAATAGACGCCGATCTGAAATGCAGTCGCCGGAAGCCCGACAGAGGAAAATCCAGATGGAGCATGTAACAACCCTAACCCTACCCTTCTCCCATCCCTAACCCTCCCTTAGTGGTGCCTAACCCTAAAATTACCAGGGTGGTGCCTAATCCTAACCTCCCCCAGTGGCACCTAACCCCCCTTGTCCCTAGCCTAACCCTTCCTGGGGGGTGCCTAAGTCCCCCCAGGAGTGCCTAAACCTAACCCCACTTTAACACAGCTAAGTGCTAAGGATGGATGGACTTACCTTAATTGGTCCGGCGTCCTTCGGCATTCTGGTGTCAGGATTAAGATAGGCATCGATATTTCAACGCTTATCTTAAGTCCCATGTCAGGCTTCTGCTGTCGGGATATAGATTGGCAGCATTTGGCCCACTAGTCTATAAACTACTTCCCATATTCAGAAAGTCTCTACCTACTAGTCCAGTCAATTCCATGCTTGACTGGCTGTATCAATATAGTCTAAGGGCCTGATTCAGAGTTGGGAATAGAGAAAGATAGAGCAAGTAACTGAGCATCTTGGTAAAACCATGCTGCACTGCAGGTGGGGTAGATTTAAAATGTGCAGAGAGATTTAGATTTGGGAGGAGGTTTCCAAACTGAGGGCCTGATTCAGGCCCGCTCGCGAGCGCTATGCGCACGCAAGCGGGTCGATGGTGGCCCAGTGCGCATACCATCGCTCCGGGTCTTGTACCAAAGGGGGCATGCTGTCGATGTTGAGTGACAGCACGCCCCCTTTGGTGGGCAGGCCAAGGGAGTGGCTGCCCAAACGGAGGCATTCCTATGTGAACGCCTCCGTTTGGGGCCGGCCCCACTGACATCACGAGTGATGTCAGTGGGAGAGATTTCGGCTCTGTTTGAGCTAAAATTTCTCTGGGGCTTGCGGCAACGAGAACCTACCACAAGGGTCTCGTTGCAAGCCCGATGGTCGCGATGGTCTTGACCATTGCGACCATCTTCCTGGCCGCTCACTATAGCTGTGGGTGGTCACCCACAGCTATGCGAGCGGCCAGGAGGCCGCTCTAAAAAACAAGAAGGCCAGCCCTGAATCAGGGCCTGAGATCTAAATTGCAGCGTAAAAATAAAGCTGTGCAGCATTTGTGGGCTACATGTAAAAGCAGCCAGCATTTACCTCACATTGAATAAAATGTATGTATTTGCACCCCTTACATTCCAACATGGCTTGTCCAGGTACACAGCTACTGTACTTGCTCTATCTTACTCTGTTCCCAACTCTGAATCCGGTCCTAAAGCTGGCCACACACTAGACCAACTTACATCCAACCAGCCAACTAGTTGATTGGTTGGAATGAAAATCTGGTAAGGGATTAAAGCAAATGACAATCAGCAATTTGCTCCCAAACGCCGGAAAATTAACAAAAACTGTTGGTTGAACAAATTGTATAGATCAAACTTTTAACAAACTTGTCTGAACGACCATTTTCATCTATTTTCTGGCATTTAGGAGCAAATTGCTGATTATCATTTATTCCCATTCCTTACCAGAGTTTCATTCCAACCAATCAACTAGTTGGATGGTTGGATGAAAGTTGGTCTAGTGTGTGGCCATCTTAAGTCCTTTCACAGTTTAGTGACCCTACTCAAATTAAACTCTGGGCTTGTACATCATCTAAATCATTATTTAAATTCATGACAGTGGTGGAAACTGTTATCAGCTGTTTATAAAGTGCACATGCAGCTCTCAAAAGAGTCTGTTTGCATTTAAAAAATCTCAAATGGGCCCTAATGGGAATTTAATTTTAGGCTGTGTCTTTTTCCAGGGGATATCTTTTCTGCGCATACGCGATTCACTGGGAAAATGGCTGCCGCCATTTTCCTGTGATTTTTTTGCTTCAATCCGGCGCTGCAGATCAGTACACCAGAATCTGCAAAAAGGTAAATATACCTAACTATGGGTACAAGGTGTGCGTTGTTGGGCCACACACCCTGCACCGATTCTAAATACACCACCACCATCCGCCCATGCATTACATTTAGTGTACTCCAAGATTTGGTTTATTGCTAATATGGAGAAAATCAAATTTGCTCTTAGGGATCAGTCAGATAAATTTAATAAGATATGGGACCCATGGTTTAATTATTCAACTACTACTATCTCTAGGATTTGATGCCTTGTCTGTCCAAATATGACATTTTAGAAATGCTACAGTGGTACTATTTACATAGGATGAGTTCTTATATGATATTAGTATATATTGCCCCCCCCCCCCTCTATTTTTGTTTTCTTTGGGGGTTTTTTGTTTTGTTTTGTTTTGTTTTAGTTTTGCTCTGGTTTATTTTATTTTATTTTATTTGTTTAAAAAAAAAAAAAAAAAATGTATCCAAAAATGTAAGGTGAATGTTTATGTTGTCTTCTATGATATGGATATGACTTCAATGGTAATGATGTACTTATAAATTTCACAATTTGTTGTGAATGTCATTGTATTCTCCTTTTCCTTGAATGAAAATTATGGTTAAAAAAAAAAAATACACACCTGCTTGGATTAGTGGTGTTGTTGCCCACTTGCTTCCACAGTACTGTGAATCCCAATTCTGTGTATGTCCTGCACTACATATGAATATGTACATGCAGTCCAGTTCCACCATATGTTATAAGGTTGCGTCCTTATATTAAGGGCTATATTCAAATAGGTGCGAAAAGCTGTTTTCGGCGATAAAGTATCGCGAGTGACGTAATTTCGCCATGCGAAAAGTTTCCTCCATATTCAAATCATGAGACTTTTCGCCGGTGCAGAAACTCATGCAATGCAATGGAACCAACGAAAAAGTGTTGCCTATGAATAGGTGTCGAAAAAAAGTGCAGAATTGGGGTTTTGGGGTCAAACTTCGGAAAACCCCCTGCAACCTTGGGACAGTCCCCCAAAAGGTAAACTGCATCAAAAAAAGTTGAAAAAAACACTTTAGATCAACAAAAAAAAGTACTTTCATTTTGGAGGCGAAAAAGTCCAAAGTTGGGGGACAAATTTAAAAACTAGTGAAATAGACTCTAGGGGGATCCTCAAGTATGCCCCAGATGTTTTTAAGCGTGCAGGTGGTTGCTGTAGGTGGATTTTTTATCTTTTTTAAAACTTTACTTTAGCAACTTTAAAATAAGCTTGCACCAATTTTCATGTACCCCAAATTTGTTGGGACTACTTATTTTCTGCAAAAAAAAATTCGAAATACTATTCTTCACTTCTTCTGCAAAGATGCTAATAAGCAGCTATTGAGAGCATTTAAGTACCTCAAATACCTTCAGCAGGCCTATTCGGGGGTTTCTACAGTGATCCCCAATGTTAGTGCATCTTTTGGGGGGTGTCAGGCTGATTTCTCCAAATCTGACAGCATTTTTCACCTGTTTGCGGTTTGCCAGGTCCCGTTTTCGACGATTTCTAATTGAATATAGGGATAAGCGGGGACCAGCGCGATACTTTTTCGCTTGGAAAACCAGCGATGGTGGCGAAAAGTCCGGAATGCGAAAAGTACGGGACTTTTTGCACCTAACTGAATATCCCCTAAGGCTGAATAAGCTGAATTTTCTCATGGAGAATTCCGGAGAGGGGGCATGGTATTTAATGGGCTACACCTCAAAAGCTATTGAATGTACCAAGCTGAAATTTGGCATGGACGGGTATAACTGTCGCTTGCTGCTGCTTGCCAGGATTTGGGAGTAATCTAAAGTTTAAACTGTCAGTTTTTTCTGCCACTTTCAGTTAGAACCACTTTCCTGCTTTAGTCTATGGGAGATTTTTGGGAAGGCATAACTCAGGGCTGAGGACGTATTTAGACTTGGGGCTTGATTTGTTAGGTAGCTCTTGTTCCAGTGTTGGTGCTTTTGGGGTTCTGGTAATTGAGAAAGTTACAGTAAGCTATTACCCACAAATGCACTATTATATAGATAAGGAGTTTCAACTTGTTAAGCAGCTTCAGTAGGTACCTCCTGCAGGGGGTGTACTGTGGTTCACTTGGGTGCACAAAGATGGCTGTCCTTTGCGGGTGTTAGTGGAGGTGTGACCCGGTGGCGGTAGCGGGAATTAGCGGCGGCGGGGACCAGGTGGTGGTGTGGGCGTTAGCGACAAGCAGGGACCCGGTGGCGGTGCGGGTGTTAGCAGCAGCAGGACCTGGTCGTGGTGCGGGCAGAGGAACCCGGCGGCGGTGCAGTATATGGTAGCAAAACTCGGCGGTGCTATTGCGTTGGCGACAGGCTTGGATCTGAGCGGATCCAGTCCCTGCCAGCCATTCTGCAGAGTTTGGCAGAGGTGCCCATTTCAAATATGGCACCTCAGATGGCAGAACTTTTGTAAAGTTGGCCCCTTGGAGATATACCCACACCTTTCACCCATATTTTATACCCAGTGCCTATCAGGTGACATCATTATAAGTGCACGTCAGGGCCAGCTCCAGAGGTCAGAGCACCCTGTGCCGGCCCTCTCCATTGCGCCCTATCTTCGTGCGCAGCTTCGGCTAATTACCATCGGCCACGCTCCCTGTGTGATGTTATTAGGAGGCATGCCCACCTCCAAATAACGTCAGGCTGGGGGTAGCCTCACTAGCTGGGCTTCCCCCAGCCCCTCTCCCGTCACTGAATGGATGTCGCACGCATGCGTGCAGCATCCATTCAGAGTCCCCGGGGTCTGGCACTGCTGCACAGCTGCAGTGGTGGGGGTCCCTAACCTCCCAATTTGACCTCCCGCGGGCCACTTGTTGGGGAGGGATGCGCCGCACAGGTCGAACTCCTCTAGAGCCTGCCCTGGTGCATGTGACATTGGACAATGCAATAGGAGATTTGTATTTCACTCAAGAAGTATTCCCTCACAATCCTGACAAGACCTAAACTCTGTGTGTCTCATTTAAATTTGTAAAGAGGCTCCCAGACCATGGAGGCTGGCCACACTCCTAAGTATGGGCACCTATCACTGCATTCCCCCTGTGGGCCCTTTGTGCCACAGTCCGACACTGCATATAAGTGAGTGTCTACACACATTTAAGCATATCTAATGCAATAACATCACACCCCTGTTCTACACTATGATAACAGATGTGTCACATAAAGGAGAGGTTCTATAGTGGGAGATGTACAGTATCAAGCCTTGGAGAGAGACAAAATGGAAAAGTTGCCCAAAACAACCAATCTGCTTCTAACTGTCATTTATCTAGCACAGTCTTTGAAATGACAGAAGCTGAATGGTAACTTTGGGCAACTACTCCAATTTATCTCCAAAGCTTGATACATCTCACCTAAACGATGAACAGGTAGAGTATAAATGATCTACACATATGGAGGGGTTGGGTAAGAAATACCGCTGGCTCAATAGACGCCGAGCTGAAATGCAGTCGCCGGAAGCCCGACAGAGGAAAATCCAGATGGAGCATGTAACAACCCTAACCCTACCCTTCTCCCATCCCTAACCCTCCCTTAGTGGTGCCTAACCCTAAAATTACCAGGGTGGTGCCTAATCCTAACCTCCCCCAGTGGCACCTAACCCCCCTTGTCCCTAGCCTAACCCTTCCTGGGGGGTGCCTAAGTCCCCCCAGGAGTGCCTAAACCTAACCCCACTTTAACACAGCTAAGTGCTAAGGATGGATGGACTTACCTTAATTGGTCCGGCGTCCTTCGGCATTCTGGTGTCAGGATTAAGATAGGCATCGATATTTCAATGCTTATCTTAAGTCCCATGTCAGGCTTCTGCTGTCGGGATATAGATTGGCAGCATTTGGCCCACTAGTCTATAAACTACTTCCCATATTCAGAAAGTCTCTACCTACTAGTCCAGTCAATTCCATGCTTGACTGGCTGTATCAATATAGTCTAAGGGCCTGATTCAGAGTTGGGAATAGAGAAAGATAGAGCAAGTAACTGAGCATCTTGGTAAAACCATGCTGCACTGCAGGTGGGGTAGATTTAAAATGTGCAGAGAGATTTAGATTTGGGAGGAGGTTTCCAAACTGAGGGCCTGATTCAGGCCCGCTCGCGAGCGCTATGCGCACGCAAGCGGGTCGATGGTGGCCCAGTGCGCATACCATCGCTCCGGGTCTTGTACCAAAGGGGGCATGCTGTCGATGTTGAGTGACAGCACGCCCCCTTTGGTGGGCAGGCCAAGGGAGTGGCTGCCCAAACGGAGGCATTCCTATGTGAACGCCTCCGTTTGGGGCCGGCCCCACTGACATCACGAGTGATGTCAGTGTGAGAGATTTCGGCTCTGTTTGAGCTAAAATCTCTCTGGGGCTTGCGGCAACGAGAACCTACCACAAGGGTCTCGTTGCAAGCCCGATGGTCGCGATGGTCTTGACCATTGCGACCATCTTCCTGGCCGCTCGCTATAGCTGTGGGTGGTCACCCACAGCTATGCGAGCGGCCAGGAGGCCGCTCTAAAAAACAAGAAGGCCAGCCCTGAATCAGGGCCTGAGATCTAAATTGCAGCGTAAAAATAAAGCTGTGCAGCATTTGTGGGCTACATGTAAAAGCAGCCAGCATTTACCTCACATTGAATAAAATGCCAATCTTAAGACAATGTTAATGACATCACCTATAAGATGCTAAGTGAAATATAAACTTAATTATAATTGCTTCGGGGCATGACTATTTTTCATTTATACACATTTAATTCATTGTGTGGGATACATTGTTTCCTGCAAAACACAAATTAATCGTTTCTGTGTTCCATTAATAACACATTTGGTGCTTTGCCCATTGTTTTCCTGTCTAGTGGTCTCTGCTTGTTCTGTCTCTCATACATTGCTTTATACACTGCCAATTCCTCTTACTCATGCTAGAAAACTTCTTACCAATTGATTGTAATTTATGACTCTTTCATCATCATTTGACTCCAATCCATAAATACAAGGAATATGCACATATTTATTACAGAAACCCCATACCATAGTTATACAGACTTCTCCTCCAGTACTGACACGAGTGTGCCATTAACATTTTCCATATTATAACCATGTCACTGAATACTGTATGTGATCATAGAACAAAAAAAAATATTTAGATTAATAATTAATACTTTTTTGTATGTGATGTACTAACTAGTTAAGTGGGGGTTAATCTCCTTTATGCCTGAAAAGGAACCTGTCAAGATGTGATTGATTAATTAATTGAGGACATTAGTTATACTCTATCCTGGAAGATTACCCATGATCCTCTGATGAACCTTCATGTTTGAAGGGAAACTCGTTAGGACTTGGGTTTTCCCTGATTACTCTCCCTGCACCTAATATTGGCATTCACCAGCCACAGACCTCCGCCTAAACGGGATCTCTAACAGACGCAGAAAGGCACACCTGCTGGTCGGAAGACTCTTTTCTCCATTCCCTCACGACGCTTCAGCGCTTCCAGCTGGAGTATACTGCAGGCTCGGTCTATTTACAATATTTATATTAATTATTATTATTTATATATTTTTATATGTCTTTCTGTTCGTTCTGGATATTTGCTGCTATCAGGAATAAATCTATATATTTCTGTTTTATTAGTATTATTCTCTAGTTTTTTGGTAATTACATTTTTTTATATATTTTTTTACATATATTCATTAATGTTTTCAATTCTGAGTACCCTTACTGAGTAATTGAACTATTGAATAAACAAACCAGAAAGTATTGACTTATATTTTATGGTTAGAGCATTTGAAAAGCTGCTAATTGATTAATTATGTTCAGCTTGACATGAAAGTCTGCTATTGGTAACTGTGTTTTTATAATCCCCTCCTGGGAAGGAGAGACTTATCCTGCCTTTTGAAAAAACCTCAGTCAATGAGGAGAAACACGTCAAGGTGCTAACTTTTTTATTGTAAACTGCTGCTACATACCAAGACGGACCACAGATTGCCGCCTGTGGGAGATTGAACACACTGAAGTGTGCATCTTAGTCACAGACCTTTGCGGACTTCACGGCTTCCACTTACAACCCTGCTGCATCTACCGCTGATATCACCGCTCACTACTTCCAGCTGATCCCAGGTGTCGGAGTCAACATCACTGCTCTCTGCTCCCTGCTGTCCGTAGGTGACGGGTTTCACCCCTTATACAGGATTTTACTCTCTAACACTGTGGCAGCCAGCCCCGAGTCTGGAGACTCCCATAACGGATAGGCTGAATATTGCTGCCGATTGTGCCCCTGTGGAATGTCCTGTTGACCGGGCTCCCATTGATGACCGCTTATGTTCACCCGTATATTTGGCTTGTTCGGGACTTTATCACACCAGCGGTGAGTGGCCTTTTATATTCAAGGAGATACGGATAATTCCGCTAAAAGGAAGAGGTACTTGCTACATATATTGAATTATTATACCAAGCCACCATTATCCCGAGGAACTTTGTCACCCATTAAGGGAACCTAATTAATTTCACTAGTCTTTTCAGCTATTTGAGACTATATTTTATTTTACATTATACTTATGTGTAGAAGTGTTTCATTGCAATATTGCATCATTGTTATTCAATTTTTATGTCCTGAGGAGCTGCAGTTCTAACAGGTTTATTGTTATTGTAATAAATATATGTTTCATGTTATATTTCTGGTTTGTTTTCATGGCTAAGTGATTTCAGGCGCAGACACAAGAGTTTTTTTTCATTCTGGTTGTTTTGGGGAATCCTAGGCAGATATCCTCTTGTGTCAGCTGCCAGTAATTCACTGCTGAATCCCTGTTGTATTATATTAGCGCTCCACTTTTTCTGGATCGGTCAGGACACAGTAAGTTTGACTTGGCTATTGAGGAATTCATCCACCGCCTTTATCCACACTATTGCGCCCTCTGATAAAGTTATTCTGCATGTGGCAGTGACAGATCTGGGGTTGAGATTGGCTTCCCTAAAACATTCACTGCTATTGTCAAATCACAGCGGATACATTCCGGTGCCTTCCAGTTTTGACTGAGATCTTTGATTGTCACTGAGCTTGTACACAGCCAGTGACCTAGACGCTGGAACTCTACAGTGAGGAGGAGGGAAGATATCCCCTTTAAAAGTACTTTAATCACTACAGTGTGCCCTTATGTCAGCTTATAAACCGCTGGTCTGATTTAATATGTGTGTGGAGATTTGATACATTGTCTACAAGTGGATACACATTAACAAACTCTGAGAATCACTGGAAACAAATGAGCAGGTGTTTCCAAGTTTTTCACCTCTAGAGACTTTTTTTCATAAGGTTAACCAGCTTAGCTGGGACTATTGCAGTTATTTGTATTCATTTGTATGTTTGTGTGATGAAGAGATGATCTTCCTCTTTTAAAATGTATGTTTTTTTCTATTTACTTTAGATTAAATCTGTTTATTTAAACCAGACCTTTTTATTTGATCCTTAACACTACTCAGTATAGCGCAATTATTTAGTTTTATATTTTGTTCCTATTTTGGAGGATGCAGATACCTTTTCATATTGCTGCAATCTGGGTGTGATTTTGATCTAATTATATCATATGTGAAGGGCAGTTTTTGTTTTTCCTGCGCCATCAGATTTAATTAGGTTTTGAGTATTCATCCCCCATCAGTGCCCAACCCCCCCAGTGGTGCCTAACCCTAACCTCCTCCCCCCCAAAGCTTAACCCTAACCCCTCCAGCGGTGCCTAAACCTAAACTCCCCCCCCCGGGATGGCGGCTGTCAAGATTCCAGCGTTGGGATTTAGACTGGCATCTGGATTTCAACACCTATCTTTAGTACCAGGCCGGAATTTCAATAGCCGGCATCCCGTCTGCTGGCATACTAACTAGTACAGTAGGTGCTCATACCAATATGATTTACATCATCTTTAATAAGACATACACGAAAAAATAACATGTACATGGGTACAACGCAGAATAATAAATGCATTGATGCAATTACTGTAACAGATCAAATCTCATTGCATACAAAAATAATGCAGCATAAGACATGACAGGGAAAAAAAACAGATGACAGAGAGTGGACAGACATAAGACATATGGTAGAAGCACACCCTCCACCATTTTTCAGATGATAATAGAATGTACACTCATAAAAGTAATAGCGATGAGAAGGAATGTCTGCAACCTCCAAGCAGCATATCTCTCCTTTACCCAATGCAGCTTATTTTTGAAAACGGGGTTGAAATGAATCTGTACCTGCATGATAATACAGCTGGAGGCTATGTAGAAGACCCTGCCCGTGAAAGCTTACAATCTATAGTGATGATGAAATTAAAATAAGTGGTGCTAAAGGGATATTAAGCTTAGTGGCATAGATGGGTAGAAAAGGTGGTGGAGCCTAAGAAGTCAAAGCGGCAGGAGTGTGTGTAAATGGTGATAGGGTAAGTTAAAGTAGGTAAGGATATTGGGTAAAAAGGTTGAGGAATGAGGGGAACAGGAGAAAGGAGGGAGTATAAGAAATTGGGATAGTGTAGAGAGCCATGGAAAGCAGTCAATGTAGTTTGGGTAAAGGTATGTGGTAATACAAATTAATAATATGGTAAAATAGATGAATAAAAGATTGGGCATATTGCAAAATGAAATGAGAGACATGGATAATGATTCAGGATCCCAATTACTGGTAACCACAGAAGAGGTCCATAGAAGGAGCAGTAGCAATCCAAGAATATCAGAGCCAGAGTGGTTGTAAGAATCCAGTTATCCAGCCAGCAAATCCATCTATGGTGGACAGTTGGCAACCATCAAGGTTTAGCACACAATCTCAATGTTTTTTCCAATCAATGTTTGGGTTCCAATGATTATTTTTCCTTGTCTCCTTTCATTTTCATATGCGCAGATGCAGGCCATGTTACTTTCACATTCAGGAAGTTCAAATTTTTCTGACCAGGAGCACTGAACAAACAGGAGCTGCCATTATTAATAAGAGTACAGGGGGTAAACTAAGAATCCTGGCTGGCCAAGTTAGTATTCCCATGAGAGTTTTCATTGACTTTCAAACCCGTATATTTACTAAAGGCAAATACAGGTGTTTAAAACACAAATATATTTGCAAAACCTGTCACAGGTTGGTCTTCTTCTCCAGTAAGCATCTGGTCTTCAGAAAAAAAAAAAAAATGTGACTCAGACCATAAAGAGCTCTATACTGTATATATAGTTTAGGGCTAGCTGAATGACAGAAAACTCACGAGGTTTACTGCAGTTCAGCTGATCTTAGGAATCATGGCAAAGGTAAAGGATACCCACACTATACTGTGTGGCCCGGGTCACTCATTTTTTTGTTTTCTAAAAACAGTATGCCTAATGGAGAAGAGGACCAACCTGCGCCAAGGAGTAGGTAATTATGTAGTGTGATTGGTGGCGAGGTTGAATGCTGGTGAGTGAGTAAATGTGTAATAATATACTAAAACATTCAGGGGTCTATTTACTAAGCAGTGTAAAAGAGGAAAAGTGATAAGAAAGTGATAAGGTGCCAGCCAATCAGCTCCCAATTGTCATCTCACAGGCTGTGTTTGAAAAATGACAGTTGGAAGCTGATTGGCTAGCACCTTATCACTTTCTTATCACTTTTCACTCTGTCTCCTAACACTGCTTAGTAAATAGACCTCTCAGTGTGTTTGTGTCTTGTAGTTTTTAAAATATTTTTTTCCACAGTGGGGTACTGGTGCCAGTAGCCTGCTAGCACTTTTAGTTCTACAAGTGCTGCAGGGCAGACTGCCTGGAAGTTGTAGTCCCACTATGAAAAATAATATTAATCCTTTATTTATATTATTGCTACTGCACACACCTCCATTGGTGCAGGAAAGAGCCCTGGGCTGAAAACTTGGACGGGGGACCCCATTTATTTGGTGGGGCACTTTCAGAGGATTGCCAGCACTGGGCCGAGCAGTTTGGGGCTTTTGAATGGTTTGGCAGGAAGACTCCATGCTGTGGGTGTCCCTGCTGTGCCATTGCCACCCTGGCTGAGCCAGCCCAGTGCTGGTTAGGGGGAAATTGGGGGAACCCCATGCTGTTTTTTTCCCAAGTTTCCTCTACAGAATGGATTCAGAGGTCCAGGGCTGATTATGTTTTTGAGGGAGCCCCACACCATTTTTTTATTAACCCTTTCTCTACACTACAATATAGAAGCATTGAACAGATCACATTGTGTGTCTCCCTGCTGTGCCATTGCCAACCCGGCTGGGTCAGCCCAGTGCTGGTCAGAGGAAAATTGGGGGAACCCCATGTGCTTTTTTTCACCACATTGATCTGTATAGGGCCTCTGCTAAACACTCACATTACTGTATAGATAAATTCACCTAGATAGCATGATCTAACATCACATGTTTCTTTCCCATGACAGATAAAAGTGCCAAACAAAAGTCTCTCTGTGAAAATATCTGGAATGTTACTTCCCAGTCCATCAGGTCATCAGATGTATAAGCTGACATCAGCTGCATCCCAAGTGTGTCCATACAAAAAGTAAACTCAAGTTTTTATAATTCAATTCAAGAGTGTGTTATTGAGAGACAGTGTATGCTACTGTGCTTACTGAGGGGGTCATTCAGACCCACTCGCGAGCGCAGGACGCTTGCAAGCGGGTCGATGTTACCCCAGTGCGCATGCGCACGATGGAGGGAGCTCCGTCGTGCGCATTCGCGTGAGACCCGGACGTCGACAGCCAAGCTGTCGCTCCGGGTCTCGCACCAAAGGCGGCATGCTGTTGATGGTGACTGACAGCACGCCTCCTTTGGTGGGCGTGCCGGGGGCGTGGCTGCCAGACGGAGGGGTTCCCATGGGAATGCCTACCATCTGGGTCCGGCCCCACTGACATCACTAATGATGTCAGTGGGAGTGATTTTGGCTCTGATAGAGACAAAATCACTCCAGGGCTTGCGGTCACCGAGACCCTACCGCAGGGTCTCGTCGCAAGCCCGATGGTCGCGATGGTCTTGACCGTCGCGACCATCTTTTTGGCCGCTCGCATATGCTGTGGGTGGTCACCCACAGCTATGCGAGCGGCCAGGAGGCCGCTCCATTTTTAGGTAGGAGGTTAACTGATTTAGAGCGAGCGCTCTAGTCAGAGCATCCGGCTCTGAATCAGGCCCTGAGTGTGGTGTTCACTCAGCTGTACACCAAAATAATTTAAGTGGACAAATAACTTTTTCTGGTGTCAAAAAGCAATTTCATGCATTTTATAATTCAATTTAAATGATATTTCACCTGCGGACGATTGGGATTTTCACCCATGTCGGGCAGCCGCTGTCAGCAGTTCAGGGGTTGTTGACGGTGTCCTCAGGACATGGAATGGCAGTGCTGCGGTGCAGGCAATGTCCTCAGTGAAGGGTACCGGTGATGTCGGCAGTGCCCATGATGTCTTTAGTGCAGGTTTGCTGACTGTGCCAGCAGTGCAGGGGTGTTCTCAATGCAGGATGCCAGCGGTGTTGCCAGAACGGGGTGTCAGCGGTGTCCTCAGTGCATGTGTGCTGACAGTGTTGGCAGTGCAGGGGTGCTGGTGGTGTCCTCAGTGTGGGAGTGCCGGCAGTGTTCGCAGTGTGGGGTTCGCTGATGGTGTCCTCAGCATGTGGGGCAGCAGTGCAGGGGGGCTGGCAGCGGTGGAGACTGCAGCGGGGGATGCTGCCAGTGGGGGTGCCGGTGGTGTTGGCAGCAGGGGGTGCCGGTAGTGTCAGGCAGAGGGGGATGGTGGGCGCCATCTTCTTTTGCTTCCTGTGTGCATATTAAATGGGCTTAACACTGATTGGCTGAGAGCCGTGACAGACAGCTCTCTCAGCCAATCAGCGGTAAGCCCGCTCAATACAAAACCTCGCGACCCGACAGCAGGAGGGATCTAGGGCAGTCAGGGAGATCCGAGCTTGGCTCAAATTGCACCAGATTCCCAAAATTCGTGTGGGTTCGGTTCTCTGAGAACCAAACCTACTCATCCCTAATAAAAATAGTAATATATTTGAAAAAAAAAATACACTTAGGGGTTAATTCAATTAGATACGAGCGAGACGAGTTGCCGTAACAGCATGAAAACGCAGCCTACAACACAATTCCCTGAACTCGTGGACTTTTGGAACTGCAAACAAAAATCTGCGTATCGTCATTAGTGCAGCATATAGCTGCACATACACATGGCTGTGAATAAATGGCGCCTGATCAGCAAATCACACTTATACTTCTTTTATACAAAAGTTCCAGGTCTGACCCGGGGGGTTGGAACAGGGGGCCTGATTCAGACCCGCTCGCTAGATGTGTTTGCATGCAGCCATCAGCTGCCAAAGCATGCAAATCCCGCGATCGCATGGCAAGGCATTACCATGCCCACTTTGTCTTAGCGTGCGATTGTCTTGTGTATTTAGATGCCCACCAGCCTATCTGAAGATGCCCACTTTCCCTTAGTAATACATGTCATCTCCAGAAAGTGTATTCAACAATCGGTAACATCAAGTAACATCGAACCCATACGCAGCAATTGTGGCTGACCATACCCTACCACAAGCACTGCGAGTGCTTAAGTGTGTAATTCAGCCATGTGATGTGAATTATTACACTGCGTCTTTATTATGCACGCCTCTGAAATGGCATTAAGATGAACAGACACGCCTGCGTTCTCACCACCACCCCCCGTTTCTATCGACCAACCCCTGTCACCACCACCATGGCTCTTCCTGTCACTCATTCTAGCGAGGCATCTATGTACAAGGGGCGAACACTTCACGATCGCATGGAATGGTTCACGCATGCACACTGTGTCTTATACGCATGCGCAGATTGCAAACATCAACGAACGCAGCCTAGCGAGCGGGTCCGAATCGGGCCCTAGGTTCCAATCTGGATCAAACGCAGAACTAACCCCTTTTCAGACTGCGGTGCCAAAATATTATATTTCCAAGTCGGCGCCATTAACAATGGAGATGGGCATGCAGTGACCCGGCTCTTGTGGTGTTGCAGTGGGATGCTTGGAGATGATGTAATCAGGTGGCATGCGGCATGATCCGGGTCATCGTAATCTGGATAACGCCATTTACACTGCAGGGTCTACCCTGCAAACTACCAGAGTTGGATCCCCAGGTCCCTGGACCCGGGTGGATTTATTTACAACTGAGAGATTGGAGTATCCCTGGCGCTTCAGTAGAGAAAAATACATAAATCATATAGTAAATCTAATAGCTTAGTTTATTTATAAAATGAGATTTAAATTAGATAAAAGAGGGGGTCCACATTCATATGTAAATATATAAAATTTATCACAGGCTACTACCAGTAGACAACATAAAAAACATACTACATATATGACAAACTACATAAAACAATGCAATTCCTCTGTAGGAAGGACGATTGTGCAGGATGATACGCCTGTGGCAGTTTACTCTGTCCTCCTATATGGAATGAATATGCAGCACCCTCCAGGGTGTGTGTATTCAGATAAATATAGCCAATGTTGATATATTAAAAAGTAGGTACCTTCAGTATGACTTTATGGACCCAATAGGTAATCCTATTGGTCAATCGGGATGGTTGGTGGGGATGGAGGTTGTTTGCCGGCAAACTAGTAAGGGTGGGATGTGTGTGAACCACGTCCTGTGTTGTCCCTTACCTCTCTCAATCAACGCGTTTCGCCCGCAATTTGGGCTTCATTATGATGGTGAGTGTCTCCTCCATACCCTCCTTAAGAACCTGCTGGTCATTGGGGCCATCCCCCTCACTACCGCCGGTGTTTTCTTCCGGCGACTTCCGGCAGTTCTGGCGTCACCTCCTCCCGGCGGTTCTGGTGTCACTTCCACCCGGATGGTATGGTGCTGGTTCCACTATTATGGGCGTCACTTCCGCCCAGTGGCTGGATTTCTCTCCCAGTAGGTGGGACCTTCCTTCTACTCTGGTGGTCCTGGCGTCATTTCCACCCAGATGGTGTAATGTTGGTTCCACTGTTATGGGCATCACTTCCGCCCAATGGTTGGAATTCTCCCCCGGTTGGTGGGACCTTCCTTATATTCTGACTGTTTGTTCTGGATGTCACTTCCGCCCTGTCTTTGCAGAGTCACTTCTGCCCACAGGCATAAACAATATTTCAGTATATAATATGTATATCCTTGATGCTTCAAAAGGTCTGCTGTAGCCTTATGGTTGTTAAAGTTGGATAAATACATTTATGACAATAACATAAAACTATAACATGGGACATACATAGAACAATTTGGGTCAGATTATACTAATCAAGGAATTAATGGATAATAATAGAAAATAAAAATATAAAAATAAAATAAATTATATAGAAAATAATAAATAATAATAAATAAAGAATATTTTAATATAAAAAATAATAATAATAATAATAATAATAATAATAATAATAATAATAATAAATAAATAAAAAATAATAAATAGAAAATAATGAAAATAAAGATAATAATAATAATACTGTGGTATTGAATCAAATAAGATAAATTAAAATAGCTGGAACATAAATATACAAGAATCAGAATGAATGAGACCAAGAAACACTAGGAATCATGAGGATTCTTCAAGGTTTGAATACCAGAACCATTCTCATGAGAGGAAAAGAAGAGATCATCTGTTCCGTGGAAATTTCCAACAAGAATTTAGGAAGGAAATGGGACCCCCAAGAAACTCCAGAAAAATTACCCTCAATCATCCAAGAAATGAGAGAGTAGAAGGAACCTCCAATACATATCCAGACACCAGAACACTAATCAACAGTTACAACCATGGCAGGGAAGATCAGCAAGAAAAATTGGATACCTCTGCAAGAACCCTCATTGCATGTCTTAATACCATACATACAAAAGAAGAGTCACTCGGAAAAACCAGAGAAGAGAGAGAATTAATAGAAGAGACAGAATAATTTTTAGATGCTTTTTTAGAGCTAGCTCAAAACAACGACACCATAAGAAGTACAGGAACTATACAAAAGATCTCATCAAATTCTCAATCAAACAGAAAAAGAGATCAAAGGAAAAGAAGCTCCACAACATCAAGCATGGGAAGCGAGGAGGAAAACAAGCCCGAGCAAAAGAAAAGAGGAAAGAAGGAAAGGAAAACAAACAACAAGAAACTATTGCGCAGGGGATATTCAACCTAAGCCACCATAGACTCACACTATCAGAGGAATAACACATTGACTACGTTCTGATCATATGGAATGGGAAACAAGAAAAACTGGAGGAATTCTTTCAACACATCAACCAAACTAAAGATAATCTGGAATTCACAAGTGAAACAAGTAGCAGTGAAATAAACTTTTATCTTTTTAGATCTTACCATCTTTATAGATAACAATCAAATAGAAACCAAAACCTACAGAAAAAAAGTGGACTGTAATGGATATTTGGATGCGAAAAGTAACCACCACCGTCAATGGTTATCCAATATCCCTAAAGGACAACTAAAAAGAATAAAACGGACCTGTTCAAGAAAAGAAGATTGGGAAGAACATTCAAATCTCCTCCTGACTCAGTTTAAGGCCAAGAACTACAATGAACATAAATTGGAAGAGGATAAAAAGGAAGTCCATGAACTCCAGAGGGAAACTCTCCTACATTACAAAGAAAAGAAGGCTAGTACATGGGGTAAAGATGTAACATTTATCACTGAATTTTCTGGACAAAATCAACTATTGGAAAAATCACTCAAGAAACACTGGCACAATCTGATGGCAGACGACGAATTAAAATCAATTCTTCCACCAAAACCTAAGATTATTTATAAAAAAGCACCAACAATAGGAAGTAATCTAATCAGAAGCCATCTGAAACAACAAAAAAGAGAAAAAAAATCAACATGGTTAAAAAATGATACAGCTGGATTCTATAATTGCAGAACATGCAGTGCTTGTAAAAAAATGAATAACTGCTCTACAAAACCTGTCACTTCTATTGAGTCCTATTCCACAGGTAAAAATTCCAAATCAGAGAAAAAATTACATGCCACTCAAAAGGAATCATCTACCTACTCTATTGCCCTTGTGGCTATCAATACATAGGTAAAACTATACGTAAACTATACGTAAACTTACAATACGTATCAATGAGCATTTGAATAGCATAAAAAACAAGAAGGACAATCATAGTGTCCCATTTGTAGTACTTAAACTAATTAAAGTACCATGGAGAGGGGGTGATTTGAATATTAATCTATCAAGAGAAGAAACCAAAATGATCTATGAACTTGAAACACTACAACGTAAGGGTCTCAATATTGACTTTGAACTTACACCTTTTCTTATAAATTAAACATCCCCTGGCTATTTTAATTTATCTTATTTGATTCAATACCACACTATTATTATTATCTTTATTTTCATTATTTTCTATTTATTATTTTTTAATTATTATTATTTTTATTATTATTAATATTTTATTATTTTTTATTTTTTATATTAAAATATTCTTTATTATTATTTATTATTTTCTATATAATTTAATTTATTTTATTTTTAGATATTTATTTTTATTTTCTATTATTATCTGTTCCTTGATTTGTATAATCTGTCCCATATTGTTCTATGTATGTCCCATGTTATAGTTTTGTTATTGTCATAAATGTATTTATCCAACTTTAACAACCACAAGGCTACAGCAGACCTTTTGAAGCAACACGGATATACGTATTATATACTGAAATATTGTTAATGCCTGTGGGCAGAAGTGACTAACACATGGACTCTGCAAAGACCGGGCGGAAGTGACGTCCGGAAATACAGTCAGAATAAAAGGAAGGTCCCACCAGCTGGGGGAGAATTCCAACCATCAGGCGGAAGTGACGCCCGTAACAGTGGAACCAACATTACACCATCCGGGTGGAAATGACACCAGGACCGCTGGAATAGAAGGAAGGTCCCACCAACTGAGAGAGAAATCCAGCTGCCGGGCGGAAGTGACGCCCATAATAGTGGAACCAGCACTATACCATCCGGGCGGAAGTGACGCCAGAACCACCGGGTGGAAGTGACGCCAGAAACACCGGAAGTAGCCATACGAAAGCACCGCCAGTAGGGAGGGGGATGGCCCCAATGACCAGCAGGTTCTTAAGGAGGGTATGGAGGAGACACTCACCATTCTGATGAAGCCCGAAGTGCGGGCGAAACGCGTTGATTGAGAGAGGTAAGGGACAACACAGGATGTGGTTCACACGCACCCCACCCTTACTAGTTTTCCAGCAAACAACCTCCATCCCCACCAACCATCCCGATTGACCAATAGGATTCAAAGTCATACTGAAGGTACCTACTTTTTAATATATCAACATTGACTATCTTTATCTGAATACACACACCCTGGAGGGTGCTGCATATTCATTCCATATAGGAGGACAGAGTAAACCGCCACAGGCGTATCTTCCTTCACAATCCTCCTTCCTACAGAGGAATTGCATTGTTTTATGTAGTTTGTCATATATGTAGTATGTTTTTTTATGTTGTCTACTGATAGTAGCCTGTGATAAATTTTATATATTTACACATGAACGTGGACCCCCTCTTTTATCTAATTTAAATCTCATTTTATAAATAAACTAAGCTATTAGATTTACTATATGATTTATGTATTTTTCTTAACTGAAGTGCCAGGGATACTCCAATCTCTCACCTATTAATATACAGGGAAGGTGAACCCCTGTTACATCGTCCCCAGACAGCATCACAGAGATTCATAGAGTTATAGCGCAGCCATCTCCCCCCCTTTCTTTTAAAATGGATTAATTTACAATGACAAAAATCTTTAGGTCGATGTAAAGGAGTATCACTATGCAGCCACTACACACTGATTACCATATATACTCGAGTATAAGCCCAGTTTTTCAGCACATTTTTTGTGCTGAAAAAGCCCCCCCTCGGCTTATACTCGAGTCATGCCCGCATGGTATGCAGCTGAGTAGCGTACCATGCGGGCCGCGGTGCAGACTGTGTCTCTGTGACACAGCTGCACTGCGTGTGTAGCGCTGACCGGATGGAGTTCGATCAGCACTACACACTGCAAAACACACAGCCGCCGGAGCCGGCAGCTGTTTGTTTGATGTAATCAGCAGCCGATGAGAGTCTGTTCCTGTGCCTTAACAATTTTCTTTTTTTTCTACAGGGAGAAGGGCTTGCATCATCATAAGAGGCAGAACCACCAGTCATAAATAAAGGCCAAGGTCTTAGCCTCTCCTTGCCACTTCGTGTGGTGAACGGCATTTTGCCAATTTGTCTTTCTGCAGTTAACTTTCCCTTTGATGTTTTTCTCCTTACCACTGTAAAAGATTGTTTTTTTTATTTTAGATGCCCTGACTTAAGCTCTCTATGCCCTTGGGCATCGGCTTTAGTAGATGACGTTGATGGACTATTATCATCATTACTGGTGGCAGCACCTCCAGCACTAGTATGTGTTTCCTGCTCTCCTCTCCTGTCCTCCATATCAACAAACATGAATGAAGTGGGGTAAATCACACACCACAATTTGTACCAATTTTGTTTATTTTTAACTTTGTTCACAAACGACACTGTGGAGTCACACTGCTTATGTGAATGCACAGGGGTAGAACCTACAGTGTCCCAAAACTGGTATGAATATTACACTGCGGTATGACATACAGCATCACAATACTTTTATGAATATTACACTGTGGTATGCCCTACAGCGTCACAATACTTTTATGAATATTACACTGTGGTATGATGAACCTGCAGTGTCACATTACTTGTATGAATTTTACATTGCAGTATGATGAACCTCCAGCATCACAATACTTTTATGAATATTACACTGCAGTATGGATGGCAACATCACAATAATTTTATTAATATTACACTGCAGTATGACCTACAGCAGGGGTGTCAAACCCCTGGCCATCCAGCACCTATGGGGCTACATATCCCAGCATACCCTGACACCATTTTAGCTTGCCCTAGTAGCAATACCGTGGCAGTGCATGTTGGGATGTGTAGTTCCACTGAAGCTGGATGGCCACAAGTTTGACACCACTTACCTACAGTGTCACAATACTTGTATGAATATTACACTTTGGTATGAATGACCTATAGCATCACAATACTTTATACCAGCATACCCTGACACCATTTTAGCTTGCCCTAGTAGCAATACTGTGGCAGTGCATGTTGGGATGTGTAGTTCCACTGAAGCTGGATGGCCACAAGTTTGACACCGCTTACCTACAGTGTCACATAACTTGTATGAATATTACACTGCGTTATGTCTGACAGCGCCACAATATTTGTATGAATATTACACTTTGGTATGAATGACCTATAGCATCACAATACTTTTATAAATATTACACTGCGGTATGGATGACAGTGTCACAATACTTTTATGAATATTACACTGCGGTAAGGATGGCAGTGTCACATTATACTGCAGTATGGATGGCAGTGTCACAATACTTTTATGAATATTACACTGTGGTATGGATGGCAGCATCACAATACTTTTATGAATATTACACTGCGGTACAGATGGCAGCGTAACAATAGTTTTATGAATATTACACTGCGGTACAGGTGGCTGTGTCACAATACTTTTATGAATATTACACTGCAGTAAGGATGGCAGCATCACATTACACTGCAGTATGGATGGCAGCTTTAAAATACTTTTATGAATATTACACTGCAGTATGGATGGCAATGTCACAATACTGTTATGAACATTACACTGCGGTACAGATGGCAGTGTCACGATACTTTTATGAATATTATACTGTGGTACGGATGGCAGCATCACAATACAATTGTGAATATTACACTGTGGTATTGATGGCAGCATCACAATACTTTTATAAATATTACACCGCCGTATGACCTACAATGTCACAATACTTGTATGAATATTACACTGTAGTATGAATGACTTACAGCATCACAATGCATGTATATATATTACACTGCAGTATGATTGTCCTACAGCATAACAGTATGTGTATGTATGTTACACTGCAGTATGGCTAGCAGCATCACAGTGCTTATATGGATACACTGGGATACAGCACAAAAAAATCTTTTTAACTTATTATTGTTTTTTAAGTTTTTTTTTCTTATAGCCACTGAATGGAAAGTACACCCCTGGATGGACAGCACACTCCAGAACAGCACACTGGATAGCCAGCACAACCCTGGCTGGGCAGCACAACCCTTGATAGAGAGCACACCCCTGTTTAGGAAACCACAACCCCCTGGACAGAGCACAATGACAGCCACCACTGGGTTGGAAAAAAGTCCCCTGGACGGAGCACAGTGCAGCACAGCCCGAACTCAGCAATGAAATGACACTGATCACTGCGGTGAGGGACTTATATGCAATCCAAAACCTGAGAAAATCCAACAGTGGGAGGGTGGCAGGGATAGCCCCAGGCTATCAGCCTAGGCTAGGGTTGCCCTGGAGAGGGGGACCCCTTTATTGGGGAGGTCCCCAACTCCCCAGGGATTCCTGGCCTGGGCTGACTAGCGTTCAGGGCTGATGCTGCGGCTGGGGGGCCCAGTGATTGGGCTGCCCCCTGCTAGAAAGGGTCCAGTGCTGGTTCTGGAGATTACAGAGGGACCCTACACAATTTTTCCCCTGTAATTCAAGAACCAGGACAGGATCAGAGCCCAGTGCTGGTTGTGCTAAGTTCAGGGGGAACTCTATGCAGTTTTTCCCCTGTACTTAGACTACTAGGACTGCTATGAAAAGTCTGGGCTGGTCATGTTTTAGGGGGGGGGGGGGCACATAATTTTTTTTAAATGTAACTGTTTCTAAGCTTGTTACAGTAAGATTCATACCTGCATCTCACTGATGTATTCATGTATTTGTTTGAAAACTAACTGCTCTTGCTGAAAGTGAAATCATGAAGCAGTTCTATTTAGTCGGGGATTTCCAGTTTGTTTTGAAGTGGGATTTGCAGCTCGATTTGTACATGAACATGCCAAATTGAACAACAAATCACTGTTCAAAACTGAACCTAATTGAATTCGATTTAGAAAATGCTTCTAAAATCAAATTTTAGTAAATGAGGGATTTGAAGAGGGATTTGTACTTTCGATTTGATTCGATTTGAGGTGAGCTAAATCGAACTTCAAAACTAAAGTAAAATCGAACTTTGATAAATATACCCCTTAGTGCATGGGTTCCCAACACGGTCCTCAAGGCACACTAACAGTCCAGTTTTTAAGGATAGCCATACTTGAGCACAGGCAACTTAATTAGTACCTCAGTTATTTTGATTAAACCATCTATGCTTTAGCATGGATATCACCAAAACCAGGACTGTTAGTGAGCCTTGAGGACCGAGGTTGGGAATCACTGCCTTAGTGTGTATGAACAGCTTCGTTTCTGCAGCATCTGCAAATTGGTCGATCTGCAGATAGATCTTTCAGGTGCAAGCATTAGGAACTGAACTGTGTTATAATATTAATTATTGCTAAAATAAATAAATAAATAAATACATTTTTGTGAGGGCATTGCAAAGCAACTGTGCTTCCTCCTCTCCTCCGCTCCATGTGCCAGAATCCTTCAGCACCTCATCGAGATCAGATTTTTATGTGCATAACTGTGTTGTAATAACCATTAACTACATATGATCCAAAACAGAGCACTGCAGCTGCCATACTGTAAGTGTTAATGCTTCTGAGTGCTACAAGCAACCTTGAAATCGGTAAACGTGGAACAACCCTTTCCTTTTTTTTTTCAGATGTGGCCTAACTGAAGTGAATATTATGAGCCCCCCATGCATTTCCTTTAATGTGCTATCCTCATCACCAACCCAAGATATATTTATGAATTATATCTTTGCTGTATACATCATAAAGCAGATCTCTGTGTAATTCCTGGCTGCAGATGTCACGGAACAGAAAATACACAACAATGGTCTGTGTTCCAATCACACTTGTCTCAATGGAGACTTTTCTTTAATAAACACAGTGCAGTTGCTTTGTTGAGATTTCCACTCAGGAGATTTCATAAATAACAGAATATATAAACTGCACTGCGTTCTTTGCTTTGTGTGCATCCATCATTTATCACAGAATGCTTTCTCGCATTCCTACATTATTAAACTGGCTTTGGAAAGCACAACTCCTAGTTATTAAATGTAGACAAAAAAATAAATCCATTATTTATTAAGCAGATTTATAAGGCTATAAACAGTGCTAATTTTTGCAACATATTCATTCAGACCCCCTGACTGGAATTTATTTTTTGAAAGTGATAGTGTCAATATTAAGCTAAGCACTTAACATAGTGTAAACCTCAAAGCTTGATATATAATGTTTATTTTAAATGTAAAGCATTAAGTTGGCACTAAGTTACTCACCATGGCATTAAGGTAAGAATTATACAGGTATTGCAATACTCTATACTGTGGCAAGATCAAGGTATGGGTGCTGTCTCTTGGGATAAACAGTTGCACTTGTCATGCAGCAGCCAAGTAGTAGTACACTAGTCCAGCGCATTGGTACAAGTAACTGCAGCTAGTTTTATTAGCAGCACAAAAATAAGCAAAACATAAAAGTAGAGCCTGGCCTGTCTGGCACTAGCTAAACAAAATGATTCCCTCTCTCAGAGTTGAGGGACCTAATGTTTCGCTCACAAAACAGAAGTCTTTAGCACCTACATTTAATAACATGTAATAATCACAGTGTCTGTCAACAGGCCTCTGACCTGTTCCCCAGGCAGTAAGAGACTGACTAGAGAGACTGACAAACCCATTATCAGCCTCTCACATGTGGTTTGGCAATCAAGGCTTCTAATCAGCTTCTGTCTACCAGACAGAAGACAAAAAACCTGGAGCATAGATATCTCCCCTTGACAACCTATCCAGTATTTTTGTTAGATCCCCCCCCCCTTCTGTTTCAACTTGTGGGGAGGGATATCTGTAGCCTATAAGCAAAAAAAGGGTCAAGGCATATGCATTGGCCATTTAACTTTATGGCCTACAATATGCCCTATTGAAAACTTTAAATGGTGCAATGCCAAGAACCATCTTGTTATTCTCCCATTGGTCTCTTTATTCTCAGCCATCCACTATAACTGAGCATGATTTGTAATCCGTTTACATTTTCACCCCCAAAAAGTAGTACCTTAGTGTTTCTAATGCCCATTTAATTGGCAGTGCTTCTTTTTTAACAGTGGCTTAATTTTTCTTATGTTTATTCAAGTTCCTACTTTCATAAATAAGAGAATGCTCTTCACCATCTTTGTTTTGAGACAACACAGTACCTATCCCTACATCTGATGTATCTGTCTGCACAACAAATTCAATTTTAAAGTCAGGTGTCATCAAAACTGGTCGGGTGCACAACGCTACCTTCTATGTCTGAAAAGCCTTTTCTGCCTCAGAATTCCACTTAACAATAACTGACTGTTTACCCTTTGTAGGATCAGTCAAAGGGACAGCAATGGTAAGAAAATTAAGTATAAATCTTTTATAATACCCTGTGATTCCTAAGAAAGCTCTCAGTTGCTTCTCATTTAGGGTTTGTGGCCAATTTTGTATTGCCTCAATTGTATTTAAGTTGTGGCTTTATCAAACCTCTATCTATTGTGTATCCAAGATATTTCACCTCTTCCATCCCTAAGCAACACTTTAGGTTGTCTGTAACTACTGCTTCACAGGTAGAACCCAACACTGTTTGTACCCTGGGTAAGTGAGACTGTTAATCAGGACTATAGAGGAGTACGATATGGAGATAAGCAGCAGCATACTATCTATGGGGCCTTGGAATTTTATCCATCATCCTCTTTTTTCTCACTTTTTCTATGATTTTTGGCCAAGAATTTACTTTCTACCGTGGGAGCCAAAATAAGCACTGTGCCCCCAGAAGCAAAGGTTCCAAGTGCTTTCTCGCTATCAACAGCACTGACATGTACTAGTTCCCTAGAAATTGACTTTGTTGACATATTGCGCAATAATATCACTTTTGGGTATCTGGTAGCATAATCCATTGCTACTAAAATATACTGATGACTCCGGGCAAACTTTATTAGAGGTTCAACCAAATAAAAAGCTATTCTCTCAAACGGGACCTCAATGATGGGTAATGGGACAAGTGGACTTCTATAATGTGGCCTGGGAGCATGGTACTGACACTCAGGGCAGGATGCACAGTAGTTAGTAATATCTTTATGGACCCCGGCCAGAAAAACTGCTAAAAAATTATCTTAGAGGTTTTCTCTGCCCCTAGATATCCTACAGTTATGTGTCCATGAGCCAGGTTAAACACCATTCTTCTATATACCTTAGGAACTGTCAATTGTTCCAAAATATCATCTCCCTTTTGGACAAAATCTAGATGTACTGCCATGTGAGGGTATGACAACCTCTACCTCAGGCTCTACAGGGTTTCCATCAGCCACTTTTATATTATCTCTAGCCTTTTGCAGAATAGGGTCTTTTACCTGTTCTGATGCAAAAATGTATTTTCTCACTGCAAGATCAGGCATACTGTACAGCCAACTGGTTCAACAACATTTTCTACTTCGGTAATAGGTAAATCCTTCTGCACTACTACTCTCATCATTTTCTGACTCCCAAATCAGGCTTGGAAAAGGGAACACTGCTGACTAGAGGAATATTCCCTCTGACATTGTATCAGTAACATTATCAAACGGTTCTGAGGTTTTTACTTCTGTAATAAATTGGGCTTCCCATAGCTGTCAGAAGTGGGAAAATCTCTCATCAGTATAGCATTATACATAAAATAAGTAAATAATACCACAGTGACTATAGTGGGACCACACTGTGTTTCTATGTTTACCTCAACAGTAACATAATACAGAGATTCCTCATGTATACATGTTACACTAACAAGTTTTCCTTGATGTAACCAAAAGTAACCCCCTCTACCTATTTGCCTTCTACAGTAATTATATGGATTTGTCTATTTCAGCCTGTTGGTCTGCAGTGCAGACTAGCTGAGCAATGAAAGATACTCTGCTATTCACATAAGCAGTATCCCATTGCATAGGTTCAGAGGTAAGTGGACAATTAGCAGCAATATCTAAAACATCTGATCATATTTTTATTAAGTATTTTATGAGGTGGGAACCTTCCTGGCACAGCTGGCTAAACTCCAGGTACCAAGCCTTCTGTCTATGGATTTTTAAGTTCATTCCACTGCCCAGTACCTTTTACCATGGAACAGTCATACCAGAAGACTCTTGAGATCGCTTGTATCACGACTATGGGTCGTTGCGGTATACTCAACAGTTCCTATGCACCACATAACTCTCCCCCATTACCACCAGCTTGTCTGCTGTTTTAGGGTCCCCAAGTTCACCCACTTGCACAGAGCTTCTGGCAGTGACCATAGATATTGGTCACTTGAGTTGGATGAGGTCATGCATTTGAGAGTGGGGAGCCTTAGGGGTCTATTTGCTAAGACTCCACATACATGAACGTTAAGTCATCCCCTTGGCGGTGTAAGCAGAATAGTAGAGACACAGGACTTACCAGATCTCCAGAGTCCCATGCATAGGAAGGAGAGAGGAGTTTTTTTTTTTCAACAAACATTATTAACAAATGTCCAAACTGACACAGCTCAAGTCCTACTTCTCCAGTGAGGAGAAGCAGATACCAGCAGCAACAGGAGGCGGTATCAGTGCTGGAGAAGACACCTGAATGTAAGTGCCCTCTCCCCTTAGTAATACCTGGGACACTAAGTGCTCCAGGTGCAGTGCGATATTGTAGCCTGCACTTAGTGCTAGTAGGCTGCAAGCAGAAAAAATCCCTTTAGTACATACTGAGAAGCGGTATGTACAGGGATTTTCTATTCCTTTAGCGTTTTTCCCCCTTTTGTCCCCTTAGTAAGTAGACCCCTTATTCACTTGGTATCTCTAGCAATTAACTCATTGTGCTCGAACATACATCGTGACACCCAAACTTTATAATAAAGTTGTAATGGTTGTGTCTGTACATAGAATTTTTTTTTGCAGAAATGTACTCCTTGGGACTGTGTTTGAACTATGGAGACAAAAAATTAATTTGGAATTTTTGTTGTGCGTCTGTCTGTTTGTTCTGGCACCATGCAAAAACGACAGGATGAATTTGGATTGCATTTTCAATATTGTATAGTTTAGTCATCTAGAAAGAAGCTGAGGTATGTATTATCTCAATGCGACATTAGGGAGAGGAACAATAAAGGAAAAACCAGATGCTCTTCAAGCCAAAAATGACTAGATGTACTGTATATAAATTTTATTTTTTGGGACTAATATACTTTTAGGGACTGTTTATGAACTATGGAGACACAATTTTGCATAGGCTCCTCAAGTCCAAAATGACTATACGTATATGTGTATGTATATATATCTTTTAGAATGTAAGCTCTTACGAGCAGGGTTCTCTACCCTCTTGTTCTTCTCCCTACTTTAGTTTCATCTACTTCTTACTCACCACTAGGGCACCTAACACTTGGTTGCTTATGCTCTGTTGCTTATCTGGGTGTTATGGTCGCTAATGTAGCAATATATATTATCCATGTCCTGGTCCTGTATTGTATTGTTCTGTAAGTCGCTGGTCTACAATTTGTTTATGTATTTTGTAAGGCGCTGTGGAACACTTGTGGCGCCATATAAATAAATGATAATATATATACACAATGCAGTAACGCCGCCACTCCACAACAGAAATAATACTGGCCTGGGTGCCCTCAAAATGGTTAAAAAACCAAGTATACAAACAGAACAAAAACGGCACTCACAGGACTTGAAATGAATAAGACTCACGACTCCACAATTATCCAGGGATCATAAGGCCCAGAGGGTGGAAGTGTGCAATGACCTTTTGACCATCTTTGAAGCCAACCTTGAGATGTTTTTGGAAAATGTCATTACAGGAGATGAGACCTGGGTATTCCTTTATGACCCAGAAACATAGGCCCAATCAAAACAATGGAAACACCCAAGTTCACCTAGGCCAAAAAAGTTTAAATCACAGCGATCCGTAAACAAAGTCATGGCCACATTCTTCTGGGATTGCCGAGGTGTTATTCTCATCGATTACTTAGAACCAAACCAATCAATCAACAGTGATCGATACATTATTACACTTAAGAAGCTGAAAGAAGCCGTCCGCAAAAAAAGGCAAACAATTTCACTGTCAAATGTCATCTTACACCACGACAATGCCAGATCTCACACTTCGATGGCAACATCTGTGGCCATTGCCAAAATGGGGTGGGCAATAATGCCACATCCACCATACTGTCCTGATTTGGCCCCTTCTGACTTTCATCTGTTTGTTCTGCTAAATTGTATGATTAAGACTGTGTACTGTGGCGCTGTCTACATCCTTCATATGATTTATATATATATATATATATATATATATATATATAGTCAGAAATCCACTACACTCACCACTCCCAGATTTGGGGTGCAGACCTGCACTCACCATTCCCAGGCATGGGGTGCAAGTGGCTTGTGACCACATTGCTTAAATAAATAAAAACAGAAAACTCAGCACTCAACATTGTTAAATCACTCACAATAATATATAAATAAATAATGGGGTTTTGGTTCATGGATTGATCAATGCATTTAAGCCTGCAGCCCACATCACAGGACCCCATTTCTCTGCAGGTCCTACACTATCTGTCATACTTATGGAAACCTGGTAGCTGCTATCACAGAGTTTAAACTGAAAAAATGTTAACTGGTTTAAAGCTCACCTGCCAGCTAATGGCTTTTAAAGCAAAGACAGTCACCAAACATAGCTTCTGTCATACTACCAAAAGGCAGCTGACACAGGTTAATATAAATAAGCTTGCACATGGGGTGCATGAGAAAGCTGTGTTCACAAAAAGGTTAATTAAAAAATAACCAAATAATCAAAATCAGAAATCTACTGCACTCACCACTCCCAGATTTGGGGTGCAGACCTGCACTCGCCATTCCCAGGCATGGGGTGCAAGTGGCTTATATATATATATATATATTTCACACTCCAATATGCCCTTTCATCAGGACACACTTGCACAGACAAATAACGATATACAACACTTACCCACCATAAATACCCAAAGTATATGCCACCACTGCCGCTAGCATTCAGCCGCTAGCGAGAGGACACCCACTGGTAATGTGTATAAAATGCTTCAGGACGACCCCACAAAACAATATCAACAAGAATTGAAGACGATATTGGATAAGGCGTTGGATGATAAGAAACGATCACTGACAGTCCGTTGCCGCTCTGCGTGCAACCACGCAGGACCCATAATGCACATGTGCAGTACGGGTCCGGTGCCTGACCAGATTCCAGACCATCAGGAATCTGCATTCAGCAGTGCACGTACTTGCACTGCTGGATTAGGCCCAATGTCTACAATATAAAATATAAATCACAATATTAGATGCCACTACTGTCTTTGTAAAATTAGCTCCGTGGAGCAATAACAGACATCCACGCGAGTGAAGCTGCAGGCAAACGCTATCTAGCATAAGAAAAAACAACGTATACTGCGCTAAGCACTGTAGATAACAATACGTGGATATAAAATAGAAGGTTTGCTGTCTGTTAATAAACAGGAGGCTTGTAATAGATTGTACAATTTAATACATATAGCAAATATATCAACACTTAACATGTACAAATATAATAAAAAAAATAGAGATTCAAGATATAAATACAAAAATAAGAATAAAATAGGATTGCAATCATAGATGGATAAATGGCAATGAAGCCATTTCTCAGTGAAAAAGCTTGAGATGTTTAGGATACTAATGTATCTATATAAATGAGAGTCCCAAGATACAATGATTCTAATGTAGCATTTCAGCAACACTTCCACTAATAATTAAAACGCAGGTGTTTTTTGGCAGAAAGACTCTGCTAAGAACAAATCCTCACCGCTGGTGTCCCAGTGTGAGAGTGGTGACCACAATAATAAATGCTTAGTTTGTAGGCAATGGATTGAATGCACCTGATATAGCGTGTCCACGCTATTTATCCATCCTGGCTCTGCTTGTGTCTGGCTATGTAGAGCCGCTGCCGGAGGAATTACAGGTTGCGGTAAGCGAAGTGAGCGGTGAGCTGTATGCAGTGGGCGGTCCGATGATCCAGAGACTCGCCAAAAGATTGCTGGAAGGTTGCAGTGGAGTGCACAGTCAGGAATAGTGTAAGGGGACCTCATCTGCCTGGATGACGTCAACGCGTTTCGTCCTGTCAATCACTGGGACTTTCTCAAGACTTGTCCATCTATGATTGCAATTCTATTTTATTTATATTTTTGTATTTATATCTTGATTCTCTATTGTTTTATTATACTTGTACTTGTTAAGTGTTGATATATTTGCTATATGTATTAAATTTTACATCTATTACAAGCTTCCTGTTTATTAACAGATAGCAAACCTTCTATTTTTCGAATTGTTATCTACAGTGCTTAGCGTAGTATACTTTGTTTTCTTATTCCATTTCAGCAGAGACTGTGGTCTCTAGGGTTCTAACTAAACCTGTTTTACTTGCAGCAAGCACTTATTTCAATTCAATTATAAATAATTACAAACAAGCGCCAGGTTCCTACAGTGACTACACTGTAGGTGTCATTTTATATATTCTTTTCTTTTTTAAGGCAAACGCTATCTATACTGATATTATTAGAACATTGTGTCTGTCAGTTTGTTTTAAGTTTTTTTTAAGTTTTCATGAAAACTGAATCATTGTGTAGTGGAAACTCCTAGAAATATCCTGCACTTTGTTTCATCTCGATCCGTCAAGAAAAAACTGAGCAATAACAAAAACAAAATGTATTGACATAATCAATACAAGAGATAGCTGTGGCAGCATTCACACTGCCGGTAAGGGGTGGGGTAAGAAGTGCTTTGGGCCCGTGTTTGCTTGAATAGGGTAGGTTACATAGCAGTCTGTGCACAGGGCATGCAGTGACATTGGTGTGAGTGGTGGGTGAAGGTACTGCTGCCCCAGTCTGTATACGGTCTGTATAGTGCTTCTGGTTCCACAACAGGGACCCTATGCAAAGCAATACAACTAGAATACCGCAAATAAAAAAATGGTGGTAGGTGCGATTTCATCATGGGTGAAGCCACCAGCAACTGCTCGTATTTACTAAAGGTTGATTTTAATTAAAGATGAGTGGGTTCAGATATCAGAGATTCAAACCCACCCGAACTTAGCGATGCGAGCCGAGATCCGAGTCGTCTCGGGTTTTCCCGTCTGACTCGATTCTCAAAACGAGGCAAAACATCATGATCCCACTTTCGGATTCTCACGGGTTTTGGATTGTATAAAAGTTCCCCGCAATAGCCACCATTTTAATTCCCACTGTGGAGAGTGAAAAAGAAGGGGGATGTGATTGCTGTGCTGTTGCTGTGTATAGGGGCTGGCTACTGTTGTCACTTGTCAGGGGCTGGCTGCTTGATGTCCATAGGGGCTGGGGGTTGTCCATAGGGGCTGGCTGGCTGTTGTCCAGTCCATAGGGGCTGGCTATTGTCCATAGGGGCTGGCTGTGCTGCTGTGTTGTCCAGGGGGTGCTCTGTCCATCACGGGTGTTCTTCACCCCCAGTTTGTCATTTATTAAGGGGCTGCTGCCTCATTCAGAGGTGCTTTCCCCCTAAGTGCCCCCCAAAAAAATTACTAAATACCGTAAATAAAAGTGTGTTTTTGTCTGTATGTGTGTGCACATTAGCCACACTTATCAGCAACGTAGCTGTGCAGGGGTGCTGCCTGTGTTGTTTATCAAGGGGCTGCTGCCTCATTCAGGGGTGCTCTCCCCCCAAGTGACAAAAAAATTAATCAATTAATCAAAGTGTTTTTTTTTTCTGTGTGTGTGTGTGCGTTAGCCATGACATCACAAACGCCTCAACTAAGAATTTGCATAAACATTTTCAAGAGGTGAAAATAGAGGATATTGTTTAAAAAATGGAATAAAGGAGCTAAAACTGCGTTCTCTGATTATAGTGTCCCTACTCCCTATCCATGGCCCCTCTACCTGAATTTCATTGAGTCAGAGGGGCAACTCCATGCAACTGTATTCCAGACTGTAGCTGCTCCTCCTATTGCCCAGGTCAGAAGATGTGTAGGAGGTGTGGTGATATGGACTAAAATGGAGCTCACATCCACTAAAGTGGACAATGAATCCCGAATCTAACAGGGAGTGCAGCTGTAATTTATACACAACACAGGATGGGATGACAATATAGGCTTGGGTGATGGTATAATCTGTGGTGATGTATACATCATCATCTTCACACAATATTAATTTGTTTCTGCTGGAATCCACCATTACAGATGCCTCTGTAATTTTTGCACATAATTGATGGTAAAGGTCTTGTAGAATTTGTAGTTCATTTTGATGAACATCATCTTTCCACATTTTGGGGAACTAGTTTCAGGCCGATCTCTGACTGTGCTGAAAACTCTTTCTGAGTACACACTGGAAGGTGGGCAGCTCAAGTAAAGCAAAGGCAGTTTTTGTAAGGGCTTACAAATTGCCTCTTTTTCCTGCCAGTAGTTCTTTACATCTCTTCAGATCTATGTCCATTGGGAAGTCAAAACAATGTCTTCATCCCTTCTGGGATGAAAATCTACTCCCAGCAGCAGGCATGGTGCTCAAGAATTGTCAAGAAAGACACAACGTAAAATCTGAAATGTTGCAAATGTTTAAAATCTTAAATCTGAAATGTTGCATTTGCTGCTCTGTTCCGCTTGTCCACATATCTGCTCTGGTTAAGTGGACAGTGGGTACAATGGCAGTTTGAAGGTCATTAGCTATGTTTTTTTAATGTCCCTGTACAGGTTAGGAAATGCTTTTCATGTGGAATCTTTGCAAAGGATTATTTAATAGTCAATTGTTTTGGAAAGCAGTTGCACTCTTCGTGGTCCCCTTCTGGGATGAAAATCCACTCCTAGCAGCAGAAGCAGGCACAGGATTCTCAAGAAAGACACAACGTAAGACCTTAAACCTTGTGCTTGTCAACATATCTGTGGTGGTTAAGTGGCAGTTTGGAGGCCACTAACTAATTATGTTTTTTTTATATTTAACAGTCAATGGTTTTGGAAAGCACTTCTAGAAGTCTTCCTGGTCCCCTTCTGGGATGAAAAAAAATCCACTCTCAGCAGCAGGCATGGTGCTCAAGGATTATTCTGGGGCAAGGACTGATGTGAATGTGTCAATTTTGTTTGTAAATGCCTCTCCTCCCCTTCTCCCTCATAAATTTACTTCGAAAACAAAAAATTAAATTACATTTACTACCAGTCAACCTTTCCTGTCCCTGCCTTCAGCTACATACATACCCCAACTCCGTCAGGCCTCTCTTGAATAATAAAAACATTTGTTTCCTGATGTGCCATGTTGGAAGTTGAACTGCCATGTGTTTGTGCCGCCAATGCTGCCACTTAGCTTAGTCAGCCAGATAGCTTGGCGCAAATTATGGGCCTAAACTGGATAAATATAGTGAGCTGTGATGTGGTAAAAATTGACTGGAAATGAGTGGAAATAAATGTTATTGAGGTTAATAAAACTGTAGGAACAAAAATAGGCCCAAACCATGTGATTTTAGCTGTTTTTATGATTGTTTAGAAAAAATACAGATCCACAACCAAAACCCCAAAACAAAACATGGAAGGGCGGCTTGGCAAAACCAATCCAGATCCAAAACCAGGGGAGATACAAATCCAAAACCAAAACACGGGGGTCGGCACGCATCTCTAATTTTAATAGATTTTTTAACAATTTCAAATCAATCAATGTCGATGTTGTGATATTAAATATTCACCAGAATTTCAGTTTTTGGTTTATTATAGAACTTTGCATCAGTACGGCTTAAGTCAGAGTATGCCTTTGGGTGCCAAAAGGCCTGGCAACTTATTTTTAGGCCAACTTTCTTTCTCTGATGTTCTTTTGAAAGTTGTTAGATAGGCTTCAACATCATCACTCTGTGTCATCTTTTGCAAAAAAATTACTAGCCCATATGGATTTGGAGCTAGTTGTGACATCTGTGGAAATATTTCCAGACAGTGCTGCCAGGTGCTATATCACCTCCTGCAAGGCTTTGTGGTCTTGTTACTGTTGCCTCTGCATTTCCTTAGCATCCAGTTGTTGCTGCTTCCTGAGATCATTGATATCAAAAAGTTGTTGCCTCCGGGACTCCTCAGTGGCTAATTGTTGCACCCTGGCAGCTTCCTGCTGAGCTGCTGTAGCATTGCCTTGACTATGTCTTCCATGGTATCTCGTGGTGTAGGTGGGAAGCAGAATCTGGCTCTCCTAAGCATCAGATGATGACACGACCAGTAATTTCACAACATAACAGTCTTTTCCCAAAAGCAAAAAATGTGGGTGTCTATTGCTTTAAATTTTACATATACAATTTTTTGGCTGCAAGTTTGGTGCAATGCTTGTATTCTCCACCATGTGTGTCATGGGTAAGCGTGCTGTCTTTGGGGTAAATGGTTGCACTTGTCATGCAGCAGACAAGTAGTAGTACACCAGTCCAGGCCTCTTCGCAACCCGGGAAGATGGCAAATATTCCTGCTTTTAAGCTCCAAAAGTAATGTATTTTCGGTGCTTGGTGAATTTGGTCCCATACTAGTGTATGGGGACAACGGGCATGATCAGGACTGCAAGGCAGGGCCATATCTACCCATTGGCCAGGATGGCACTCGCCAGGGGCGCCGTCCAAAGGGGGGGCGCCGTCCGGCAGTGCCACCAGTAGCCAAGGGGTGGACAAGTCCCCCGGCCCCACAAGTGTAGGGCAGACCACAGTGATAGTGGTCTGCCCTACAAAGTTTACAAACACACAGCAGCCAGCTAATGAGAGTCAGACAGACTCATTTGCTGCTGCGTCATCCGCGGAGGGAGCAGGCTGGAGCTCACTAATAAGCTCTGTGTGCCGGCTCCCCCCACAACATGTGATGGGAGAGACGTCATACGTCATAACGTCTCTCCCAGGCGCGCACGCAGGGGGGGTTTCCGAGTACCTGGAAACCCCCCCCATGGCCAGGGGCAGATTGGGCCAGCGGGTTCCCTTTCATCTCTGTCGGGCTGCTTTGCACTGACTGTCCAGCGGCTCTGATGACCGCTGCCGCGATCGGAACTCAGCTCCGATCGGGCAGCTGTCATGACCTTTGGCGCATGCACAGAAGGTCCTTCAGCAATAATATGTGGTGGCCGCGCAGGCGCGCATGCAGGGGGGGTTTCCGAGTACCTGGAAACCCCCCCCCCATTTCCAGGGGCAGATTGGGCCAGCGGGTTCCCTTTCACCTCTGTCAGGCCGCTTTGCACTGACTGTCCAGCGGCTCTGATGACCGCTGCCGCGATCGGAACTCAGCTCCGATCGGGCAGCTGTCATGACCTTTGGCGCATGCACAGAAGGTCCTTCAGCAATAATATGTGATGGCCGCGGGAGGGCTGCTGCGAATGCCGAGCCGCTGCAGTCCCTCCATGGGCCATTGCGGAGCACGTGAGAGACACCTCACGGCTCTGCCTCCATGGTTAGTGTGCATTTGCTGTGCGGCTGGGGGCTGTCACTGTTGGGCAGGGGATGAAGCCGGCCGGTGATATACTGAAAAGCTACATTGCCTTGTCTGTCTGTGATATATACCAGGGCACCATAGGACTATGGCTGTGAAGCAGTATGCGAGATCATGCCCACCGAAGATGCCAGCAGTAAGTGGTGGGACTGACAAATTTTTATGTTGTGTGGTTGCTGAAGGAAGCTTGTGTATTTTTAGTGTTATATCAGCAAAAGGATCTGCCCCC